>CM053404.1:71815875-71986943 GCA_028644305.1 Xerus rutilus
CAAGTGTTCTACCACTGAGCTATACCCCCAGCCTCCAAGGTGTTCTCTTTTAAAAGTAAACTCCATAAGTATAAAGGAAAGAAATGGGTTAGAAAATGTTAACATAAAGAATAAAGGGCTGGGGATGTAGCTCAGCATTAGAACATTTGCCTAGCATATGCAAGGTCCCAGGTTCAATCTCCAGTACCACCACACACACACAAAAAAAAAGAGAGAGAGAGAGAGAGAGATTAGAAATGACATGATGAATAGATTTCTGAGTGTGTCCCTAAACTCAGTATTGAAGCAGTTCTTAATGGGTTATATGCTGCAAACCATAATATTTGCATATTATAGTACAAACAAACTTCACACAAACCATCTCTCCTTTGGGAAGAACATTCAAAATATTGATTTATAGATCCATTTAGGGTCCGTAAGCATGAATAACCAGTTTTTACACCATTCCATGAGATGTGCCTCAGATTTAGAGTAGAAAACAAAAAGGAAACAAATTTTGAATCTCACCTGCCACCTTCTCCAGCAGCAGCAATCACCTCCTGTGCAAGTCGCAAAGCAGTTTCCTGACTATACCAAAACTGGCTCAATTGCTGTAACAGAGGGAAGGGTTGATATCGTTTTAGAATTCACATAAATTTTGTTCTTTTCATTTATCCCTACTATATCAGTGTGCCTATATTCACTTCTTTTGAAAATTAATTTCTCTTTGAACCTATATTAAATCAATACAAGTCCAAAACATATGAATTAAATGTATGCATTAAGTATCAGTGGCTACTAACATGACAAAGGAGACAACTAAGACAACTAGTCAATGTTTCTCTTGAGAGAATATATTCCTACCTTTATAGAAATCTTCCCCCCTAAAATTGAACTCAAACCTGATTAGGCTTCTAGATTCAGCTACAAGTGAACAGAATCACAAACAGGATGGGAGAACATGTTAAGACACCGCAGGGATGCTGACAAGTTTTTTCCCCCAGGGCCTCATGTGCATGTTTACTGAATTACTTATTTCTCAATTAGGGCTAACTATTTTTTGTTTGATTTTTATCTTGTTCCATTTCATGCTGGTTGATGCTTTTCTTTAAAATTCTAGTGAAACTTAAATATTATTCATATTTGTAAATTAAGGATTACTGTAGTGAGAATAAAGTAGCTAATCTATAATTCCATTTCTTCAACAGGCCTCTCTCCTCTGAATGACAGGACTGGGGTAGACCAGTTTTCTGGGGCATGCAAACCAAAGATTCTCTACTTTAAAAATCTATCCAAAGGTTAGGAATGTAGCTCAGAGGCAGAGTGCTTGCCTTGCATGCAAGAAGCCCTAGGTTCAATTGGTAGCACTGCAAAAAATAATAATCCTAATCCGAATCTGTTCAGTGTCCAAGTAACCCAAACGCCTATCAACTGATGAATGTATAGACAAAACATAGTACACATACATATGATGGAATATTATTCAGTCATAAAATGGAGTACTAAACACACTAAGACATGAATGGAGAAAGTTGATTAGCAGCTGCCAGGACCGGGGAGGATTGGGGGATTACAAAGTGACAGTGAAAGGACATAGGGTTTCTTTTTAAGGCAATTAAAATGTTTTAAAATTGACCACGGTGATAGTTGCAACAATCCTATGAATTGTGTCCCTAAACTCAGTGTAGTATATTCATAATCTTATGAATTATACACTTTAAAAGGCTGAACTGCATGGTTTGTGAATTATATCTCAAGGCTGAAATCTGAACAGATAAGGAAACCTTTGCTCTAATAGGGAGGACTGTAGTATATGTCCCTCTGGAATGGAGCTGCCTTTTTTCCTCTTGGTCTATCAGGGAGCTTAGAGTTACCTTGGATTCTATTTTATGTTTTTTCTGGATTTACTTCCCAAATTAGAGCATTCCCAAAGCAGGATCTCCAGTTTGATTAGTGAGGAATCCTCTGGGATTTGGCCTGGATTCTGATACTCTTTGACTTTCAGATATGACTAGAAGGGGAAGAAACCAAGTGGCCCCACCATGATAGCACCACTTTTACCTGTTGTTTGTAGGCTCTGAGTTTGGAACCAGCGTACCCCTGGTTCTCCACTGGGAAAAAGTTCCCTATTCATGGGGGTTCTTACTATGATGGCAATTTTCTCTGCTGCTTCACAAACCATCTAAAACTCACTTGCTTTCTTCCAGAAATTCCTCAAAAGTTCTGATCAGCTCATGGCATTCTTTGTTCCTTTATTATTTTCTAAGGTAATCTTTTTTTTTGGTGGTGCTGGGGATTGAACCCAGGGCCTTGTGCATGCAAGGCAAACGCTCTACCAATTGAGCGATATCCCCAGCCCCAGTAATCTTTTTTTTAGATGGAGTCTTGCTATGTTGCTCAGTTGGTCTCTTAACCCATGGGTTCAATTGATACTCCCACCTCAGCCTCCCAAGTGGCTAGGATTCTAATGTAATAATTTTGTTTAAAAAAGTCTTTACTATTCATTCACCACAAAACGTGAAGTGATAATCCATGTGACCAGTCTACCATCTTGCATCAGAAAATCTAATACTTTGAAAATAATCTCACTTAGTAGATGTGTACCATGATTTTACCTATTCAGACTGACTCTATAATCTAACTCTGTAAGGCATTATTGTTGAACTTTCTTAAATAAAGTTAAGAAACATTACAATTGCCCTTTATTAAAGTACCCAGAATTTATTCCCCTTTGATGCTGATTCAAATTTTCCAGTTTTGGGCTGGGATTGTGGCTCAGTGGTAGAGCACTTGCCTTGCATGTTTGAGGCACTGGGTTCGATCCTCAGCACCACATAAGAATAAACAAAATAAAGATACTGTGTCTATCTACAACTAAAAAAAATATTTAAAAAAATTTCCCAGTTTCTATTATTAAAAGCATACTACAATGAATATCTCTTTAGTTTCCCCTTTGTATACATGTGCATATAATTCTCTGGGAGAAATTTCTAGAAATGGAATTCTGGGTTTCAGGGTATATTTATTTAATATTTTGGTAGCTATTGCCAAATTGTCCTCCAAAAGTGGCTGAACTAATTTAAATTACTACCAACCATGTTTAACTGTTTTAATTTCATTACCCTACGGGTACAGTCGAGTATCTTTTCATGTGTTTGATTATTCAGTTTTGTGTTTTCTTTCATAAACTCTTCCTATTCTTTCCTACATTTTCATTGGGTTGCCTACTGTTTTATTATTATTTTATTTATTTGTAGAAGCTCTTTATATATTCTATGAGAAAGAAAAATTACAAGTGTCAGAGCTAGCCTGCCACTAGTATTTAGGCCCAGTTGCTCTCTACTTAACAGAAACTATTTTAGAAAACATCAGTTATTCTTGACTGTGATGGAGCAAGACAAAAATGATCACTCTGTAATCATGTCCTAGCACAGATAAAACAAGAACACTGTAAGTCACAAAAATGACCCTTTTCCCTGATAACATGAGGGCCTGCTGATGCTTTACAAATTATAGCTTTAGCCCACTTAATTCCTCCCACTTCCCAGACAGTAATTAAGATATTCAGTTATAGAACTGCCTGCTTTCTGACAGACTCTCCCCAACACCTAATGCAAGCCCATATCACAAAACAATCTCTGAACTCCCTCTTACTAAGATGATTCACAGCTTCCCTATGGTGTAGTCTTTTGTTGCAAGAAGTAATAGACCCAGTTGTGTGTGATGATAAGTATGTTTTCTGGTATCTTTGGTGGACACAAACATCTGTATGTTAATCCTTTAGCTCTAATGTGTAATACAGATATTTTCTCCTTGTCTTTCTCTTGTCTTTTAACCTTGTTTATGAACCCAGGGTCTCACACATGAGCGCTCTACCATTGAACTACATTCCCAGCCTTTTAAAACAAAATTAAAAAAAAAAAATTTTGGAACAAGATCTTTCCAAACTGCCCAGGCTGGACTTAACTTAAAATTATCCTGTTTCAGGCTTTCAAGTAGCTGAGATTACAGGCATACACCACTGCATGTGGTGTTAAGTTTCTAATTATATATTATCAATTTTATCGACCCTCTCTTTGTTTCTCTACCTTAGATCATAAAAATATTGTATTTTCTTTCTTTCTTTCTTTTTATTGGGGGGGGGTGTACTGGGGATTCAACTCAGGGACACTTGACCTCTAAGCCACATCCCCAGCCCTATTTTGTTTTTTTTTTTTTTTAAAGAAGCTTCTCCCTGGAGTTTACACTCTTTTTTTAATATTTATTTTTTAGTTGTAGGTGGACAGAATATCTTTATTTTATTTTTATGTGGTGCTGAGGATTGAACCCAGTGCCTCACGCGTGCTAGGCAAGCACGCTACCACTGCGCCATAACCTCAGCCCCCTACTTTGTATTTTATTTAGAGACAGGGTCACACTGAGTTGCTTAGCACCTCCTTTTTTCTGAGGCTGGCTTTGAACTCTTGATCCTCTTGCCTCTTCATATCACTCAATTAAATTAAAAATTTTACTCTTAATCAATGTGCTACATGAACATGACTTTAAAAGTCAAAATGACTACTAGGCTTATAATGAAAAACAAGCCTCCTATCCATGTCTCCCCACCTTCGAGCCCACTTCTCAGAAGCCACCATATTCAACCCTTGGTCCTTCCTTCAATTGTTTACCCCCATATCTCTAAATATTATGTTTAAATGCTCTCTCTTGGTTAATCAAATTTATGTATTTTTTATTATGAAGATGAACATTTTGCTCTCTCATATATACCCCTCCTCTTTCCTTCATTCTCTCAATAAAGTGGTAACCCCAGTTGTGTTTAGTTAGAACCAATGATAAGTGTTCATTGATGAGCCAAGTAATATACTATGACGGTATCTCCTTCCACTATACTTTCCCCCCCTTCAGTTAATATAAATGCATGATTATTTCATTTCATTTGCTGTTTTCTTTGTACTTATGCCAAATTCCCCCAACATCCTCCATTGGCATTTCACTACAATTTTCTTCCTACTATTTTTACTTTTTCCTTTAAAGATCTCTATCTTGGATCATGCCATCTTCCTAAGATAATCTGGACCAATTGCTCTACAAGCAAACAGCACAGCTATCATACTAGGACTTTGAGTATCACTGTCATCCTGGGTATTCCCTCTCCTGCTTTGTCAGATCTCTTCTTCCCTGAAGCTCACATCTTCCTCTGTCTTTGAAGTGTACCTCTTAATTTGCTGGAGCAAATCCTCTTGTAGCTCCTAAGAAGTGCACAGGAGGTAGATGTTTTAAGATTTGCCATATCCAGGGGCTGGGGTTATGGCACAGTGGTAGCGTGCTCGCCTAGCACACGTGAGGCACTGGGTTCGATCCTCAGCACCACATAAAAAAATAAAATAAAGATATTCTGTTCGCCTACAACTAAAAAAATATATATATTTAAAAAAAAAAAGATTTGCCATATCCAAAATGTTTTTATTATTCTCATGCCTGGCTACTAGTTTAGCTGAATCTGTACTCCAGGGTGAACAAAATTCTCACTCCAAAGGTTGAAGGCATTTTTTTTAGTTTCTAATAAAGCTATCTGGAAATGCCATGTGACTCTAGTTCTGAAATTTTGTATCTGGCCTGCTTTTAGTCTGGAAGGCTCTAGGGTCTTCTTTATCAACCACATCCACAATTTTCACAATCATCATAATCATGTGTCTTAGTAACGATTTTCACTCTTAGGAACTTTCTTTCTACCAAAATATATTTTGATAACTAGAACTTTTTTTTATATTCACTCTTTTTTTTTTTGAGATATCATTTTTTTATTCTAATTAGGTATACATGACAGCAGAATGCATTTTGATTCATTGTACACAAATGGAGCACAACTTTTCATTTCTCTGGTTGTATACAATATAGTTACACCTTAAGTGCAGTCATACATGTACCTAGGGCATTGTTGTCTATCTCATTCCACCATCTTTCCTGTTCCCATAACCCATGCCCGCCCCACCCTCCCCTTTGACCAAAATTTCTCCATTCTTCCCATACCCCCTCCCACATTATGGATCAGCATCCATTTATCAGAGAGAACATTCGGCCTTTGGTTTTTGGGATTGGCTTACTTTGCTTAGCAGGATATTTTCCAACTCCATCCATTTACCTGCAAATGCCATAATTTTATTCTCTTTTAATGCTGAGTAATATTCCATTGTGTATATATACCACAGTTTCTTTATCCATTCATCTATTCAAGGGCATCTAGGTTGGTTCCACAGTTTAACTATTGTGAATTGAGCTGCTATAAATATTGAAGTGGCTGTGTCACTGTAATATATGCTGTTTTTAAGTCCTTTGGGTAGAGGCCGAGGAGTGGGATATCTGGGTCAAATGGTGGTTCCATTCCAAGTTTTCTAAGGAATCTCCACACTGCTTTCCAGATTGGTTGCACCAATTTGCAGTCCCACCAGCAATGGACGAATGTGCCTTTTTTGCCACATCCTCACCAACACTTGTTCGTATTCTTGATAGCTGCCATTCTGACTGGAGTGACATGAAATCTTAGAGTAGTTTTGATCTGCACTTCTCTAACTGCTAGAGATGTTGAACATTTTTTCATACATTTGTTGATCGATTGTATATCTTCTGAGAAATGTCTGTTCAGCTCGTTAGCTCATTTATTGATTGGGTTGTTTTTGTTGTTGTTGTTAAGTTTTTTTGAGTTCTTTATGTATCCTGGAGATCGGTGTTCTATCTGATGTGCATGTGGCAAAAATTTGCTCCCAGAATGTAGGCTTACTCTTCACCTCATTGATTGTTTCTTTTGCTGAGAAGAAGCTTTCTAGTTTGAATCCATCCCATCTGATTTTATTTCTTGCGCGTTAGGAGTCTTGTTAAGGAAGTTGAGGCATATTCTGATATGATGGAAGATTTGGGCCTACTTTTTCCTCAGTTAGGCACAGGGTCTCTGGTCTAATTCCTAAGTCCCTGATCCATGTTGAGTTGAGTTTTGTGCATGGTGAGAGATAGAGGTTTAGTTTCATTTTGCTGCATATGGATTTCCAGTTTTCCTAGCACCATTTGTTGAAGAGGCTATCTTTTCTCCAATGTATGTTTTTTGGCACCTTTGTCTAGTATGAGGTAACTGTATTCATGGGGGTTTGTCTCTGTGTCTTCTGTTCATACCATTGGTCTACATGTCTATTTTGGTGCCAATATTTTTGTTACAGTAGCTTTGTAGTATAGTTTAAGGTCTGGTATTGTGATGCCTCCTGCTTCACTCTTCTTGCTAAGGATTGCTTTGGCTGTTCTGGATCTCTTATTTTTCCAAATGAATTTCATGATTGTTTTTTCTGTTTCTATAAGGAATGATGTTGGGATTTCAACTGGAATCGCATTGAATCTGTACAGCTCTTTGGGTAGTATGACCATTTTGACAATATTGATTCTGCCTATCCAAGAGCATGAGAGATCTTCCCATCATCTAAGATCTTCTTCAATTTCTTTCTTTAGTGTTTTGTAGTTTTCATTGTAAAGGTCTTTCACCTCTTTTGCTAAATTGATTCCCAAGTATTTTATTTTTTTAAGGCTATTATAAATGGGGTAGTTTTCCTAATTTCTCTTTCAGAGGATCCATCACTGATGTATAGAAATGCATTTGATTTATGGGTAAGTCCTAGGAAGTTTCTAACATTATTCTTTGAAGATGTCCTTTCCCCTTTGTTTTTGTTCTATTTTATTTTATTTTTTATTTTTTGAATTCCTATTAGTTGAATGAGTATCCTGGATTTATTGTCTAGTTTTTCTAATGTTTCCTTTCCTATATTTCATATCATTACTATTTTTTTCTATTTCCTGGGAGACTTCCTCAATTGTTATTTTCTTGTTAATGGTTCTATATATGTTCGACAACAATCTGTTAGTGTACTCAGGGAAAAAGTGCACAATATTCAAAAAATGAAGCAGAAGGGGGAAAAATAGACTACTTCAAGAATAATGCAATACTTCAAGATTCTGATACTTATTATCTACAGAAATATCCAGCTAGAAGGTAAAAATACATAAAGAAGGGAAATCACAAGAAAGGGAATTTGGAATAGGTAGAATATATGGAATAAGTATAAATAAATATTTTATCACACTTAATTTCAAACAGACAGTAAACAAAAAAATTACATATCTCAGAGATCCTAATTGGATACAAAATGTAAAAGGCTGAAAAATAAGTATATAAATAAAATAAAAATGTTAGCTTCTTTCCAGTTGCAAAGTGATGGAGAAAGGTCTATAACTGAGGGGCTATCACAGACAAACTTCAAGTCTTGTCTGTTTCTCAACTGTCTCCTTCAAAATTTTCCTATGTTGGGGTTTCCCTCAACTCATTTTCAAAAATTCCTCAGCCAAGCGTGGTGGCACACACTTGTAATTCCCAGCACTTTGGGAGGCTGAGACAGGAGAATCGTGAGTTCAAAGCCAGCCTCAGCAATGGCGAGGCACTAAGCAACTCAGTGAGACCCTGTCTCTAAATAAAACACAAAATAGTGCTGGGGATGTGGCTCAGTGGTCGAGTGCCCCTGAGTTCAATCCCTAGTACTAACGACAACAACAAAAAATTCCTTTTATACTATATATGTGTATAAACATACACACACACACACACATACACATACATATTGTTTTAGTCAGCTTTTTTGCTGCTGTGACTAAAAGATCTGACCAGAACAATTTTAGGAGGAAAAGTTTATTTGAGGGCTCATGGTTCCAGGGGTCTCAACCTACAGACAGCAGGCTCCATTCTTCAGGGCTCAAGATGAGGCTGAATATCATGGCAGAAGAGTGTGGTAGAGGGAAGCAGCTCACATGATGATCAGCAAGCACAGAGAGACTTCACTCTCCAGATACAAATTATATACCCCATAGCCATGCACCCAATGAACCACTTCCTCTAGCCATAACCCACCTGCCTCCAGCTACCACTCAATGAACCCCATTAGGGATTAATTCACTGATTAGGTTAAGGCTATAGCACAATCATTTCTCTTCCAAACCTTCTTGCATTGTTTCACACATGAGCTTTGGGGGGACACCACATCTAAACCACAACACATATGTATACACACATACATATAAGTTATTATATATAGGAATATTAACATATTAAACACTCCTTCTCATCAATCGTTTCATTCTGTATTTAAGTTCAGTTACCCTATTTATTGCAATGATATATTTATCTCTTCCTACCAGGAATATTGGGCTCCAGGAAAATCAATGTGTGTCTCTATCTAAGAATAAAATACAAAGTTGTGTTAGACACAATGACGCATCATCTTCCATTTGAAAAGCCCCCTCACCAACCAGCCTAATAATCAGAATCAGGAGAATATGCATTTACACAATCCAATAACGTCCATGGACTGCTTTCTGTCCTTGCTCCCCATAGTTATCAGCTCCTGAATGACAGGTGATAGACTTTGGTGTTAAGGGAGGAATCAAACACTGGACTTGCAACAGAATAGGTTCTACACCACTAATTCCTGATGGATGTGGAATGCATTTACTTACCCAGTTCTCTTCTATTATTCCAATGCTGTATTTGTCATCCCCCCCTGGGTCAGTATGTTGCTTCTTCTCAGCATAAAATTCCTGGAGTGCCGCTAGGGTGTGGGAAGAAAGCTGGGGGGTATCATCATCTTCTGAGTCAGTCATTTCACCAACAGTCTATGACATGCAGGTCAAGGAGTAAACGTGTTGTGCTGATTTTGTTTCCCCTTTCCATCAAATTAAAAAATTTAAAATTTATATTTCACTTACAGCAAGGACCCAAACTGAAGTGAGTTTCATGGAGAAAACACATACATTTAAAACTTCTGGGATCAAACACCTATGAGGGGCTTCTATTGAACTATTAAAAAATTAAAAACACAGGCTTTTCCTAGAAATGTGTTCCATTTTGAAGCTGGACACGGTGGTGCATGCCTGTAATCCCAGCACTTAGGGAGGCTGAGACAGGAGAATCGCGAGTTCAAAGCCAGCCTCAGCAATGGCGAGGTGCTAAGCCACTCAGTGAGACCCTGTCTCTACGTAAAACACAAAATAGGGCTAGCTCAGCCCTATTGGTGAGCTCAGTGGTTGAGTTCCCCTGAGTTCAATCCCCAGCATCAAAAAAAAAAAAAAAGAATTGTGTTCAGTATTTACAAAGGACTATGTTAGTCAGCTTTTCACTGCTGTGACCAAAATATCTAACAAGAACAACTTAGGAAAAGTTTATTCTGGGCTCATGGGTTCGGTCTATAGTCAGCCAGCTCCATGGTTTTGGGCCTGAAGTGAGGCAGAACAACATGGCAGAAGGATATGGCAAAAGAAAGCTGCTCAGCTCATGGCAGCCAAGAAGCAGAGAGAGAGAGAGAGAGAGAGAGAGAGAGAGAGAGACAGAGAGACAGAGAGACAGAGAGAAAGAAAGAGAGAGATAGGGAGAGAGAAGCTCGAGACAAAATTAATCCCCAAGGACATGCTCCTAGTGACCTACTTCCTTTAGCCATGTCCTACTTGCCTGTAGTTATGACCAGTAGTCTATTCATATTATTAATCCATTGATTACACACCAGTGAGATCGCGGCTCTCATAATCTAATCATTTCACCTGTGCACATTTCTGCATTGCCTAACACATGAGCTCTTTGGGGGATACCCCATATCCAAACCATAAGACATTTTCACATTTTTTATGACAACTTACAGAAGAAATGTCTATCACAAACATGCAAAGACATTTTGCTTCCTTTTGGTACCTCAAAGGCCATAAGCAGATGTGTCACAACCCTTTCTCTGAATCAGTCTTTTCATGCTCAAATACCACTATTTGGATGCACTAAAGCTCAAGGGTGTGTCATTGGTAGATAAGAAGGATCAATTCAAGAGAAAAGGTATAGAATTGATATGAAAATTAAAAGAGATGATAAGGAGAGAAGGAAGAAAAACAGTAAAATAGAGGGAGAGATTAAAAAGAAGGTGTTTTTCTTTTTTTAAATATTTTTTTAGTTGTCAATGGATCTTTATTTAAATGTGGAGCTGAGAATCAAACCCTGTGCTTCACACATGTTAAGCAAGCACTCTACCACTGAGCTATGACCTCAGCCCAAGAAGGTGTTTTTCTATGGGAATCACTGAGGTTCCTCAGAACACTAGGCATGGAACCACCATACAACACAGCTGGTGTTTATCCTGAAGAATTAAAGTCATCATACTACAATGACACAGGCATACTCATGTTTACAGCAGCACAATTCACAATGGCCAAACTATGGAACCAGTCTCAATGTCCATCAACAGACAAATGTATAAAGAAAATGTAGTATATATACATGATGGAATCTTATTCAGCCATAAAGAAAAATTAAATCATGTCATTTGCAGGAAAATGGATGGAACTTGAGAACATTATGTTAAGCGAAATAAGCCAAACTCAAAAGGTCAAGATTACATGCTTTCTTTCATATTTAGAAGCTAAAGAGGAAAAAGGAAAAGAAAGGTAGGGGGAGCTCATGAAAATCAAAGGGAGTTCAGTAGAATAGAGGAAAGGGATCAGGGGAAGGGAGGAGGGAAGGAAAAGGGGAAATACTGGGGAATGATATAAGCCAAATTACATTGTTATATTGTGTGCATGTACAAATATATAACAATAAATCCCACCATTATGTACAAGTATAATGCAGCAATAAGAAAATGTGAAAAAAAAGAAAAAAGAAAGAAAGAAAGTGTTTTTTGGAGAAAATGACAGCCAAGTACAATGACTTGTTGGGATACTATCCAGAATCAGCCAAACTGAGATTAAGGCACAATCCCCCAGCTAGCCAAGCCTGTTGAGCCTCCTGACAAAAACTGCAAGTTCGAGGGTTTCCCATCAACCTCCTGGCACTGAAGTGTGAGAATATGCGTGGAGAACTGCCAACCCAGGAAGTTCATCGGAACTTCAATGTCAGTTTTTATTGAGACTTCATTATGTAGGCATGATTTATGAAATGACTGTCCACCTGGCTGAAGTCAGTCTCAAAATTTATCCTCCTCAAGGTTGGGCTGAGGGTCCTACCCCGAATAACAAAGGCATTCCAAGTGTTTAGAGGTTGCTACCCATGACCCATGACCCAGGGCAAAGGCCAGACCTCTCTTTGAGTAAAGTCAAAATTCTTACTACACAAGAGCCAAACACATTTCTTTCTTTCTTTGTTTTTTGGTACTAGGAATTGAACTCATGGGTATTTGACGACTGAGCCACATCCTCAGCCTTATTTTGTGTTTTTTTAAATTTAGAGATAGGGTCTCACTGAGTTGCTTAGTGCCTTGCCATTGCTGAGGCTGGCTTTGAACTCGCGATTCTCCTGTCTCAGCCTCCCAAAGTGCTGGGATTACAAACATGAGCCACCATGCCAGCTAATAAGTCAGTTTTAATAGGCATGAATGAACTTTTTTTCAATTCATATAAAATATGAGCCTGAAGAAACCTGCTGTTAACCAGCTATTTTTCTATTGTTCTGTTTTCCCCATTTCTGCCTTATAAGGAAAGTAATTTGATATGAATAATATTTTCCTTTGTTTCTGCTTTCTTTAACCCTTCTTTGTCTATAAAACCAATTTCCTCTGCTTGACTAACTTGAATGCTTGTTCTATTTTATGGAATAAGGTATTACCTGATTTTAAAGTCACTATAGTCAATTAAGTTGTTTTTTTTTTTTTTTTGGATACTGGGGATTGAACCTAGGGGCACTTTACCACTGAACTGTATCTCCAGCCCTTTTGATTTTGAGACAGGGTCCCGCTAAGTTGCTGAGGGCCTGGCTAAGTGGCTGAGGCTGGCTTTGAAATTGCAACCCTCCTGCCTCAGTCTCCCGAGCTACTGGAATTACAGGCATATGCTACAGCACCTGGCTCAATTAAGATCTTTAAACTAAATTGATTGTAATTTTATCCTTCGGCAAGATCCATATTCCACATGAATACAGAGGCAAAAATTTGTTATACTATATAGTAACTAATTGATTTCAACAACATATAAAAAAATGAAGTATGGCATCTTGTAGTATGGCTTACCTCAGGAATACAAGGATGGTTTAAGTTGGAAATATTTACTATCTGGGCCTTTATAGAAGTCTGCTGACACCTGGTTAACTGAATACAGAGAAAAGAAGCCAGGTATGGTAGTGCATACCTGCATCTCTGCAGGAAGCTGAGGCAGGGAGATCACAAGTTAAAGGCCAGCTTAGGCAATTTAGTGAGACCCCATATCAAAATAAAAATTAAAAGAGCTGGAGATGTAGCTTAGTGGAGAGTATCCCTGGGTTCAATGCCCAGTACCACAAAAATAAATTAATAAATAAATGAGAGAGAAAAGCTTACCATCATTTACACAGATACTGCAAAAATTCAGATACTGACAAAATTCAGCATCTACTCATGTTAAAAACTGAGCAAACTAGGGGCTGGGATTGTAGCTCAGTGGTAGAGCGCTTGCCTCGCATGTGTGAGGCCCTGGGTTCGATCCTCAGCACCACGTACAAAGCAATAAAATAAAGACATTGTGTCCATCTCCAACTAAAAAAATATTAAAAAAAAAAAACAAAACAAAACTGAGCAAACTAGGTAGAGAAGGGAACTTCTTCAATCTGAAAAAGGGCATCAAGAAAAAACTACAAAACTGACATTATACTTAATTTAACTGTCAAATTTTTTTTTGGTACTGGGGATTGAACTCAGGGACACTCGACCACTGAGCCACATCCCCAGCCCTATTTTGTGTTTTTATGTAGAGACAGGGTCTCACTGAGTTGCTTAGCTCCTCCCCATTGCTGAGGCTGGCTTTGAACTCACGATTCTCCTGTCTCAGCCTCCCAAAGTGCTGGGATTATTGGCCTACACAATGGGGGAAAGCATAAGACTGGAAAGAAAAAAAATGTCCCTAGTCATATAGTTATAAATGAAGTTTTATTTACGTATATGCGAAACAAATCATGGCATCTAAACCATTGATCAGTATTTTGGCTAGCTTAATATGGGAAACAAATCGTTTCAAGTATAGAACTATGAACAAGTTAATCAGAATAATGGCAAATTTCACAGAGAAAATACTAAGGAAACCCTGCCTTCATCCAGGTGATCAAGGTCAACACCAATGGGATGTCATGCTGATAACATATACTCTATATGTTGTGGTAAGAATGGTACCTCACACCTCCATATTCTTCCTCCTGAAAAACCCTAATTAAGAGACATTTACAAAATATATGACCAGTCTCACTGTGAGATCATTGTTATGGTCTGAATCTGGAATGTCCCTCAAAGGCTCACATGCTGAGGGCTTGATCCCCAGTGCATCAATGTTCAGAGGTAGGGCTTGGAAGTGATTGGATCACGAGGGCTCCAACACCTCATCAGTGAATCCACTGATGGATTTGTAGCTGAATGAACTACTGGGAGATGATGGAAACCATAAGCTAGGACCTAGTTGAAAGGAGTGGGTCCTTGGGCTGTGCCACTGGAGACCATATCTTGTCTCTGGCACTTTTCTCTTTCTCTGTTTCCTGGCTGCCATGAGTTGAACAGCTGTGCTCCACCACATACTCCTCACCATAAGGTTATAGCAATGGGGACAATATGGACTGAAACATCTAAAACCATGAACCAAAATACATCTTGCTTCTTTTTTTTTTTAAATATTTTTTTAGTTGTAGATGGATGCAATATCTTTATTTTATTTATTTATTTTTACGTGGTGCTGAGGATCGAACTCAGTGACTCACACATGCGAGGCAAGCACTCTGCCACTGAGCTACAGCCCCAGCCCTACATCTTGCTTCTTTAAGTGGTTTTTCTCAGGTGTTTTGTCATAGTAACAGAAAACTGGCTAACATAATTATCAAAAACACAGCCAGCCAGACACAATGGTACACGCCCACAGTCTCAACACCTGGAGGCTGAGACTGGAGGATCATTTGAGCTAAGGAGTGCTAAAATTTATTTAACTGTTCATTCACTGAAAAATACTGGGACTATAGCCAGTGTTTGGCTACTATAAATGGAGCTGCTAAGATGAACACCAATGGGCCCTGATATACTTTGGATCTGGAATGTTCCCCAATGTTTTATTTTTTTCTGAATTAATTAAAGTAAGCAAGTAAATAAAAAGTGACAATGTATTAATACTTAATGACAACACCTGATGCTGAAAATTAATGAAGTAAATATTCAATCAAAATAATGTAATACTGATGAGAATGATGTTGGTATACTTTTTAATTTGGGTAACACTTCAGATTGGCATGTTCTTTTGGAAAGGAACTTGACAATTTGGAAAAAAATATCCCAACTTTCTCACCCAATATTCAGCTATAAGCTTTCTATTTCAAAATAAGAATAGATTCACCGAAAGTTGCAAAAATTCTACAGAGAGATCTCACGTACACTTCACCAAATTTCCCTCAGTGTTAACAACTTACATAACTATAGTGCAATGCCAGAACCAGAAAACTGATGTTGGTATAATCCATAGGGTTTCCTGAATTCACAAGTTTCACATGCACTCATCTGTCTCTGGGTATAGTTCTATATATGCTATCATGTGTGATGAAACCACAATTACAGAGAGGATATGGAATATACCAGCACTACAGAGATTAGTGATGATCCCTTCAGAGCTACACCTACCTTCCCTTGCCTTGTCCTCCATTCCTAACTCCTTTGAAGCACCTATCCTTTTTTTGAGTATTTTCCATTTTATGAAGAGTATGTTTATGCACATATACACATATATTAAGCAGATATCTTAGTTTTTTCTTTTTTCTTTTTTGGTACCAGGGATTGAACTCAGGGGTACTCGACCACTGAGCCACATCCCCAGCCCTATTTTGTGTTTTATGTAGAGACAGGGTCTCACTGAGTTGCTTAGCACCTCGCCATTGCTGAGGCTGGCCTTGAACTCACGATTCTCCTGTCTCAGCCTCCCTAACTGCTGGGATTACAGGCTTGAGCCACCGCACCCGGCTTAGTTTTTTCTTTTCTTTTTTTAATATATATATTAGTTGTAGATGAACACAATACCTTTATTTATTGTATGTGGTGCTGAGGATCGAACTCAGTGCCTCACACATGCAAGGCAAGCGCTCAATCGCTGAGCCACAACCCCAGCCCCTCTTAGTTTTTTCTTATTCCTTTATCATAGAATGTAATATTTATGAATTTAATATAAGTACTTAAGTGTTATTAAATCTCCATTATAGTAGTTAAGTTATGGGATATCAGAAGAGTAAGCATTGCTCACCCAAAACAAGAGACCGTGGGAGGGGAAGAATAGAAGTCCACTGGATTTGACAAAGGGGAACCAAGGGAAGGGAGAGGGGAGGGGAATAGGAAAGAGAGTAGAATTAATCAGATATAACTCTTCTAGCCTTTTATTTGAATACACAACCAGGGATTTATAATTATTTCATTTTGGAGGAGCAACTGCAAATGAATTACATTTTAAATTTGTTTCAGTGTTACATATTATATATAAAAATATTACTGATTTTTGTGTTTTGTAACCATGACAAATTCACTTACATTAGTTCTGTTTCTTCAGATTCCTTAGAATTTGACAGAACAGTTTTATTTCTTCCTTTCCTATCATGATGCCATTTATTCCCTTTTCTTGCCTTATTGCACTGGCTAGGACTCCCAGTCCTATGTTTTAGAGTGGTAAGAGCAGACATCCCAGATTTGTCTAATTTTTTTTTGTGTATGGTGCTAGGCATTAAACCCAGAACCTTGTGCATGCTAGGCAAGCATTCCATCATTGAGCTGCATTCTCAACCCTAATCTGGTCAAAGATTTTAAGTGGAAAAACATTCAGTCTTTCACCAATTCTGTAGATGCTCTTTATGTCAAATTGAGAAAGTCCCCCTATTAAGTAGTTTGCTAAGAGTAATATTATGAATTCAGTTGAACTTTTAAATGCCTTTTCCACATTAATTTATATGATCATGAGATTTTTCTTTACCCTATAATATGGTATGTTAAATTCATTGATTTTCTTTTTAAAAATTCTTTAATTTTCTAATAGTGAACCAGTTTTACATTCCTAGAATAAGTCTCACTTGACTGTGACATATAATTATTTTTATATAAGACTAGATTCTCTTTAGTAATATTTTGTCAAGGAGTTCTGTACCCGTGTAAATGAGAGATTTTGGTCTGTAGTTTTCTCGTTTTTGCTTTGGTATCATGGTAATAGCATTGATCTCATCTAATGACATGAAAATCACTCCTATTTTCTGGAAGAGGCTGTGCAGAATTGGTGCTAATTTTTTAAATATTTGGTAAAATTTTGCAGCAAAATCATCTGCTTTGTTTCCAATTGTGTCCCTATTCCCCAAATTCATACACTGAAGTTCAATGTAATTGTATTTAGAGATGTAGTCTATGAGGAGCTGATATGTTAAATGAAGTCATACAGGTGGAGTCCTAATCTGCTAGGGCCCTGATATACTTTGGATCTGGAACGTTCCCCAAAAATCCATGTGTTAAAGGATTGGTTTCTAGTCGGGTGTGATGGTGCACACCTGTAATCTCAGCACTTTGGGAGACTGAGACAGGAAAAGGCAGCCTCAGCAATGGTGAGGCGCTAAGCAACTCAGTGAGACTCTCTCTACATAAAACACAAAATAGGGCTGGGGATGTGGCTTACTGGTCAAGTGCCCCTGAGTTCAATCCCCAGTACCAAAAAAAAAGGATTGGTTTCGAACCAGTAGTGCTAATAGGTGGTGGTGGAATCTAAGAGGTGGGGCCTATGGGAGGAAGCTAGGTCACTGGAGATATGTCCTTGAAGGAAATATTGGGAGCCAACCTCTTCTCTTCCTTTCTCTTTCATTTCTCAGCTGTGGCTAGGTGAGCAGCTTGTTCCACCATGTATTCCCCATCATGATGTTGCTTTTGGGCCTGGTGAGGCAGAACATCAGCCTCAGCACCACATAAAAATAAACAAATAAAGATCCTGTGTCCACCTACAACTAGGAATTTTTTTTAAAAGGGAATGAGTAAAATCGGACAACAGAAAATCAGTCAGTAATTTGAAGGGATTAATATGAGGTGTGATAGGAGACTTGCCCAGCATGGTGAATGCCACTAGCAGGTTTACTTTTGGCTTTTTTTTTTTAAAGACAAAGTCTATGTTGTCCAGAATGGTCTTGAACTTGTGGATTCAAGTAATCCTCCTGCCTCAGCCTCCCAAATGTGGAGACTATAGGTATACACCACCAGTCCTGGCTTTACTTTAGGTTTTGACTTATTGCTGCTATCATATTTAGATTCTAAAATATT
Organism: Xerus rutilus; assembly: GCA_028644305.1. Lineage (NCBI taxonomy): Eukaryota > Metazoa > Chordata > Mammalia > Rodentia > Sciuridae > Xerus > Xerus rutilus. The sequence continues at coordinate 71,834,178 of CM053404.1, forward strand.
TTTTCTCATTTTGAATACCTCTGAAATTGGAATGTGATCTTTAAATAGTGGTATATAAATCGGTCAGCATGTTTTCTGAAAAAGTGATGGTAAAACCATAAAAATCATAGCATCTCAGATCTGATGAAATATAGCCATTACTGTATCAATTTTAGGCAATAGTGTACCACATAACATCAGTTTATAGCCTCAAAGTAAAGTGGTCAGAACAAGGTAAGATTGTTATGGAAGTCAACAGTGTCCAGATGGAATATCCATGAAATGAATGGTAAAAAGAGTGTGTAAAGATTATTAAAGAAGGGCTGGGGTTGTGGCTGAGTGGCAGAGCGCTTACCTAGCATGTGTGAAGCACTGGGTTCAATTCTCAGCACCACATATAAGTAAATGAAAAAAAAAAAGGTTCATCAACAACTAAAAAAAAATTTTAAAAAAAGATTATTAAAGCAGAGGATTCTGGGAAGATAGCAAGATTGGAAACAACAGGACTGTTTCCCTACTTAGATAATTGTACTGGCATAATCTGTTTGATTTAAGTGTTTGGAACTCTACAGTCTACTGGAAGACTTCAATGGTAAATTTTGGTTGTTTCAGTCAATTTCAGTTCTTAGTCAGGCAGCAGCTACCTAACCCCATGGCACGTAGCTATGCATTTGTTCCTCTTTTGTGTCCAGGTCTAAATTTATAAAGGTGACTGAGTGAATTCTTAGAAAGGTCAATACCACTGGAAAAAAGGTTTTGTTCTTTTGTAGTGCTGGGGATTAAACCTAAGGCCTCATACCACTGAGCTACATCCCTAGTACTGGAAAAAAGTTTAATGTTATTCATAATTACCCTCCAAATGAGAGGTACATCATGTCACACAGGGCCAAACAGACAAATAAGAAATCTAAGACACAGAGTAGTTCCAAGGGCAGCTTGGCTCTGCCAATGTCCCAGGAACAGCTTACACAAAACTTCAGGAGTCAGGGTAGGTAGTAAGGACCTGGGTAAATGTGTGTTCTGATTATTGCTTCTGACTTCAGAGTTACAGACATACAGGTAGTGGTCACTGTTCATTCCAAATCCCTTCCCATACAGCTAAAAAGTGACTTTCAGGGGATTTGAATTGCCAGTGCCTTTCCTTACCTTTGCTTTCATTTTTCTCCTTTTCTCCTCTGGGAAAGGACTGGAACATTCAAAAGGAACTGCATATACAGGGGAACTTAGAACATCCTTAGCACACATGCTCTAGGAAAGTTGTAGGCTCAGAAAAGACATAAGAAGCCTTACATTAACAACTCTGGTTGGTCCCAGTCAAGAGACAGCCTACAAAGAAATATAATAACAATTCAGCAAGGGGAGCACCTGGTTTCTAAATCTACATCAATAGATTCAAATGGCTAGTTTTCAACAAAAAATATTTAAAAGCATACAAAAAAACAAAAAAAGTATACCCTATTCAAAGAAAAAAACAAATCAAGGGAAACAATCCTGAGAAAGATCAATGGAAGATCTACTAGACAAAGATTTTAAAACAACTGCCTTAAAGATGCTGAAAGAACAAATGGAAGATGTGGGAAAACTCATGAAAATGATTTATAACAAAAAAATATAATTAAACAGATAAAAGGCGGAAAAGGAAAACAAATAGAAATTCTGGAGTGGAAAAGTGTAAGAAATATAATTCACTAGAGGAATTAAAAGCAGATCTGAAATGCAGGACAACTGAAATTATTAAGTGCAAGAAAAAAAGACTGAAGAAAAGTGAATAGAGTCTAAGGGACCTATGGGATACCATCAAGTGGACAAATACATGCACCGTGGGGGTCCCATAAGAGATAGGGAAAAAGGAGCAGAGAGATTATATGAAGAAATAATGGCCAAAAACTTCTCAAATGTGATGCAAGTATGACTATATACATCCAAGAAGATCAAAGAACTCCTCGTAGAATGAAATCAAAGAAATTCACAGTTAAGTCAGGGAAGGTGGCATATGCCTACAGTCCTAGCTCCTGGGAGGCTGAGGAAGGAAGATCACTTGAGCCCAGGAGTTCAAGATCAGCCCAGACAAGACAGCAAAAAACTACAACAAAAACAAATAGAGGAACTTACAATAAGACACATTAGTCAAAATGTTCAAAGCCAAAGCAAAAAACAAAACAAAACAAAACAAAAAAGGCCCTCCAAAACAGAAAAAACAGAAACTTCGAAAGCAATAAGAAAGGTAACATGTTTCATACAAGGAATCCTCAATAAGATTATCAGCCAATGTCTCATCAGAAACTTTGGAGGCCAGAAGGCAGTGAGCTTATTTATTCCAAGCGTTGAAAGAAAAAAAACAAAAACAAAAAATCCTGGGTCTGGCAAACTGTCCTTCAAATGTGAGTGGTAATCAAGCCACTTCCAGATGAACAAAAATTGAGGGAATTCATTACTACTAAACCTGTCCTTTAAGAACTGCTAAGGGGAATACTTACTATAGGCTGACAGAAAGGGACACTAGATTCTAATTTGTAGCCTTATGAAGAAATGAAGATCTTGGTATAGGCAAACACATGCTTAATTATAAAAGCTGGTATTATAAATTCAGTTTGTAACTCCACTTTTTTGTTTTCTACATGATTTAATTGGGTGGATACACAAATGTTCATCATAGACAACTAGATAAGTAAAATGTGGTATATACATAAAATGGAGTATCACTCAACTCAGTTTTAAACAGGAAGGAAATTCTGACATATGCTACAACATGGCTGAACCTTGAGGACATTATGCCAAGTGAAGTAAGCCAGTCATTAAAAAAATACATAATTCCATTTAGATAAAGCACACAGAGGTAGTCAAGTTCATAAACCAGAAAGTAGAATAGTAGTTGCCAGAGCTGGAAGAAGGGGAGAACAGAGACTTGCTTAATGAGTATAGTATTTAAGTCTTAAACACTGAAGGGATGGTGGTGATGGTGACACAATAATGTAAATGCAGTTGACGCTACTAAACTTTACACTCAGAACTGGTTAAGACAGTAAATATTATGTCAGGTATATATTATCATCATAATAAAAACTGTGAAAAAAATGTTATTAGAAGAGAATCATACTGTCCAATCAGGAAATAAAATCAGATTGTTGTCCTGACTTGGGACAGGTTTCCCTGAAGAAGTGATGTTCAAGCTGGAATCATAAGAGCAACTTCTCGCTTAAGGAAAAGAAGGGGAAATGGCACTCAAAGCAGAGAAAGTACTTGGAATAAGTGTAAAAGAACTGATGTAATTACACAGTTCAAGGTAGATTAGGAAAGCTATTCTCAAAAGAACTACTAGCAATGAAACAATCTTCACAATAGACTGTTAAGATGAATTTTATTGCTTGATAATTTTGTTTGCGATTAATATAAGAATGTGTTTAGTTCTATAGTTTAAAAAATAAGCCGGACGTGGTGGCGCAAGCCTGCAATCCCAGCACTTAGGGAGGCTGAGACAGGAGAATCGCGAGTTCAAAGCCAGCCTCAGCAAAGGCGAGGTGCTAAGCAACTCAGTGAGACCCTGTCTCTACATAAAACACAAAATAGGGCTGGGGATGTGGCTCAGTGGTCGAGTGCCCCTGAGTTCAATCCCCAGTACCAAAATAAATAAATAAACAAACAAACAAATAAATAAATAAATATTAAAAGAATAAAATAAAAACTTTTTGGGTGGGCTGGTACAGGGGCTGCTGGTGATTAAACCCAGGGACTCGGGCATGCTAAGTATGTGCTCTATCTCTGGGCTATGCCTCCAGCCAAATTATCTACTTTTGAGCCTATACATTTAGAATTAAAAGAAAAATAACATAAAGTCAACACAGGGCTGTCTGCATTAGTCCCACCAGCGAATGAGAAGACTGTTAAGTGGTTCTACTTTACTGCAACAAGCACAAAGAACACATTTTAAGGAAAGCATTTCAAGAGTTATCAGGTTGGAGAATTTCCAAGCAGAAATCTCAAAGACTAGTTGTGTACATGCTGAACTGAGAAAGGTTGAGAAAACATGGCAAAATGATCAGCAAACTACTAAAAAAATTTTTTCTTTCTTTTTTGGTACTAGGAGTAACCTAGGGTGCTTAACTAGGGAGCCACATTCAAGCCCTTTGTATTTTTTTTTATTTTGAGACAGGGCCTTGTTAAGTTGCTGAGGCTGGCTTTGAACTCACAATCTTCCTGCCTCAGCCTCCTGGGATTATAGGCACACACTACTATGCCTAGCCTAAAAAGTTTTTTTTAAAAATTGGCTTGGGATTTCAGGATTGAGAGTTCTTTTCATTTAGGAAGAATCAGGCAACTATTAAAATCCAATGTTAGCTGGATGCAGTAGTGCATACCACAATCGTAGCTACTCAGGAGGCTGAGGCATGAAGATCACAAGTTCAAGGCCGGCCTGGGCAACTTAGTAAAACTGTCTCAAAAGAAATAAATAAAGAAGTTTTGGGAGCCGGGCGCGGTAGCGCAAGCCTGTAATCCCAGCACTTAGGGAGGCTGAGACAGGAGAATCGCGAGTTCAAAGCCAGCCTCAGCAATGGTGAGGCGCTAAGCAACTCAGTGAGACCCTGTCTCTACATAAAACACAAAAGAACAGGGCTGGGGATGTGGTTCAGTGGTCGAGTGCCCCTGAGTTCAATCCCCGGTGCCAAAAAAAAAAAAAAAAAGAAGTTTTGGGGATGTCGTTCAGCGGTGGAATGCTTGCCTAGCATACAGGGTCCTAGGTTCAATTCCCAGTACCAAAAAATAAAAAATAAAATCCAATGAATGTGTCTGGCAGAATTGAAGGTATAACCAATTCCTGATCAAAGTTGTAACACAATACTGCCTACAAGGACTGAAAGAAAAACAAATATATACATATATGTGTATATCCATATACATACAGAAAGCCACATATACACGTGTGTATGTGTGTATATATAAATCTCCCTGGTATGGACAAAAATATTTCACTTTTTATTTATTAGTACTAAACATTTTCCAAGGCTATATCTCTGGAGAAGGAATTTTTTAAAAAAAAATCTTTTAGTTGTCAATGGACCTTTATTTTATTTATTTATATGCAGTGCTGAGAATCAAACCCAGTGTGGGTGGGGTTGTGGCTCAGTGGTAGAGCGCTTGCCTCGCATGCGTGAGGCACTGGGTTCGATCCTCAGCACCACATAAAAATAAAATAAAATAAAGATATTGTGTCCATCTACAACTAAAAATATATTAAAAAAAAAAAAAAAAAAACCCAGTGTGTCACACATGCTAGGCAAATGCTCTACCACTGAGCCACGACCCCAGCCCTGGAGAAGGATTTTTTAATGGCAGCTTGAAACTTGTTTGCTATAAACATTTAGAAATAAAACATGAAAACTGTAACATTAAGTACAAAACAAAGAATTTCAAAGAGCAGGTTAAGAAAATTATCTAAGCTGGGCACGGTGGCTCATGTTTGTAATCCCAGCACTTTGGGAGGCTGAGACAGGAGAATTGCGAGTTCAAAGCCAGCCTCAGCAAAGGCGAGGTGCTAAGCAACTCAGTGAGACCCTGCCTCTACATAAAACACAAAATAGGGCTGGGGATGTGGTTCAGTGGTCGAGTACCCCTGAGTTCAATCCCTGGTACTAAAAAAACAAAACAAAACAAAATTATCTAAATGACTATAATTAAACTTTTATCTATATTTTATATGAATTTGGTCCCAAAATAAGTTTTATTATTATAATATACACCTGACATAATATTTACTGTATAAACTGATAAAAGTTTAAAGGTTTATCAAATCCATGCCTTTAATAAGCACTTATCAATGCACTACCATTTACCAAGCACTGTACTCAGTGATAGAACTCAAAGTCCCCATCCTCTTGGATCTTAAAAGTCAAGTGAGGCAGAAAGAGATTCCAAACAATATAAGTAAAGTGTATGACAGATGACAGTAAGCTCAATGGAGGAACATGCAGAGAGTTTAAGGGGCTGCAATTGTAGCAATCATAGACTTTTTCCTCCATTATTAAAATAAGTTCAAAAGTCTATCACTTGTTCAGTGGGGAAAAAAATGAAAATCTGCTAATAAACATTACCGAAGATTAAATTAAATGAAGGTTATTAATATGGTTTTTGAAACTTAAGTCACTACTTTCTTATATTTTTATAGTTTCTATGTGGGTTTGTAAAATTGCTGTGAAAGAGATTTCCCAGGTCCATAAGAGTTGGGAAGTGCTGTGTTCTTATTAAACTGAGCATGGGATTTATGTGGCTCATACTTTAGATCTGTGGTTCTCATAGAACCAGGAGCAATTTTGCTCCTCAGTAAAAAATGTGGCAATATTTAAAGACATTTTTGGTTGTCATAATTAGGGAGGGTGCTATTGGCAACCAGCAGGTATAGTCCAGGGATGCTACTGAACTTTCTATAATTTCTAGGCTAGCTTCCACCACAAAGTATTAACCAGTCCAAAATGGCCACAGTGCTGAGACTGAGAATCGCTAGAGATACACAGAAATAATCATGATAATGTGGTGAGCCCTCTACTACAGGAGGGCTGTTCAGTAAATAGCCTGAGTTAGGACAAAAGTGTTAACAGCAGCTGGCATTTTAACTTGACCAGGGAGAGGAAAGAATGAAGAGGATTACAGAAAGATGGAACAGCATGAGCAAAGGGGTGGACACACTAATGTGTGCATCAGCAGGGATTAGCAGCATCCTAATTGGGCTGTGGTTGGCCTCTATTTGTATAAAATTCTTCAGTTTTCATACATGCACCAAACATACTTAAAGTGAAACCACCACACTGTGTAGTCCTAGAATCATATTGCCTTCTGTAAGAAATTTAGGTCAAAACAATGTCATGCAGCAGAAAACAGCATTAACCTAGAATTCATCCCAGACTCCTTAATAAACTGCAAGGAGAGGGAGAGGTTAACTAGAGTAGTTTGTAAGGCTCTGTGAATGAAAAAGAATGGCCTATATGCTAAGTAATTTTTATATACTGCTATAATTCTACCTTTAACCTTACTTCCAAAACAGACCAAAATCTTGCATTTTCATCTTTGCATATGTAGTTCCTTCCCTCTCACTTTATACAATTCTACTGGACTGTGGGGTGCAGCTCAGTGGTAAAGCATTTGCCTGGCACGTTCAAGGCCCTGAGTGCAGCACCACAAAAAAATTTAAAAACAATAATTTGAATTCAAAATAAAAGTTCTATTTATTCTTTTTAACTTAAAAAAAAAAAACTGAGGTAAAACTGACATAAGCAAAAAGCAGACTATAAAGGCACAATGCAGTGAATTTGGGTATAGGTAGCCCATGCAGTCACTTCCCCTGTAGCCTTCTTATATTACACGTGGCTCCCTCCGGGTAAGTCTTCCCTGTCCTGCGTTCAGTTCACGTTAGGGTCCTACTATGGTCAAGTTCCAGCACCTAGTAGGGCACTTGGCTTCTGCAGTCCTCAACCGACAGATTGATCGCCCTGAAGTAGTAGACGGACTCTAGGCTGTGCATTTCTCAAACTGCATTCATCGAACGTCTGAGGTCAAACAAGAAAAGGACAGCGGCCCAGTCCTGCCTCTGCTCAGAGGGAAGCCTCCACGGGCAGCCATAATCCGGGGGTTTATAATGCCCCCAGCCCACGGTTTAGTTAACCGTGTGGTCCAAAGCTGGGTTGCGGACGCGCGCGGTCCAGGACGCAGCCTCTGCGGGCTCCCGGGCCCTCCGACCTAACTAGGTCCCCATTCCTGGAGAGGCTCTAGCTCACCCACCAGGCCCTTCCACTACTAGTGCGCCGGATAAAGGGCGCGGAGCAAACGATAAAAACCAAACAGAGCCCAAACCCCTCCGCGGCGCGAGGCCGCCCCACCGGCACGCCCTCGGCCCACTCACCAGCCACGCGTGCGCAGCCGACTCGGTGAGCTCGGAGGTAGGCTGCGGGGAGAGGCGAGAGCGGAGGTGTGGAGCCGCCTGCGCAAGCGCAGACCCTGGCCGAGGCGGGCATCTTCCGGGAGCTTCTATCCGGCTTGTCCTGGCCACCAGGGCTACCTCCTGCATGGAACCCTTACGTCTGCCTTGTGTCTCATCGGTTGCCTCCAGGAATGATGGCAACCAATCAATCAATAACAATTTAAAGGGTTTTAATTAGATTCGAGTTAGGCCCACTGATTTGGCAGCAGGTTTTCCGAATCCAAGTTCCGTCGACCTAGTGTTATAATCCTGGTATTGACAATATTGATAGGGTTAAGAAAAACACTTTCATAAATCTTTCAGTGCCTTCAGTGTGGACTGCACCGATCGGTGTATATTAAAGCAAACACATAGTTCCATAAATATAATTTTGTTAACTACACCTAGTAACTACGGTACCTGGCATGTACAGATTTTTTTTAAAAAAAAATTTGTTTGTAGACGGACACCTTAATTTTTTTATGTGGTGCTGGGGACCGAACCCAGTGCCTCATGCATGCTAGGCAAGCGCTCTACCACTAATCCACAACCCTAGTCCACGTACAGACTTTTACATTTGTTTTACATTCACTAGGGCAATCTATATTCTGTTCCTACCTCTCACCTCCATTTTCTTTACCAATTTCGTGATTTTGCTAAGTTGTATGCATCCTGGTTTAAATACATCCAGTTTTAAATCATTTCTGTAATAAATTGTTCAGCTCCTAAATGATGCCATTCAGTAAGTAGTTCACGAGAGTAGGTTTATAACTGGATGGGCCATAATTTCTGTTTAAAGTGCTGTTTCCAGTCTATAGTAACCTACATTTTGACTTTGATCAGAACTGGTAAGTCTTTTAAAGGAAATATTTCAGAACCGGTGTAACTTAGCAAAAAAGCAGGAAAGAAAAGATATTAAATGAAATCACAACATAAACCAAGAAATAACAACCAACTTTTATGGCAGTATTTTTTTTTACAGAGGTAGTGTTCCATACATAGGAGACTGCCTTAGCTTATAATTTAACAGAGAAGCTTATATTAAAGCAAATTATTCTTGTTCTGAAACAATCTAAGTTTTCAAAGCTTCCATTGCTTTAATAGCATGTAAGACACACTTCATGTATTTTACTATTTGCTATTTTTGCAATTAAAGTTACCATAGACATCAGAGAGCTTAAATATTTATATCTCCAGCAGTAATTGAAGATTGTTGAGAAAGCATGTCAGTAGTACATGAAGATTAGTACTTTCCTGGTGAAACATATGCACTGTAATTTAAATAGTTTTCACTCATAAGAATTTAAAACTTGATTATCAAAGGCAAACTGTCAGTGAAAGGAAAATTACTTGTCCAGTTAAATTAGACTTGAAAGATACTTTCAAATCCATTTAAATTTAGGAATTATTCCTTTTCTATAGTTAACAATGATTTTTGTTAATCTTGCTACTCTGGAAATGATACAAAAAAGAAATGAAAATCACTCTGAAAAGCTCCCTTAAAAAGACAGGTTTCCTTTTTTTTTTTTTTTTAAAGGAGGCAAGGAAAGCACTCTTTTTGTTCTTAGTTTGTTGTTATAGATGGACACAATACCTTTATTTTATTTATTTTTATGTGGTGCCGAGGATCAAACTCGGTGCCTCACACATGCTAAGCAAGTGATCTACCACAGAGCTACAAACCCAGCCCCAGCTTTCTCTTGAGCTGGGTGTCTCTACATTGCGAGGCTGGTATGGAACTCCTGAGCTCAAGCAATCATCCCCTTCCCAGCTTTACTCAGCCTCCTTACTAGCTGGAGCCTGAGTACCTACCACCATGCTTGACTGCACCCTCACTTTGTGTAAGAATCAGTAACCTGTGTTATAAAAACACAGAATCTTGTTTTTCTTCCATTTTTGAGTTACTCAAAAATAATTACTCAGACTATCCTATGCATGATGCAAAAGGTTTTCCCTAGAATTCTAGTCCCATAAGATACTTGGAATGTAATGGGTAAAATCTGATTAAGATCTTCTAAGTCTCATAGTATTTATGTATTAAAGCTTTTAAAGAAACTTACTCTCTCAAACTTACTTGACAATAGACTAAACTATAAAGAACTAGTGATGCATGAAATGTACTTTGGGATCGCTTGTTAGGATTTTTGGGGGGTGTACAAATAATGAGCATATTCAGCAGAATAACTTATGCCATGGCTTCAATGGTTCTCCTCCAAAATTCAGATGTTGTTATTAAGACATGGTACATTTAAGAGGTGATTAGGACATGAAGATTCCTTCTTCATAAGAGTGTAGGCTCCCTTACAAAGGGGCCTGATGGAGGAAGTTAGTTCTTTATTGCTATTCCACTTTCGGCCACGTGGAGACATAGCAAGAAAGCCCCAACCAGATGCCCACACATTCATCTTGGACTTCCCAGCAACCAGACTATAAGAAATAAATTTCTGTTCTTTATAAATCACCCACTCTCAACTATCCTGTTAAAACAGAAAAAATGTACTAAGGCAGTGAACTTAATAGATCAATTTTCTCATAAAAAAGACAGAGTTACTCCATTACAATGCCACTACGGTGATTTTAAGTATAGGGCTATACGATCACACTGTATTGAAGATACAACTATTTAAAAATCATTAGTGATTGTCAGGTATTAGACATGTTGGGATATATTTATCTGATGAAATGTGTTTTTAGAAATATTTAAGTACAATGGAACTCTTATTGAACATCAATTACATTTTATCCATCACAGTTTTAAAATTTTTCTTTGGATTTATGATTTCATTTATGATACAGATGAAGGACCTGTGAAAGTTAATGTAACCTCTAAGTAACTTAGGAATTGAATCTAGGCCTGTCTACCCTGTACTTTGCCAGTTGAAATAGTCTTACTAGTCAGTTCTCAGGAAGGACCATCCAGGGCGTGCAGTTATGATCAGGCATACTAATGAGAAGCTCCACTACTAATACATCTTGCACATTAAAAAAAATTTTTTTGAAGCCTATCCTGGCAACATAAGCAGAAACAAGCAATACCAAAAACTATGTACAACATTGCTAACTACTGTAAGAATAAAAATGTTTAGCATATCTATACTAAGAACTACAGACAAGATTTTTCATTCAACTTTGGGAAACACCAGTGACTTATCTCAGTTCACTCTCCTGCTAGATGTTAAAAATAACTGACAAAGAGCTCAGAAGCCTGTAGATTTATGTGCTAGAACTGAGACAGAATGCTTCCACTCCTTCCACTCATTAATTTCACCAAATATGCCCTTTCCTTCTACTTAGTTTTAAAAGTAAGTTTCACTCAACTGCCACTTGAGATGACAACGAATGCACAAAACTCCATCTGGGATTCTGTTTTTAAAAAATAAAACTGTTCCATTATCTAATCAACATACCAAAGGCAACAGTCATACACCACTCAATATAAATGTGCTGTGCTTTGAGGGAGTAACATTGAAGATGTCTTTAAAAAACAAACTAAGATTTTTATGTTTGAGATCTTTAAAATAATTAGCTTGTGACTACAGTTCCACCCTTAGTAATGAGGGGAAACAAAAATTCAAAACACATTCTGAATATTTACTGTTCTTAAACTACTTTTATCTATCCTTAGTCTCAATATAAAAACATTATAAATCAAATATTCAAAGAAAACTTATGTTAAAAATTAATAATTTTCAAAAATGCATTTTTTTTTTTGGTACTGGGGATTGAACTCAGGGGCACTCGACCACTGAGCCACATCCCCAGCCCTATTTTATGTTTTATTTATAGACAGGGTCTTACCATAACATAGGCTAGTTTTGAACTCGCAATTCTGGCTTCCCAAAGTGCTGGGATTACAGGCGTGTACCACCATGCCTGGCTTTTTTCATTTTTTAAAAAATAAATACCTTTGTTTAATTTATTTATTTTTAATATTTTTAGTTGTAAATGAACATAATACCTTTTTATTTTTATGTGGTGCTGAGGATCGAACCCAGTGCCTCACACATGCGAGGCAAGCACTCAGCCTCTGAGCCACAACCCTAACCCCTATTTATTTTTATGTGGTGCTGAGGATAGAATCAAGTGCCTCACACGTGCGAGGCAAGCACTCTACCACTGAGCCACAGACCCAGCCCCCTCTTTTTATTTTAAAATAAATTTTTCAATGTATATGTTCTCAAGATTTAAAATTGGGCAAAGGGTGAAAGTAGGTGTATGTAGCACACAGGAGAATGGTAATACCAGTTTCACTGAAGGGCCAAAAGAAATGACTTGAACTACTACAACTACTGACTACAAATTATGCCCGAAAAGTAAAATTGCTATTTTAATTGCAATTTTAAAATTGCTTCTAAGACTGTGGGCTGAAATAAATATTACAGAATATAAACAAAAATTTAATTTTCTTTCTTATTACTATGAGGGTTGGCGGTTCTCTCAGAAAGTAATGCAAATCGATTTTGATCTGTACCGATATATCTTTAAAATTATTTTAGGAATGTACAATGTCCTGTGTGAATCATCCAATGATGTCAAACTAGCACCATTTCAAGATTCTTCATAAAATAGTCTAGTTAAGTACCCATGAACAAATCACACATGGTCATAACAAAAATGTAATAAAAATATTTAGTAAAATGACATTTTAACTCCCATTTATGGATTTTAAAAATACAAATAAAATTTATCAATTTGATATTCAGCTTGTAAAAGGCTCAATACATAGCCTTGATTTATATTCTAAAATCATACTGCAGCATTTTTTGAAAAATTAAATGCAACTTTATACCTTCATTGTTATGATAATAGAGGTAAATATTTGAACAGTACGCTCATCCCTGGATCTCTTAAAAAAATTGAAAAGTCAGCATAAGTTTAAAATTTTAATATTTATAAATTTAAAAAATTTTACACGTGCTGAATGGTAGCAGTGCTAACATTTTGTGACCATTAAACCACAAACTCACTGCATAGAGCTTCTTTCTTTGTACACAGAATCAAATCACAATATCAATATTTGCAATTTGTCATAATTTTGTGGTAAAAGATATCATCACACCAGAAGCCTGGGCTCAGAGCACACTTGAGGTCAAGTCCCCAGGAGGTACATAGTGCAGATGTGGTATTTAACTTCAGGCTAGGGAAATTTGCTGTTAGTATATACCTGACAGCTCCTAATAGCTAAGAGGCCTAAAAACACAGTCTGAAAAGGAGAAAACCAGACCTCTCCACTGCTGAGGACTGGGAACAGGTGAAGAGCAAACCACAGTGGGTGAGGAGGGTGGATAGATGGTTTATGGAGTGAGCCTCACAGGTGATAGATTATGTGTGAGCCACACCTCTCAGTTAATGGTAGGGAATCACCACCACAGCTAGCTTACAATATTCCAGTCTTACAAAGACTTCCACTCAGAGAGCTATAGGCTAGAAACAGAATTCTTCATTCATCTTCTTTAAAAATAAAACAGAATGGATGCCCACTATTAAGCTTTACCTGAACCAAATTATTCTTTGGCTACATATGTCATGGGTTCCCATTAGATGCCTGATGGCATACTTAACATTTCTTACATCTAAATTAAAAATCGTAAAGTTCAACTTGAACCATGGCACTTCAAATCAATTTGGGCTCAGCAAGATGCCTACCTTGGACATATTTTAATTTCAGAAAAATTTTAAAGAATTTTTAAATGCAGTATTTTCAGAACATAGTTACCAACTCAGAGAATACCCACTTACATTTAAAAATAATTTAAAAGATTATTATATCCTCAAATCATCTCCTTTATGGAAAAATTTACATAAAATTATGTTAAAACTTCATATCTGAATCAGTTCTTTATTCTCTGGTTTGAAAAACAACAAGTACAAACAAAATCCCTAAGAAATACTGAGGTTCCTTCTGACTTAAAAGGTTAATATTTTATTCAGGAACCAATAATAACAATTACCCGTCAGAGACAACTAACTTAGTAAGGTCCAACAACAACCACCTCTAATAACAGAGATGGCAGAGAGAATACAAGTAAAATTGTAACAGAAAAAATAATATTCTCAGGGTTACACCACCACTGTCTACCAGGAGATTCAAACTTGGAATCCTTGAAACTGATAGCTAGTTTCCCTTCAATACTTGAGGGGTTCATAGAAATTTCAAGAGAAACAGAAACATGTAAGGACTTTAGAGACTTGACATTTTTGGTAAAGGAGAAAGTTCAATCAAGACAGTAAAGGCAGTATTAGTAATGCTGACTGGTGGGGGGATTATATAGATGCTTGTTTTTGAAATGAAAATTGTGAAGAAAAAAAATAGTAGTAATCATCTCTTTTGAATAGAGCAATGTAATATAAGTAGATATAAAGTTTACATTAAGACTGAATTCTTAAAATTAGTGGAAAAAAACTGCTAAGTTTGTTTACAAAAAAATGTTACACTTTACACCAGATGAAAACTCAATGCAGTGATGTTAACATGCCACTGTCTTCCACCAAAGAAAGGCAGAAAAGACCCAAGTAACTGTGTCGGAAAGAACATTGTCAAATTCTGTCAAGTAGTTTGGCTATCAGTAGCCACCCATCCAGCACAAGGACCATAAAATCAGACCAACCCTTTTTAACAGAACTACAAGAACAGAGTTACAGGTGCTGTTACATTAATACAAATTGTGAGCATACAAAGTCCTTAGTAATTGTGCCTTAGGACTCCTTAGTGATTGTGCCTTGGGAAACAAATAAGGAACAAAAATGAAACAAATCAAACAAAGGGTACAAGGAAAACTAAAGTTTAAAGGATACTATGTGAACAACAGAAATTTAATAAAACACAAAAATCTAAAAAATCAAATACTTAACAGTGTCCCTTTAACATATATAAAAAGGGGGCACAATAATGTTTTTGTTTAAAAAAAAAAACTTTAACAGTCAGTTTTAATTGGAAAAACCAATTTACTAAATTCAGCCAGTGTTCAATACCCACTGGGCCAAGAGCATTAGGCAAAATAAAACAAAATCTGAAGAGCTAGTAAACATAGCTTAAGACAAAACCGGGCAAAAATAAAAAAAATCCAGACTAAACAAATATTTAATTAGGCAAACGTATATACATACACCCTTAAGAGTCTAGCTGGTGCAATTAAGTGGCATCCTTACTACCTAAAATATGGTGGTGTCACTCCCGCCCCCTATTTGCCACTAATCAACATTCTGATGATTTCTTAAACATTATTTGGTCCAATCTGAAGTAAATGTTGTTTTAATTAAAAAGTCTAATAAAATTGGAGTATTACAATAGAATCTGAGAAAATTTAGCAAATATTTCTGTCTGGATAGAAGTTATTTAAATACAGATGCCTTTTTACTTAACAAGGCATTCCTTTTCTACCCATCTTTACTTTTAATAAAAACCTGGTTATAGTTTTATCCTGGCAAGTCAGTCGTGGGTCTCAGTGCCCTTGTGTGTTTCAGGGAACATATTTATCACACATGTACACTACTCACAAGTGCTGAGGAAACTTGAGGGAGTGAGGAAACACAAAACAAAAACAATGCAAAACAAAGTGATCACTGCTGCACATCACTTCAAGTTAAGAGAAATATCTAAAAACAAACACATCATTCAAAGTATTTTTTGAAATACAAAAATGTGTCATCAAGAGTGATAACTAATTTTCTTCCTCACAATCTTGTAAGATGTTTTTGCTTCACCTTTATTGTTACTCAGTGGTGATCAAATTAAGAGGAATGATCCTCAAAAAGTTATGGCTATGGGCCTCGCATTCACTCATATCTGACATCACATGCACAGGTGGGATGTAATTTAAATGCTTCCAGTTTTGTCCGCTCTGTCTTTAGCACAGTTATACAAAGTTTTGCAGAGCATCACATGTGAAGATGTATATGCTATGTGCAATTCAAATATAATAGCTGTACTTGCAGGGTGGGTTAGCAGATAGTTACTAAGGACATGTGGAAGGAGAAAGCCTCCCCTTCTGTAGCAGAGATTCAATGCACCTGTGCCAGAATCCTCTACTTGTCACTGTGTTATAAGACTCTGGTACTGTAAAGCGTGAAGTTTTATATGCCTACAGTTTATAAATTAGCTTTCATTTCCATAATTTAAGCTGGTACACAGAATTAAGGGAAGCATGACAGCAGTATAAAAATCCTGATTATAAAGATCAAACTAGAGGATCTAATGTGAATTTTTTAATCTCTGAAATTAAATCTGCGTGGCTTTTGTGACATGAGAATAACACCCACTTCATAATTATTGCCCCTAATGCCCCAACGTGCAATAGTTTGTGTGAATTAGTAATTCACATCCTTTAAAAATAGTTATTGCTTATAAGCAAGCTATTCAGAGTAGATATGGGCTGTGTGGCTGGATAGAAACACACTTTGAAAGTTAAATACACAGGGATAAGCCTTTTGTTTTCTCATAGACCCACATAAATACACGATCAAAGGGGGCAACAGGTTCATAGCAGCTAATACCCTAAACCAACTCTGGAGCATCAAGACTTGATTTCTTACTAAAACGAATCTGCTTTCCCCCCTGCCCCTCTTAAAATTAAGGCAATGAAATGGCTACAGTTCCTAGAAGTTCTTTTTACGGAACAAAAATATACACATATTTTCCTCAAGTTCAGGCATCAGAGTATGATTAGAGACCTCTATTAATCACACAAAACCTATAACATGGGTTGATGAGAAAGAAGGGAGTGAGAGACAAAGAAGAGCGTAAGAATGTGAGAGAGTAAGAAAGAACATCAATTAAAAAGAAGCCAACAAACATTTGGTGATTTTTTTCTTCCTGCTGAATCACAAACCTAATCATCAAAGGGAGGAAACGTTGGAAAGCACAAAATCTCTTAAAGAGTCTTCAATGTCTCTTGCATTGATTCAAAACTTTGGGGGTGATGGAGGGGAGGAGCTTACTAAAATGCAGACTCCAAGGTCCAACCACCCAAGATTCTGACTAAAGGTTTATGGTTGGGCCCAAAACACTTCCTTCTCATCAGATCCTCAGGAGGTGCAGGTGGTCTATGGACAACATTTTTGAGAAACATTGCCTAGAACACACCCACCTAATATTTAATTACAAAAACTCTAAACTTTGGCCAGCCACCTATGCTTTGATAAAAGGGGAAAAGGCACTGAATATGTATTTCTTGGTGCCCATATCTGTTTGCACATATATGGAATTGCATTTTGAAAATTTTAAGTCACCATTCAAAATCTAGAAGACATGTATATGACAGCTTGTGGCTAACACCTAACAGCAGAAGCTGATTCAAAGTTGACCTCTCCTGTTTCACTGCATTCCATGTTGAAGTTTCAGGCTCTCCAAAATCCAAAATGGCCAAAAGAACTGAGGAACAGGACAAGACTCAAGTCAACTTTCAGCAATTCAGTGCACTTTGCAGAAAGGATCTATATTAAGCATAGAGTTTTGTTGTTTATTTTACACAAAGGAGACCACCAACATTTGCCATAAATTCTTCTAAACTCTTTAGGAAGGACATCTTCTGCTTCCGATCCAGCGTAGGAGGAGTGCTACTTGCAGTGAGCTTGTTGAAGGCATCTGCTAATCTCTGGTAAATAACTGGGTCTTGCTGACTTGATAGTAATGTCTCAACCAGTTCAGAATATTCAGCCTGTGGAAGAGACAAGGTGCCCATGAGAATGTATCTTCCTACAAGTATCACAGACATGACTGTGTCAGTTATTGGATGTGGGGTTCTAAGAGGCAAAAGCTGACAACTCTATGCAATCTAGTTCAATCTAGTTCCAGATCCACGTAGTTACCAACTTTGTGGTATTCCCTCTTCTGCGTTTTCAAAGCACATTATTCATATTTACTTTTTACTTTATACATAACCTAATTCTGTAATATGGCCTTGAATAGTTCCCCTAAAGTTCTGTAGAGACAACTTGTCAGCAAGTTCTGAGGACAACAGATACACACAGGGCTGTAACAGATGTCTGGGAGCACGAGCATGGTAGAGAAGTGTTTCAGAGCTTTCTCAAAGGTAAAGACAGAGCACTTTGAAGGCTCTACATCAGCAATATACCCACCAGCTCTTCAAGAAAAGGCAGGAAAAGGACTTTCGTGAGTATAGGAATATGGGGTGGAGTTTTCTATTTTTAATATCCTGTCATAAAGCCTTATACAGCAGGTAGGAATGGGTGTGGGTTTAAGGGAAATGCCCCCAGGACAGAGATAAGCTCTAAGAAAGCTGGTCTGCCAATATTTTTCATTAGTTTCTTGGGATATCATGATAGACCAAAACAGTTAACTGCATTTGAAAGAGAAATAGAATACAGCATCTTAACCCTCCCCCTAAAACATGGAGCCAGGATGGCTGTCCTAACAGCTCTCTCCAAGATATAGGCCTGCTCAGAGGGAACCATGCATAATCTCAAATCATTTCCCTACTGGTAAGAAATCACTGTACCTCTGGAGCCAGGCTAGCAGGGGATTCCACTAGCTACTTTCAACTCCTTGTTCTCTTTTCAAAACAGTATAAATATATTAAAAACAAAACCAAAAAGGACAAGAATAAAGGCAATCAGAGAGGAATGATTTATACATGTGGGGACAGAAGGCCTATCTTCCTAGTAAGCATCAAGGGAGTCGAATTTCAGAGAAAGAAAACACAACTGAGTGCATATTGTTGGCAGAAAGTGGCCACTAGAGCAGACTGCAAGAAATAAAGTCCTAAGAGCACCTACATCCTGGGGTGCAGGTGGCACAGAAAGTCTAAAGGAAGGAGGTTTTAAGTATATGAACCTCCCCTAAATTCTACCTTTTCTAGAAAGCATGATAATATGCAAAGCTTCTCTAGCTAATCACTTGGCAATGCTGGGAGGTGTATTTGTATGTGGGAGGGAAGTAAACTGATGAAGTACACGATCCAACATGGTTCTTATATACTGAGGGACACCTACTCTATCAGAATAAGGAAGGCAGACAGGTAAGCAAGCCTAACTTCTTTTGTTACATTAACACCAGATAAGTGATGCTTCAGACCTTAAGGGTTCAACAAAATAAAATAAAATAATCTGCTCTTTTCTACAATAAAAAACAAAATAATATGCTGTTCTTTATACTTTATGAAGGCAAACTTCTCCTGGTCCCCAATTTTATTTATCTTGTCTCCTTTATAAAATTTTAGTTCCTCAAAGCACTCATTATTCATTCATGTTTGTGTTCCTGGCTCCTTTTATACTTGTTTAAGGACAAGGTTTGAAGTGGTAATTGCTACAAAGGATAGCTCACAACAGTAGAGAAGGAAAAATAAATGCTTCTGAGCTGCCAAACAGCTTTTCAGATAAACACAAAAAAACTTAAAGCTAATATGGAAGATAAGAAATACTGCCTCACTGAAATACAACTGCAAGTCTGTGTCACTGATCCTGTAAGTATTAAGGTGCTGATGACCCATCATCTTTCTAACAAGAAGAGTCCCCTGAAGAGAGGCATGTCCAGTACCTGATGCAAACACACCAACGTGTAGAAAGCTTCACCAGCTGCAGTGGTCATCTCTGTGTTGTGCTTTTGCAAAACCAGCATGTCAAAAACCAGCTGAAATTATATAATAAGATTTCTAAATAAAAATATAGGATGATCACATCCTATACTCCGGCCTATAACACTCTGACCTCTCCCAAGTCCACAAAGAAAGAAAGGGATGGCAGTTATATTCTACTTATTATAACAATCTGAAAACTAAATGTTTTTTTTTAAAGAATCTTATAAATATTTGCCATGATACTTGAATAATCAAATTTCCCATTATATTTACCACTTCAATTTTCAAGAACACAAAATGAAAGTGGATAAAAACAGTATATCCCTGAAGAACCAATCTCAAAAAAATAAAACCCACCACCAACAGAAAATATTATTTGCTATTCTCTGAAAATGATGTACACTGACTGTACTTACCAAAGTAGATGACTTTTCATGAAACATCTTACCTTAAGAAAGTGCCGAGTTGCTAGAAAAAGTGGTGAATCTGTTTCTTGTGCTTTTGCACACTGTTCAGCTAATGGTGTCAGGGCCTCCAGGCAAAGCTGGCAAACCTCTGAACTCATTCTGATTATGAAGGTCAAAGAACAAACTAGCTTGGAATAACTGAGTTACAAAAGATTTAAAAAAAAAATAGCCAGTATCAAATGCATGACTATTTCTAGAAATGAATATAGATGTGTGTGCAGATTAGTATGTAATGTATCTTAATTAAGTTATGAAAGAAAGTCAATTTTCAATGCTTTTTTAGATGACCCATGAGAGTTTTTAATTTGGAGGTGGTGATGTTTAGCTTATTTTTGCTTATGACATATACAACTGAGGAGAAGCCATACTATTCTATATCATCAGAAGGCTAAGATCAGAAATCCAGCAATAAAATACAACATTGCCAATTGGGGTCTTAATGAAGGAGTGACTATGGGATGCGGCGCCAAATGCCTTAGGGATCTATGTAAAGAGGACAGGATGAGGCAAATAACAAAAGAAACACAGGATTATAGCAGTTATAGAGATGACAGCTTTTCTGAGATAAAACTAAACCACAAAGAAAAATAGAACACTACAAATTTAAAGACTTTTTCTTTAAGTAACATCTTCCCCCAGGTGAGAACAATGTTCATTTAAAGGATACGATGTCATTCCTAGTTCTAGGGAATACATCAGGCTTTTAAATAGATCCTCAGGAAGCTGTGGTATTTTTTCAGGAAAAATCTCACAGATAAATGTGATTAATTTGTAGTATTGATTACAAAGCGTTGGAAACTGAAAAAAGAAATTAGATATATAGATGCTCAATAGTATCTAATATTTATTTTCATTAATGCAACAAAGTAACTGGCAAGCTTTTACTATACAATGACTTCTTTAAAACATGTATAAAATACAGAAAACAGGAAAACCTAAATAAATGTAAAAACAAGTTATAATAAAGGCAATATTTTATTAATCATTATGCAAAAAAGTAATACATAGTAGAAACAATTATATTCTAGATCATTAATAAAAGTTAGAGTCAGGGGCTGAGGATATAGTTCACTTGGTAGAGCGCCTGCTTCACATGCACAAGACCCTGGGTTCAATCCCCAGCACCACCAAAAAAAAAAAAAAAAAAAAAAGTTATAGTCAATTCCAGATAGTCTATGTTTTCCTTGAATAAGTAAACATGGCAATGAAATCTCAAATTATTAAATGATCTGGGAATGAATCTTTTTTGTAAATGTGTTTATTTCCATTCAGTGTGTTAGAAATATAGACGGTAATACAAACTGCTAAAATTATACATCAAGCAGAGTGATATTTAGTCCTTTAAACTTCCAAAAACTATTTTCTTCTTGAACAGTCCTGGAGGACTGAGGTGAAAGTAGATAATGTCATTTAACAATGCTTGAGAAAATATACATCTAAATGTTTAATGGTTAATTTGATAAAACAGATCCTAAAAGTAAATCAATACACAGAGCTGACTCAATTTCCTCATTGTATCAAATGTCACATGAACATTTGGCTCATGGGTTGTCAGGATCATTTCCAAAAGTTTAAGACATTTCTCAAGGAAGGAAGCATATGTTGAGAGCCTGTAGTGCTGGGACTCTAACAGCATGCTCATTCTTCTGTTTCCTAGCCTTCCAGACACATTTCAATCTCTGTTCTCTTCCTTCTCACTATCACTCTCTCATCCCTTTTATCTCATGTGCACACATACCCCTATCCCTCCTTCTCCACCCATATCATTGTTCTTGCCCTTATGCCCCTCATGGCAACTCATGATAAAAGAGACTATCCCTCCCAGTACCGACCAGTGAAATCAAGGTCCAATGGAGTCAAAATGTGCAAAAATTTTAAATTACATTAGTCTTGGTTTCTTACCATCCCATTTTTACATGGAATAGCTTGGAAATGCCCTCCTTTTCTCAATCCTTCAGCCTGAGAATAATGTTCAAAAATACAATGACAAATGATGAGGGAATCAAAACTGCAAACAGAAACATTTCTTTTTTAGGGCATCTTTTTTCTGTAGTACTCTCTGACAAAATGAGTCACTAATGGACCACTGCACACACAACTCCAGAGCCTGTGTTACTCAGAAGCAAGCACAAGTCACTGTAACAGAAATGCATGTTTATTTTCATGTACACTTAACAGATATAACTCCTTAATTAAATCACAGGTATATTAATGTCTAAAGTATTTTTGAACTTCAACAATTAAAGTTCATATTTTGCCAGGCGCAGTGGTGCAAGCCTGTAATCTCAGCACTTTGGGAGGCTGACACAGGAGATCGCGAGTTCAAAGCCAGCCTCAGCAATGGCGAGGTGCCAAGCAACTCAGTGAGACCCTGTCTCTACATAAAACACAAAATAGGGCTGGGGATGTGGCTCAGTGGTATAGTACCCCTGAGTTCAATCCTGGTACTAAAAAAAAAATAAAAATAAAAAAAATAAAGTTCACATTTCATTTCTTTAATTACCTTCAAAAGATCTTGTGACATCAAGGGCAGAATTAGGTTTACCCCATATAAAACAACATCAGCTGCTGATACAGATCTGTTTGCTGCTTGACCCGGCTCATGTCCTCTAAACACTTCATCTATTAAAATAGAAATAATGCAGTCTTATGGATACAAGATCATGAAATCTCCAAAGTTCATATTCTGTCTTTATGAAAATAAAAATAAATTCAAGCTCTTTAGTCTAAATACATTCATGAATTATAAATCTCTGGTTAAGTCTAGCCCCAATTCCATGCTTTTGCACTATATTTGTTAGGGGATCTGAGTACTTGATACAGTGATACTGGGGAGGTAAGGGCAGGAGGCAGTCTAGAAATAAAAGTAAGCCTAATGTTTACTCTAACATAAAATAAAATACAAGATTTACTGGCACACCAGCCATGCTATGAATTATATTACTTGCATAATATCTATTTGATGTCTTAGGTGGACGAAATCTTTCTAAGCTCAAAAGGATTGAGGGAAAATATGGAAATGAAAACTTTATATAAAAAAGAAAGTAGTTTAAAAGAGTAGCAAGGAATATGACAAATAATTCTTACCCTTAAAACAAATATCGACATTAATAAGAATAAAATAAATAGCTAAGTGAGCAACATCCATGAACAAACATTGACTCCAATGAAAAACAGTTCATTCCAACTATTAAGCAGGGCAAATTTTAAAATGATACTATTTCTGATTCATTTGAACAATTTTTAAATGACAGGATTTTATTGCTGATTAGGATATAATGTGATAGTTATAGTAAAAAAAATGTGTGTGTGTGTGTATATATATCCCTTATAGCATTTTATCTAATAAGGATATAAACAAATTCATAGAGACCTGTCCACAGAAACTCAATACACTACTATTTTACACTACTATTTGTAAGAGCAAAAATGTAAATATTCTAGATCCCCAATATTAAGGAACTAGGCTAGACTCTAAAATGTGGAATATCACACTGCCATTAAAATGTCACGACAATTTTAATGAGAAGGGGCTTGGGGTGTAGCTCAGTGGTAGAGTATTTTGTTTGCCCAGTATGTGCAAGGCCCTGGGTTCAATCCCCAGTATGGAGAATTTTTTTTTCTTTTAATGACAAGGAAAAGGTTAACACTAATCAAAAAAGTTAAGCCAGGTATCAAAGCACAAACCTGTAATCCCAGGTACTCAGGAGGCTGAGGCAAGAGGAGCACTAGTTCAAGTACAGCCTAGGCAACTTAATTGAGAACTTTTGTCAAAATAAAAAGGTCTAGTGATATAGTTCAGTGGCAGAGGACCCCTGGATTCAATCCCCAGTGCTGGAGGTGGGGAAGGAGGCAGAACATAAAATTATACTTAGATAATGACTGCCAATGAAATTCTATAAAAAGAACAAAAGAAGAACTTCCCAAAATGCAACAGACAGTTATTCTGGATAGTATCAAAATGTATGGGTGATTTTTCTTCCTCTGTATTTTATTTATTTATTTTTTTAATAAAGTATTTTTTTTTTAATATTTATTTTTTAGTTATAGGTGGACAGAATATCTTTATTTTATTTTTATGTGGTGCTGAGGATCGAACCCAGTGCCTCCCGCGTGCTAGGCGAGCACGCTACCACTGCGCCATAACCCCAGCCCCTTCCTCTGTATTTTAAAGATAAAATGTTAAGATTCTTTTACTTGAAAATAACTTTTTCAGCCTAACTCTGAACTTTCTCTAAGAATCTCTATTTTGCTTGAAAAATCCCATTTTCCAAAGCAGGGGTCAGAAAATGTTCTCTGAATATCAGAATGGTCTAATCCATCCAAAAAGATTTGGCATGCCCATGAGTTCCAGGTCTCTCTAGGGTGCAAAGGCTGACCTGAAGGAGATGTATAGGACTCTTACTCAAGTGCTCTGCTAAGGACTCAGAAATGCAACTCAAGTACCCTATTAATGAATAATGTCAGACACCCATTTCCAGTTTTCCTTGAAATATCTCACTTCAGCATGTTTGTTTGGTTTTTTTCTGGTACTGGGGATAGAACCCAGGGAAACTTAACCACTGAGCCACATTCTGAGCCCTTTTTATTTTTCATTTTGAGATACGGCCTTGCCAAGTTGCTTAGGGTCTTGCAAGTTGCTGAGACTAGCCTTGAACTTGCAATCCTCCTGACTCAGCCTCCTAGGTAGCTGGGATTACGGGCATGTGCCACCACACCCAGCTTAGCATGTTAATTTTCAAAATATTTAAAATTTATATTTTGTCTCAGCTATCTATAACCTTCATTTAAAAAATAATAAAATATTATCTTCCTTTGTATCATCTATTTTATCAGGTAATGCTGTTTAAAATTTTCTATTTTAATAATCTTATTTTGGTTTCTTTTAAATTTCAACCCTATACACCCTTATTTTATTCTTTTAAATTAAAAAGAATAAAAAACTTTACATTTTACCCTTATTTTGTTCTTTCTACCCTGAACACTCTGGTGTCAATTTCTTCTCTCTTTCTCTTTCTTAAATTTTTAGTTGTAGATGGACACAATACCTTTACTTTATTTATGTGGTGCTGAGGATCGAATCCAATGCCCCATGCATGCAAGGCAAGTGCACTACCACTGAGCCACAATCCCAGCCCTCAATTTCTTCTCTTAATCTTTTATTTTGATCTTAATCTTTTTACTGCTTTTATTTGGTAAATCTCTTCCTCTACTACTTAATTTTCTTGTTTACAATCTTTTCTCAGCATGGTGACATGAGGAAGTGTAGTCTGGATGATAGAGAGGGTCTTTGCCCCTTCAAATGCCTTTAGTAGTTCTCATATTTCTTTCAATAGAAACTCTCCAAAATATACCACACCTATATTAGTCCTGGAAGACTCCCAGGTCAAAAATCTTTCCAAAAATACCAATGGCTTTCCCTTTATTGGAGGGATAAGCCCTACTGGATTCAAGGAAGTTAGTACAGAAAGTCTGCTACTCAAGGGAAGATCTCAGAGATATACTTGGGGAAGAATTCTTCATTCACATTCCAGTGAGGAGATAGTCAGTTTCCCAGGGAGGCAAGAAAAGAGGAGATGCTACAAACTGGCCAGAGCTCTATCATCCCTAACATCTTGAAATGTTTACCTCTATTATAATCTTTCGCTGGCTAGTGCTGGAGATCTACTATATTACTTAAGCAAGTATGAACATGATAGAATTTTTATTTTGGGAAAGTTATTCTGAAAGGAGCACATAGTATTACCTTTCAGATAAGGTAGCACACCTAAAATCTCTAGGCAACTTTGTTAAAATGTAGACTTACGGAGTTAGTAGGATGGGGCCTGATAGTTTCAGTCAGAACTGGGAACCTAGAACATGATAATCCTTCTAGAAACGAGAAATCTGAAACAATGAGCTGATTTATGAAATACAGGGGTACCTCTGGACAGTAAATCGTCTAAATGTACAAATGATTTAATATGAGGTCATAGCTGCTTCTCACCATAGTTCTTAACCTGTGGTCCCTCCACCCTTGCAAAGTATACAGGAGAGCCTCCAAGAGTCCATAAACCACCGCAGGATGGCATAATGCACGCTATTTGAGGGAGAGGTGCATATGACCTGGAAAAGGTTTAACACCCTGAGATTGAGAAGCACAGACCAAAGGACTTAGAAAACATGAGAACAGCTGTTGCGTGAGGGCCTGGGCCTGAAGACAAATGGAAAGAATTTGCTGAGGCAAAGTTTGGACAGTGCTTTTCCAGCCATTTCACCTCATTACTCATAGTTAACTCGAATAAACCTTCTAGACGGTGAACTTTGATAGTGCCTAGTATAGGCCAGATACTGGAAAAACCACAGTTCAGTGAATAAGGAAAATGATCAGTAAAGGAAACAGAGCTGTAACAATCTCAAAGATTGGGTGCAAGGACTAAAGTGGGTTGTTATAGTAACAATTTAAGATACTCTTGCAAGGGAGAAGCCAAAAGGTCTACTATCACAAATGTCTGCATAACACATACACCACAATGCCAGCTATGGTTTGTTTCTCTTATAAAATAAGTTCTAGTTACTTTAAAGGCAAGCTTGGCAGTGGGGTTAAGCAGCTGGGCAGGGGGTACATTTTACCAGTCAATAAGGAAAGCAGGCAGGCTAACTGACTTTCCTCATGTCATATTATTAATAAGCTAAAAGTTAAAGTTAAATGGCCCGTCAATTTGGGAGCTCAGGGTTTTGCACCTCACTAGGGTTTCCCAAACTGCACTCCAGAAAGCTCTAGGTTTATTGGGATGTCTACTTTAGAGGACATAGAGGAGTCAATAAAACATAAGTCTGAAGAGAACAGTCTGTGGTCACCTGCTGAGTTTTAAAATTTAATCACAACTTACTAGCTAAATACCTGTAAGTGACTTAACCTCGCTATGCTTCTATTGCCTCATCTCTAAAGTGAGAATAACAATGGTATATACTTCATCCTATGTGAGAAGAACAGGGCCTGATATTCAGTATACACTCAAAAAAATGGAAGACACTTTTTTTTTTTTGAGATGGTGTTTGGAGACTATATTGCTCAGATTGGCCCAAAACTTCTGGCCTCAAGTAATACTTCTGCCTCAGCCTCTTGAGTAGCTGGGACTACAGGAAAGCACCACTATGCCCAGCTGAAGACATTATTCTTATAAGAGGAAAGGCAAGCAGGAAGGCGTGGTCCTTACCCTCATTTCAACAAAAGACATCTTATAAATTTAACTTCATGGGATTTCATTTAAAACAATCTTTTGCTTCAATAAAAACAACAATCACAATCAAGTTTAAAAACCATCACACTACATTACCTGTGTCACTGAAATCTATGAATTCTTTTGACAGAAGGTTAGTAAGAAGTTCCATAATGAGAAGCAAGTCTTGGTACTGCTCTTCTTCAGCTGTAACATCTATTCTTTGCCTCCCTAAATTATTCTTAGAATATACTTGCAACAAAGTAAGGCAGGCTTCATATAAGTTCATAGCTTTGGACTGTAAGAAAAGCAGCATAAATTATTCTGTTTGGTTGATTCCAACTGGGAAATAAGTAGAGAAGTTTAAATTTACTCTGAATTCAAATAGTAGCTATAATACTTGTTTAAATATTGAAACATTAATAATAACAAAAAGCGTATATTAAGAGTACAATGATATTAAAATTTAGCCTTTTTCTAAAAATTTTTAGGGCAAGTTTATATTAATAGACATGACTTCCTCTGAATCATGAGTTCTTTTAAAAAGTCTTCTTAAAGGATCTTTTGGAAAAATAAATTTATTTTAAAAAAACATGCATCAATACATTATTGTAGCTTTAAAAAGTTTTAACCCTGAAGAGAGAAAACTAGAAAGTGCTCACCTCTCCAAGATAACAAATCTGTTTATGTGCAACTTCAACAAAAACTTCTATAATAAGATTGACAGTCTCTGGGGTATTTTTGTAAACTTCCATCAACCCAATGCAATTGGTAAGAAAGTCCATTAAAAAATTAAAAAGAATGGCTACATTGTCGATCTGGGTAGCCTCAGCAATGCCACACAGGGCCTCCAGCGTAGCAGTGATTTCCTGCTTGACTTCCTCTTGCTGACACATCTGCTGAAAGTTTTCTTGGTTTATCACTCTTAAGAATCGCTGCTGAAGTGGCTGAAGAACCTATAAAGTACACATGAACTTTCTAAACACGTTTTATTTACTTCCTCAACCTGGATCAATATTTAGTTTCCAAAAGATTTCCAATTATTGGAGGCAGCGCAAGCACAGAAAACAAGTAATGTCTGAGGCTACACACTACATTCCCCATTTGAGGGTCATCATAGATAACTTCTGGCATACACAAAGAAATGACACCCAAGTCATGAAATATCACTTTTACAGTACCATTCACAGAAGCACACAATTTCCCTCCATCTCTTTTCAAGGGATTAATAAAAACATTTTTAAAAAGATAAAAAGTTAAGACTTTACAGAGGGGGTCAGCAGTTTTTTCTATAAAGGGTCAGAGTGAATATTTTAGACTGCATGGTATACAGTAGAGCCATAGAGAAGATGTAAACAATGGTTTCAATAAAACTTTAAATAAATAGGCCATATTTGGCTTATGGGCTACAATTTGTGAACCTCTGCTCTAACGAGCACCTAACACAGAGCTCTTGCCTGCTCTTTCTTTTCCTACTCTTAGCACAGAACATTAATCCCAGCAAACCACCAGAAGTTATAGATTTTTCCAAAGAGCCCTCAGAAGAAACCAACCCTAACCCTGCTGACACCTGATCTCAAACTTCTGGACTCCACAATTGTGAGACACAAATGTCTGTTTTTTAAGCCACCAAGTTTTTTTGCGGGGGGTACCGGGGATTGAACTGAGGAGTACTTGACCACTGAGCCACATCCTCAGCCCTATTTTGTGTTTTATGTAGAGACAGGGTCTCACTGAGTTGCTTAGCGCCTCGCTGTTGCTGAGGCTGGCTTTGAACTCGTGATTCTCCTATCTCAGCCTCCCAAAGTGCTGGGAATATAGGTGTGTGCTACCATGCCCAGCTTGCCACCAAGTTTATAGCAGCCCCAGAAAATCAAATTGTTAATTTGTGTCTATTTGTTCAAGACAGGGAAATGTTTCACCAATTTTATGGTCATAATTCCATCTTTCCCCCAATGCTGGGATCTAACCCACAGCTTCATGCATGCTAGGGAATTCTCTGCTGTTGAGCTACATCCTCAGTGTTAAGATTTTAATACAGCAATTTAGACCCTCATCAGACTTGGGAAAATATGCCAAAAGTACAGAACATTTGATAATATCCAATGTTTCCACATAAGTAGATATGGATAAATGATAATTGAATATTTGCCAAGTAATAAGCTTTAATATATTCACTAGAGGAAAAAATATTAAAAAAGGTATGACTGAAATATTTTTATTCCCATAGACTATTTTATGGCAATACATAGATAAAGCAACTTACATGAGAGGGTGCAATCTAATTAGAGATAAGTGTTACCTCTGTCCAATATTGTTGTTTGGTTTCTGTGTCCATATGTGCAAAGCCCCCTAAGACAAGAGCCTTCATCAGTGTCCTCTGCACAGGACTTGACAAGAAATTAAGAGGGGGACTGCGGCTTGCAAACTGCTTAGCTAGGTTCCACCAGTTTTCACACTGAATTACTAAGTTTGCCCTTTGGGTAGAAATAATAAAACATATATTACTTTCACATATATTAAGAAAATGAAAATTGAAGATAACTGGATTTTTTTTTGAGGTGGGGTCTCAATATATTGCTCAGGCTGATCTTGAATTCATGAGCTCAATTGATCCTTCTGCCTCAGCCTCCCAAGTAGGCAAGGCTACAGTTATGCACAACCAGCTAGAATTAATTTACTTAATCTCTCTTAATCATCAATTTTCTAATCTGCAAAATAGGGACAATGACAGTTACAACAGCCCTCAATCTCATGCTGATTGATAACTATGACTAATAATGATTAAGTGAGATACCACATATGAAACCCTTAGAACAATATGTAGCAAATTATAAGAAGTTGATAAATAGTATTCAATGGCAAGAGTAATACTAACAATAATGATACTCATGTACAGTAAGAAAAATTAAAATACTTCCAGAATTGGTATAGAAAGCACTGAAAACTCTACTTTGCAATGTTAGAGTTTAAGTATCAGTTGTTCTCATCTTTAAAGTGGAGATAATGCTAACAGGATAACTGAAAAAACAAGCGAGAATATTCTACACTAAAATGTTTTTTTCAAACTATAAATTATTAATAAGACTTATATTCCTCTTAAGGTTCTCTGATGCCAAATCTTTGAACAGTCAATGCGATCTTCAATTACAACACAGAAAAGCCCCATCTGCATTTGGTATAATAGTGTGATAACAGCCAAAAAAAACACACTACACTAGAAAATGTAGCATCTACATGGACCTAAGTTCAGACTGAACCTGCAAACTGAAGTGTGTACTTCCCCACAAACCGCCACTGCATGAGTGTGTATGTCTGTGTGCATGCGTGCACCCGGCCCCCATCCCACAGTCTCTCTAACAATAGGTTTACCTTTCTCTTCTTTCCACCAAAGTGACAAGGAGCTGCACAGTATCATTTGCAAGGTCTTGCTCACTACTCCAGACTGAGAGGTTACTGATGACTTTTTGTAAGAGGTAGCCAATAATCCACTGAGAACCCTCCGTATCTGCTCCAAATGCTGTACTGAATGGCAGACTTATCTTAAGAGAGGAAACAAATGTCGTGAGATCAGAAAGATCGATCATCTGAAAACATAATTCACAGAATAACTGAATCTAAATACAAAGTAGTACTTATTTCACATTTTATTAACTATTAACTTCCAAGTCCAAAAGGACATTCTCAATTCACTCCTTATTTTCCAATGCGATTTTTATGTCAACTTTATTCTCATAGTAACACATTAGAATGATATTTAAATCAAAGAACATATCAATCTATTCTCAAATAGCACTCTGTGTCTTTGCTGTTGTACCAGAGATTGAACCCAGGGGTTCTTAAACTCTGAGCTACATTCTCAGCCCTTTTCATTTTTTTGAGACAGGGCCTTGCTAAATTGCTAAGGCTAGTCTTGAACTAGCAATCCTCCTGTCTCATAGCTGGGATCCACACTCATGCGCCACTGTGTCCAATTTCTTAATCTGTATCTTTTTTTAAAAAATTTTTTAAAAATAATATTTTTATTTTATTTATTTATTTATTTATAAATGTGGTGCTGAGGATCGAACCCAGTGCCTCATGCATGCGAGGCAAGCGCTTTACCGCTGAGCCACAATCCCAGCCCCATCTTAATCTGTATCTTAACACTGGTAAAATAATCTAATGATGTACTCTAAGCAAAGCTACAAAGTAGCAATAGAGTCCTTAGTTCTCTTCAATGCAGAAAAATGCTCCAATTTCACTTTGATGAGAAAAATCCTGTTCCCACTTTTTAAGCTGCTATCATCATAAATTCAAAGTCAGTTTAGAAGTTTTACATTCTGACCTGATCATACAGTTTTTCATCCACAAGGAGATAAGTCTTGGCCCAGCGTTTTAGAAACCAAACAATATCTTTGCCCATTTGAGGGCTTAGTAGATGAGTGAGATCTGCTCTTATTGCTCGAGATTCAACTTCTGAAACTCTTAGAACAGCAGATAACAGCCTGCAGGTATAAAACAGAAGTCATTTATTCTTTTATTGATTGAGAGATTGTCTATATTTTTTTCCTTAAAAGTCCATTTTTGTTCTCAACTCTCTGGTTTTAGGCCAGTAAATACTTGAAAATCTTATCAACAGGATTGCAGACAAATGCCTTACAATATTTCTAATCAATGACGAGGTAGGAGACAAGATAAAGAGAAGGAAGAAAGTCAACACTAAAGACATCATTGTATGTGCAAATCTCAGTGTTACTGTCTAAAGATGGAAAATGGAGAAATACACATAAAATTAAATGTTCAGAGTGCATCCCAAATTCTTTCAGTATTCTACCACTACTTAAAACTCCCCCAGTAGGTACAGCATGTGATTTTATACCATAAAACACAAGATCTGTTATGGTGTAAGATCAGGAACTGACTCTCATAAAATATCTGCAGTACCAAGCCTTATCTCCAAATCTGATAGTCCTTTTCCCAATAGATGTGATTCTGAATAGTATTTTTAAATAAGAATCTTGCTAGAAAGATTACCTAAGTGCACATATTGTCTTTGTTCCTGCTACAAAATTCACATGGTCAAGAGGTGTCAGTAACATAGCATGACATGTAAAGTAAAAATGTCTTTGTTCTGGGAGTGCAAGATGGGTACATAGTTATATGTATTTAACTTGATTTTAGCCAAAAGGTAAAGAAGTACAGGATACAATAAAAGAACCTATTATAACACATTTAATAAATACTAATGGTAACACTGTGGTTCTAATCACTGAGGATTGGCCTTTGCACCTTTCCTCACCACTCTCAAGACTGAAATCTCCTTGTAATGAAATCAGATGAACATGTTTCAGTTATTTATCCAGCTTCTCATGTCTCAGAAATAACAGATGATGTTGACCACTCTGTTCTTTTGAAGAAACTCCTTCCCTTGGCTTCCCCAGCACCACATATCCCATATCCCCCTTTGTCTATCTGTTCACTCTTTCCTAGTTTTTAATGGCAGCTTCTTCCTTTTAAGTCAGGAGGTTTTTAAGGTTCTATCTTAGAAATTTTTCTTCTCTCACTATCCATGAACTCCTTATACACCAGTGCTCAAACTTTCAAAATTTATTTTAGCAGGTATGTAAACAAAAAAATTCCAATAACTTCATTGTTTCATTTACATTAATGTACCAAATTTTTCCCATAAGATTAAATAATTTTAGATCATTTCTAGCCTACCAGATTTCTAAATAAATGGTTACATTACCACTGTATGTTTACATACTAGAATTCAGCCATCAGTGTTCTTGTAGCTAACATCATCCATTTAAAATGTGAACAAAATTTTCTTTCACTTCCAAGTCCCTATAACATTATCCTAATAAATATATTTGCTATAGTTGCTGATCATACTATATTCTATGATACAACTGTCTAGATATTAAATGATAATTTTTAAGAATTGCCAATGATCATAAGACAGTATTTTAAAATGTTTTCTGGATTGAGTTAGCATTATAATATTTAAAATATAACACAAATTTAAATTATAAAACATAAAAAAATTTTATGCATCTCCTGAGGCTAATACAGTAGTAATGTTGTCTTTTTCCCACTTGGTTCATGTATCTGTGAATAAATATTACTTATTGCCAGGATGAGCCAAAATTGAACACAATTTGGTTTGTATTTTTTTCATTTTAATAAACAGTGAAAAAAGCTTATTCACATAAATAAAAAGAAGGTATTTTTAAAACAGCAAGGTTACCCAATTATTTGAATTTCTTCTAAGTTATGAGACAAAAATCATAGAGATCTACCACCAAAAATTATTTTAATAATCTCTTAGCTAACATTAGATTAGGTCCTGCTCAATGTTACATAATGCAATGACCTGAACTTCCTGATTGTACACTCACTCTAGTAAACACCTCAGTATTTGCACCTGCTCCTTTATTTGGTACTCTGTGATCTTTTATATACTTGCCAATCCCCACAGTAAAGTCAGAATGAATAAGAGCTTCTACCTTTCCTTTGTCAAGTAGAAGAAGGGTGAATAACCTGTAATTCCAGTGGCTGGGGAGGCTGAGGCAGGAGGATCAGAGGTTCAGAGCCAGTCTCAGCAACTTAGCAAGGCCCTGAGCAACTCGGTGAGACCCTGTCTCTAAATAAAATATGAAAAGGGCTGAGGATGTGGCTCAGTGGTTAAGTATCCCTGGGTTCAATCCCTGGTACCAAAAAGAAAAAAAAAAGCAGCAGCTCAGGCAGTGGTCTGGCAGAGACAGGGGAGGCCCAAGTGCCTTCCTTTATCCTTTCACTCTCCTTTTCACCACATCCAACAATCAGCACATGCCTGGGAACTCCCTCAGACACACCTCTCAAATCCAAGGGCCCTTTTCCATCTACTACTTTTTCCAAAACTACTAACAAAATGCTTCCCAACTTGCTTTGTCATCCTTTAAATCTATCTTCCACAGAACATCACCTCTAAACAACTGGATCAGTTCACTTATCTATTGTGAATCCTTTTCCCCAGTTTTATTCCTACCCCATGAGCCCTCCCTGCCTCAACCTCATCTCACCCACCAGGACCAGTGCTCCTCCCACCACATTCACACACTAGCCACACCAAGTTTTCTCTCTCCCCATGCCTGCTTCTATCACTGCCTTGAGCACTGGTTGCCTTCTTTTCATCTTGCAAGTAGCAGTCTAAATGCTAACCTCTTCCAAGAAGTCCCCTCTGGATCTTCCCCTGCCAGTAGACTAGGTGAATCCAGGTGTTCCTATACTACTCTATTATATCCTCAGATCCCATCATGAAGGGGAACTGAAGACACCACTGATCAAAATATCTTCTATTTTTGATATTCCAAGATTAATACCCCAATTCTACTTGAGTTCCTTAAGAATACTATCTGAAAATACTGTATGTTCCAGACAGCAATTTCCTAAATCAATCTTGGATTACATATGCATTTCATAAACTAAAAGCCAACATAATAAATCAATGTTTTTAACTTTTCATGACCTCTACTACGGTTGCTCTGCTCTGGACACCATCATCTTCTTGAATTATTTCAACTAGCCACATTTCTGGTCTTTTCACTTTCATCATTCAACTCTCGATACAGCAGAGTAATCTTTTTAACACACAAGTAATTTTCCTGCTCAAAACTCTGCGATAGTACCCCACTTCACTCAGAGCAAAAGTGAAAGATGCTGTACAGGTCTAAAGACTTTATCTGATTTCCCTTTATTTTCCCAACTCCATCTCTTATGAAATTCTACTTCACTCTGCTTAGTTAGTCCACGATGGCTTCCCTGCTGTTCCTTGAACATGCCAGATATTGCCCAGGGCACTGGTATAAGCTGCTGTTCTCCTTGGAATGCTCATGCCCCAGACACCTTTATGGTTTCCACACCAACCTCAAGTCTTTGCTCTCAATTCACCTCCTAAATAAAGCTGATATACATCACACTGTTTAAAACTGAAATGATCTCTAAAGTCTTAACTCCTCCTCATCCTGTGTTGCTTGGGTTTTTACCCATAGCATTTACTGTTTTCTAATACTATTTTACTTCTTGATCATCTCTCTGTTACAGGGAGCTCTAAAAGGGGAGTGAATTTTGTTTGTTTTATTACTGATATATCCCAAGCACACGTTAAAGTGCCTACTACATAGTTAAGTATTCAAGTACTCAATAATTATTTGTTAAATGATAGTTTCTTTAATGAATATAAACTATGTTTTTGGTCAAACAAGGAACATTTCTCCTAAACACTAGTTAATTTCACATTTAATTCTTTGGATTAAAAAACATGATGACATTTTAATGGGGGGGTATCCAACCCTCCATAGTCTGTGCTCTCAGATACAAAAATGTTTTGCTCCCACACTGATACCTGGGACTGGAAAAAAATTGAAAAAGCACTTAAAATACAAGGAAAGCATTCCTAATGGTACTACCCAGGCAAGAAATATGACAAAGAATATATGACAGCACCCTGAAATTGTCTTTGAAATTAACGCTCACCATGAAACAAACCAAAGCAAAAGCACTGATTTCCATAGACACTGAATGTAAAGACTATAGTAATCCTAGAGGATGATTTAAAAGCTTTTCAAATAGAAAACTTTATTTTAAAGGAAATAAATTCCCAAAGATTTCCTTGATATCAGCTTAGTATTTCAACTTGCAAAAAAACCCAAAAAAAAAACCCAAAAAAAACACTGTTTTCTTTTGTAAAGGTTTAAATGATGTCTGTGTTTTTCAAATAAGAAAATAAAAGGGACAGCACCTTGTTTGAGTTACTGATTTTGCAACTGAAAATAGCAAAACCAATTTGTTATCATTACTCACAGCCCTGCCTGCGTTCTTAATTTAAATTGAAAATATTCAAATTTAAAAATTGTTTTCAAATCCACTTTTAAGAGCATATTTAATCGATGTCTACCCCTCCCTTAACTTCACCATTAAGAATTAATGAAAATGCCTTTACTATTGGGAAGATTAAAGTGAATCATCTCGTTGGAGGCACTCTGCTACCTTGTAATTCCCCCAACAGGGCTCTCATCGTTTCACATATTCAGGATAAATATTTCCATTTTATAAGACAAAAATTACAGTTTTCCTTAAGAAAGCCAATGAAATGTAGTTTTAGCTTTCATGAACAATAAACACCTATTAACATTCACCTGGTTCCCAAGAACCTCAAATTGTTTTTTCCCTTGTTAAGGGTGCCTGTACATACATGAGTACTACTTTCTGATGGGCAAGTGCTATCTATGTTCATAGTACATTGAACTGAATGTCTCTTCCAAGTCTCCTATTTAGAGTAATTTTACAACTATTTTCTTCAGTACTAGAAATAGCTGTCAATTCCCACCAGAGTGGTGTTGCCTAAATAATACTGAGTACTTGCCATCCTTGTGTATTTCAAGGCTTCTCCAAGTTTTATTTTATTTCATATATCCGATTTACAGCGTGCCTATCCCTCTAGTCATCTACCCATCAACTCAAAATTTATAAAACAGTATAAATTACAAGAGCACAGCTATAGAGTTCATATTACCTAATCACAGAATCTGTTCTGTTGTACCCTGGGATGGAAGAAGCCTTTTCTCCTGGAGATCCCAAAATTTGAAGTGTTGTATTAATGTCAACTTCAGATGAATGCTTAATGGAATATTCCATTATTTCTGGAGGTATTAGCGGAGTCTCTCCCTGAGTATCATCAGCTAAGAGGTAGCCTTCAGTTTAAAAAGAATTAAAAATGAACACTTAACAAATCTACATTTACCAAATTGCACTATAAATGTTTTCAGTTTTATTTTATTTATATACATCACATAAATTGATGTAAAAGTAAATTATAACTGTTAATCTGTTAATTTCAATTTGGTGAGAAGAAACTTTCAATTTCTCAGATTATCAACCCTCAAAAATATAGCAAAGGACAAATGTTTTATTCATCAATTTTATAATTCATAGTGACATGTAGGCATTTTAATCCACTACCTTTTAATAATTTTCAGTAATATTGTCTATAAAGGTAATATGATTTCTGCTATTATTTATACTAGAAATCAATGTTGAAGAATATCTTTCCAAAAAAATCAAGATTTTCCCTGATTATTTAAAATAAAGAAATTCTAATAGTACGGTGGTTAAGGAAGAAAATCCTAAAAGCCAGACTGCCCTCATTTGCACTCTGGCTTCAAAAATTAATAGGAATATGACCTTGGTCTAGTTTCTTATCTCTCAGCTTCTTTGTCTGTTACATGGGGATAATGATGATGATGGGAAGAGTAACAATACTTAACAGTGCGAATTTGGTAGAGTATGAGATCCACACGAAACATTTGGTGTGCAACAGGCAATGAATACACGCTAGCCAGTATTTTTTTAAAAAATACATCCAAAGCTCTGTGGCAAATAACACTGTACCCAAATTTCATCCAGTACTATAAATGAGCTATTGTTTTTAATATATCAAGCTTATTTTAGAGCTTAAACTGTTGAGTTGACAACTACATTTTAAAAAGAAACAACTAACCAACCTGTAACTAAAATAAGCCAGTGAATATCTTCATAGAGATCATCAAGCATTTTGTTATCAATGGTGCTTGAACCAGGTGAAGCAAGTAATTGTTGCTGATGTCGTTGTAACTGACCATGAAGTCTTGTTACTCTTTCTTCTAATAAACTAAAAAAAGAAGAGAAAACAAAACAATTAGCTTCATGAAGTTCAATACACAAAGATGAAGAACAATTTATAACTTCCATATACTAGATAACATAAATTAAGATGTTGGCACAAAAACAAATATACAAGTATTATAGTACACAATTGTTCTCATAAGCACAATAGGAATTCTGATTTACTATTTATGACACAGAAGTAAAACAATGCTTTACAAACAATCAAGGTTTACAACAGGCATTTGAAAACTGGTTATTCCAACTTTTTATTGATATGGGTCAAATCGTTTCTCATACCATGTTTTCCATAATCTCTCTGCCATCTATGCTGTAGTGCCTGGGCTCCAAATGTATAAGCCAAAGAATGCAATCATGAGTATGTTTCTGTCCATTGGTCCAGTGTGCTGGGATACAGGGTGGGGGTGTTTAAAGTCTTTAAACACTTTAAGTGCTCTCCAGGGAATTGTGAATACAGAATATTTGCTCCATGGGGTTTCTTTGGACTGTGTGTACCTTGTCAGAAGAGGTATACAGTGTTCTGCAGCAATTCTTCCTAGCATTCCTACACTGGCTAGTTGATCAGAAAACTGGTCTCGATCATCTTCTTGAAGTTCACTTATTTCTTCTTCCTCACGAGAGGCTACACCATTGGCAGTCTATAACAGGTCAAAGAAAAAAACATTGAGAAACTGCACTACCTTGTTCAGGCTTATAAAATAGTTTCAGAACTATATATGGAACGAAGAGCTGGACAAAGTCAAACTTCAAGTGCAGTTATCCAGGGACCCCTTTCTAATCATGGCAACAGCTTTAGTGGTAATCAAAAGAGAGGCACAACACAAAAAGATGTAGAAGTATCACTCCCCATTGCATGAAATAAACACAGCTAACTGCACACCCACAACCCACCTCCCACACTGGAGAATTTCACTCGTCAATAAAATGACCTTTAACATTCCTGGTCTTTTGGATACAGGAAGTCATTCACTGACACTGCACAACTAACAAGACAGAGGTAGGTAAATGAAAACTGAAAGGAAGTGACTATAAGCAACTGACCCCCATATAAGAACTCATTTACACAAGAACCACTTTTGCACTTGGCAAATTTTCTGAGGGGACCTATCTTAAATTTCTAGTTTTATATATTATAAGATGAAACAGAACCTATGATAATGTTTAATTACTGTCTGGCTTAAAACTTACCAAATTCCTTGTGCCATCTGGAGCAGCTAGGTGGCAGTGAATATAGGAATTAAAAACTTGAACTGCGTGTTGGGTAAAAAAGCCTTTGTGGAAATGTTTGTCATCTTGGACCAAAGTTAGCCAGGACTCCAACAATTTATCATATGCTTCCATGTATACCATATCATCCTTATCAAGCTAAAAAAAAAAAAAAGAACATTCATAAAACAAATGTCCAGAGAAAGAAAACGGGCATCACAAAAAGTCACACATTTCGTAAGTTTGTCCTTTAAAAAACAAATGGATTCTTTTTATTTTAATTAAATTTTCTAAAATCTAACTTAGTCTAAATAATTCTTAGACAATCTGAAACTACTGTTTATTTTAGAAGACCACTTGTTTAGGGCGTTTTGGAATATGTATTTTCAAATAAAAATAGTACTAACATTTTTCTATAATAAAGAAGAAAAAATGTTAGAATAAAAAGATAAAATGGGCACTTTCTATTTTCTTTTCCTTTGTTTTGATGGTGCTGAGGATAGAACCCTTGCCTCTACATCTGAGCCACAGCCTGAGCCCAATATTTCTAAAGTGATTTTAGGGAAAATGAAGGATGATAAAAATGAACATCTCCTAATCAGCATAGTTAATAATATGTGAGCAGAACTTCACAGGCATTCCTTAGCAAGAGATAACTCATTTTATAAGAAAAATGATAAGCAAATTCAATTCTGCACAGTAAAAAAGTATTGTGTCTTTAAGAAATATAATTTCTACTGATTCAATTCATAGTATTACAGAAGTACTAAAACTGTCCCTTCATTGAAGAAAAATCAAAAGTTTAAAAATCACAAATACTTTTTGAGTAGAAATTAATTAATTTGTACCCCTCTTTGTTTTTTTTATTTCCACCAACACAGTTTTCTTCCTACAAAGAAAATGTGGAAAACTTAGAAAAAGGTACAAGTAGATAAAAAGATGTGGGTAACTCAGATCTCTCTCCAAGCCAAAACTTCTGGCCAGTTTGACTGGACTTCTCCAAAAGTACCATGAAACTGTACCTCTAGGTGACTCGAACATTAACCAAACCATGATGCTATACACACACACACACACACACACACACACACACACACTTTTCTGCACAGTCTTAGTGAAATTACTGAGCTTGCTATTCCTAATTTCCTTTTTTCCCCATTCTTTCTTGTTCATAAATAACTGCTGTTTCTGAGTTAAAATTTTATACCAAAATTAAACCACTAAAAATAAGGGAGAGCCAGGCGCGGTGGCGCAAGCCTGTAATCCCAGCACTTAGGGAGGCTGAGACAAGAGAATCGCGAGTTCAAAGCCAGCCTCAGCAACGGCAAGGCGCTAAGCAACTCAGTGAGACCCTGTCTCTACATAAAACACAAAATAGGGCTGGAGATGTGGCTCAGTGGTCAAGTGCCCCTGAGTTCAGTCTTCAGAACCAAAAAAAAAAAAGGGAGAACTTTTCAGAGAAACAGGTAAGAAAAATGATTCATATCAACAGGCTATTTTACAGAGCTATTTGTGGTACAAAATCTTCCTGGGCAGAGTTAATTTGCTAAAAGGTCATTTTACCTTTAAAAGTTAAAAAGCCAGGAGGCAGGAATAAGCTAGGAATTTCACACAACAGAAAGCATGCTAGCGGCCCTGAAGTATACAGACAGGGATAGGTCACAAAAGAACCTGAGTTGAGGATGGGAGTGGTAGGAGAGAATAGATTCAGAGGGCCTTGAAAGGCAGTAACCAGGAGACTGGGTTTTCTTCTAATTGCAGCAAAAAGCTACTGCAATGTTATACAGTGATGACAACACATGATACAGCTCTTAAAAGAAAAGCACACTGCCTGCACTCCAAAGTATGATGGAGACTTGGGCTAGCAGGGCGGTGTTGACAAGTGGCCAGACTAAGTAAAGACTTCGGAGGAAGGGAACTAAAGTCTGAGAGAAAAGAGAAAGCAAAGGTGGCATCTGAAATTTTATCCTGAGCAGCTAGAAAGATTGTGGTCTATTTCCTAAAATGCTAAAGATTGGATGAAATAACATGTACAGGGAAAGGAAAGTTTCTCTTTTGGACATGTTCAGTTCAAGATGCAAATAAGCAATTCAAAGTGAGATGTTCAATTAACTGATATATATCTAGATTGTATGAAAGAAGTCAGAGTTGGAAATACAAATGTGGCATATAGTTACCTATAAATTTAATTTTAAAATCATAAAAACCAGGAGCATTCACCTAAAACGAAGGTGTTGGTAAAAAACTGAGGACAGATGGGGCTGGGATTGTGGCTCAGTGGTAGAGCGCTTGCCTCGGCAGGCGTGAGGCACTGGGTTTGATCCTCAGCACCACATAAAAATAAATCAATAAAGATATTGTGTCCACTTACAACTAAAAAATATTTAAAAAAAAATAAAAATAAACAAAAATCAAAAAACTAAAGACAGAGGATGGAGTACAGCCCAGTGGCAGAGTGCTTAGCTGGCATACAAGAGGCCTTGGTTTGATGCCCAGCACCACAAAAAAATTAAAATAAGGACAGAGACAGAACCCACACAGAAGCCTGAGGAAGGCACTGAGATAGGAGAAATACTAGTAATGTGTGGTATTAGAGAAGCCAAATGTGCAAAGACAAGAGTTTGGAAACCACATAGACAGAATATAGTTTGGAAGAAAATTAAAAACCACATAGTATATCAGAGCTATTCTTTTCTTCTAGTTTTGATTTTATCCTGATTCTATTTTGCAAGTTTTAAAAGACTATTTCATTTTAAGTGTTCTTTATACAAGCTACAAGAAAGAAATCGTATATAGAACAAAGACAGCTATAAAGACCTCTAATATTGTTTGAACTGCTCTGCTCATCATTACTTTTTGTCCTTTCTCTCTAGGAGTTAACCACTCTTTCAAAAGATTGCCTGGTTTATGGAAAAGTAGCTATGAAGAGAAGCCTAATGCGGGAGGGGGGGGGTACTTGAAGGGTTAACTAAAAGTGAAAGTTACTTCCTTAGGAATGTCTACTGAATAGGAAAGTCACATGATGGTTTACATATAAGAAAGTTTGCTATAGCATTACTTAAAACAGTGGAATAAACAGCAAATTGATTTACTGAACCATTTCTCCACTGTTTACTAGTTAAGGACATAAGAAATGGCTCATAATATTAATGAAAAGCAATGATTTTGTTTAAGTCTAATTTATGCCTTAAAATCTAGAAAAAATACAACAAAATGTGTAAGTTTCAGAAGATGAAATTATAAGTAACTTGGGTTTACATCTAATTTTTTGCTTTTTCAACAAGTGTTAAAATTCCATAATTAGAATTTTTTAAAAAATATTTTTTAGTTATAGATGGACACAATACCTTTATTCATCTTTACGTGGTGCTGAGGATGGAACCCAGTGCCTTACACGTGCTAGGTGAGCGCTTTGCCACACGCTACACTTAGCCACAACCTCAGCTCCCATAATTAGAATTTTAAAAAGTTCTACATGTGAATCAAGAGATAACGAGGAAAGACAGTCATTCAAATGATAATACAATTACATGTGACAGGTGATGGAATTTTTTGATAGTTTTAACAATGTACATTATTTTGAATTACTTTTTCCAATAAGCATACCATTTTCATAACATTAGTAAGGAAATTCAAATTACGAATGTGAAGAACAAAATAAAAGTAAAAACTTTAATAACATAGGAAATTGACAAATTCCTACAAAAATCTTGGCAAATTGGATCAAGGGATAAAAAGAAAAAGTGAATATTCCTCTATACAACCATTTAAAAATTTTAGTTAAATTTTTCCCCCAAAAGAGAGTCTGGGGATATGGCTCAATGGTAGAGTGCTTGTCTAGCATGTGTGAGGCACTGAGTTTAAGTCTCAGCACCACATAAAAATGAATAAGTAAAATAAAGGTCTCGTGTCCATCTACAACTAAAAAAAAATTTTTTCTCCAAAAGAAAATAGATTTATGGGTGAGCCCTACTGAACTACTTAGAACCAAACAAAAATAAAACAACCAATTTTATGCAAACTGATCCAAAGAGAATGAGTTTGAGAGTAACATGAGAAGCTGGTGTAACTTTGATACTAAGCGAATCCAACAGTGCCTTAAAAAAAAACATGACACATCATGATCAAGTGGGACTCAGCTCAAAAAGGCAGGGTAACTTTTAACATTAGACAAATCTAGATATGCAATTTACCACATTAATAGATTAAGCAAAGAAGCTTTTAATTAACACCAATACTCATCAAGGACAGCTCAACATCCTACACCAAACATTGTTCCTAATGATGAAACTTCTAACGGTATCTTCTATTACCACTTGTTTTCATCAGTATACAATAAAAGAAAGTAAAAAATAAACAATATCAGAAATACAAATGATAAAGATTGAAAAGAAAAAAAGCAAATTGTCATTATTCACAGCAGATATCATTATCCATAGAAAACCAAAGACTCTGAAAGTCAAATTATCAGTTAGGCACGGTAGGGGTATGCTGTTAATCCTAGTAACTCTGGAGGCGGAGGCAGGAGGATCATATATTTGAGGTCAGCTTCAGCAACTAAGTGAGGACTTAAGCTACTAAGCAAGACCCTGTCTCAAAATAACAAATAAAAATGGGTAGGAGCCAGGCAGTGGCACACGACTGTAATCCCAGTGGCTCAGGAAGCTGAGGCAGGAGAATCATAGAATCGAGAGTTCAAAGTCAGCTTCAGCAATACCAAGGCACTAAGCAACTCAGTGAGACGCTGTTTCTAAATAAAAAACAAGACAGGGCTGGGGATATGGCTCAGTAGTCTAGTGCCTCTGAGTTAAATCACTGATACCACCCCCTTCCCCCCAAAAATGAGGGAAAGTATCTCTGCGTTCAATCCCCAGTCTAGGGGGGGAAATGTTATTAGAATCAATAAAAATGTCACTAAACAGCT
This sequence comes from Xerus rutilus, assembly GCA_028644305.1. NCBI lineage: Eukaryota > Metazoa > Chordata > Mammalia > Rodentia > Sciuridae > Xerus > Xerus rutilus. The sequence goes on from CM053404.1 coordinate 71,878,121, forward strand.
CAATATACTAACACTAACTGCATTTCTTATGCCAGAAGTAATCTGAAAAATTAAGTTTACAAAAGATACGACATGATATCAACAAAAATTGAAAGACAATAAGTAAGGCCTAAATTAATACACAGAAATGCAATAATCATGAACGGAGAAATTAAATGCAGTAGAGACGCCCACTCTTAGTAAAGATTCATTCCAATACCAACCACAATTCAACCTGAATACAGGACCAAGTATACTCGAGACTCTTCATCTGAGGTGATGAAGCATGTCTACCACCTAGACAGACTTCCTGTTAGGACTAAGTTATATAGAAGTACAGAAATAAACAGAAGTATCCACCTATACATGAAAACTAGATATGTGATAGCAATAGTCCTGCAGATCATCAAGAAATAAAGTACTATTCAATAAATGTACTGGAAAATCCTGTTATCCATGTAAAAATATTAAACTGGATTGCTACGTCAGTCTAAGATGATAACATAATGAAAGGCAAAATATAAAGTATTTAGAAGAAAACACAAGAGGTAAGGTCTAACAAAAGAACTAAAATCACAAAGGAAATAATAATTTCAACTACAGTAAGATGAGGAATATGTGTTCAACACAAGATATCACAAAGTCAAAATGAAATGTGGTACCTGAAACAGAAAGAGGCTATTCATGGAAATATTGGTGAAATCCAAATAAAATCTGTAGTTTAATTACCAAAAATACACCAATGTTAATATATAGTACAAAGGTACTATGGTTATGTAAGATGGTAATATTAGAGGAAAACTAGGTACAAGGTATGTGGAAACTCTCTGTTCTGTATCTTTGCAACTCTGCTATAAATCTAAACTTATTCCAAATTAAGGGAAAAGGGCTAGGGAAATAGCTCAGTTGGTAGAGTGCTTGTCTCTCATGCACAAGGCCCTGGGTTCAATTCTCAGCACCACAAAAAAGATTCCTTCGGAGTGGAAAGGGTCTTTTTTTTTTTTTTTTTTTTTAATATTTTTAGTAGTTGTTGATGGATTTTTATTTATTTAATTATATGTGGTGCTGAAGATCGAACCCAGTGCCTCATACATGCTAGGCAGGTGCTCTACCACTGAATCATAGCCCAGGAAGGATCTTTAAGGGTTGTGAATTACAAATTCAGGGAAAAGACCATAAAGTGAAAGGGGGAAAAAACAGGAGAATAGATCTGCAACACAAAACCAACAAAAAGTTAGTGTACGGAACATTTAAAAAAAAAAATCTGTACAAATCATGAAGACCAACAACCCAAGAAAAATGGGCAATGGAGGGCTGAAGGTATAGCTAGTCACAGAGTCTAAAATGTACAAAGTCTTGGGTTTAACCCCAGCACTACATAAACAAACAACATTAATAACAATAAAACAAAAACAGCAGTGGACAGGAACAAGCATTTCAAATAGGAATCAGAAGAATTGCATATATATGAAAAGAAGCTTAATGTTATTAGTATTTGAGAAAGCAAACTCTCTATTTTAACTTGTTTGTTTAGCATTTAATGCTGGAGCAGAAATGGATCAAAGAAAACTCATAGATACCACTCATGAACATGTATACAGATCCAATTACTTCAGTAAATAATTTGACACTATCTTATAAAAGTGAAAATTTACATCTCCTATAATCTCAAAAATTTCATTCCTAAGATTATCCCTTAGAAAAATTCTCAAAAGGGCCAGGCACAGTGGCACACACCTGTAATCCCAGCAGTTTGGGAGGCTGAGGCAGGAGGATCGCAAGTTCAAAGTCAGCCTCAGCAAAAGCAAGGCTCTAAGCAATTCAGTGAGACTCTGTCTCTAAATAAAATACAAAATAGGGCTGGGGATGTGGCCCAGTGGTCAAGTGTCCCTAAATTCAACCCCTGGTACTCTCCCTAGATAGATAGATAGATAGATAGATAGATAGATAGATAGATAGATACATAGATAGATAGATAGATAGATAGATACATAGATAGATAGATAGACAGATATCTCAAAAGGGTTGGGGATGTAACCTACACTTGACTAGCATGTGTAGGTCTCTGGGTTCAGTTCCCAACACACACACACACACACACACACACACACAAGAAAGGGAAAAAGAAAAACTTTCAAAAATATAAAAGAACATTCATAGCAAGACTGTAATGGCAAAAGAGGGGAATTCAAAAATTCATTTACAAAAGAATGCATAAACTGTGGTATAATATTAAGTGATATAACTTAAAGGAATACATACATATGATTAAAAAATTTTAAAGCAAAGAAATGATAAAAATTCAGACCAGATAAAAATGCAGACCTCTCTGCAGTTGGACAGAGTAGGAGAACAGTGAGCGGGATGAGCCTCAGATAGAACATGCTAGTATGATCAAGCAGATACTGCTAATGCTCTTGAGTTGTGGGCTTATGCATAGCTATTTTATTGTATTTTAGAACTACATGTATGTTATATGTGACATTATAAAGTCACATATGACTGGGGGTGAATGACAGAATAAATATAATCAAAAAGAGTGCTAAAATGCATAAGCACAGTGCTTGATTTGTTATTAGTAATGGGAGAAGGTGGTTTTATTCCTTTCAACAAAAATGTATGAAATGCTAAAAGCTAAACACTGGAACACAGATAAATAAAATACTTTCTTCCCATAGAAGCATCTGTGGCCTGTTTATATACTTAACAAAGCATGTGCTTTGCAGACATCATTTGTTAGGTCTTAACAGTTTATCTTGCCAAAATAAACAGACTGGTAACATATCTTAATAGGAACTTAGGAATAGCATCCTCTGACCTACCTCTGAAAAGGAAAAGAAGCAAAACACTTTTTAAGAACTATTTGGTTTTTTTTAGTATATATCAAATACATGTTCTCATAGTTGATACACTGAAAAGTTTAAATAAAATGTAAGTCTTATACATTTCCATCACTCAAAGAGTTTTCAACAATCCCTTCTATAAAGCCCTGATACAGGCAAAAGAGAAGACCACAGGTAGACTGTAAGAGTTCCTACTCACTGGATGTCAGTTTAAAATAAAAACTATGGACCCCTGGGGAAAAACTTCTGGTTCCCTTTGAATACCAGTACAAGTAACTCATCAGACAGAGTGTGAGAAACGTGGCTGATGACAATTGGCAACTAGATCTTTCCGTGTAATCACAGAGAACTGAAACCTAACCTAGCTCTTTTTCATAATACTTTGGCCCTGCTCCATAGCCACTCTGGCCAAAACTCAGCAGCCAAGCCAGCAGCACGTGCACAGAATGACTAAGGAGACCAAGCTAGACACTATGTGCTCATGCACACGGTATTGTCAGGCCTGCTGCCAGAAAGGCTTTGGAGAGGGGCTTAGAGCTTATGAGACTACTTGACCCCACTTTACTCCATTTGGAAATGGAGGGTGGAGGAGGTAATCAAAATATGATATCAGCACTTCTCTCTCATAATGAACTTGCAAGTGCAGAAGAAGTGAATATGCAGCCCTTCAGACACAGAAAACAAAGCCTGTTTTTATGCTTTGGTAATTACATTGACTATATAATTCAAAAGCCGTGGTTCATTTTTTTGTGAAAGTGTTGCCAAATGTAGCTTTGGAAAGAAAATTTTCAGTACATCAATCTGTCCCCCACCCTTGACATACTGAATTTCAGAGATTAAAATTAACATTGTTGTATGATTCTAACTATGTAACACTCTAGGAACTACAGAAACAGTGAAAAGATTAGTGGTTGTCATGAGCTGAGCGGGTAGGGTGGGTGAGTAGGTGGAACACAGAGGATTTATTTATGTGTGTGTGTGCGCGCGCGCGCGCACCCACAAGTGCGCCAGGGATTAAACTCAGGGGCACTCGGCCACTGAGCCACATCCCCACCCTATTTTGTATTTTATTTAGAGACAGGGTATCACTGGGTTGCTTAGCACCTCACTTATGCTGAAGCTGGCTTTGAACTCCTGATCGTCCTGCTTCAGCCTCCCGAGCTGCTACAATCATAGGCATGCGCCACTGCGCCTGGCTGAGGATTTGATTTTTAAGGCAATGAAAATATTCTGTATGATACTACAATGGTGAACACATCATACATTTATCCAAACCCATAGAATTTACAACACCAAGAAGGAATTCTAATGGATACAATGGACCCTGGGCGATAATGATGTGTCAGTGTGCGTTCATCAATTCTAAAAAATGTACCATACTCTGAGGGGGGATACTGATGGAGGGAGGTTATAGAAAGGAGGCTGTGCATGTTGATATTGGGGGAATATGGAACTCTGTATTTTCACTCAGATTTTGCTGTGGACCTAGAATTGCACTAAGATTTAAGTCATTATATTTCTATGCATCTACATAAATACAATATCAGACACAGTAAAAGCATACAAAATAAATATACTAGGCTAGTTAAAAGTTTGGTTATTATATTGCAAACAACTCTAAATCTATCCCTAGCAATGACAGAACTATGGTTACTAGTAGAAATTTGCTATAATTCTTCCCACCACATTTTTTCCCATGAACAGCAAATAACCAAATCTTCTCCATGAAATTGAAAATCTCTTTCTGTAGATCATCAAATCTTACTTCTCTACCATTATTCCTCCCTCCCCAGTGCTGAGATTGAACCCATACACTAGGCAAGCTGTACCACTGGGCCATATTCCCCAACCCCAAATTATTTTCACATGTTTATATAACAAGAGTTTCACAAGAAAAGTATGATTTGCCTAGTATGGCAGTACACGCCTATAATCCTGGCTACTTGGGTGGCTAAAGCAGGGGAAGATCACAAATTTGAGACCAGCCCGAGCAACTCAGTGAGATAGGATCTCAAAATAAAAAACAAAAAGGACAGAATGTAGTTCAGAAGTACAGTGCTTAGGTAGCATGTGTGAGGCCTTGGGTTCCAAACCCCAGTACAGAGAGAGAGACAGAAAAAAAGCAATGAGATGGGTGAGAAATTTTATTTCTAAGGAATAAAATTTAAGAAGTTCCTTACCCTTATGGAACTCAGGGTTCCATATTTCCAACCTGAGACTGCTGCTACATTAAGCTTTTTAAGGACTTAAGCATGCAAATCAAATTCAACTATCAGAGATGGCAGAAGCTGGGATAACAACATTAAAAGAACACTGGCTGAGAAATTCACTAACAGAAAAAAGAAATCATCTGGCGGAAACAAGTTATGCAACAAAACTCTTGCAATTAACAGGATGAGGATAAAAATTCAGGCTGTATCAATGTATTATTTTTAAAATCTGGGTAACTGATACAGAATTGTTCAATTATTCTTCATAATAGCGTAATATATAATATATATAATTTCATCACATTTTGTATGATGAAATATTTCACAAAGTTGAAAATTTACAGGCCAATGATAAATCACAAAAAATATTTGTACTGCATAGTGTAAAACATTGACAAGGGCATATGAACAATCAAATGAAAGAGCCATGTTTGTTTATACTGTTACTCATCTGCTGTAAGTATTTGAGATTCTTGTCTAGCATAGTGTCATTTAAGATAAATGTTAACAGACAAAAATAACAGAAAAGTGATAAATGGAATTTCATGATCCCTCTATTTAAGAAAGCAGGAATTTAGAAACCTTTCAAATCAATATATTATCTAGTTATATTGGTTTTTCTAGCTAGTCCTTAACAAAACTAACATTACTTCAGAGTACCTATGCAGCTGACCGTATTCCTGGCTTCTGAAATCCTCCAAGAGAAATTGATTTAATAGACAAGTATTACAGCTGTTAGTAGACTACTATAGAGAGATTACTTTAAAAAATAATAATAAAAACCACTCCCACAAAAACATGAACAAGTTGCAATTTACAGAACAATTTTTTAAATGTTTTACTTTGGTTAACATACTTTCTTCCTTTGTAAATGCTCTTTGTTTTTGTTTTTTGTTTTTGCAATGCTTGACAGAATCCAAGGCTAAGCAAGTATTCTATAACTGAGCTACATCCAACCCCTGAATTTCCAAATTCTTAATACAAAGTAATGCATACATATTATACACCACCACATGGTAGCTATTAATACATATTTTTGAACCTAAATTAACCCAGTAGTATTCCTAGTGGGCTGACATCTGGGGAACTCTTTTGGCTTACAATGGGTTGAAGGGTGATCTTTTTCACCTCACTCTAGCATTCATTTTTGAACCCTGGACCCATAGGGTTCATGTTTATGTTTATGTTTCTAATGCCAGCATTATAAATAATATCAAGGATGCTTCATGAAACAATGGTTATAACAGTAAATAAGCTTTATTCTAAATTCATCATATACTATTTCAGGTACAAGAATTTTGCAAAACTTTAAACAATGATTATGTATTAGAATTTAAACAATCAGAACTGAGTTATAACCAAGTCATAAAATACTGAATAGCAAAATTATAATCCAACCAGAATGAAAAAAAATTGACATAATTCTTATTAACACTTCTTATAATAAGTATATTTAAAGTATAATGGTAATCAGTTTTTTCCAAATATCATCACAGAGCTAAATCTATGGTTTTATTTATTATAAAGAAGTGTACTTTCAATGTGTACTTTCAATGTGTAAGGTTTAAAAAATACTCATGCATCTCATTTCCATTTTTTCTATGATCTTTTATGTTGGAGAAATGCATGCAGGTGAGCAGGGGCTGGACAGTCTCTAGTATCATCAAATAATTTTTTCCTAGCTATCAGAACCAGGGAGGTTGATAGGGATTCTCAAAAAATCCTTTCTTTCATAAGAGAAGATGCAAGTTATATAACACGATTACGCTGTACTACTACACCACCATTCTAGAAAGTAAGGGATGGGGATGTAGTTCAATGTTAGGGGCATGCCTACCATGCATAAGACCTGGAGTTAAATCCCCAGCATCACAAAAACAAACAAACAAATAAATAAATTGATTAATTAGATAAAATAATTTTTTCTTATCATGGAGATGCCAAGATTTCTCTCAATCTTCTTAATCTGTAATTTAGCTTTACTATATTCATTTTCACCATATCTCATCCCCACAAAGTGAACAACCAATGAACTGACAAAAGTAAATTTTGAAGCCAGAATGCTGACCTTTAAATGCCCTCACTCACTGAATAAATAGCAAAATTATTCTACTTCATTGCACTCTATAAGGAACTTCCTAACAAGTTTATCAAGTACCCTTTTCTTTTCTACCTTATCTTGCTGGTCCTGAGATTAGGTTATAAATGTACTAAAATGAAATGTAAAATTCTTCCTTTACAAAGTATGTCTACCATCACACCTCCCTTTGCACACACATCAAACACATTGCTGTCATGAGAACTACTCTATTCAACCTGCTGAATGGCCTCTGATGATCCTACATGTGGACTGAACTAAAAATACTCTACAGACAAAAGAAATCAAGAAAGAAACTATGATATAGAGTTCAGGTCATATCTTCCTCAAATTTCACTAAACTAATTCAAATGCATGTACGAGTATAATATTTTGATATAGCTAATATATTAAAATGAACAATAATTATTAGAATTTTAATCTTCAAGACATTCTATAATAATTCTACAATCATTCTCACTTCCTCAGTCAGAAACAGATAATAATTTGATTTTGGGGTGTAATAAAAAACATTTTTATGAAGTATCATGAAATCTCAAGAAATACCAAGAAACTTTAACAGAAGAACTTGAATAAAGACTGGAACTGCTTTTGTTGATTCTCAGTTTACTGCAGGTCAAATGACAGTCATAAATATAATCTCTTCATGAGATTATATGTCACTAAGCAAAGACATATTTCAAAAACACACCAGTATCAAGAATTTTCCTTCCCATGAAAATGCTCTTTTTATCTCTCTTGGTATAGCAGTACAGTGACCATCAAAGTCATTATTTGCTTAGAAAAACAGAATCTATCATATATTCCTAAATAAATAAAAGGTCTGAAAAAAGTATTATAATAAAACAAAAAAGTCTGTCTACAAAACGTGTTTTCTTAACAGAAAAGGAGCTCCTTCAATATTAAAGAAAAAAAGAGAATACTTTTTAAAATTAAAATTATAAAAAATTATTAGTATGTACAAAAATAAGACTTAACCGGTCTTACAAAATAACGTAGTACATAAAATACAGAGCACCAATCATTATAAAGGTTCATTTAAAAAAATTATTATTCTACATTTTACTATGCACACAAGAACTTTCGTACAGTTAATCCATGCCATAAATATCAGAAGGATTTATTATCCTGACTTTACCAATGAGAAAACAAATTCAGAAAAGGGGAAGCAGCTTGCCCAAGCTCCTGCACTTTACGATTACTCAGCTCATGGCTGTACTGTCTCCCAGCAAATTTCATGATCTTTCTATACCATGAAGGCTCCCAAGCCTTTTTTTTTTTTTCTAAATATGCATTAATGTCTCAAAATTTCCTTAAAAAATCATTCCCTCAAACACTTTGCCATCTTAGGACAACTACTACCTCTTATGAACTAACAATGCAACCAGTGGGTGACCAAGAAAACAAAAGACAATACAGCCTGTCCATAAAGTTCAATCTGGCTTGGCTGCATTTGTTCATGAACTTCAGTCTTCAACTTTACCCAACGTCCCTAAAGTGGCTGCCACAATTAATGCAATGCTTTAAACAAACGGTTTCCCTCTGTTCTTTATAATAGGTGACCAATTACTTTAAAAAAGAACTTTTATACATATATACGTATATGTATAATTTATGTCTAGCATATACAATCACACATTGGTTAATAATAGGAATATGTTCTGAGTAAAGCATTATTGGGTGATTTTATTTTATTTTTGTCTTTGTGCAAATGTCATAGATTATATTTGTATAAACCTAGATGATACTGTCTACCACACATCAGTCTATATTATAATCTTATGGGAAAAAAAAAAAAAGAACTTTTAAATATAAATATCAATTAAAAGAATTAAAACATTAAAAATGTTAACACTGCATTTAAATGAAACCTATGAGGCACATCAGAGCGTGCCCTCTTGTGAAATAAGCAGAAGAGGTACCTGCTTCTCTGAAAGTTTATCTAGGCTTTCTGTACTCCAATGCTTGTATGCTAAAACTTGACAGAAAAATTGTCAAGTTGTTAACCTCCTGCTTAAAATAAATAAAAATTTTGAATGTAAAATTTGCAAATCACTAATGTCAGGTATCTTCAGCAATTCTTTGAAATGTTAGGACTGCTCTTAATCCACAAATAGAAACTAAAAGGTAGCTGCTATGTTTCTAAATATGTGATCAACATGCTAAATCTTTAATCTACCTGGCTTAGGGGAGAAAATAAACTAAGAAGAAAAAGTACATTGAAGCCATGTTAAATTAGACCTGACCAGTTCAGAATCTGGGATCATTTGAGAGGAGTTTGAGTAAAGCTTAAGTAAATTTTCCATGGACTTTCATGAGAAATTACTTCCCTGAGAATTTTAAACCCCAGATACGATGACTTTAAACTTCTATTCCTCTAATATTTACGTTTTTCCATCAGATAAATCCCTGTCTGACTTTCCATCAGATAAATCCCTGTCCAGTTACTTTCCTTTCATCAAATCACTAACGTGCCCAATTACATAAACACAATCATTTCCGAGTTCTTTATTTTCTGAACACCTCGGAAGGGATACAAAAAGTTTACACGCTGCCAGAGTCCCACCAAAACTACTTGGGATTTAACATAAAATCCTAACATATCTCTTCACAAATATTATTCTTACTCCTATAATCTTTTAAAAGACTCACATTTTTTTTTTTTATTTTTTTTAATATTTATTTTTTAGTTGTAGGTGGACAGAATATCTTTATTTTAGTTTTATGTGGTGCTGAGGATCGAACCCAGTGCCTCATGCATGCTAGGCGAGCACGCTACCACTGCGCCACAATCCCAGCCCCCTAAGACTCACATTTTGATTCATAAAAAAGAATAATTTCAACACTAACTATTTTTTAGGAAAAAAAATCAATTATCTTTCAAGACTAATGTAGTTGTTCACAGTAACTTACAAAAGCAGCTATGTTTTCAAGGGGTTTTAAAACCTGTGTTCTAAATTTAAATATAAATTTGGAAAATGTACATCTGAAATGTACTAAAAAATATCATTAGTATTATTATTATCTTAATTTTAATGTAAATTAGATCTTACCAAAATATACTATTAAGCCTTTCTATCAGAAAAAAAAAAAAACCACACAGTAAAAGCACTGTCTAATCAAAATAAGCATGGCTACAATTTGAGCTGAATCATGTTTACATAATTTCCAAATAAGTCCAAAATAAAAATTATCAAAATAAATAAATAGATATATAAAATTACACAGTCACACCATATACAAAGCAGTACCCTGCTAACTTGTGAAGTGTGTTTTCCACAAAACTTTTAATAGAAATATTGAATTCCAATTATCTCAAAATTAAAATCTTAAGACCAATAACTTTTACCTACTGTTTTGAACCCCCAAATTTTAAAAGTCATGCCTCCAAACACGTGTTGTCAACTAATTCACACACATGAACAAAATTGTAATTTTAACAACAGCTACTAACACTCACTAAAAATAATTATATATCATGAGAAAATGTTACAAAGGCAGCATAAATTTCCTCATGAAAAAAAGGACGTGATTTACTTTACAATAGTCACTCACCACTTCTTCCAATGCAGCACTTCTCCCAAAAGAACAAGTGAGGTGTGTGAGGCAGTTAACAAAGGAGGAGAAAAGTTCATTGGGAATGGCAGTTAAAACATTTCGAGGGAACACAGTTATCAAGTTGCTGATAATGCTGGAGATTCCCACAGCTTCAGAATCTTCTATTTCAATTCTATAAATCAAGTAATGAAGATTTTTAAGTGGTAGTAGAAGAAAAGTTACAACTCATTTCCAAACACGCAAATATTACCACTTATTCATTTGTAAAGGTCTATCTGTGTATTAATTCTAAATTAGCCATATGACTTTACTTCAAAAGACAAAACGGAGAAAAAAACCTACTAGTTTCTTTTATCTTTCACTATTAAACATAAGGAAAACCCAGAAACTTCCCTCTTCAGTTATAAAGGGTAAATGTACCTACCCATTAATAGTATTCAGCAATCCCTCAATGAAGTGTGCTAGGTAATCAACTTGTGATCCTTCATCTGGGAAGATGGGTCCATGAAGAGAAGCTAACTGGGCAAGGCACTGTAAAGAATCTTGTGCCATATCTGAATCTTCTCTGATTTTTCGATGTACCTGTTAGAAAGAATTACTAATCCATAAAAATACATTCTTCTTTTGTAAGGGTCACGTGTCTACCATGCCGAATGAGGTAAGAGAAAAATTCACTGTAGCTGATTATTTCTAGAAAATTAATTCCTGAGTTAAACTAATTTGAAAATTGCCCCTCAGTCCACCTGACATTATAGCCCATGATTTTAAACATATCAATTAATTTTTAACTGAGGGCTACCTACATTTTGAAAATTGAACTGTCTCCAGCATGTTATGACAAAGAGAGAAACAGATGCCAGCCAGTCAGACATACTGCTTCTTCTAAAAACAGCAACAACGACAGTCATCTGTATTATGCTAACTATGCCTCACTACAGCTTCTTGCTAAAGTTAGCAGACAAGTTCAATCAAGAGTATATAGATGCTGCCTTAGTCGAAGTAAACAGTCGCAAATTTAGAAAACATATATACCACTCAATCCCTTACAATTCATTCAAACATTAGTCTATGCTTTCATTAATTCTGAAACTGCCTACAATTTGTTTGAATCTCGTTTTATCCTGTATCACTGCTTTAATTAACACTAAAAAATTTTTAAATAAAAATTTCATTTAAATTATACATTAATTCATTTAAAAGCTCATCTTAATTTGATTTCTATTGTGCAATACTGATGTGAAACACCTATAAAATGTTCCGTATGAAAAGAAATGCTCCCAAAATACTACACTCTAATTTTGCAGTATTAATATTCTCAGATATTAAAAGTTTCATTCTGTGATATGAAAACTAAGTGAAAAATATTCAGTGAAGAATTATATGGCAACTGTTCATCTAAATCCATCTGATATTAACTGTGACCATTTCCTATAAGTAGTTAACTACTATAGCCCTTCTCTTTCCTATACAAACTCTCAACTTTGTAAATACTACACAGTGTTGAACATTTATTTTCTATTTGTTTCAGGTTATATTCGCTTTGACTCTAAAAATAATTTATAAATTACTTGAGGTCAGAATGTTTCTTTTAAAAGTTCACTGGTAGAATGGGCCAGTCACACTGAACACAATAATTCCTTATTCACTGATGGATTGATTCCATGAATCCTTAATCACTGAACTTCCCAAGGTTCTAGTCAAGAAATTTAAAGCACTATGACATCTCCAAAAATTATGAAGTTAATCTACTGACATGCTTAAAATGTGTTACACTCTGGTCTAGAATGGGACTTGGAAAATCATGGCCCACAGTTTTTGTATGACCATGAGGTTACAACTAGTTTTTTTCATGTATATGTGATTAAGAAAAAAAATCAAAATAATATATTTTATAACCTGTGAAAATTATGCAAAATTCACATTTTAATGACCATCAATAGAGTTTAAATGGAACATCAGCCATACGCTTGTTTATGTATTACCTCAGGCCATTTTTGTGCTACAATAGCAGAGTTGAGTGTGACCATGTATGTGCAAAAGCCTAAAATATTTATTATCTGGCCCAATAACAGAAAAAGTTCACCAATCCCAGGTCTAAAATAGAAATATTCTTCAAGCTATATAGTCCATTGTATTTTGTTTTATAAATTCAAGATAAAATATATAAATTCAAATATGTACAGTCCAGTGTTGTGAACTGAAATACTATATTTTGATATGCTCTTTATCAATAAACCATAAATAAATTCATATCATGCTTTGAAACTTAATTAACATTTAAGTTTGCTGTGCAAGGATACATTCTATCAACAGCTACAATAAAGTCTAAAGCAAGAGAAACCCTGCTTACAAGCTCCTCTACCCAGGGAGCCAGATGGTTGCTCACTGCTGGTCTAGAAGTGAGGAATCGAAAGAATACCCTCAATGAAATAACTAATGTTGATAATGTAAAATTAACTGTCCTTGATAATGTAAAGTTTACTGTCTTTGGAGCTGCCTATATTGTGCAAGCTTAATTTATTTTCCCCAAAATATGAATCAAAATTGAGTTTATCATAAAACTCACGACAAACAATTCTTACATAGATTCTTGCCCTTCTTCCAACGTCCACACTACAAAAGAGTTTCCTCATACACAAACATGTATTTCAATTAAAAACTGAATTCATCACCTGAATATGGGAAAGAAGTGAGGGCTAAGAGAGAGCAAGAAGGTCTAGCAGGACACTGACAGCAGTTAATGGTGAGGTTATTCATCAAGACAAGAAATCAAGTTAGTAAGATGACAAATTCTACTGGAACATGTTAAATGTGAGATGTCTGTGATCCATCCAAATTGAAATATCCAGTAAGCACTTGGGATTACAAGGCTCTGGGAATCTGAAGCAGCCTGTGCTGAATATAGATTTAGGAGTCATCGGTGAAGTGGTGCCTGAAGTCCTACGTGTGGAAGCGATAGCCCCAAGAAAGTGTATAAAGTCAGCAAAGTTGAAAACTAAGATAGGAACACCAATATTTATGCAATGAGCAAAGTGAGACCATAAGCGAGATGAGGTAGAATCTGTCCCCCCCCCCCAAAAAAAAAACAGGAGGAAAACCTCGCAAGACTGGGTTTTTTCCCCCAAGACCTTATGGAGAAAGAAAAGTCAAGAAGTTTATAAATTTCTGAGGGGCAGAAGGCAACCAAAAATATTTCAAATTCCAGATATGATCAACAAATTAAAGTCTTGATCCGTGTGAGTATATTTATGTATATCTAACAAATCTACCATAATAGTATAATACAGTGGGAAAATGCTTTAAATTAGGCAATGAATTCACATAAATGAAACTGAATTTAACAAAAACTGAATTAAACAGAAAGGTGAGCCATTATGATTTTTGTGACAAATTACAAAATTAAATTGTTTATAAACTGCATAAATGAAAAGGTACACATAAAACTGATAAAATAACAAAGTGAAAAAGGGTTAATTTTCAAATTCAAAAGTTATTTGCATGTGGTAGTTCACAGCTGACAGGAGCAGCTGTCTAGTTTGTCTAGACAGCTGTTCAGATTTGGTGGAGTTGTTTCCAGTACTGCCGGCAAGTTTTTCACCTTTTCAAAAACTGCTGGAGTGGGATCTACTTTCAGTCAAGTGAATAATACAAAGAAGTGAACTTGGATCTCTATCAAAACAATTCCTGTCAGATGAGGCAGGCAATAGATTTACATTTTAGTTACAATTATCTCTTTGATCTTGATAGTGTTTTAGTCATCATTTCTCTGATTTAAAAAAGAAAATGTTAGGTGATTTAATTCTCAGGGTGGATAACTTTGTTCCACGTATTTTAAAATATATACCACAGAATTACAATATTGTAAATGGTTCATTCAAAAAAAGAAGGGAGATGGAAAACTTGTGCATAATATTTTCAAAATACAAAAGAAGGTAAGAAACTATAATTAATGGTTGGAATTCAGTAAACTAGCTTTCTTCTTTTTTAAATGGACTATTTGGATTTTTGTCCAAGTCATCATATCTAACTAACTAGTGTACTTGATAACTGCAAATCAGCACCCCACACATAAACACTTTTTGTTTTTTAAATTCTACTGGGGAAACTTATTGGCAAATATGAAAATATACTGCTTATTTCTTGTATTTAACCAAAAATAATGAGGAGAGTTTAAATTTATACTTGAAATAAATTACTATTAAATAGTACTAACAGAACCTAGATCTTATAAAAAATACACTACTACAGAACGGCTTATCTCTAAGTATGGCTGGAGATCCCTACAGGTTCCTAAGACCCTGCCAATTGTGAGAGAAAAAACGCTTTCATAATGCAAACACAGTACCTGACTTTTCCAATCTCATTGTCTCAAATGTATAAGGCCACATGATACAGAATGCCAATTGAATGCAATTGAGACAAGAGAATCTACTGTCTTCTATTTAGCCAGACATTAGAGATTTGCAAGATGTAAAGGAAACAAAAAAGTGTAACAGTGCTACTCTTCTCATGAAATATTTTTTGTTTTCAAAAACAAATGCTTATTTGTTCATTAAAATGTTATTACTATTCCTTTACTATGCAAAGGCTCTTAACTGTTTTTTTTAAAAAATATTTTTTAGTTGTAGGTGAACAGAATATCTTTATTTTATTTTTATGTGGTGCTGGGGATCGAATCCAGTGCCTCACGTGTGCTAGGCGAGCACGCTACCACTGCGCCATAACCCCAGCCCCTCTGTTTTTTAAATGAATTAATAAATTATTTTTCAAAGTTAGTTTGAATTTTTAATAGAGTAAATAATAAAAGGTATGGTTAAACATAAGCTAGACAAAAGCTTTTTGGGGTACTCAACTTTTAAGAGCATAAGAGGGTCTTGGGATAAAAAGTCTGAGAAGCTCTAGGATACCAAACCCCTAATAATTCACAACATATTTTGTAAATGAGCAAGAACTTTTTATATAATTTATTTAGGCAAATATAATTATGAAAAGTTATAAAGGGAAAAGGAATTTGTCCTGTTTTATTTAAAAATACAATGGCATTTCCTCTTTTCCATGGCCCTTGCTACCAGAGATGAAGACTAAGACTTACTGTGAAGAAAAGTTCCATAACTCTGCTGTCCAGAAGAGTCTCCCGCCAGGACTCTGTTGGCTTCAACAGCACATTTTGTGAGGATTCAAACATAGCTATATAATGTCTGCCCAGTTATCTGGTGTCAAGGTCAACAACAATAACATTCTTACTTTGTCTAAAGTATAAGTATACCCTAAATATAACAGGAGCCATCCACAAAGAATGTAATGGAAACAGTTCAAGCCTCTTCACATATGCCACATAATTCATGCATGAAGCTAAGGAATAAAAGGCATTAAGTTCTGAAAAAAAAGAATGCTATAGGAATGTAAGATACCAGTTTCATAGTAATTATGTGTCATGCTGTAAGGATATAAGAACTATGATAATCAGAGAACTCAATGATGACAATGAAAGGAAAAACATGGCTTGCAAACAGAAGCCAAGAGACACAAAAAGAAGAATCAATTTCTGCATACTTGTCCTATCATTTCCCCAATAGCTTCTGACAGTTGCAACAATATATAATCTATTTGGAAAAACAGCAATTTTTCCAAAAGAAATGTACTCACTGGGAAATAATTTAAAAAACAGTAAAAATAAACTTATATCATACTTAAGTGGACAAAGTCCCCCATATCATAATACCAAATACCAAATCCAAACAAAGAATCAGTTGGCATAAAATTTTATACTCATTTAAAATCCCTAGACTAAACAACAATTTATAGGCTATTCAGGTATCAAACATGCTTCAAATGGAATACAGTTTTTAATGTAAATAAAGTAACATATCTATTTGTATGTGCTTATAAATATAATTCACTCAATGACACTGCCATAGTAAATTAGACTTTTAAAAAAATGGGAAAGCTATTTAGGGATAAAGATAGTATTATGCCCCTTGCATTGCTAATCAAATGTCCAGTTCAAATACCTCAACAAGCACATCACTCAATGAGAAATTTTAACAATAGTTATCTAAGAGTACAGTTAGTAAAAATTAGGTATAAATTCAAATGCAATATTTTCATTAAAGCCCGAATCATTATTTTTAAAGAGTATTATTCACAAAGTCTCTGACAATGACTCAGAAAATATTTTTTGAAGACAGCTTAACCCTTTTTTAAGAAAGTGAACATTTTCTCTCTGAAAAGTGAGAAGGAACACTGAGTTGTGCTATGAAATCACTGCTTTCTTCTAAAAAGTCACCCCTGAAATGTTCTGTTACTCTATTAACTGGATTAACAAAAATGAAACACAAATCAGGTTCATGTAAACTTCACTTCTCTCTTCCTTTACTGCCCCCTTGTGGAGGTGCAGGGAAAGAATCAGAGATCAAAGGTAAGGTTAAACCTGAATTTTAAGGGGGAATGGGTTTCAGCCAATGAATACTGACAGTTATTAATATAAAGTGAGTTAATTTTCTCAGGAGGCACCTGTTTTCACACAACACAATATACTACTTGGATACTAGATCTTTTTCCATGCTGAAAAATGAAGGTCTGATTATCTTGTAGAGAAACTGAGCATTTATAGATAAAATTTATCTGACATCTGGGATTTGCTTCAATATATTCTAGGGCTGGCAGAGTATACAGAAACAAGACTGGCTGTGAACTTATAGCTGTTGAAACTGGCTATTCTATTTGGACTCTAGTTTTGAAATTTTCCACAATAAAGGCGGAAAGTAGCTTTGGTACATAAAATAAATCCTCGGGTAAGACAACTGATTCTACTTCATAAAAATGGAAAGCTACTCCATTTATTCTTCTCCATTTTTATTCTCATTTTAAAAAAAATTTTTTTGTAGTTGTAGGTGGACAGAATGTCTTTATTTTATTTGTTTATTTTTATGTGGTGCCTCCTGCATGCTAGGCAAGTGCTCTACCACTGAGCTACAGTCCCAGCCCCTTTATTCTCATTTTTCAATGCGCTATGTATTTAATTAAAAAGTAATTTTTGGTAAATAAATTGTTCAGGAATGAAATATATTTACTAAGTTACATTAAATACTGTGTAGAGCAAAACTGTGAGAATTATGTCAATCTAGTTCTAGTTCCTAGGAATTTGCAATCTGATATTAATGATGCTTTCTGAACATCCAAATACAACATAAAATTGTTTACTTTCTGAACATCCAAATACAACATAAAAATATATGTTCATAATTACTAAACATTGTCAATGAGGAAAATTTTGAATTAATATACTATGTGCTTATAAAAGGTGTCATGATTTCATTTATTTATTTATTTATTTACTACTTATAAGTTCTCATTGTCTTACCCAGGCTGGTCTCAGAACTACGGGCATGTCCCAAATGGGTTCACACAATCACAATAAAATGGCAGGTGTCAAAATAGACCCTGTATCATTTTAGTGGCTAGCAGACAGCATGAAGCCTCAGGGTGAGAAGGCAAATACTTTAGGTGTTCTAACCACAGGAGAAAACTAAACCCTCCAAGCTCCAGACAGTTCAAGTACAGGAGAACAGAAGTGGGAGAAAGAAAAAGACTGGTACGTATGGGTTTTGCTACTTTTAGAAATACAGAAACATTTATTCCAAGTGAATGAAGAGATCTCCCGCATTCCAAGCCTGCCAGTGACATTCAGCAAGGGGTGCAATAAAGCTTTTAAGTAATAAGAGAAGATTTATTAAAGGAAACCAAACCAAAATGTAGGTTCTTACATAATTCTCTTTTTCTTAACTATAAAAAGTAAATGAGGGGCTGGGGTTATGGCGCAGTGGTAGCGTGCTCGCCTAGCACGCGTGAGGCACTGGGTTCAATCCTCAGCACCATATAAAAATAAAATAAAGATATAAAAAAAAAAAAAGTAAATGAGGGGCTGGGGTTGTGGCTCGCTGGTAGAGCACTTGCCTAGCACGTGTGAGGCACTGGGTTTGATCCTCAGCACCACATAAAAATAATTAAATAAAATAAAGGTATTATGTTCACCTACAACTAAAAAAAAAAAAAAAAAAAAAGTAAATGATCCACAAATACTCTTGCATCCACAAATACTCCTGCATCCCAGTTATTCATATTAAGGGGATCCGAGAGAAGGTTTTTCCAAATATGAAATGGAATTCATTGCAACTTATCACCTAAAAGACATATTCAAAAATCATCAAATCTTACTTCTTTAAATCTTGTCTTCAGGCTCTCCTGATCATGGTCTGTTTTTAAAACACACTATCTTTAATGCCCAACCTGAATGCTTAAATTTCTTTACAAAACTGATGAACTGAATATTAAGATCTGAATTTCTTACATATGGCCAACAGCATGAGATTTATAAATTTTATGTCTGATAGCTATCAGAAAATATTCTTCCCCTTTATGATTTTAAGGTTCACGTAAGTTTTTTTTTTCACCTTAACTCCAAATCTGGAAAGGATTTTTATTTCTGGCATGACATTTCCTCTCTATTACAAAAGCCTACTTGAAATATACCATGTAGAGGCTGCACTTATTTTCACTGAAAAACACTGCAGACCTAACTACCTTCTTTTTATCAGTCAACATAGCAGTACCACTAAGAACGCCACTGTTTCATAATAAAAATGCAAAAACAGTATAATTTTTATAATGACATTGAAATAAAAAGTTAAACATTAAAATAATAAAAAGAACAACGTAATAATGAACAACTTAAAGAACTAAGGTAATTCAATTTTTAAGTTGGTATTCCCAAATATTTCTGTACATATGTGTAAGAAATCTCAAAACTACCATTCCTTCCCATCAATACATACAACTGTAATACACTGATTTTAAAAATGTGGAAAAAAATACCATTTCTATCACAGATAATACTTAATGTAGGATACTTTTTTAAAAACAAAATCACTATCATCAGAATTCAGAAATTTAGCACTTCTATCTTAGAACACTATTTTCAAAAATGAATTAAAAGGTTATTTCATTTTAAAAACAATAGTTTTAATAAAACAACAGTTTCCTTTTTAAAAGTTTTATAAGTCTTGGCTTATAGACATTACTTTAACATGCTATAATATCTGGCTATTGTATTTTTATCTTTTTAAAACAAATGTCACCAATAAAAGAGCAACCTGACAATGAACTATTATGTACTAAGTAATCTTTTATTACATACATTATTCTCTAGTCAGATTTTATCAGATATACAAATCACAACATATTGTTATTGGTTAAACAGCTCTCATTTTACCAAAGTTCAAATTATGAGTAACTTCAGAATGTTCTTGGTCTATGGTCAAGAAATGCATTTACACATTTTTCTAAAGTAAAGACTAAACTCATTTAATATATATTTTGTATCAGAGTAATTCATTCCTTGGTAAAAACAACAACAACAACAACAACAACCAAAACCGCCCACAATTCCACCAATAAGATAGTCAAATACAATTGCTTTGTCTTTTAAGAATCCTATCATACACATCTAATCTTACTTTTTATTTTCCCATGTTTCACTACCATTAAGGATCCAGGAGTTATAGTACAATGTTTTCTTCTTAGCCAGGGTTCCAGCAAGGGATCCAGCTCTAAGGTGTTAAAACCTAACTACTCTTCTAAGCTCAACACCACCTTAATCCCTTGGAAAACTAGTTACAGCAACATGCAAATTCTACTGCACCACAAAACAGTGAAGAATTAACTCCCTATTCTCTGCTTACTTTCCATGAAGACACTATCTAGCTCTAGCTCTAAAATTTTCCTAGGAAAGCCCATCAACTTCTGAGAAATCAAAGGCATACAAATAAGTACCACCTGCCCTATTCTATAACTGTATAACCAGAAACAACCATACATGAGGTCAACAGCCAGAAGCACAAGCTTAATTGCACCCAGCTACTGACTGTCACTGGATAATCTTATTAAGTCTTTCGTCTCAAGTTCTCCAACAACAGACAGTATTATCTGTAGGAAGTGTTTTTGTTGTTGTTTTGTTTTGTTTTTGGAGTGGTTCTTTTCTTCTTAAATATTTAACCTCTTTTATTATTAATTTTTCTAAAAAATAAAAACTACCATTTCTCTGGCACAGAAAAGAACCAGTAAGCCCAATCTTATAGACAACACTTGGCCCAAAAGTTCTTGAAAACAGATGAGTACTACTTCACCCAAATGCTTTCTCAAACCTTGCCTCCTAAGATTGAGACTGGCCTGACTGAAAATCTTAATTTATGTGAATGCTTCTGTTTTCCATTACTATTTCATGATCCAATTAACTTCTCCCAAGAAGAGTTAGATTAAAGAAAAATCTTTTTACCAAAACCAAATCAGATCCACAAAAACAGAATACCAATAAGAGGGTATATAACCAAACTAAAAAAAGAAATATTACTAAAGCCAACATACCCACCAAACATTGTTATTACAAAATGATACTGTCATTTACAACTGCCACTGCCAAAACCTGTAAGCATTTATGGGCACCAGGTGAATTACTAGTTGAACTACATTAGCAACATAAACACACATGGCAAGAACTGACCTAACGATTCTGAACTGGCTTCCTTCAATAATTATTTGTCAAGCACCTATGCTAGGTATTTACAATTCAGTGAGCAAAAGCATGATCTGTGCTTTCAGGAAGCTTTGTAAAGTGGGTAACAGATATTACTTAATAATAGTTCAATAAGCTAAATGAATGAAAATAACAACCAAGAAGTGAGTAAGCCAAAGAAGAAATCACATATGACAAGCATAGAGAAGCCACAGTCAAAGCAAGCTGATCTAGTCTAGGTACACAGCTGAAGTACAAGTAGTGGGTGACTGGAGCAGAGATAGGGAAAAGCTACCCAGGCAAAGAAACGCCATGGGCAAAGGTGCCAGGGCAGAAGGGAACCTAGCCTGTGAGTGAGACTCTACCAGAAAGAGCATGGAGGAAAGCTCCAAAAGGAGGCAGAGACAAAGACCATCCAGGACTTCAGAGCCTACTTTAGAATGAGATCATTTACGACAGGATCACAGAACTAGGACACTTTTGATGGACAACAGTAATCTAAGAGAATAAGAAGCAGGGTGGGGAACTGGGGATATAGCTCAATTGGTAGACTGTTTGCCTTGCATGCACAAGGTCCTGAGTTCAATCTGAGCACCACAAAAAATAAAAAGAAGAAGAGGAGGCAGGAGGGTTTTGCCTTTCAACAGAGATGGGCCAAAGAAATTATTTCACTGGGTGAAGGGTAATTTTAACATCTAACAGATCCCAAGAGCTGTAAACCTTGCACCATTCAGGCCTAAGTGGACAGATGCTTTCATAAATCATCATCTGCACACAGGAAACCTACATATAGAGATCATCTAAGAAATAATGATTTATAGCTGGGCACAATGGTGTACACTTGTAATCTCAGAGGCTCAGGAGGCTGAGACAGGAGAATCACAAGTTCAAAGCCAGCCTTGGGAACTTAGTGAGGCCCTGAGCAACTTAGTGAGACCCTATCTCAAAATAAAAAAAAAAAAAGGGCTGGGGATGTGGCACAGTTGGTTAAATGCCCTTGAATTCAATCCCCAGTAGAAAAAAAGGAAAGAAATATGGTTTACAGATGACATATCATGTGTATAGAAAATTTTAAAAAGAACACTAAAAATACCACTAGAGTTAATAAATGAGTTTGGCAAGGTAACAGACACAGATCAACTACAAAAAATCATTTGTAGTTACTTCTATACACTTGCAACAAACAATATGAAAGCAACAAGTAAAAAACCAATTCCATTTAGTGTGAGTTCAATCTCCAGTTCTACCTCACTCCCAAAATAACTTATTTATAATTGACTTAAGAATAAAATACTTATGAATTAATTTAACAAAAGTTCTCTTTAAACTACAAAACACTGTTGAAAGACATTAAAGATCTTAACAAGTAGGTAAGTAACCCCTATCAAAATTCCAGCTTTGATTTTTGCAGACCCTGATAAGTCAATCCTAAATTTCATATGGAAATATAAGGGACATGGGCAAAATAATCTTGAAACGAAGAATGAAGCTGAAGGACTGACGCTCTCCATTTCAAAACTTACCACATGGTCACAATAATCAAGACAGTATGGTACACGGACCAATAGACTGAACTGAGAGACAGAAATAAACCTTCAACATCAATAGTCAAATAATCTTCCACAAGGGGGCCAAAATAATTCAATTTGAAAAGAACATTGTTTTCAATAAATGGGACTGAAACAACAGGATATTCATATGCAAAATGATGAATTTGAACCCTCACTTTATACCACATACAAAAATTAACTAAAAAAGAATGATAGGCCTAAATTTAAGTTTTAAGGGTTAAAATCATAAAACTCTTTGAAGAAAATACAGGATTAAATCTTTGTATCTAGAACTTGTATGAAGAACTCTAAAAAATTCAATGATTTTTTCCAATCATCAAAATCTTTTGATTCCATCCTCTTTCTAGAAGTAGCAAAATAAGGAGCATTTTTAGTAGTCATCTAACACTCCCCATTATTCTTGAAGTATTTTTTTTAGCTGTAGACATACACATTACCTTTATTTTATTTATTTATTTATTTTTATGTGGTGCTGAGGATGGAACCCAGTGCCTTTCACATGCCAGGTAAGCTCTCTACCACTGAGCCACAACCCCAACCCCATTCCCCATTATTCTTTTTTTTTTTTTTTTTGGTACTGGAGATTGAACCCAGGGACACTCAACCAGAGCCACATCCCTAGACCTATTTTATGTTTTATGTAGAGACTGGGTCTCACAGAGTTGATTAGTGCCTCACCATTGCTGAGTACCGGTAGCTTTGAACTCGCGATTCTCCTGTCTCAGCCTCCCTAAGTGCTGGGATTACAGGCTTGTGCCACCGCGCCCAGCCCCATTATTCTTGACATTAAAAATTAAATGCAATGATTTTTAAAAAATGAACATTTATATAATACTCAATATAAAACATTGAGTCACGTCATTTCCAATGATTAGAAATTGGACATGTACAACCAGAGAAATGAAAAGTTGTGCTCCATTTGTGTACAATGAATCAAAATGCACTCTGCTATCACGTATACCTGATTAGAATAAATAAATTTTAAAAATAAAATTAAAACAAAACAAAACAAAAAAAAGAAGTTGGTCATGCCTGGAAAGGAACAGAAGACGGTGGCAAGGAAACACACTTAAATAGTATATTTAGGATGACTAACATTAAAGATTTGAACATAATACATTTTTCCTCAGAGAAAACAATTTCAGGTTCTATAAAACATTCATTTCTGACATGTCAATTCCTAATTTCAGTGGCTGCATCCTTTGCACTTAACTTTGTAGCACATGTAGGACAGACAACTAAGAAACTACTCTTAACATAGTGAAAACAGAAGATGTGTTTATACCCTATGGTGTGAGACATGGTGGGCCAATCTCCA
Source organism: Xerus rutilus (assembly GCA_028644305.1). NCBI lineage: Eukaryota > Metazoa > Chordata > Mammalia > Rodentia > Sciuridae > Xerus > Xerus rutilus. Next base: position 71,902,268 of record CM053404.1, read on the forward strand.
CAAAGAACTTTCTTTGCCACTGGTGACCAGAAGCACCAGTAAGAGGGATAGGATACATCATGAAAATAATTTGCTTTTCAAATTCTAGATATATTGATAAGTGGTATAAGAAAGCCCAGAAGCTCAGCAAAACTATGCCAAAGAAGCTCATTATTCACACCCACAAAACCAACCTCACAGATGTTTTGGGGCTTGCAAAACATTTTGTAAAAGCTGCAAACTTTCCCTTTGAAAGAAAATCAAAAACTTAATTCACCTAATTTCAAAAGTCCAACCACAAAATTCATGCAGTTGACTTTCCCAACTGATCCTAAAAGAGGGTTTCGAAACTAATCATAGTATCACTCTTGTAACCACCTCCCACCAATGACACAAAGAGCATACCAGAGCTTCTAATTTTTTACTTAGTGGCTGACATCTCAAGTTTGGAGGAGGATGGAAGGTTGGAAGTTTTCCTATTGAATATTCAAAACTGTCCCTCAGTGGCAAATTTTGAAGTAGATGGTGAATCTCCGTAAGAAAAGCACTTTCACTTCTGGCTCACAGCAAATTAACAGCCCTGGCTTAAATCTATGAATGCACTGAGTGAACTAGGAACAAACTAGCTGCTCTAGGGCCTTGTTTAGCTCAAGCATTCTACTGACTTATTCTAACAGTACTTAGAATATCTCTATATTTTCTTCCCTGGAAGCCATGTCTTCTCTTCTCCCATTTCCTGCAACTCCTTTGAGATTTCCTACAAGTCTCTACTTGACAGGGGATTTTTTCTGCAAGTACCAGGAGCCTGTAGAATATACAAAATGTCCATGTTCCACATAACATTTTCTAAAACATTCCTAGGAAAGCCTGGCTTTTCCTGATGTTACCTAGAGTTTGGAACTCGTGTGCATCACAATTCAATAATTTTAAAAAGACAACCTAATTGAAAACTGGACAAAAAATCTAAATACACATTTCTCCAAAGATATATAATTAATCAACAACCACACGAAAAGAAGTTCACTAGCACTTACCACCAGGGTAAGGCAAATAAAAGCCACAATGTGATACTACTTTGTATCCAGTAGGATAGTTATAAACTGGTGAGGACCTAAACTGGAATTCTCATACACTACAAAGATAATGGAAAATGGTGCAGCTATTATGAAAAACAGCCCAGCACTTGCTCCATATGATAAATAATAAACGTGTAGTTACCATACAACCCAGCAATTTTACTCCTAGGTATTCACCCAACAGAAATGAGAACATATATCCATGCAAAAACTTGTACACAGCAGCATTATTATATTCTGGATGCTACCTAAAAAAAGAGTGAAAAACTTAAATGCCCATCAGCAACTGAACAGACAAAAAATAAAATATGTTATATCCACGCAATACACTATTATTTAGGAACAAAATAGAATGAAGTACAGATACAAGTTACCAGTCGGGTAAACCTTGAAAACATGCCAGGTGAAAGATAAAAGTGACTAAAAAAATGTATTGTCTGATTCCAATTAAATGAAATGCCCCAAATAGGCAAATTTATAGATACAGAAATTGGATCAGTGTTGACATGTGTGGGAATGGGGATAAGAGAATGAAGAAAGGGGAGGATGACTGCTAAAGGGGGCAGGGTTATTTTTAGGGTGATGACTAATTTCCTAATATTGATGGTGGTGAAGATTGCACAAGTCTATGAATAAACTTTAAAAAAAAGTAACTATACATTTTTTTTTTTTTAATTTTTTAGTTGTTGATTGACCTTTATTTATTCATTTGTTTTTATGTGGTGCTGAGGATCGAACCCAGGGCCTCCCACATGTGAGGCAAGTGCTCTACCACTGAGCCACAACCTCAGCCCCATAACTATACATTTTAAACGTGTGACTTACATGTTAAGTGTATTATATCTCAATGCCCTTCTTTTTTCTTTAATTTTTTTTTAGTTGTAGATGGACACAATATCTTTATTTATTTATTTTTATGTGGTGCTGAGGATCGAACCCAGTGCCTCTGGACTTTAAAAATACAGAATCTAAGACTAACAGTTCAAAGGGCTACATGAACACTGCAGTGTTAGCTTAGGGACTTCCTCGACAAGATTCCTGAAGTAAAATCAAGAATCAATAAATGGGATGGATTCAAACTAAAAAAGCTTTACTGCAAGCAAAGGAAACGAAAGAACACAGAGAGCCTACAGAATGGGAGAAAATCTTTGTCACCTGCACCACAGAACAATAATCTCCAGGATAATATATAAAGAACTCAAAAAACTTTTTTTTTTTTTTTTTTGGGTACTGGGGATTGAACTCAGGGGCACTCGACCACTGAGCCACATCCCCAGCCCTATTTTGTGTTTTATGTAGAGACAGGGTCTCACTGAGTTGCTTAGTGCTTTGCCATTGCTGAGGCTGGCTTTGAACTCGCGATTCTCCTGTCTCAGCCTCCCTAAGTGCTGGGATTACAGGCGTGTGCCACTGTACCCAGCTCCAAAAAACTTAACACTCAAAAAACAAATAACACAATCAAGAAATGAGCAAAGGAACTGACAGACACTTCACAGAGGAAGAAATACAAATAGTCAACAAATATATGAAAAAATGTTCAACATCTCTAGCAATTAGAGAAATGCAAATTAAAACTACATTGCGATTCCATCTCACTCCAGTCAGAATGGCAACATTTAAGAATACAAGTAACAATAAATGTTGGCAAAGATGTGGGGAAAAGGGTGGCGAGGCTGTGGGGAAAAGAGTACACTCATCACTCCTGGTAAAACTCCTGGAAAGCACTATGCAGATTCCTCAAAAAACTAGGAATGGAATCACCATTTGACCCAGTTATACTACTCCTCGGTATATATCCAAAGGAATTAAAATCAGCATGCTACAGTGAAACAGCCAGCCACATCAATGCTTATAGCAGCTCAATTCACAATAGTTCAGCTATGGAACCAATCTAGGTGCTCTTCAACAGATGAATGGACAAAGAAAATGTGGTGTATATATATACAATGGAATATTACTCAGCCATAAAAAGAATGACTTTATGATATTTGAATAAATGGATGGATGTGAAGACTATCATGCTAAGTGAAATGAACCGATCTGAAAAAAAATCGAATATTCTCTCTGACATGTGGATGTTAACACACAACAAGGGTGAAAAGAGGGAAGAATAGATGTTCAGTGGATTAGAAAAAGGGAAATGAAGGAAAAGCAGGGGACAAGAATAGGAAAGACAGTGAAATGAATCTGACATAACTTTCCCATGTAAATGAATAAATATACCACAGTGAATCTCCACATCATGTACAACCAAGACTGGGACTAATTCTAATTAGAATAAGATACACTCCATGTTTGTATAAATACGTCAAAATATACTCTACTGTCATGTATAACTAAAAGGAATGAATAAAAAAATCAAAAAGCTATATTAGAGAACGTTTCTCCAATTAGATCACATTTCCATTACTTTTATTCAGTTAAGCTCTACACGTTTAGTTCCTGATGACAAATGAACACTGCTTTGGCAGTTAAGTCAGAGATTTCTAGGCAATCAAGCTCTCTTCTGTATTCTACTCCAATATACTGGTTACCTGAGTACCCTTGTAGGAAGGCTAGTCACCAAAGAGGAGGATGTAAAGAGAAAAGCATACACCTTGTGAGACCATTCTATCAAGACTAATCATGGGAATCATTACAGGAACTATTTATGAACGGGCATGTTTTCTTTTTCTATACAAAGATAATATTACCAGCTTGTTGTTGATAGAGTATCTTTAAATTTTCTTCTGGCAGGAGGGAGTGGGGGTACTGGAGATTGAACTCAGGGACACTTGACCACTTCAGCCACATCCCCTATGTTTTGCATTTTATATAGAGACAGGATCTCACTGAGTTGCTTAGCACCTTGCTTTTGCTGAGGCTGGCTTTGAACTCAAGATCCTCCTGTCTCAGCCTCCCAAGCCACTGAGATTACAGGTGTGCATCACCACACTCAGCAATCTTTAAAATTTTTTAACTTTCCATTGACACATAAAGTAGACCACTGTGTGTTTATGGTGATAGATTTACATAGGCAAATAATTTTCTCCCAGTGCAAACAATAACCAAAATTCACTTAAAGACAAGTGATTGGATTAGAAAAGATTAAATTCATATGGTCATAATGTTCTCTCCACATAGCAGCTTTCTAAAAACTAAAAAAAAAAAAAAATCCCAGTAGCCTGCAGCCAAAAGTAAAATGCATAGGAAGGATTCCAAGAATTAATTTTAGATGTTAATAAAGCCCAACTCTCTATAAAATTCTAATTTCTTCAGAATTTACTTCTCCCTCAAACCAAACAGAGGAAAACCATGTAATTCAGTGGGCAGCTCTCTTAGCATCATTTTCCTCAAAATCCAATATTAAACTCTAAACTTCACAGCCCATGGCTGCCTTGTAAATGGAGGCATTCATTAAGAATTTACCTAACAAACAATTTAGGCTAGTTCACAGAATTAAGAACTCAGGCTGTCTTTACCTCTGGAGATGGCCCAAATTCTCCCTTGAGCTTATGTTCCCTGCTTAACTCCATAAAGCTTCTCACTCCCAAGACGGCCAGCATTCTCCCTTCAATGTGTATTTAGCTCACAGCCCACATTGTCTCTGACCAAGAAAACAAAACAGCAGATATATTTTAAGTATTCGAAAGTTTTTAAATACAAAATTTTCTAGTGAGAAATTTTACATTTAAAATAAGTCAGATTTGCCCAAACTGACACCTGAATAAATGATAAAACCTACTGAGCCAGAAAGTAAAGGGTATCTAAGGATGCTGCTGCTGGCACAAAAGGTTCAGCTTCTATGATGCCTTTAACCTAAAATTACTAAGCAATTGAGAGTAAAAGTGTGGAAGCAAGTTAACTCATTAGGGAGACTTTTTTCTAGCACTCAGTGATTCTTCCCTACTCCTCCACTATTTTAAACCATATAAAACAATAAGTGAAAAGTCTGTGAGCTTGTAAAGAGAAAATAAAACTGTGTTTCACTGGCAGTAGCAAAAACCTTAGAAGATCTTCCTTTCTCTTCCCTCTGACCAGCTACAGTTCAATTTCAGAGAAGCAGTTTCATTTCCTTTTATACTCCAAGGACCACTCATATGTGGTAGTTACAGTGATTATAATGTGATATAGCAGCATATGTAATTACGGGTAGTACAGATCATATCACAGGCAAGGGGAGAGGGACAGGGGACACCAAACAAATACAAGAACTACAAAATTAAACAAAATATGTTTTTTAAATGTTATATAGGCTATATAGGTTTTGAATGTTATATAGGTTATATAGTGATTTTATATAGGTTCAGTTCAGCATAGTCAACTATGCCTGAAGTCTAAAGAAACTGTTACTCCCCAAACATTTCCTCCCAATGACTGGACCAAGTGATTTCTACACTTCATTCCTCCACTTCTGAATAAACCTAGACAAAGTTGATCAAATTAACATTTAACAGTTTAAAAACATGGGTCATCAAGGTTAGCAACACATAGCTTGGCTTCTTACCTTCCTCACTACTTCAAGTGAGTCTGGCTATCTCAATACCCACATTATTGGCAACACTACAATATCACATTTTCATTGCTAAATCCCGACTTCTCCCCTTGGGCAATAAATAGATTAATCTCTCCAACACTTAAAACACAAAACATAACCTTCCCTTGGCCCAAATGCTCACTCCCTGAAGCCATTGCAGCTGATGCTCTATGAAATATTTACACTTCATTCTCTACTTAATTACCAATTACTACTCAATCAGAGGTATGGCTGTGGCTTTTGCACCTGTCCCTTACATAAACAGATCTCCCTATGATCAATTATGCCTAACTAAAATCAGATGTATATTGCCAACAACCTCTAATTTACCTTTCAGTAACAGATGATATTAAATTTGAAATTCTCATCTATCTCTGCTTCCCAAATTCAAATTCTCCTTGTCTGGTTTTCCTCTCCACTGTGCTAACTGGCCTTCTCCATCTCTTTTTTTTTTTTTTGTACAGGGTGGGGGTGCTCGACCACTGAGCCATATCCCCACCCCTATTTTATGTTTTATTTAGAAACAGGTCTCACCGAGTTGCTTAGCGTATGGCCATTGCTGAGGCTGGCTTTGAACTCCTAATTCTTCTGTCTCAGCCTCCCAAAGCGCTGGGATTATACGCATGCACCACCGCGCCTGGCTCTCCATCTCTTTTGATTCTTCCTGCTTTTTAACTATTATTGCACCAAAGGTCCTGACACTGCTCCTCTTTGCTTGTTTTTGGATGACCTCTCCCACTCCTTTAGCTTCAATATCCCTGTAATAGGAATGACTCCCAAAACCCTACCCTAAACCCCTCTATAATTGTACAAACAGGAGGCAGCTGACCTGCAAAGCAGCATGAAGGATAATGAAAGCTCAAGAGATAATTTGAAAGGCTTCACTAAGGTATAATTCACAATTTTCTCACTAAGCATACAACTCAGTGATTTTATTATATTCATAGTTTACTATATTCAGAGCCACAAGCTAATTTTAGAACATTTTCGTCACCTGAGAAAGCAAAGCAGCTCCTTATGCTTTAGCAGTCATCTCATATGTTCTCTCCACTGCCCCCATTCTATATAACCACTAATTTGTCTCTGATTTGCTTGTTCTAAACTTTTCATATAATTGCAATAAGACAACATGGGATCTTTCATGAATGGCTTCTTTTCCTCAGTACAATGTTTTCGAAGTTTACCCATGTTATTTCATATATCAGTACTTCCTGCATTCTTTTTAACTGAAAAACAACATTCCACTTTATGTGTTTGCTGCATTTTACTTATTCATCTGTCAGTGGACACTAGGGTTGTTTCTACTTTTTGCCCATTATGAAAAATACTGCTTATTGTGTAAATTTTGGGGTGGATGAATATTTACATTTCAGATCCAGTAACTACTTGTTATGGGGTTGTTCTGTACACTGTGGCACGTTTAGCAATATCGCTGGCCTCTATCCACTAATTGCCCATAGCACTCCCCCAGTTACAACAAGCAAACTTGTCTTCAGACACTGCCAAATGTCCCAACTGGGCAGCATGACCCAGCTGAGAACCACTACAATAGACTTGTGATTTCTTTTGTAAAATTTTGTATCTACATAAATCTTGGCCTAAAATCTATAATTTTAAATATAATAGCATTAATGCCCTTAAACATTAATATCCAAATATTTAATCTTTACATTCTTTTGTTACTATCTCTCTGCATATCCCAGCTCCACTGCCCAAGTCAGCTTCAATTGGTTTTCCCAATGCCATTTTTTTTTTTTTTTGGTACCAGAGATTGAACTCAGGGGTACTCAACCACTGAGCCACATCCCCAGCACTATTTTGTGTTTTTTTTTTTAACGTAAAGACAGAGTCTCACTGAGTTGCTTAGCGCCTCGCTGTTGCTGAGGCTGGCTTCGAACTTGCCATTCTCCGTCTCAGCCTCCCAAAGTGCTAGGATTACAGGTGTGTGCCACTGTGCCCGGCTTCCCAATGACATTTTGTAGTCACAACTTATATACAAAAATTTTCAAAATCTTTAGCTAAGGCCTCAAATTTCCTTCTACTCAATCTAATATACATGTTGGTCTACGGTCAAATTATTTTATTCACCAACAAATACCATGCAATTCCCACTAAATTCAAAGTAGGTTGACATATTTAACATGCATATTTAACTTCATAGACCAGTGATTCAAATAATTACCTCCTGAACTGATAATCTCTTTGCATTTCAAATTGAAAACTCATGTTAGGGCAACTAAGTTACATTTTAACATATTACATGTATTACATATATGTAATATTGCACATATTACATATATTAACAGAGACAGTGACCAACAGGGCACTGTCAGGTATTTCTTACTCCCCACCCTCTTCTAATCTTTTTGTTCAATAGTCAGTTATCTGCTGAAACACTTGGATATCCATATGCAAAAAAATGAAGTTGAATTACTACCTCACACCACATATAAAAGTTTACTCTAAATGGATCAAAGACATAAGAAGTCTGTCACAGCAGAAAACATAAATATCAATCTTTGTGATTGTGGACAAAGCACTGGTTTCTGAGATACGACAACAAATTTAAAAATTTGGTAAAACTAAAAATTTCTGGGCTTCAAAGGACACAGTTCAAAAGTAAAAAGACAACAGACAAAATGGAAAATATTTGAAAATAACTCATCTGCTAACAGACATATCTAGACACATCTAGATTATAAAGGAACTCTTGGAACTCAATCATTTTTTAAATACAAATTAACCAATTAAAAAATGAACTAAGTGCCTAAAGAGATGTTTCTCCAAAGATATACAAATGATTAATAACCACATGAAAGGATGCTCAATCTTATTTATCATCAGAGTAATGCAAATCAAAACTACAATGAGCTACCACTTCACACTAGGATAGCTATAAACAAAAACAAAGATAACAAGAATTGGTTAGGATGTGGAGACATCAGTAGTCTCATATAATGCCTGTGGGAATGGGAACATAAAATAGCACCACTACTTTGAAAAAACAGCTTGGCCATTCTTCAAAAGGTTAAACACAGAATTACCATATGATCCAAAAATTCTACTCCTTAGTAAATACAGGAGGAAAAAAAAATAAGTTCATATGAAAATTATCCATGGATAATCACAGCAGCATTCTTTTTGTTTGTATGAGTGCCAAAAACAGGGTCTCCCTATGTTGCCCAGGTTGGCGTGAAACTTCTGGGCTCAAGCAATTCTCCTGCCTCATCCTCCTGAATAGCTAGGATTAGAAGGGTACTCAAATGAACCTCGCAGCAATATTATTAATAGTCAAAAAGTGAAAACAACCCAACTATCCATCAACTGATGAATAATAAACACAAATGTGGCCAGGCGCAGTGGTGCACACCTATAATCCCAGCACTTTTGGAGGCTGAGACAGGAGAATTGCGAGTTCAAAGCCAGCCTCAGCAACGGCAAGGCGCTAAGCAACTCAATGAGACCCTGTCTCTACATAAACACAAAATAGGGCTGAGGATGTGGCTCAGTGGTTGAGTGCCCTTGAGTTCAATCTCCGGTAACCAAATACAAAAATAAAAAACCACAAACATGGTATCCCAGAAAATGAAATGCTATAGTAATAAAGAGGAACAGAATAGTGATTAAAGATGCATACTATGTCTGAGAGTGAGCTATGTACTCTGATGAGAATATACAATACAAACTTGAAAACATTGCACTAAGTTAAGCCAATGACCAAGACCATATGTTATATGATTCTATTTACATAAAATGTCCAGAATGGGCAAATACACATTGATACAAATGACAAAAATTGAACACAGGATGTAAATCAGATAACATTTTATTCAATGTTATAATTTCTTGTATTGAAAACTGCACTATGATTTGGCAAGAACTCTTAAAATAGTGCAATTTCAAAACAATCTGTTGTTATTATTGAAGTGCTGGGGATAAACCCAGAGTCTTACACATGCTAGGCATGCACTCTACCACTAAACCACACCACCAGCCCCTTTAAAATTCATTGTGTGTGTGATTGAACTCAGGGGCACTCAACCACTGAGCCACACCCCCAACACTATTTTTTATATATATATACATTTGGGGGGGGGGAGGGAGGTGCCAGGGATTGAACTCAGGGGCATTCAACCACTCACTGAGCCACATCCCCAGCCCTATTTCGTGTTTTATCTAGAGACAGGGTCTCACTGGGTTGCTTAGCGCCTCGCCATTGCTGAGGCTAGCTTTGAACTCGCGATTCTCCTGTCTCAGCCTCCCTAAGTGCTGGGATTACAAGCGTGAGCCACCGCGCCTGGCTCCTATTTTATATTTTATTTAGAGACAGGGTCTCACTGAGTTGCTTGGCACCTTGCCATTGCTGAAGCTGGCTTTGAACTTGCAATCCCCCCGCCTTGGCTTCACAAGCCACTGAGATTACAGGCATGTGCCACCGTGCCCGGCTCCTTTAAAATTCAAAAGGATTTTGAATTTTAAAAATTCAAAAAAATCAAGATCACAGGAAAATGTACAGTGAAATATTCACAGGTAAATAGGTATAATGTCTGCAATTGGTCTCAAATGGCTCCAAGAAAAAATAAAGGTATGGTTAAAAACGTACATGCATATACATAAAATGTACATTTGTGTGCAGTGAGATAATCAATGGGATAAAAATGTCAACAATTGGCAAAAATGGGAGTTCTCAGAATTATCTTTATGCTTCAAATTATGTCAAAATAAAAATACAAAAAAGAAAGCAATTATAAGAGATTATGAGGACAAATTTATGTAGACAATTTACAAGTTTCATTTAACATCCTAAATGATCAAATGCCATTCTAAATGATCAAACATATTTGACACAAAATATACAAACACATTGTACAAGGTTTCTTACTATTCATTTGTCTACCCTAAAAGACAAATCACCTTTTAAAAAAATCATCAACTAAACCCATTTTTTTCTAAGTTTCAATCTTAGACTCTTTCCATGGTAAATAACTATTCAACTTTCCTTAATGGTCAAATGATCAACTACTATATATTATTATTGAAATAATTATTCAATTTTCCTTAATAATCAAATGGGTGATCTCTAGGGAACCAACTAATATCTACTGTCTATTACATATTAGTCCAAACTGGGTTCCTTGATAATAATTTCCCTAGTTAGCTATAATATGGTAGCTGCTGCCAAGTTCTTTCTCCTGTACTTAAAGCTAATCCACTCAAAGGAAGGAACACTTGGTTGTAGTTCAGTTTGCCAACAAATGGAACTTATGGTCACATAAGTACTCACTCATAAGCCAACAGAAGACCATCCTCAAGATCAAGATATACTTTCTTTAAACAAGGAATTACTTCTTTGGCAATACTGAAATAGTGCTTGCCATTTTCATATGACAGGTTTTCCAAAGCTTTATCTAAGGACTTTATAAAATATTATATGTTTGCATATCTTTCAAACTGTTTCCAAACTCCCAAGGAACTGTTTCCATATATAAAATACTCACTCTCAGCCAACTAACTACATATTTCTCTAAGACAGACACTTCCAAATTTTTCAGTGCAGCTTTTGTTGATTTCCCTACATATACATATTAATGTTTTAATAGTTCCTTATAGCCTGATATTTTTAAAATCTGCCCAAGGTTTTTGAGTATCTCTTTTCTCTTTCAAAAAAAAAAAAAAAACCAAACTAGAGCAGGGAGTATTCTCTCTCCCACTTCAAGATTCTGTTTTAAGGATCCCTAAACCTATAACCAACGTCTGACTTAACATCTTTTAAAAATAAAACTAAACATAGTCTGGAGCAAAAATAAAAATGCAACACTCAAAGAGAAACTTTTTATTTTTTAAGCCAAGGTTAAGAAAATATTTGCCTCTTAAAAAGAATTAACTTAATATACTGAAAATATAAAATTGGTTATTAGGAGAAAAATGATGAAAGAATAGGGACAAAAGAGAAAATGATTAAACTCAGTGTAGGCCTCACTCCTCAAAGCAGTCACTTTACCCCATACAACCTTTCGCAGTTAAGTTTTCTACTACATACACACAGTAACTTGAAAATGGAAGAAAAGGTTATGACCCACCACATGCCTCCAAGTCCCAGCTTTGCAGTCACAATTTGTTAACCTATGTACGTGAATGTAGTAGCTCCTGACTTTGTTAGAACAAAGATGAGTTTCATCCAAAATCTCTGATATGACTCAGTATCTACCCATTTGCTTATCACCAGACTTTTTCTCCTAAACATAACCCCAGCCCCAGATCCCTAAGAAAGGCCTGATTAAATACATCTAGAAAAGGTTACGTTAATTTTTTATACACACAAAAGGGTATCAGATCAAGAAGCAGAATCGTGACACAGCTAGTTATATGATGAACTATTTTATTCAAGATGCTATATGAACAATAGCTAATCCTGGATGTTTTAAATGTAGTTTCATTTAAACCATCCAACAATCCATATCTTCATTTTACGTTAAGAAAAATTAAGATTCCGAATGGTTCAACAATTTGCCTAACATCAGCTGAGTCTTAAACCCAGGTCTGTCTGAATTATGCTACAAATGGGTAGCCATTAATATATTGCTGTTTCAGTCTATCAAAAGGCAACAGATGTTCTAAAATAGCAAATTATAAGCTTTAAGAAACTGCTTTCTAAAATAGAAATTTCTCTACTTTATAAACTGATTTTAAAAAACAGATGTATGTACCTATAACACATTTCAATTTGATATTATAAATTATTCCCTAAACATGAAATGTTCATCTTTTTATACTGGTAAGACCTTTGAAGAATATACATATTACTTATTATCTATACTTAACAATATCCATAAAGTCATCCAAAACTAGACTTAAAATCCAATATAATCACATACACAGGGAGAAAATAGTTCCATTTCTTAATAAAAATGCACTTACCATCTTTTCCCTTTTAATTCTCAAGGAATACTGCTCCTCCTTAAGTTAGTAATAGCCCCATTAGTTACCAAATGTTTCCATGTATTCTACTCTCTTCTATAAAATAGTAAATGGAATTTAAGATCTTTTTTTAAATGTTACTGTATTTTTTATACCTTCATTTTATTTGTTTATATTTATGTGGTGCTGAGAATTGAATCAAGTGCCTCACACATGCTAGGCAAGCGCTCTAACACCGAGTTACAGCCTCAGCCCCCTGGAATTTAAAATCTTCTAAGCTGTCCTCTGTACCATAGCATAATAAAACAAATTTAAATTTCATTTCTCAAAGAAAAATAAATTTTTCTTTCAACAACACATTTTATAAAACCATTTTATAAAGACAAATGACTTTGAGCCATAATTAAGTCATCCATGAAAATTACCACCAAAAAAACTGTTCAATTGTTGAAAGGATATAATTTGGAGGAAGAAAGTTCCAGCTCAAGACTTGATTGGCGAGTGCAAGGTAACGCTGAAACACTGAAGACATCTGTGCATTGAGGTTTTCCCGCCTGCTAAACTCCTGCAGAACTTCAACAGTTAACATGAAGATCTGACGAAGGTCTTCTTCCTATCATCAACAAATCATAAGCATTTTTGTATCTAAAACTTATTTAAAATGCATACCCTTTTAGAACCACAAAATAAAACAAATAAGAACCTTAAAATTTCCACTGGAAAACACTATTTCCTTAAGAACATTTTCCATCTTGAGGACTCAGAATTTTTACATCACAGGACACTTTCAAGTGACACCATTTACTATAATTTAAATGCTACTCTATAAAGAGGAGTCTTTGACAACTAATGCTGAGCTGGAGTCAGTTGCTATAGCGCAGAGCCCTAGGATTTAAGCCAATGCCTTCACATAACTTTACTCCTGAGCCAAACAATACATTCGAGAGACAAAGAGCCCACACCATCTGCAATAACATTTTAAATACATGGCCCTCTTTGGCATTCTGCCAGTCCTATTTTTAAGGCCAGCAGAATCCTATCAATTGAATCAGTTATATCTAAACATGATAAGAAAACAACAGACTAAGATATCTTTATATTATTATTCTCTATTTTGTTTCAAGACTAGAATTAAATAAGTAATTTTTAAAACTGTCGAGTACATTCCCCAAACTTATTATTTCACTATATTCTATGAAATCACAACACAAATCCTCAGGTACAAGCAATCATTCAACTACATAAATATTCTCATCAATTAGAAACAAACAAAATGGTCCAATAATTCAAACACGAGAACAAAAATGCTAATACCTGAAAAACTCTCTTGCAGTTACCATGGAATTCCATACTCAGTCCAATGTTGCTAGTTTTACTTGAACTTGAGAATTCACTCAATAGTGCAGTTAAAATAGAACAGGCCAGCGTTTGCTGTATTTGATAAGAAATAATTTTAACGTATTATTTTTTTCAATGCTTTGTTTCAATACAATATTTGTTCAAACATAATAAAACATTTTCTATCTTTAAATTATCCATTATATCATCAGATTCTATAGCTATAAGTCAGAAAATTAGATATGACAAAATAAAGATGATATCTCCTTTTTAGGTGGCCTGGTGTTAATAATACTTGTCAATTCCAGCTGTACAAATCCATTTAAGCCTTGAACTTAGGACACACTCCTATTTAATCATAGGATTCAAGTGATATTTGTAAATAATCAATGTTGAATGCATTATTTTATTCAATTTGCACACAAAAAAAAAAACAGACCCCATTTTACAACTGAAGGAACTGAGACTTGGAGAGGATAAGTAATTACGTAAGGCCAGTGGAAACTGAACCCAGGTCTGTCTGACTCAATGTTTTGATGCTTGTGAAATATATCCCCAAACAGATAAAAAGTGAAACAGACTTTTTAAATTAATTTTTAATTGACACATTATAATTATACAAAATGGTGGGAGACATTGTGACACATTTGTAGCATGAAAATAATTTGGTCAATTTCATTTTCCAGAAAGATGGAACACTTTATAAATTTGCATGTCATCCTTCGCAGGGGCATGTCATCCTTCGCAGGGGTGATATTAGTCTTTCTTTCCTCTGTATTCATTCCAATTTTAGTGTAGTGCTGGTGAAGAGAGCACTAAAACAGACTATAGTTTCCAAAATATCACTCAAGTAGTACCCAAAAGGTTTAAAAATAAAAAATGAGGATTTTCTTTCTAATTCTAATAGGTTCAGAATATCAACCCATTAATTTTATTCAGACTAAAGAGTCAAGGTGCCAAGGACGGAGATAACAATATGAATTATTTTTGGCATGTTTCCAAGGGCTAAAAAGAAATATGCTTGCTACCTCTGAACAACCAAAAGATTAAAGTCAAGATGATACTATTTTTGCAAGCTTATACAACAGCTGAACACAGTCAGACCCACCCACCAACTGCATGCAGCATCTTTGTTCAGAAATGCTTCTGATGTTAGTACCTTGACCTTACAGATGCTTATCTTGGCAAATATTAGCAAATTATACATAAAATTCCTAAAGATTGAAAAGAATATTTGTTGAAAGTGAGTGATGACTATATAAGTGACTAAAATAGTGCTTTATCTATTTTTACATACATCTGAAATTTTCCTTTAAAAATGTAAAAACAAAAAAGAAATTCCTATTCACCTCTTAATCTCAACCAAAATAAGCATGACTATATAACTAATATGTTATAGCAGGCACACAATTCCACATATTAAAGTAGTTTCCCAGAATTTTCTGTATCAAGAGGTAACCGTAAATTTTCTGAGGAATCTGAAGGTATCCATCAATGGTGCCTTCTACAATGATAAAAGCTCTCTGAGTACTCCTAGTTTATCTTCACTCACACACACTGAAGCTTTGGTGTTTGGCTGATTTTTTGTGTGGGGAACACCCCCCCAATTGCTGGGGATGGAACTCAGGGCCATGAACAAGCTAGGCAAGCACTCTACCAATGAGCTACTACAGACCCTCACACTTTGTAAAATTTACTTTAAAGTATACGTTTATTTTAATATAAAAGGTTCCCTCCTCCCTAAATCTTCAAAAGAGCAGCTGTTTAACTGCTTTTGCATGGCCCAAAAAAGAATCATGGTCTGAGAAATACAACACAAAAGCCTCTCCTAGAAAAACAGTTTATTGCATGTCATTTTACAATTTAGAGCAACTT
This sequence comes from Xerus rutilus, assembly GCA_028644305.1. Lineage (NCBI taxonomy): Eukaryota > Metazoa > Chordata > Mammalia > Rodentia > Sciuridae > Xerus > Xerus rutilus. Next base: position 71,917,970 of record CM053404.1, read on the forward strand.
TAGAAACTTACTGAGTAAGATAACTTTGTTTTTTGTTTGTTTGTTTTTAAGAGTAGAATTTGTTGAAAATAGAAACAGGAACAGAACTCTTACAGTGCAAGAGGGGACCCAATGGCAGGTATTCTCCCAATAACTTTGTTTTTGAGTTAATAAAACTGTAATTTTAAAAAATGGCTTTCTTGGGCTGAGGTTGTGGCTCAATGGTAGAGTGCTTGCCTAGCATGCATGAAGCACTGGGTTCAATCCTCAGCACCACATGAAAATAAAAGATATTCTGCCCACCTACAACTAAATAAATAAATAAATATCAAAAATAAATAAATAAAGGTATTGTGTCCATCTAGAACTAAAAAATGTATTTCTTAAAAAATGGCTTTCTTTTTAAAAGGTGATTAAAGTGCCTGCAATTCACACTTCACAAACATATTTAAATTATATCAGATCAATCACAAATATTAACTTTTAAATATAGCTAGAAAAATAAGTAGAAAATAAAGCAATCAATAAAAACGCTAAATCAAATTAATAAAATTCAAAAGAAAACTAACAAAGATCTAAAAAATGAATTTCAAGATCTTATGATTCTGAGAACAATTTTTAATATTCTGTATTTTTTAAGCCTTATATTTTCACCTGAACTTTCTAAATAAGAATTCAGTGAAAAGGATCTTATAGACAGATGTCTAAATGTTTAAGAGAATCTCAATTGAGATAATCAATTTATTGAAAATAGAATTCACACAACTTACATGAACAAAAGGGCAAGCATAAAAATTCATCAGAAGCACTCTTTAGACAAACCATCATCCTTATAAATAAACAATCCGTAATAATTAGCCACAAGTAATTTGCAACTTACCAAATTGAGTGTCTTCACAAAATAGCACATTTATACTATGATCACATTAAAATTTTCAGTAAATCATCTCTAATAAATGTTCAATACATACAATGAAGCTTTAATTTCATGTGAAATAAGTATTTCTTAAGATTATACACATATATTTATGGTCAAGATATGAAACAAATGAGTGCAGGAAAGGGATAAGGCAAAGACAGGTGAAAGACATCCTGACATTACTGCAGCTCAGGATCAAGAAAGATTTTTAAGTCTCTTTCAGCTACAAACTTCATCTGACAAACAAGGAGCCCCTAGGAGCATGAAACTGCTTTTAAGTTTTAGTAATAAATACATTCCTCCAAAAGAGTGAACTTTGACACTAATGATGTACTAATTCACCCATAAAAGTACATTCTTTCCACCCACCCACTCACCCCCCCAGTACTGGGGATTGAACCCAATGATGCTTAACCACTGAGCCAGATCCTCAGCCCTTTCAATTTTTTTATTCTGAGACACAGTCTCACTAAGCTGCTTAGAGCCTCACTAAATTGCTGAGGCTGGTCTCAAACTTGTGATCCTCCTGCGTCAGCCTCCCAAACCACTGGGATTATAGGCACGCGCCACTGCACCTGGCTAAAAGTACATTCTTAATATATGAGAATCAGGAACAAAATGAGTTCTCATTACAGACATAAAAATTTTTCATAAACTTTTTCATCCAACAAAAATAATACAGTATATCTTCATCTCAGAAAAGCACACAAAAATGAAAATTTTCTAATCTTATCATTCCTATTTCTTAATGCATGTTTATTTATATACCATTGCTATTAATCCACTTTTTTTTTTTTTTGATGGTGCTAGAGATCGAACCCAGGGCTTTGTGCATACAAGGCAAGCACTCTACTGCCTGCTTCATAAATTTAGGTATCAGTAGTCATCCTAACTGCATAACCTCTTAACTCCCCTCCTAACTTTAAATGTCAGAGTCAGAACTAGATTCTGTATTGGAGATAAGAACTAGATATTGTTGTATTAGAGATAGTGACTACAATATTCAAGAGGGTCAGAAACAAATAGTCTTGTAAATAATTTCAGTGTAATAAGAGCTATATTCCCAGCCCACATATATTATTTTATATTATACTTTTTACACTTTTGGAAAAGACAAATCTTTAAAAACAAATGTTTTGTATCCATATATGCTACTTAAAGACTTAAGAAATACACATATTTTGCAGCATGTAGAAATATTGTTTTTAACTATGTAAAAATTATCAGCATCCAAAGAACGAAAATTCAGAAAGAGATTTGCATCATTAAAAGGTATCAAATAGTTCAATCTCTCTTTAATTTGGAAATCCTGTAAGGATATGAAATTAGCATCACAAATACTAAATACTATACAGGTCTGATTCAAAGGTGCCAAATGAATAGAAATTTATTCATCAGAGAAAGATGAGTAATTAAGTACTGATTATATATTAAGAAAGCAAAGTATTTCAACACATATCAAACAAGTATTTCTCCCTATTCACAGGGGTACTAAACATACCAAAATGCCTTAAGACTCAGTTACAAAAGTTTACTCAGTTTCAGTGTTTGTCCATTAAATCCCCTTAAAATTAAGCTACCCTCACATTGTATTGTCACAAAGGCAGCTGGAGAAGCAAGCCAAAAATAAGCTCTCAAAGCAGAACAGAGGACAGCTCCTTTCCAGCACAGAGAAAGAGGAAATGGAGAAAAAGCATCAAATCTGCCAAGATGAGATCACAAGCTCTACCTCTTTCACACCTTTGTAGAAGTTTTGTAACTGCCTGCTTCACAAATTTAGGTATCAGTAGTCATCCTAACTGCATAACCTCTTAACTCCCCTCCTAACTTTAAATGTCAGAGTCAGAACTAGATTCTGTACTGGAGATAAGAACTAGATATTGTTGTATTAGAGATAGTGACTACAATATTCAAGAGGGTCAGAAACAAACAGTCTTGTAAATAATTTCAGTGTAATAAGATGAAAGTTGATTGAGAGAAGCAGTATGTAAAGTTAACAGAGATTTGACCAGATATTAGTCCAAATCTTAGACTTCTAAGAGGTTAACACAATGATGCTTTATTTATGCCAGATCACAAAGAATTAAATTAGTGTCTGTTAATTTTTTAAGTGCAGTGAGTAAACTGTGTTAATAAAATTATATAGTTTTCTAAAAGAATTGTTTCAATAGCAATTATTATCTAATGTTAGAATAAAGTAACTACTCAGAAGTTACTAAAGCCTTATACTCTGACAAGTGGTGTCAGATCCATGCTTTTTGATTTATGTCTGCTTCACAGCTTTGCTCAAGCAGCTTGTCTGTCACTCACTGTTGCTGGCAATTTACCACCAACAGGTAGCTCTAAATTTATCATTTTCATTTGCAAATAAATTAAACCAAATAACAACATTTATTGAACCTGTATAATTTACATTGTAAGTAAAAAACACTCTGGAGGACTCTGCGTCCAGTATGAGAATCCTACTGTTTGGCCCAGGAGCCAAAAAATTTGGGTTCTAACAGACCAAGATTTCCCACTTCAAATAACTGTGGGCAAAGCACTTCAATGAAGGTGGCCTCACCTGTCTACTGGATACTACCCTCTGCCCTGCTTAATTCACATGATTGCCCTAAGGTTCAATTTAAATAACACCTGAAAGTGCTATATAAATGTAGCAGGTTATGATAAGGTAAAGTAGAAGGGGTATTTTTACCATTACCATAAAATAACTACCATCTGTTTTGACTTTGTTACTTGTATTTTTTCTTTCCCCCTACATCTTGATTGTTATCTATATTCCAGCAAATTAAAGGATAGCTGTCATTTAAAAAGATACCCATAATTACAGCATCATTAAAGTAATATACTAGATGCTCAGTAAATGTTGCTTAAATTAATCATTGCTTACTTCTAGGCTTACTTCTATACTTATATGTTAACATAAGAGGAAAGTGGAAAACAAATACATGATGTGTTCTCTATATTTTCTTAGCTATTTATAAAATTTCAAAGAGAAAACTTTAAATATGTAAAATAAACAAAAGGCAATGCAATAAGGTCTCAAGGTTATAATAAAAGTCTTCATAGAAGTCTTCTTTCATCAAAATACTGAAAATTCAAATTAATCAACTGGCTAACAATTTTAAGTAACTCTTGTCTTCACATCAAAAGCTTTACAGCAGCATTCTTATTTCTAGTCAAAGCCATTATTTTCATGCTAGTGGGGGGGAAAAAATGCCCTTCAGAGATAACTTGCCTTACTCACCAGCTTACTGTCACAAGCACAAGAAACTTAAACACTAACTCCAGCTGACAAAATAAAATGCTCTTGTTCAGAGAGAGGATTGTCTCTTATAATAGCCTGGCTCTTGCCCCAGGAGCCTTATTACCAAGAATAAACTATGAAAGGCTGCCATACATAAAACAGACTTCCAGCTGCTCTTCTAAGCAAACATCAATGAGACTTTGTGATAAGAGAGATTAACTTGGCTATCACATCCAGGGGCTGCAATGCTGCAGACAAGTGAATTTCTCACTCACTTCTCTTTAACATGGCAAAGAGGAGGGAAGAGGCTTAAATGCTCAATTAAACACCTTTAAAAGTGATTTAAGGTAGTTCTGCTACTTTGAAAGGAAGGCAAACAAGAAACATTAAAATTTTAGCTTAAATGTTAGCTTAAAAATTTTTTAAATGCAGTTGCTTCCCTAGGAAGGTAAGTTTCCATATGCCTCTCAAACTAGTAGGTCTGACAGTTGCCAACTGAGATGAGGTAACCACGGTAACCTTTATAATCATGGAAGTAAAACAGCGTGCCACAAAGACAGGCATAAAATAACATATTACTTAATAATCATACATGCATAACTACACTAAGAATACACCATGACACATGGAACACTATACTAAGGAACAGAAAAAGTTTTATGAATTGAAATGTAATCTTTCCATAAAACTATCTGGAGAGAACCAAGACTATAAGATACTTCTTAAAACATTTAAAGGAAACTCATCTATTAGTCATCTTTATCTTTTAAAATACATAAATAATTAGTTTTAATTAAAGACATTTTCTTCTACTTTTCAATATTTAAAAGTTTGATATAGATGATTTACTATAGTTCACTTTTCGAAGATTCTACAAAAATGGGGTGAGAGGCTACAAGAGAGAGAAGCACAAACACTGCTGACTGTGCAGTCCCTGAAATGGTATCATCACAGTTAGTTTACATATTAGGAAATGTATGCCTATAGAAGTTTGCTCAAGTTACATAAGCAGTAAATGGCAAAGCTGTAACTTAAACCTAAGTATGAATCCAAAACCAGAGCTCTATTACACCACACTGCCCCTAAACTTGGATAAAACACATTCATGAAACTAGTGAAGAACAAATAACCAAAACCCAATACTCTTTCAAAGGCTGAATGAGTTAGTTTCAAGGTACTGAGCAAAGACAAACAGGGCCAGTGTTTGCAATTCACCTGCCATATAAATATAGATTATTTAAGTTTTAATGTTTTCATTGTGGTCACCAAAATCAATTTATCTTACAATCTTGAAATTGAATTCTACCTCTCACTATTGATTTCTTACTACTATATAATTTCTTGGCCCTAATATTAGAAATTTGACTTTGAAAAGAAAATCTTTGTTGTGGAGTATTTCATGAGATTATTAAATTTATCTACTTATTCTCAATGTATATACATTGTGAATATAGCAAAATCTTCTCTAACTGAACAGCTACATCTGTTCTAATCATTCTCAGAACATCAGTTATTTCAGTGCCTTGAAAATACCCAATTGTCAGTTTGCAGTGGGCTACTTTTTGTGCTGGGTCAAATTACTCCAGAGGAAAGAAGTAGAGAACTCAATTCCTGAGTATGTGCTCATTCCTGAGAGAGGCAAGGGACTCTTTATCCTTTGCTTGCAGTGTCCCAGTGACAACAGGGTACTTGTCGGGGGTGAAGACAGGCCGCAGATTTCAACAACATAATCCCAGCTGGAATGATCACCAAACTAGCACGGGAAAGGCATTAGTTATAGATAGATCTCAGCGTCACCGGTAAAGTTCCTCAAGTTTAAATTCAGTCCATTGCAATAAGCTAGACTCTTTTACTACAGGACTGTCAAAATAAAACCAGATGTGTTAGAACAAAATCTAAAATATGAGAAGTAACTTGTTTCAGAGCATTCAGGGCTAGTAAGTAGGACTTTCTGCTCTAAATCTTTTCCCTACTAGCAGTAGCCAGCACTTTTTCCCTTAGCCTTCTGTGACAGCCAGCATTGGATTGCACACATGCCATTAAGTTTGGAAGCAAATTACTATCAAAATCTGCACAACTGACAAGACTGTCATTATGCAACTAATGGAGGTGTCTCTAAAGCACCAACCTTCAAGAGCAAAGCTCTCCATCAGAAATGAAGAACACATCTACCAATAAGAGAGATCTCTGAGACTATATAGAATAATGTTAAGTAAAAAAGTATCTTCCTGGGGCTGGGATTGTGGCTCAGAGGTAGAGCGCTTGCCTCGCATGCGTGAGGCACTGGGTTCAATCCTCAGCACCACATAAAAATAACTGAAATAAAGATATCGTGTCCATCTACAACTAAAAAAAATATTTAAAAAAAAAAAGTATCTTCCCAAAATTTATATCTCGAAACTTACAAATGGACTCTTATTACAGGATCATTTTCAAGAAATTTTCACTACATAAAATCAAAATGCTTTATAAAATGCAGTGATTCAAACATGTACATTTTTTGAAGTTTTGGTTTTATATAAACAATTAGATTTCACAATACTAAGATATTCACAATACTAAGGTAAAAGGACATAAAATTAGATCCTTGGATTATCAATGTCTCTAGAACTGCCCTGTTCAATATGGTTGCCGCAAGATACGTATGGTTATTGAACTTAATTAAAATTAAATGCAGTTAAAATTCAATTCCTTGGAGCTGGGGTTGTGGCTCAGCGGTAGAGTGCTTGCCTAACATGTGCAAGGCCCTGGGTTCGATTCTCAGCACCACATAAAAATAAAAATATGAAATAAAGGTATTGTGTCCAATTACAACTAAAAACATATTTTTAAAAAAAATTCAATTCTTCGTCACACATTCCAGGTGTTCCAAAGCTACATATCACTGGTGTAGCTACATAATGAAAAAAACAGATATACAACATTTGTACCAACTAATAAAGTTCTACTGAATAGCACTACTTGAAGAAATTTTCCACAAAAATGGCATAAAACACAATATCTACACAATCAAGATCACAACAAATATTCTGTACCTTTGATTCTGTTAGTAGTTTCTTATTACAAATAATTACAAAAACTTACTAAAGGAAGTATACATTTTAAATAAATGCAGTAATGCATGCAAATTATTCCTCAATAAAATTGATAAGGGAAAAAATAAATGCTTGATCACTGGTGAATCCCAAAGGGGAGGAAAAAAACTTAAGGTGTGCTTAGTGAGTTCCCTAGTTCTAACAAGCTTACACATGGATTCCTTCAGTCTAGACAGATGGCCAGAGGAGTGAGATAAGTGTATAGCCATATATGGTAAAAAGCTAAAGGTAGAAGAGAACAGAGCTATAGAGGGAAGTGAAGGACAGTGTACACAACCCTCCTAAAATGTGCAACTACATCTTAATCTCAAGGCATCAAGCATATCATTAAAATCATACACTTGGGATAGGGTACAGCATGCACAGGCCCTAAGTTCAATCCCCAACACCATGAAAAAAATAAAAATAAAAACCACACCCCTCACTGAGAGGCCACTGAAAATACAAACCAATTCAAAAAGAATTGTAGGATGTATGGCCTCACATAGATATCTCTCAAATGATTCAAGGAAAGAAACTGTGAAAGCAAAGGAAAAAAATAACTTCCCAAAATATTTAAAGATTTAATTGCTGAGAATCAGAATGAACAGGTATTGCCAATCTAATTTACATGAGTTAAGTATCATTCAGTAAATACAAGTAATTATATGAGTTAAATATCTGCAGCTCAATCCTCGGCGACAATTGATTTTTGTTTTATCAAATGTCATTTTATATTTAATTCAAATATTTCTGTAATTGCCAGGAGTTGTCCAATGTTTATTAAAAAATGGAAAAAATAATAAGGTACAGAGACACAGACCTATAATTCCAGCTAATCAAGAGTCTCGGGGGCGCTGAGGCTGTAGCTCAGTAATAGAGCACTTGCCTAGCATGCACGAGGCACTGGGTTCGATCCTTAGCACCACATAACAATAAACAAATAAAATAAACACATTTTGTCCACCTACAACTCCAAAAAAAAAAATTAAAAAAAAAAAAAAGTCTTGGGGAGGAGGATCCCAAGTTCAAAGTCAGCTTGGGCAACTCTAGACTTTTTCTCAAAAAAGAACTTTTAATGGGCTGGTGATGTAAGTCAGTGGTAGAGCACAATAAAAATGGTTAAGAACATTATGATATATTAACTTAAGCTATTTTACAACCAATTAAAATGATGACTATGAACACTATGACAATATATAAAAACAATCAAATGCAAAAGCAAAATATACTACATGTAACTTACATGTACAGATTTAAAAAACAAAGAAAACTTGAACAAATGAAAATTTCTTGATTTATTAGCACACTTTTTCTTTTATAAAGATATCTATACTACTGTTGGTATAATGCTAAGCGTGAAATAAAAATAAAAATAAAAAATTTTAGGGGCTGAGGTTATGGCGCAGTGGTAGCGTGCTCGCCTAGCACGCGGGAGGCACTGGGTTCGATCCTCAGCATCACATAAAAATAAAATAAAGATATTGTGTCCACCTACAACTAAAAAATAAACATTTAAAAAAAAATTTTTAATACTTATAAATACAAATTGCATACTCACCACAGTGGGATTGCCACTACTTATCAACTGGCTGACTTCATGAAAAATGCTTTTGCAGTCAATTGATTTATCTAATGATCCTCGTTTTACAATTACTGCTACAGCTAATAGAATCTGTTCCCGAACATACTTCTGGAGGCTGTAAAACATAAAAATCATTATGAAAACATTTACCTAAATTTAAAATAAAAATACTCCCAAATTTCTCACTAGGCCTGAAGCTACTAATAATACTATTTGTATCTGAGACCAGTATACCCCACTGGTTATGTACAGACTCCAAAGCCAGAAAACCTAGGTTGAAGTCCAGGTGACATAATTTACTGACTATGTGACCCTGGTCAAAACAGTACCCACAGCCTCTGTCTTCTTATCTGTAAAATGAGGGTAACACTAACAGAATTATTACAAGAATTAAATATCCCTAGGACTATTCCTAGTATTAAGCACTTTGGGCAGCGTTCAATATATGTTAAGTGAGTTCTCTGTTAAATATTTGGGGGGGATTACTAATATTAAGAAAACTTCTGATCTAACATCCATCTCCAATCAGTAGAACAATCATAAATTCCATTACCATCTAACATGAAAAGGCAAAATTATAGCTATCCAAGGTATAATATTATGGAAACATACATATATTCTAAAACAAACTTTTAAAGTTTCCTATCTAGGTTCTGTTTCTCTGTGTGATAGCAGAAGCACCCATCTCAAGTTGAATCACTTTTTTAGAATTTTTTTTAGTTGTAGATGGACACAATATATTTATAAATTTATTTTTTATGTGGTGCTGAGGATCAAACCCAGTGCCCCACACGTGACAGGCAAATGCTCCACCACTGAGCTACAACCCCAAGTTGAATCATTTTTCAAAACCCATTTGACTACAAGGGCATAGATATTTAAAACATCTTTTCTCAACTTTTTCTTAAAGGTAAGGCTAATAAAACATAAATATGTAACAACCAGGTGCCCTTAGGATACAAGAAGCTATGGGGCCCATCCTGGCTTTACTACACCAGTCTCAATTTACCTACTGTCGAACATAATTATTAACAATGCTTATTTTCACTCTCAGAGGTGTCCCAGTTTGGACATGTTATATGGTTACCCATTGAGAAGGCCCTTCATGGCCAGGTACCTACTCCCCTTTCCAACCTCACTCCCTCCACATACACTCAGAACTGCAGACCTATTGAACTTCCTTCAGTTCCTAGCTCCTGCTCGTACACTTCCAGGCCTCTTAACTTCTACTCCCTCTGCTAAGACTATGATGTCACTTTGTCCAGGAAGTTATTACTAAGGGTTCCCAAGGTACCCCCACATAACATGATGCATCTGTCAGTACTGTTTAACTCATTTCCCAGATCAACCTCTCACTCTAAGAACACTATTATAAGCAAAACACATTGCCTGCCACGTAATAGGCTTTTATTCAACATTTGAATAAATATATCTCCCTAGGTCAAGCCTGAAGTAAAAAATATTTCTTCAAAATATTAGATATGAACAACTCATCCTTCATTCAGTAGGCAAATAAATGCTTAAGGTACAAAAATGTTTGTTGACAAAAGAGAAAGTTTTATACTTTTGGGGGGCAAAATAATTTCAAATGCACATATAAATTAGGAAATATATATAAAACCAAGCATGGTAGTGCATACCAGTAATCCCAGCAATTCATGAGGCTGAGACAGGAGGACTGCAAATTCAAAGTCAGCCCAGGCAATTTGGTGAGACCCTGACTCACAATAAAAAGGGGGCTGGGATTGTAGCTCAGTGGTAGAGCACTTGCCTTGCATGTCTGAGGCACTGAGTTTGATCCTCAGCACCACATAAAAATAAATAAAGATACTGTTTCCATCTATAACTAAAAAAATATTTAAAAAAAGTAAAAAGGGCTGTGGATGTAGGCATTTTACCTAGCGGTAGAGCACCCCTGGGTTCATCCCTAATACCACCACCACAATAAATAAATAAATCAATAAACAAACAAATAAATATGAAGACTACTACTAAAAACATACATAAAGCTAGTTTTATAAATATCCATCAACAAGAATTTGAAATTTTTTTTTAAACATTTATTTTTTAGTTGTAGGTGGACAGAATATCTTTATTTTATTTTTATGTGGTGCTGAGGATCAAACCCAGTGCCTCACGCATGCTAGGCGAGCACGCTACCACTGCGCCATAACCCCAGCCCAAGAATTTGAAATTATTAGAAAATAAATAATAGCATTACGTTCTTATGATATGCAAGGCTTTACATACACTTCACAAAAATGAACAAATCTACTCGTTACAACAATCTGTGGTTAAGTTCACTCCATTCAATAATCATAAAATGAATGCACAAAAATTAGTCAGTCAAGTAATTTGCCCAAGGTCCCAAAGTGGCAGAAGTCAGTTATAAGTCCCTATCTCAATTACTATGCCTCAATCACTTGTGTCTTTAAAAAAAAAAAAAACACAGGGTGCGGGTGCACACTGTGGAGCTAAGGATGTGGCTCAGTGGTACAGCACTTGTCTAGCATGTCCAAGACCCCGAGTTCAATCCCCAGACTGAAGCGGGGGTGCGCACACTGTGTATTTCACTCCATATAAATTTTACCACAGGAAAGAAAAAATAGAAAAGAAAAATTTACGAGCAAGAAATGCAAAGTACACAACTATACTAGACATAGGTACACAAGTCAATACCATACACAATCTGTAGTGCTCCACCTATGTAATAAGCCAAAAATTTTTAGTTTGACTCGCATTTTAGGGCATTCTACAAGATTAAAAGGCCTGTGACATGAAAAAGGAAAAGGGCAAAATTATTCTAGATTTAAAGAGATATAACTAAACACAATGTATAATCTATAGTTAAATCCTAGATTTTTAAAAATAACTTACTATATGTAAAGCATACATTAATTGATCTGAAGGAATAGACTGCCACATTTTTAAAAATAACCTTAAAAAGAGGAAAAAGGATATAAATAACAATCAGACAACTACACAACTCAAAATAAGGAATTAGAAATGTATTAAATAATAAAAATATACCAGTTATGTCAACAGTACTGAGAGTATGCTCTTAAGAGAGACTTGCTCATGTGGTTAAGGATAAGGTGTCATGATGTGTGAGGCATACTCTCAAATGGCTCAGAGAAAACGTGATGAAATGTTAACTGAGCCTCTACTAAGAAAAGGGTATGTGTTTAATGTACTATTCACTCAACTTTGTTGAAAAGTTTTTAAATTGTTTCAAATAAATGTTTGCAAGAAAATTTATAAGTGAACCATTTTAATATGGAACCCTATAATCCACTCTAAAACAGTTTCAAATCAAAATCATTTAAGAATGGAATTATTTTGGATAATACAAAAAAGCACACTCATAAACACCATGTAAATTTGTTACACACTCAAGTCTATCCAGTTCTACAGAGTTCTGAGTTCCCAGGCTGAGAGAGAGGTTGTATGATAAACAAACAGCTCTAGGGCAAGAAGCTCCCATGTGACCCTGACTCCTTAGAAAAAGCCTGCTTCATAGAGATGACTACAGTGGCCAGAGCTCCAGAACTCAGTCTCATGTGATCTGAATCCTAACCACATGAGGTGGCTACCAAGTCCCTGTTCCACATGTCAAAAACCAGATTACAGGTTTTACATCAATTCCCCCAAGGTCACATAAATAGACTGCTTTTAAGAAAACACTTTAGGTCTAGGGGACAAAAGATTAAAAAAGCAAATCTTTCTACATATAAGATCATATAAACACAGAGGCCTTGGCTTACTTTCTTTTACTATATAACTATAAATGTGAAAGCTTATCTCAACTTCTGTTCAACAGTATACATTATCAAAACTGATTTCAATATATTTTACTAGGGTAAAGAAAATATCAAAATAAATGTCATTTTTAATAAAATTCAACAAAATATACATCATTTCTATAGGTGAACCTATAATAGAAATTTTAGTATGTCCAAGTTGGACTGTGTGCAAAAAAGGAAACAAAATAATGCAACAAACACTTGCTGACATTGTCAAGACTTCTATTTACTTGTACTTACCTCTAGTCACATATAGAGGGATTGAAGAAAAATTTTGTCAGATTTAACAAATATGGTCAAATGGCAACAATAAAAGGACAAAATAGTATCACATCCAAATGGCCTCCTCAAACAAAAATCAACCAAACAGGCAAGCAAGCAGGAAGGAGAAAAGTTTAAACCAAGAGCAAGTGTCCCTTATTCCATAAAAATCAGAAAAATAGGCAATGTGCCCCGCCCCCCAACACACACACACTACTCAAATTGTCAAATTGATATTGCTAAGACCTAAGCAAACTTTGGCTCTTCTGCACTCTTACGCATTTTTCAGTATGTAAAGCAGTTAATATAATGCTGAAGTCATGTCAGTAACTATTACTAAATAAGATGAATTCAGAGACTGATAGTCAACAGTTGACAGGAACAAATATATGACATTTTGCCCTCTACATTAAAGTTTTTATGTATATGTTTATCATCACCATTCCCAACTTCATGCATTTCTGATTATGTAATAAACTTCTAAACTTAAAACCTATTAAAAGAAATAACCATCTCCATACTAAGCATCAAAAGAAGAAGGAAATATAAAAAAAGAACTTCAACTGAGTCTAAGGATCAACTTTTATTTACAATGACATTTTTTTAGGACTCAACAAAAAAACCTAACATTCAGCAATCTTTTCAAAGAAACAAAACCTAATACAGTAAGCTTAAGAAAAAGTATTATTGCCAGCGTGGTGGCGCACGCCTGTAATCCCAGAGGCTCAGGAAGCTGAGGCAGGGGAGGTTCGTGAGTTCAAAGCCAGCCTTAGCAAAAGTGAGGCACTGAACAACTCAGTAAGACCCTGTCTCTAAATAAAATACAAAGCAGGGCTGAGGATGTGGCTCAGTGGTTGAGTGCCTCTGTGTTCAATTCTCAATACTCAAAAAAAAGAAGAAAGAAAAGGTATTATTTCATTGCGTACAAAAACAGCCTACAATCCTATGTGCATGAGGAATTTTTTGGTTAGTAGTCTTTTTAAAAAATTTAGATTTTTTATTGGTTTATATTAGTTATATACATTAGGATTCATTTTCACATAATTAAAAAAATAGAATATGATTTGCTCTAATTCAGTCCCCAGTATTTTCCTTTACCCTCCCCTCTTCTCTCCACGCTCCCTTTCCTCTACTCTTCTGATCTATTTATTTAGTTTTTTTTTTTTTTTTTACTTGTAGATGGACACAATGTCTTTATTCATTTATTTTTATGTGGTGCTGAGGATTGAACCCAGTGCTTCACACATGTGAGGCAAGCCCTCTGCCACTGAGCTACAATCCTAGCCCTATTCATTTAGTTTTTAAAATTAGTTTTTAAATTATGAGTCCCATCACAGTTTAATCACAAACACCAATCATTTAAAAAAAAAAAAAAAGTTCACTCTAAAAAGACAGATACATAAGCTTAACAAATGTATTTTAGCATGCTTCCTCCATGTACTTACTTAGGCCTTTGTAAGACATATGTTAAAAGGAATGTTCGCAGTGACTCGATGCTACCTTTTTCCAAGAGAATCCACTCTCGGACAACTGCTTCCATTATGGCTGTGGCAGCTTGAAAAAGGACATAGTCCACTTTACTAGTTTCTGAGGAGAAAATTGAAAACTTTCTTTAAACTGTAGTTTGCATTACCTTGGGCATTTTGCATTTATTAATTTTAAAACAGAACTTTTCAGACAAGGAATAAGATGATTACCTGTTCATTTTTTAATCCAGTGACCTTGCTCTAGCACCACAAAGAGGTTAGTTCCTCTCAGAAGACACCTCAGGCAGGTGGCAGCTAATCACCGATCACAATTTTCACAAACTTTCCTCACCTCTCTTCAACTGTTACTTCCAAAGCATGAAGAACTAAAAAATAACACAGCTTTAAAAAAAATAAAAATAAAAATATAAAGCAATCAGAAAATATACTAAGAGATTCTCACCCTGTGTAAAATATAACTTTGTAACTGAAAAATATCTTATTAAATTGGTCCTTGAACATTACTATTTGTGATGAGCCATGCTGTTAAATTATTTTGGTTTTTAAGTAATTAAGTCTTCAGCAGGATGACCCATCTCCAATAGCAAGTTCAGAAATAAATAAAAGCATGATGACATTGTTTTTCTCAAAATATTAAAACAAAATGAGCCACATTTACACAAGGTGAGAAGTTCTCATGAATTTTCTGATTGCAGTACTGATCAAACTGAGTAAAATCCCAAAGCTACTAGAAAGACCCAGCCTTAACTAGCAAGTTATAGTTTCTGAACTGAAAACTGAATTGGGGGGAAAAATAGAAAATTAACATGTCTAATAAATATTTTATATTAATTTTCTATTTTTTCATCTATTCACCAATACCACTATAATCAGTTTCCAAACAGCATTATCAAAAAGGAGAAATAGTCAAAATGAAGTCAAGAAAAAGCAGAAACTCTCTGAAGGTCTGAAAAATAACCATCATGTGAAATTCTTGAAAAGTCTATAATTAGACTCCAGATTATTTGCCAAGATCACTGGACATGAGCATTTGAAAGCCGTAAGAAATTAACTGAGTATAGAATGGCACCTTCAAGAACATATCAGAAGAGCATGAAGATACAGTCCAGGCACACTGTTTTCTCTCTTGTTCAAGCTCAGGTCATTTAAAAATCTTGTGAGTAGTCTTGACACAATTAGCTATAAAAATAAGGGGAAAAAGGTGTAGCCTACACAAATTCCTATCACACTGTACTACTATATAGGAGGTCTGAACATAACAAAACTAGTAAGAGGAACCAATTTGGACCTTTAAAAAAAAAAACTTTTATTATTCCATGCTACCGTAACATAAATTCTAATTGAGATCATTAGAATTCACAAAAATTCAAAACATATAAAAATATAATAGTTAATAAAGCAGTAACTTCTAAAAAGTATGATCCTATTATTTTTAAAAAAATGTTTAAAGTTCCAGAAGAGGGAAAAAATGAGGATTTTATTCAAAGAAGATTTAAAACAGAAACAAGCTACATTTAGATCATTTAAGGAAAAATATGGTACTATCTCATAAAGGTAATTCAAATAATCTCTCACTTATGACCCTCTTCTAGAAGAATATGATGATTGTTTGCCTGTCTTTATTTTTCTTGCAATTTTAAGAGCAAGGAACCTGAAAATCTTTAACATAGATTTTTTAACAAGGAGGTAAACTCTGAGGAACTCAGAATTTTAGAATTAGAACTCCACAGATCACCTAATACAATTCCTACATTTTATAGCCGAAGAAATTGATGCCCGAAGAGTAAAGGGAGAAAATTTGAGGTCATAGGTCTAGCAAATGTTCCTAGCAACACTAATCCATCCCTAAATGCATATGCCACTGAAGACAAGACCAAAGAAGCACCTTCTGATACTCATGAGCAATGAAACATACTTATTTTTAACTATTTGTACTTATATTCCAACCTTTTTTTGCCCTTTTGGCAGCTATTGTAGAAGAATAATGACATTTGAAAGTTTGCAAGATACAACAAAGTTTTGTAACTTTTTCTTAGCTACCTGTGCATGGTATTAAATTACTATTCCTACTGAAGCTGTTACTAAGAATGGAGGAATCTGGGAAAAAAAGAGAAGTCAAATTCCAATTTAAAGTAGGAATCTTCCTAAACATTACCTTCTCATAAAAATCACTGGTAGCCTTCAGAAGCTATACTTACACATAGTATAAAAGTGCAAGAGAAACTAAAGAACTTTAGAAGCCTACCAATAGGAGATTAGAACTCCTGTGTCCATGAGTCTTATTCTTACTCTTTACTAAAAAGATGCCTGAAATTAAAAGACTTTCATAAAGAACATAATTCATCTAGAATTTCTTCATTAACTACTTTTAAGAAGATCTGTCACTGACTAGGGCACTGCCAAGATGAGAGAACACTAGCAGAAAGCCTTCACTTGCTTGCAACCACAGTAACTTTAATAATAATTATGGACATAAAACTCATTTTTAGCTTATCAGCCATCTAAAACTAGACCACACCATGCAGCTCAAAGTTCAAATGAAGTAAATAATGAGAGGAAAAGCACTACATTCTGATCAAAGAAGTTTTTAAGAGAATAAAAATAAGCTATTGATGCTCAGCTACCATAACCTCCTCTCTAGCCTTAAAGATTTCTATTCAAAGCACAGAAAATATCAGCTCCAAAAAGTCTTCTTTTTTAATGATATTTATGCCCACCAACTAATAATAGTCTCTGATAAAAGACAAAATCAATAGCTTTACTAAAGAAATTTTTCCAAATACAAAGAAGTGTAAGTTTACTAGTATTACCTGACTTTTTGCTAGTTTGTTTCGTTTTGTTTTGCCTACTTCTCAGATAAGAGGTGAATCAAACTCATTTCTCCCTATGAAAAGGACAGAAGAATGCTACAAAGTTAACTCCAGAAAAGGCAAGCCAATCCCTCACAGTTCTTGGTTATATATTTATCAAGAATAGATCTGACAGGTTTTTTGAGGAAATATCTGACCTTAAAAAATTAGTAAATTCCAAAGTATCAAAGACTTCTGGGGTGAATTAGGCTACAAGTGCTCTTCTGACAAAACACACAAGCATGCAACATGCACACACACCTAGACCATACACACAGAAAGGAGTAAAGAAAATAAAAACTAGAATGAAAACAAAAAGATAAGAGAAAGAAATGAGGAAACATAAGAACATATAAAACAAGCTAGAAGTTAGAAGGAAGAGTTTTAAGAGACCAGAAAAGGGAGGTATCAAAGAGAAAATCTCCCCTTTATCAGAATATATTTCCCAGACATTCTACAAAAATGACATATAATCCCTAAATAAGAATGTGAAAATTCTGAATTGTGATTGACTGCCACTTGTATGAGAAGTCTTCTTAGAGGAATTTGCCCTTCTGTGCTGGTGGCAACTGAGTAAGGAGTTAAAAAAGATTTTTTTGTGAAGTTTAGATGTAAACATTAATGTAACACAGGGCTTTGCAGTACATTAATGATTATGCTTGTCATACATGCACTCCACCTTTTAAATAGTTAATGTCTCAAAACCCAAACTAATTTTAAAAGCACAGCCAGAACTAGCAATACTACACTTTAGAAAATTTTATCAAGAAAACAATAGTAATCCAAAACAAGCTCAAATCATACAAAAGCAATAATAATACTTCATAAAATATACATACTCTAGAAAGGAAAGAGTGATATAAACAAATATGCTCTAATACAATACTTATAACTTAGATTAACTATTTCCAGCCAATCTAGAATGACAACTGCATTACAACAGGAAGTCAGATGGAACACTGATGGAATTCTAGTCAATGTAGGTAAGGCATAAGCCATGAAAACCAGACTCATTTTAGGTTAACAGTTTAACATAATCGTTTTCTGAATCTATTAATGATGAACAATTTCAAAGCAGTAAGGATGAGGTAAGCCTCCCTTAAATTGTTTATGCTGACGTTTTAGTCTTGCTTCTTTAACATTAAATATTCTCCACAAGAAATTTTCTTAGTAACAAACAAATCCATCCAAATATAAAAACTGATGACTTATAAGTAAATTAATTAAAATGACCTCATTTAGAATTGAAAGAGTTGTTAAAACTGTTGCTCTTAACAGTAAGAACTCCTTAATAAGAGCCATGTTCACCATTACTATTAACTCCTTGTCAACAGAAAACAGCATTTTGTAAGCTAGTCATATTTTTAAAAAGCTATTAAATGAGATAATGTGGATATGACATTTACCATATTATTCACAAAGTGTTTTTACATGTAATTACATCTGCATATCACAACTTAAAATAGCCACACCTGTTAAGGCAAATGGTACCATTATTTCCATAATGGAGATGAAAAGGAGGCCCAGAGAGGCTGGCTTCCTAAAGGTGGCAAGTGCCACTGGCAGCCAGATCTCACAGTTCCAACACCAGCACTCCTTCCACTACAACTTAATATCTCTCACAAACTTTTTTTTTTTTTTTTTGGTACTGGGGATTTAACTCAGGGGCACTCAACCACTGAGCCACATCCCCAGCCCTATTTTGTGTTTTATGTAGAGACAGGGTCTCACTGAGTTGCTTAGCGCCTCGACATTGCTGAGGCTGACTTTGAACTCACAATTCTCCTGTCTCAGCCTCCCTAAGTGCTGGGATTACAAGCGTCTCATAAACTCTTATATGTAAAGCATTTTTTAAAAACACATAACCACAATTATGGCTTATTTCAATCTGGAAACCAGAGTAATGATTACAGAAGGTCAGATGTTTTAGCTCCTAATGCTCAACTAACCAATTTGATGTTCATGGATGACTCAAACAGCCTCTCAGAGCCTTGAATACATGTTACACAAAAGATGGCTCCAACTAAGGAAACAGTCAACAATAATCAGGTTATAAAATAACAATAACCAGTGAAACTCCTTTAATATTATTGAAAAGTATCTAAGAGGCAGATGGCAATGTCATATACAACTCTTAGAAAATGCCATCTTTGGACAAGAGAATTTTAATTCTTGTGATTATTTTAGAAGAGATCACTTCTGTATGTGTCAGATATAAGGTACTCATAAAACATATCTAACAAAAGTAAAAAAAAACTTTATTTTGTGATAACCTATCCAAAAGTGACTGATAACTGCTAAGCAAGTGGAGTTCAAATTAAATGGCTTGAAAAAGAAAAAAAAAATCTATGGGAAAACAACTAGAAGAAAACAGAACCCTCTAAAAACAATCTTAATCTTCAAACTAACACTAGTGAAGAGATATGTTATAGTATATTTCTTGTAACAAATGATATGACACTTGAGAACAACTGAAAAAACAGTTTTCCCCCACCATTAACAGCCTTTAGGTTATGGTCAATAATAAAAAAATTATTAAACACTATATCTAAAAGGGAAAAAATTTAAAGTAAAAACAAAGTTTCCTTTCTGGTTTCCCAGAGTATCTTTAGACACACTGAGAATTAATTAATTAAAAATTAATAGAAATTATTAACTACACAAACCTGCTTATTTTTTAAAAGGAATTTAAAATAGTACATGTTCAAGACAGAAAAAACAGATTTGATTATGTCAAAACATTTTTAAATGAATACTTACCCAAAATATGCTTGCAAACTGCAAATGGTGATTTTGATTTCCTAAATGATAAGAATATGTGCTCTGCATGCTGGCGTTGTTCATTATTGACCATGGAAGGTGGTGCCTTGAGAATTAAAAACAAAAAAGAGTAACATAATGAGAAAGCTTGAACAACAGCAATCCTTTCACCCACAAGAGAGAATGTTTTCACTCTTGTGAAGGAGCAACAGTGGAACAAATTTTTGCTTGACTCTTAAAGAAATTATAGTATAAAACTTCATGATAAATATTTAAAATATAGTTTCAGGAAAAAATAAATTCCTGGCAAGGTATGAATCAGAATCCTTCAAAGCTGCCTGCATTTTACAAATGTAGATGCCTAACCTTTTTTTGTATATTTTAAAAGACTGGTGAAGGGGCTGGGGTTATGGCGCAGTGGTAGCGTGCTCGCCTAGCACGCGGGAGGCACTGGGTTCGATCCTCAGCACCACATAAAAATAAAATAAAGATATTCTGTCCACCTATAACTAAAAAATAAATATTTAAAAAAAAAAAAAAAAAGACTGGTGAATTATTATCAACTTTTATTCCAAAATATACCACTCAGTCTAACTTGATCCAGTTCAAATAATGTGTCAATTCTTTAGTACTGGTGAAAATGAATCCAAGTTACTAAAAAACAATGTCTAAAAGCAATTCTCTACAATAAGCGATCAAATAATTCTACCTTAAATTTCTAAAATCATCATTAAACCAGAAAAACTAGGGAAGAGTTAAAATTTGGAATTTATGAAACTTCTCTCTAAATAATAAATTTATCAGTCAAAAAGCCAAGACTTCTGTCTAACCAAAAATAACTTTTAAAAGTCTGCTCAGGTATTTAAATTCCACTTTGGTGTGACAATCTTTCTTCTGAACCAATCTACCTAAAATATATACTGCCATTATATGGTTTGGTTATCTTTTAATCCTGAAATATCTGAAGAGAAAAGGAAGAGATTGCTTACACAGCCTAACAATTCCAGTATGGGAGTAATAAAGGTTTATTATTCCATCATCTACCCCAAATTGTTTCTGAAGTTAATGATCCAAGTAGATGGTAAAAGAATAAACTTATTATTCTAACAAAGTGAGAGGGCCATAATTTCAACTATATCAAAGAATCTGAAAGATGAAAAACATTTTGCAACCAAGTTCATTAGATCAATTCATTAAAAATTATATCAATTATGCAATATTATTCACTCTAATTTCAGTCAAAATAATAATAAAAAAGATGTATAACCAAGAAAAATGAACTGTCATGATATTGACTTAAGTGAATTCCTATACAAAGTTAGTTCTGATTATTTCTAATGCTCTAGCACCCTCTACAGTTCTCTAGATAAAAATGAAAACAATTTTTTTCTTTATATAATTATTGTTTTTGTTGTTTTTAGAAAAAATGAAAATATTTCCATTAAAGAATTGTGCTAAATTATTTAATACTGATTTTTAAAAGGCATTAGTAATAAAATACTATGAATAGCTTAACTATATCCTAGAAGTATTTTTGTCATTCCATCTGTAAATTCTTTATTCCCAACATTTTCCCTAGTCCAACAAGATAAGCTTATATTTTTATAAGGTATCTCATCACTGTTTGCTCACTATACCCTGAATACATGGCATATTAGTAAATGTTACTACCCATGTTCTACTGCTATGTAGAACAAATCAATTTTGAATTACTTAGGCAATTTCTGAATCATTCTTGTCATTATTCTATGCAAACTAATATGCTTGTTACTCTACAAATAAAAATTGTTTCTAAAGCAAATGATCCAAAAGACACCCTGATAGTCACATACATATAAAATACTAAGAAGAACTGGTGTGAATAAATTGTTAATGTAATACAGAATGCTAATCCACTTATAACATGCAGGCTCTATAAATAATGAAGTGTAACCTAGAAATTTACTTTAACCACCTAGTTGAATATTATTCACGCAAAAAGTAAAATCATCAAAATCAATATATTAAATGGTAAGATGACACTTCTAAAACCAAAATTTCGAAATCCTTCTTAAAAGCAGGATCTAGTGATGCACACCTGTAGTCCCAACTACTCAGCTGGTTAAGGCAAATGATTGCTTGAGTCCAGGAGTTAAGAGGCCAGCCTGGATAACATAGCAAGAAACTGTGTCTCAATAAATAAATAAACAAAAATTCCTTCTTGAAATTAATTTGGCTATGGTTTCCAAATACAAAGTCCCGAGAAACTTAGAAAGAAACGAAACGAAACGAAACAAAACGAAAAGAAAAGAAAAGAAAGGAAGGAAGGAAGGAAGGAAGGAAGGAAAGGTAGGTAGGTAGGTAGGTAGGTGGAAACAAAGAAAAAAAGAAACAAAGAAAGAAAGAAATTTCCAGCCCTCAAAGATTCAAAAGGTTGAAAGTCCAAACCAAAAATACACATTTTTCCCTCAAAGTTCCTCAGGCGGCACTGATCTGCACTACACACCTGTCAAACTTCTTAACCTTTGGAAATCTGAACTTATCCTTCAAAAATCTGCTTCAGTCTCTCCTTCCTTCGTCAGTCTTCCCTAACCTTTCCCCAGTCGGCCTGAGCACAACTGATGTCTCCTCTCCCACCTCCATGATATACATTGGGTATATCTCTGTTACCCAGTTTTGCATAATGGACTGCAAGTCTCCATCCCCAGCCCTTTTTATTTTTTATTGAGACAGAGTCTTCCCAAGTTGCTGAAGGTCTAAATTGCTGAGGTTGATCTCAAAATTGCAATCCTACTGCGTCAGCCTCCTGAGTTACTAGGATCACTGGCATGCACCACCAAGCCTGGCTCCTTTTCTTTATTAGTTCTCTAAAACCAAGGACTTTATTTTATTCACCTCTAAATTCCTAGGGCCACCAAATATAAAAGGAGAGGCACTTAATGATAGTAACAACTAGCATTTATTAATACTTAGCATTGCAGGGCAATATTTTAGATAGATACATATATAGGCATATACACAGGTGTACAGGAAGGAAGAAAGGGAAGAAGGGAAAATGGAGGAAAGTAACCTTATTCATCCTTACAGTGACCTTAAGAAAAATACATAATAATCCCCCCTAATCTTCAGTTTCACTTTCTTGGGGTTTTAGTTAAACCACAGTAAACTGTGATTTGAAAATATGTCACAGAAAATTCCTAAAATAAAGAATTCAGAAGTTTTTAATTTTGTGCTGTTCCAAAAAGCATGACAAAATCTGGTGCCATCGCATTCCATCTAGCCAAAGACATGAAACATCCCTTTCTCCAACCATTCACTACCCACTCACCAGTCACTTAGTGGCTGTCACTTTGTAGCTATTCTGAGTATCAGATCAATTGTCAAAGTATCTCAATGCTTATATTCAAGTAACCCTTATTTTACTCAATAATGGCTCTGACACACAAAAGAAATGATGGTGTAATTTTCAGATAGTATATTGTACAATATACATATTAATTAACAATATACATATAGTACAATATCAATATTGTTATTATTGTCAATCTCTTACTGGGCCTAACTTATACAATTACATTTCATCACAGATATATAGGTATAGGAAAAAACATTGTACATAGAGGGTTTAGTATTATCCACAGTAGGCATCTACTGGTGGTCTTGGAATGTATCTCTTGTAAATAAGAAAGGGGACTACTGTATAATTATTATGCTAATTTTACAGATGAGGAAATTGAGGCAAAGAAGGTGAAAATAATGTTCCCAAAGTTACACTATTAGCAGGAAATTGAGCTAGAAATTAAATCCAGGTAGTATGACTGCAGGTTCCTAACTGTGAAGAGATATTATACTTACAAGGATCAAATGCACATTAAAACTCATCCTTCTTAAGACCTGCAAGTAGAAAGGAAGCAAATGTCCCCTAAAAGTCTTCTTCTAGGATCCAATATAGACATTAGGGTGTTATACATATATTGTGAAGTTTCAGTAAAGAAATTAGAACAAAGGAGCCTTTTTGTAGTCCCTGTTTATGTTCTACTGTTGACACAAATAGCAAAAGCTTTCAAAGGGCTCATACTTCAGAAATGGAATGAAATAAATCAGCAAAGTTGGAAGCAATAGGTGGTGGCAATAGAACGCAGTGATGGCAGGAAAAGAAACAGCAGGTGACCAATCCCAGGGTCTTCAGGAAACTAAAGACAGGGATAGAGGAAACTGGGTGTGTTTCTCAAAAGTCACAATAACACAAGACCCAGAATGCATAAATCATAACTCAACAGACTGCTGTCTATGGCTCCAACTGCACTGTGTCAGTGATGTGGCACAATGCCTTCAGTTTAAAAATCTCCTGGACAACCAAACACTGGCTCAGAGCTGAAAGCATTCAAAGTGGAACTCTGGAGATTATTTGCTGAAAAAAGGATTAAAGGCATATTTAGTTATTTCTTTTTTCTTTTTTTAAGTACTGGGGGTGTGATATGGAGGAAGACATAAAAACAAAATCTTTGGTTTCTTTTCTAAAAAGTATATGAGCACTGATTATATGACTACTACTTTTCCAAAATCAAGGGATACAAAAGAAAGGAAAATAGTCCCTGCCTTTTTGGAATTCTATTAGGAAAAAAAAAATAAGCATTAATAAAAAATTTACACAAACAATTAGACTTTAGTCTGTGAAACACTGAAGTCCACACTCTGAACCTCCTTAATTATTACTGCTGGGCACATGTAGTTCGGTAGACTAGTAGCTGTCAGATATCTAGTAAAAAATCTGAATAATATTTTTTTATTTTTTATTTTACACACACACACACACACACACGGAGGGGGGGATTGCTGGGGATTAAACACAGGAGGTGCATAACCACTGAGCCACATCCTCAGCCCTTTTTTATCTTTAATTTAGAGACAGGGTCTCACTGAGTTGCTTAGAGCCTCACTAAGTTATTGAGGCTGGCTTTGAACATGTGATCCTCCTGGCTCAGCCTCCCATACCACTGGGATTACAGAGGTGTGTGCCACAGCACCCTGCCTAAATAATATTCTTGAATTACTATAAACATCATTATTTACAGAACCATAAAAAATGGTGGGAATATTAAAGTCAGGTTTAAAATCAGGAACTACTTATAAATAGAAAATATAAAATAAGCTATAAAAGTAGAAGAAAAACATGCTTTGAAGTCATTCCACAAACTTCATATTAAGAACTTCTTAGCTTTGATTCCTTAATCATCTTTTAGAGGAATAAATGGTTTAATGTTCTAATTAGAAAATGACAGCTGTACCACCCCAAAACATGAATATCGGTAGTGTCTGACTCAATCCTGAAAATGTTTTATAAGAATTTACTCAACTTTTTTTCCCTCTATAATCTTTTCTTAAACCTTCCAAGCTTATCACTACTTCTATCTAAATTTAAATCTACTAATATAAAATGATACATTGTTACTTTAAATTTATCATATCAATATTTCATAATATTCTAGAAGGAACACTGTTAACAAAGTTTTGGATACAAGTCCTTTACTGCTAAACAAAATTGAGAATCATTGCCCCAATTAATCCCTGTGCTTCCCTAGCAGATTCCTCAAAGGTGTCCTTTCAAATATGTTTCCTCTCAACCTTCTCATCTTATTTTGATAGCCATACTCATTTCTCTCAGAAATTACCTTATTCTTATTCTCAAAAGGTAAAAAAATATGACTACATGACAAGCCCCAAACTTATGCAACACAGACTGTCTCAAAAATCCTTCCTGTATATATCATCCATATATATTTCTTACAAAATATTCCTCTCCCACAACTTTCTTCTAAATCTATGTCCTCCTCCCTCCTATACAGCTTCATGTTCTTCATCTCTCCTCTCCCTGTCCACGACAACCCTCACCACTATAATCATAAGTTATCCTTAGATCTGACTTACTTCTGTTTATAAATTTGTACACCATATCAAAAATCCCTTTATACAATCTTAGAGCCTGCTTTAGTAGCAAGAACAGGATACACAATCAGAAAGACCCAGTTTCGAGACTAGGGATGTAGCTCAGTGGCAGTGCATTTGTCTAACATATATGAGGCCGTGGGTTAGATCCCCCAGCACTGGGAAAAAAAGAGAAGGGGTCAGGGGAGAAAAGGATAGATAGATCTGGTTTCTAATTCCACCTCTGCAGCACACCAGTAAGAAAACCTCAGATACTTCACTGCACCTCTGCAAAATGCTCATGAATTCATCTCATAATTGACAGAACTGCACTTAAAAATCTGCTTACAGGTCCCCTGAAATTAATATATAATAATTAATACAAGTCACATTAAAAATCCCAATAAGGGGCTGAGGTTGTGGCTCAGTGGCAGAGCGCTTGCCTCACACGTGTGAGGTACTGCGTTCGATCCTCAGCACCATATAAAAATAAGTAAACAAAATAAAGACACTGTGTCCATGTATAACTAAAAAATATTTTTTAAAAAAATTATTAAAAAAAAAATCTCAATAAGGTTGTCCTAACACAGAAAAAAGGCCAGAAAGGATAAAATTAATTTTGAAAAAGAAAAAGGGAGGTCTTGCCCAAACAGATATGAACACTTATAAAGGTACAATCATAATTTTAAAAGTAGTACTACAGCAGAAAAAATAAACAATGAAACAAAGAGAACTTCCAGAAACAGATCCATGACCTATGACAAACCATCAAGGAAATCACAGACTATAATAAATGGTGCTGTACAACTGGTTATTTCTAAAGCAAAACATAAAATCATCTTTACTCAAATTGTGCATAGTAAAAAATACTGCATGAATTTAAGATCTCAAACAAAAAAAGCAAAACTTTACCAAAACACTAGGAAGAAAACAGGAGAGTATAATGTCGGCATAAGGAAGGATTTCTTAAGCAATAAGAAGTATTAAGTCTTTTAAAACTTAATAAATTTGCCAGCCATGGTGGCATACACCTGTAATCCCAGCAACCTGGAAAGCTGAGGCAGGAGAATCCCAAGTCTGGGGCCAGCTTCAGCAACTTAGTGAGGCCCTAAGAAACTTAGCAAGACTATGCCTCAAAATAAATAATAAAAAGGGCTGGAGGGTTGGGGCTGTAGCTCAGAGGTAGAGGGCTTGCTTACCTAGCATGCGTGAGGCACTGGGTTCGATCCTCAGCACAACATATAAAACAATAAATGAATAAAATAAAGATCCATCAATGACTAAAAAAAAGGGGGGAGGGCTGGGGATGTGGCTCACTGGTAAAACCTCTGGGTTCAATCCCCAGTACAAAAAAAGGGTGGGGGACTAATAAATATAATAATATACTCAACCTCACTAGTAAACATGAAAATGAAAATTAAAATAAAATACTATCATTTCTGGCTGATGGTTAGACACAAATTAAATACAAAAACAAGTATTTGGAAAGTATGAGGTGCCGTAGACTATTATAAACTGATTACGGCAAAACAGAACATTCGCTGAAATTTAGGATCATCTAGAAAAAATTGATGGTCTTGAACAACAGGTATCCAGTAGTCCACTTCTAGGCATGTATTCCCTAGAGAACTCCTCCCCATACACATAAAAGCCACAAAGTTGTACCTATAGCATTATAATAGCAAGGAAGAAAAATAAACAATTCAAATTTCTTTTTTTTTTTAATTTTTTTAGTTGTTGATGAATCTTTATTTTATTCATTTATTATTTATATGTGGTGCTGAGGATCGAACCCAGTGCCTCACGCATGCTAGGCAAGCGCTCTACCACTGAGCCACAGCCCCAGCCCTCAAATTTCATCAACAGAGAATACATGGCAATACAGTCATGCAGTGGTTTATAAGACAGTTAAATGATTGAACTAGAGTTATAATTACCACTATGAATAAACTCTGATAATTATTCTGAATGGAAGAGGCAAATGACAAGATATGTACAATGTATCATTTATGTTAAAAATTTTTTAAGTAGTACCTTTGTTGGAAAGGGATAAAGGCACAGAAAAAAAGGATAAACAACTTTAAAACTGTAGTTACCTTGGGGAAGAAGCAGAGGCTGGAGAACAGCATCCAAAAAAACTCAAAGAGGGCTTCAAGTATATCTGGAATATATGTTTTTTAACAAAATGGCCATATACTATTTACTAATCTGGAAGGTTGGCGTATGAGTATGATTTGTATTATTCTATGTGTTTTTCTGTTCATCTGAAACACTGCATTTCTTTAAATGAGTGGGCCTTCCATTCTCCACAGTACAGCTAACTAAGCACCTTGAATAACTTTACTGCTAAAAATCAAATAATCAAATGATGGTAGATTTTTTTTTAATTTTAAATGCATCTCTGAGCTTTCTGGAAATTAAGGAATTATCAGAAGCTAAAGAGCAGGGATACAAAGATGTCAGCAAGTACTCATTTACCTGGAGATTATATGCCAAACCCAACTGACCTTGAATTTCCATTTTAACAACTGCCTAAGCTAGGACAGGATAAAACCAGAGTCCATCTAAGGTGGGGATCTAACCAAACATCCCTCCACATAAAGCTGGTATTCTTAGCACAAGGTTAAACTATTTAATAAACCAAAACACATCAGGAAGGAGGAAGTGAGAAAGGCAGAAGGCAGGGAGGGGGATTTGGCAGTCTGGATTTTCAGTGGTAGACGAAAAACGGAAAATTACTTCAAACAACTAATAACAAGAAGGCCCAAAATAGATCTCCTGCCCAATTATAACAGAACCCATGTACTCCAAAACACTTGAACTCAGTTAAGTTTAAAGTAGTCCTATGTTGGTAATTATTCCTAGACACTTGGAAAAACGTTTCTTAATCCAGGCTTCAGAGTTTCCCAGAATCACCTCCAAGAGTTAATCCAGTAGTGCCCCAGCTTATCCACGGTTTCACATTCCATGGTTTCACTCTCCCATTATGTGAAAAATTGCAGAAAAAAATGATTCATAAGTACTACAAAATTTTTATTACCTATATTATTATAATTGCTCTATTCCACTATTATTGTTGTTATTCTCTTGCCTTGACTAATTTATAAATTAAACTTCATCTTAAGTCTGTGTACACAGTATAGGAAAAAAACTTAGTATATATAGTTCAGTCCTATCTGCAGTTATGTCTTGGAATATATCCCCCAAGGATAACAAGGGAGAGGGGACTACTATACATAAATTTCACAAAACACATAAGGATATAAGCCACTATGAATATGAAGAACAACAAATTAAGAAATCAAGCGAATAAAACTCAGATTTTGGAAATGTCAGAAACAGAATATAAAGTATGTTTAAAAAAATGAACTAAATATGTAAGAAGTAGACTTTATCAAAATTAAAAACTATTGTATATCAAATGACACTATCAAAATAATTTTTAAAATCCAAGGAATGAAAGAAAATGTTTATGAATCATATAGCTGATGAGATTAATATCTGAAATCTATAAAGAACTACAAAACACCAAAAACCAAACAACCTGAATAAAGAAAAAAGGACATGAATAAAGAAGATACACAAAGAGTCAATAACCACATCACTAATCATTAGAAAAATGCAAATCAAAATAAGATACCAGTTCAGATCTGTAAGGATGGCCACTATTAAACAGAAAATATGACGATTACACATTGTATACATGAACTGAATCACGTCTTTACGGAAATACGCACAATTATTATGTGTTAATTTAAAAATTAAATTCTGTGTATATTTATTTAAAAAAACAAAGTAAATTTTAGTGAGATGAAAAAACTGAATCCGGTATAATACTTATGGGAAGGTAAAATATTGTAGCAGGCACTGTGGAAGATAGTTTGGCAGTTCCTCAAAAAATTCAACATAAAATTACCATATAAGGGCTGGGATTGTAGCTCCAGTGGTAGAGTGCTTGCCTCACATGTGTGAGGTACTGGGTTCGATTCTCAGCACCACATAAAAATAAATACATAAAATAAAGATATTGTGTTCATCTAAAAAAAATTTACCACATTACCCAGCAATTCTATTTTGTGGTATATATTCAAAAAACCAAAAGCAGGACTAGAATAGATTATGCACAATGTTCACAGCAGCATTATTCACTATGAAAAGGTAGAAGCAACCCAAATATGACCACTGATAAATGAATGGATAAACAAAAGTGGTGTACATTTATAATGGAATATTATTCAGGCTTTAAAAAGAATGAAAATTGTGACAGAAGCTACAAGAACCTTGATAATATGCTAAATTAAATAAATAAGCCAGATACTGAAGAAGAAATACTGCATGATCTCATTTATGATAAAATAAGTCATATTCTTACAGAAAGAAAGTGAAATGGTAGTTATCAGGAGATAGGAGAAAGGGGGAAATGAGAAGTTAGTGTTTAATGGCAGGAAGTATTTCAAAACTGATGCGAAACACTAAAACTAATTTCAGAAAGACCAGTGAGGTCCAAGCCAAATAAAGCCATATTACTGATAAAACATTGAAACTGAAGAATTGAACAAAAAGAAAAATTAGCAGTCAAAGAACTATATTACCTTCAAAGTAGTAAGACTGAAACTGATCTCTTAAAGCAACAAGTCTAAAAAGAGAGAAAAGAATAACATGCTCAGGGAACTAAGAGAAAATAACTATTAACTTAGAAATGTGTATCTAGCTGGGTATGGTGGTGCACACCTGTTATCCCAGCAGCTTGGGAGGCTGAGGCAGGAGGATCAAGAATCCAAAGCCAGCCTCAGCAACTTAGCCATGGACCTAGCACCTCAGTGAGAGCCTGTCTCTAAAATAAAATACAAAAAAGAGCTGGGGATGTGCCTCAGTGGTTGAATGCCCAAGTTCAATCCTCAGTACTAAAAAAAAGCAAAGAAAAGAAATGTGTATCTGGGAGGCAGCTGGAGATACAGCTCAGTGGTTAAGAGTGCTTCCCTAGCACGTGCAAGACCATGGTTCAATCTCCAGTACGACCAAAAAAAAGAGAAAGGTATATCCAAAGAAGTGATTCCCCCTCACCCAAGATTAGTGTAGTAAAGGTATGATCATGCAAATAAATAAATATTGGGTGAGCACACCACACAAACACTCTCCTTAAAGAAATTCTAAAGAAAAGTTATTCCAGATACAGTCTTGAACACAAAGGACTATGAAATAAAGAAATTGTTGCTAAGCACAGTGGAACATGCCCGTAATCCAAGCAAATAGGAGGCTAAAGCAGGAGGATCACAAATTTAAAGCCTGCCTTGACAACTTATAGAGGCCCTAAGCAACTTAATGAGACCCTGTCTCAAAACTTAAAAAAAAAAAAAAAAAAAAAAAGGACTGGGGATGTGGCTCAGTGGTAAAGTGCACCTGGGTTCAATCTTCAGTACCAAAGAAGAAATTGTTACCTATGTTGACTCAACCTAAACAAATACTGATTGTATTTTAAATTATTAATTTTTAAAAAGACAAAACTCATCTGTATAATTGTTTCTTGGGGGGGGGTGGGGGCAGTGCTAAGGGTGAAACCTGAGTGCTCTACTACTGAGCTACACAGCCAGACCTAGACTCAAAAATTGTTGAGCATGTTAAAATGTCTATTGGAGCCAAAACAAGAACAAAATTAAAAATTAGTAATATCCAAGCTATGGAATGATAAACAAAAAATTATCAAATCCCAAAAGGAAGAGGGGAAAAATCAAACACACATACACAAAATAAGATAATGAATCCAGGCATGGTAGTGCACACCTGTAATCTCAGCACTTTGGGAGGCTGGGACAGGAGAATTGCGAGTTCAAAGCCAGCCTAAGCAATGGCAAGGTGCTAAACAACTCAGTGAGACCACGTCTCTACATAAAACACAAAACAGGGCTGAGAATGTGGCTCAGTGGTCGAGTACCCCTGAGTTCAATACCCAGTACCAAATAAAAAAAAGATAACGAAACGAATAGCAATTTATCAAAATCACAAATGAATGGAATAAACTAAAACTATTTAAATTTTTTAAAAAAGATTATCAGGCTGGATAAAAAAGAAAATCCAAATTTATACTCTTTATACGAAATATATACAAAATACCAGAGCATGGCAAGGCTGAAAGTAAAAGGCTAGAAAAAGATAAGCATTCTAAGCAAAAAGTCAATTAAACTGACCTATTAGAAAAAATCAGAATGTAAGGCAAATGTTACCAAAGAGAAACGAATCAACTCATAATTATAAGCAAGTCAATTAAAATGGTGTATAATACATAGCCTCAAATACATAAATTAAAAATGGCAAAATCACCACTGAATCCACTAAAGTGGAAAATTAGTATGCCTTTTGGTTGGTGCTAGCTTATGAAGGGGAAAAAAATGATTTAACAAGCTGGATTTTATAGGAATAAATATACTGTACCCTTAACTGGATATCAACACATTCTTTACAAACACACAGAACAAAACATGACAATATACTAGGCCACAAGGTATACCCAAACAAAATTTTTTAAATACGTTTTTTAGCTGCAGACAGACATAAAAACTTTATGAATGTATGTATGTATGTATGTATGTATGTATGTATGGGGTGCTGAGGATCATACGTAGTGCCTTACCCATGCTAGGCAAGTGCTCCACCACTGAGCCACAACCTCAACCCCTCAAACAATTTTTAAGTATTTTATACACAACATTCTTGGACCACAACCAATGAAGTGACAAAGTGATTTAACAACAAAAAGTAGAAGTGAATCAAGGATGAAAAAAATCATAATGGAAATTAGAAAACATTTAACTAGGTTTTTTTGGGGGGAGGGTACTGGAGATTGAACCCAGGGGCACTCTACCACTGAGCCACACCCCCAGCCCTATTTTGTGTTTTATGTAGAGATAGGCTCTCACTGAGTTACTTATGGCCTCGACATTGCTGAGGCTGGCTTTGAACTCGCAATTCTCCTGTCTCAGCCTCCCTAAGTACTGGGATTACAGGCTTGCACCACTGCGCCCAGCTTACATTTAACTAGTTTAATCTCTAAGACCACAAAAAAGAGAAAACATTTACAACTAACCAAAAATTCATACTATACAAAAATAGAGGAAAATGCATAGGCTGAAAAGCCTACATGAGAAAAAGAAATGAGTTAAGCATCTAACCTAATAATTCAGAAAAACAGCAGAATCTACCCCCTCCCAGCAAAAGCAAAATTAAGGAAGTACTGATAAACCTTTGCAAGATTAGTCAGGAAAGGGAGGTGGGGGAGGAAGAGCACAAATACATGAAACAAAAATTAAAACAATTCAACTACAAATGCTTCAGAAAATAAGGCTACTAAAATGACAGCAATCTTTTATGGTGATAAATAAAAACTTAAGTGATTAGATAAATCCCTAGAAAAATATAACTTAACAAAACTAAAGATGAAATAGAAAATCTGAACATTCCCGAAGCACTAAATAAATTGTATTAGTAGTTAAAAATAGTTTTTTGTTAAACAAACACACCAACCCAGATTTTACCAAACAACAAAGAACAAATAAATCCAATCATACATATACTACTTCAAGATACTACAAAAATAAGGACACTCTTCAAATTGTTTTAGAAGGTAAATATATCATCATAAACATGCCAAATATAAAGACCAGGTGAAGACAGCACAGGACAAAGTCAGTTTAAAATAATCTTAATAAACTAGGCACAGAGGCACAAACCTATAATCCAGTAACTCAGGAAGCTGAGGCCAGCCTCAGCAATTTAGTAAAACCATTTAGCTCAAAAATTGTTTTTTGTTGTTGCTGTGTTTTTGTGATACTGGCAATTTAACCCAGGATGATTTACCACTGAGCTACATCCTCAGTTGTTCTTCTTCTTCCTCTTCTTCTTCTTCTTATTATTTATTTTTTAATTTTGAGACAGAGTCTCACTACTTTGCAGAGGCTGGCTTTGAACCTGTGGTCCACCTGCCACAGCTGCCTGAGTCACTGGGCTTACAGGTATGCATCACCATGCCAGAGGAGACCCTGTCTCAAAACATTTAAAAAATAAAAAACAGGCTGGGGTTGTGGCTCAATGGTAGAGTGCTTGCCTAGCATGTGTGAGGCACTGAGTTTGAGCCCCAGCACCACATAAAAAAACTAAATAAACAAAATAAAAGTATTAAAAAATAAAAATAAAAAACAAAAAGAGCTGGAGATGCAACTCAATGGTAAAGCACCTTTGAGTTCAATCCCCAATACCGCAAAATAATAACAACAACAAAACAATAAAAAATATTTCACAAACCAGTCAACAAAATAAAGATGATAACATATAATTAAAGTAGTTATTAAGGAAATGCAAAACTGGGTTAACATTAGAAAATCAACTAATATCTTACACATTAACATGTTAAATGAGACAGATTGCATTACTATTAGAAAAGGAGAAATACATTAAATAAACAAAGATCTTTAACTAAATTTTTGGTAAAGTAGAAATTTCCTTAACCTCATAGAAAAGAATTGACGCAAAATCTGTAGTAGAGGTTTGGGGGTGTAGCTCAGTGGCAGAGTCTTTAGGTTCAATCCCGAGCACCAAACAAAACAAAAAAAAACTTGGGCAGGATACAGTGGTATGCACTTGTAGTCCCAGCTACTTGGGAGGCTAAGGCAGGAAGATCACTTGAGCCCACAAATTCAGGGCCAGCCTGAGCAACATAGTGAGACTCAATTCTTAAAAAGAAAAAAAAAAAAAAAACTATAACAACAAAGGCATTCTTTTTAAAGAATATATATTTTTAGTTGTAGATAGACACAATACCTTTAATGTCTATCTAGTGGTTTTTTTGTTTGTTTGTTTTAATGTGGTGCTGGGGAACGAACCTAGTGCCAGTGCACCAAGTGCTCCACCGAGCCACAACCACAGCCCAAAAGCATTCTTTAAATTGTCCGTTTATCTTCAGGGCCCTAGACTTAATTTTTAAAATTTTTTGGAGTTGCTGAGTTTTTGGTTTTTTTAGTTCTATTTGAAATACTTGCTATTGCACTATTTTAAATTTTTCTTATGAATACAGAAATTTTTCTAAAAATAGAATAAAACTCATTCTATCTTGAAATTACTTTGTAGGCCCAATAAACGCTTTTTCAAAATCTATAATATACAACAGGATCTCACTTTTTCGACATGTTGAAACATGGTGCTATTTCATCATCTTAGGGATTATTTCATCAGAACTCATCAATTATTCCCAACTATGCTAAGAAAAGCCTAAACGTGGAAGAGTTAACTAAATAACTTAGAAGAGGGAGGCAATAAATAAATAAATACTCTATTACATTACCCTTAAAATTTCTGCTATAAGTGCTAAAGCATAACATCTTTCAAGAAGGCATGAAATCTAGGACACTACCTATGTAGTCTTTTTTTTTTTTTTTAAACTTTTTTTTTTAGTTGTAGATGGACACAATGTCTTTATTTTTTATTGGTTTGTATGTGGTGCTGAGGATCGAACCCAGGGCCTCATGCATGCGAGGCAAGC
Source organism: Xerus rutilus (assembly GCA_028644305.1). Taxonomy (NCBI): domain Eukaryota; kingdom Metazoa; phylum Chordata; class Mammalia; order Rodentia; family Sciuridae; genus Xerus; species Xerus rutilus. The sequence goes on from CM053404.1 coordinate 71,953,367, forward strand.
GCTCTACCGCTGAGCTACAATCCCAGTCCCTAGTCTTTATTTAATGATTTCAATGGGGCGGAGCACCGTGGCACACGCCTGTAATCCCAGTGACTAAGGAGGCTGAGACAGGAGGATCACAAGTTTAAGGCCTGCCTCAGCAATTAGTAAGACCCTCAACAATTCAGCAAAACCTTGTCTTAAAATAAAAAAGGACTGGCTATGTGGCTCAGTGACCCTGTCTTAAAATAAAAGAGAACTGGGTATGTGGCTCAGTGGTAAAGCACTCCTAGGTTCAATCCCCAGTTCCAAAAAATAAAAATAAATATTACAGGTTTCAATGGAATGGTATTGAGAAACAAGAATTTTTCATTTTCTACCCATAATGACAAAGAAAACAGACAGTGGAAGACATTTCATGATTATGAGGAAAATGAGAAGAAATCTGAATACAAAATAACATCTAGCAGCACTCTCCATGCTTCCAATATAGTAGCCACTAATCACATGATACCAGGTAAATTTAAAACAAATTAAAATTTTAGTTCCACATTTTATTGGCCACATTCCAATGCCTAACAGTAGGCATGGCTAGTAACTATCACATTAGAACATTACTATCAGTGTACAAAGTTCTTACAGGCAAAGCTGTTTTATACTCTATGAATGATGGTAAAATTGATCTTAAGTGTAATCTGAGATGATGGTATCTTACATCAGAGGTTCTTAATTAAGGCAGTTTTCCCTCCCCCCTCAGGGATATCAGGCAGTATCTGGAAACATTTTTGGTTGCCACAACTGAGGAGCCTTACAGGCAACCAGTGAATAGAGGGGAGGGATGGTGCTAAACATCCTTCTTGACAACAAGGAATTATCCAGCCCAAAATGCAGAGTTGAGAACCTCGCCCTACACGAATTTTCTCAAACTCAATTATAATGAATAAACACTGCAATAAGGACAAAAAGGAAATATGGTATTCTTATCCAGTTAGTCATCGGGCAAAAATTACTTTGTTACTCAATACTGTGTGACAAAAACTTGGACATACCTGTTTTGCTAAAAGGATATGTGTCAATATTCTTTAAACTTATGTGCTATCTGCGTGAAAAAAATTTACTTGAGATAGTTCAAATGAAAAATGCTAAAGGCAGATTGTATATAAAGGTGAAGAAAAAATCACTTTGATCATTCTAATTCATTTTTATAAATCTAATAAAAATGATTTATAATTATGAAGCAAAGAATATACTCATCGTCTGAGCATTGTATGCCATCAATGTTATCAAAAGTATTGTTTTGTTATTGATGCTAGATCAAGAAAAAGAACCGGAAGTAATAAGACAACCTTTTAAAGATTAAACTGCATTTTGACAGTGGGAATAGCAACAACCAGAAGAAATGATAAGCTAGAATATTTCAAATGTGAATCAGTATTTATGAATCAGAAGATAAATGCCAGGAAACATACAGCCACACTCTAGACATATGCCTATAATCCCAGCACTTTGGGAGGCTGAGACAGGAGAATCGTGAGTCCAAAGCCAACCTTAGCAACAGCAAGGCACAAAGCACCTCAGTGAGACCCTGTCTCTACATAAAACACAAAATAGGGCTGGGAATGTGGCTCAGTGGTCAAGTACCCTTGAGTTCAATTCCTAGTACCAAAAAAAAAAAAAAAAAAAAGGGCTGGTGATGTGGCTCAGTGGTAAAACAGCCCGTGGGTACAAAAAAAAAAAAAAAATTACAGCAGCAGGACACATAAACAAACAATTATATAAAAATTGTGAAACTACTCTTGATTTTTCATTTGCCCTCTATTAAGTAACAAGAATTGCCAGAAAAAAAAGTTTTAATACTGTATAAACTTACATGTAAAATTAAATTAAAATTCACATAAAGCTGATTTTATAAAGTTAAATCTTTTTAGAAAAAAAAATTCTGCAAGAATCGTCAGCTCTAAATGTGCTTAATATTTCAAAATAATTAGAAAATTATCCTATTACAGCCTATAAATATAACAGCTCTAGCAACAAATGTATTTATTAGTGAAAAGATCCTTCTCAAAACAAAAACTTACCAAACATGTGCAACCTAGTATTTAGCAATAGCAATTGATGCCACCTTCAAGTACATTGACTAAAAATGAATTTGCTAAAAGTAAAAATGTTGAAAATCTTACAAAATGAATTTACAGAAAAACAAGCTGCAGAAAAACTGCATGACCAATCAACATAGCACATAAAAGTATTATTATATAAAATTGTTACCAAAATGTTTGCAACTTATAAATTTATTGCTACTCATAACTCACTATATCCCTATTATGAATAACAAAATACTTTTAAAAGGAAATGCTTTATATTTTACAATTTTAATAGCACTTTCTCCCCTGCTTTTTGAACTAAGGTCCTCCCGTTTTCATTTGCACTGGACCTTGCAAATTATGTAACCAGGGCTGGCTATAAAACAAAGACAGTAGGTAGGTTCCAGCCTTATAGCTGGAACATGAAGTAGGGGTCGATAAGTATGCTGAGCTTTCAGATCTACTAAGAAAGCCATTAAAGATAAGAAAATAGAATAGAACATGACTACTAGATCAGGACCTTTATAGGTAAGGCAAAAGAATCTGTCAACCTAAGAACAATTATGCACATTCTAAACTTTGAAAGTCCCTACTGCAAAATACTGTCACTCAACAGTTGATGTAATTTTCCACACAATTACAAGTGAATAAAGTAAATCTCTCTTCTCTAAAAGTTTATTAGCTTCTATTAACTCTTTGTCACTTAAAAGATATTTTCCTTTTAATTGTAAACAGTCATACTTGGCAATTATCAAAGAAATCTGTGGAAACAGAAGAACCTAATTAATAAACAGAAAGCCACAAATCTAATCTTAATTCAGTCTGAGCCATGGCACATTTTTAAATTTTCTTTAAGATAAAAATACAGACCCTAATTTGAACATTACACATTATACACATATATAAAAACATTACACAGACTGGATGTTGTGGCATAAACCTGTAATCCTAGCTACTCAGGAGGCTGAAAGGAGGATTGAAATTCAGAGGCCAGTCTTGGCAATTTAGTGACATCTCGAAATAAATTTTTTTTTTAAAAAAAGGGCTCAGTGAAAGCCAGGCGCCGTGACGCAAGCCTGTAATCCCAGCACTTAGGGAGGCTGAGACAGGAGAATTGTGAGTTCAAAGCCAGCCTCAGCAATGGCCAGGTGCTAAGCAACTCGGTGAGACCCTGTCTCTACATAAAACACAAAATAGGGCTGGGGATGTGGCTCAGTGGTCGAGTGCCCCTGAGTTCAATCTCCAGTACTAAAACAAAAAGGGCTCAGTGGTAGAGTGCTTACCTAGTATATACGAGACCCTGGGTCTGTTCCCCAGTACCACCACCAAAAAAAAAAAAAAAAAAATCACATGGTAACCACATATGTACAATTTTTATGTCAGTGAAAAATAAATTCCATAATGTTTGCAAAAATTAAACATAAAATAAGACTTTCAAGAAAACAGTCATAGATTTTTCTAAATGCATGCAATATTCAAATTTACTAAAATGATGTATTCATTATATGATTCATTTTAATAGTTTCATAGTCTAAGAATTTCAAATTATATTAGAACATGAAAATTGAAGACTTAAAAATTAAAGACTGTGGTCCTTCTATTCCCATTCCACAGGCGGCCATTGTCTCCCATCCCTACCTTAGGTACAAGGGATTAAATTCAGGGGCACTCTGCTACTGAGCTATGTCCCCAGCCCTTTTCATTTTTTATTTTGAGTTATTCTCATTAAGTTGCTCAGACTGGCCTCCATCTTGGTTTTCCTCCTGCCTCAGCCTCCCAAGTAGCTGGGATTAAAGATGTGTACTTGGCCATTCTTAAAGAGTTCCATATGTATCTTCTAATTCTGTTTCTGTGTATATAGAAATATATGAAGTCATTTCTTTTTTAGAAAAAAGAGGATCACATATTCTGTTCTATATCCTTTTATTTTGAACATCTTTCCATGTACATCAGGTCTTGCCATTTAAAAAACCTACCACCTGGCACAATGGTATATGCACCCCAGCTACTCATGAGGCTGAGGCAGGAGGCTTGCAAGTTGGAGGCCTACCTGTCTCAAAATAAAATATATAGCTGGGCAGGGTGGCGCATGCCTGTAATCCCAGCAGCTTGGGAGGCTAAGGCAGGAGAATCATGAGTTCAAAGCTAGCCTCAGTAACAGCGAGGCACTAAGCAACTCAGTGAGACCCTGTCTCTAAATAAAATACAAAATAGGCTGGGGGTGTGGTTCAGTGGTTGAGTGCCCCTGAGTTTAATCCATAGTACCACCTTTCAAAAGAATAAAATATATAGTGTTGAAGATATAGCTCAGTGGTAAAGCACCCCTGGGTTCAGTTCCCAATACCATTAAAAATTTTTAAAAATGAAATAAAATATAAAAATAAAAAACAACACATATTAATAGGTTTATCATATTTTTAAGAGTTCCACAAAATTCCATTACATAGAATACCACGGTTTATTAAACCATTTTCTTATAACTAGACATTTACATTGTTTTAGTCTTCACTGCAGCAAAGTATACAGGAAGCATCTTTTGTATATATAAAAGTATTTGTACAAGCTGAATAAATGGCTAGAAATGAAACAGGTGGGGTCAAAGTATTTATTTTTAAGGCTTTTAGAACATACTATCAAACTATCTACTAAGATTGTCACATTTTGTACTTCTACTAACAGTGTCTGTTTCCCCATACCTTTACAACCTGAAATACTATTTTACTCTTCACTGTTTCATTGCTTTCTATTCTTTCCCAGTGCCAATGCTACAATGTTTCAATTGCTGTCACTCTTGTACTCATTTTAATAATGGGTATATAAAGTCCCCAAAACTCTTCATTTTTTGGTTTTAAAACATTCTTGGGACCTAGGCGGTGGCTCATGCCTGTAATCCAGCATCTCAGGAAGCTGAGGCAGGAGAATGGCAAGTTCAAAACTAGCAAGTTCATCAACTTAGCATGGCCCTAAGCAAATTTAGTGAGATCCTGTCTCAAAATAAAAAATAAAAAATAAAAGGGTTGAGGATGTGGCCCAGTGGGTAAGCCCATGGGTTCAATCCCTGGTACCAAAAACAAACAACAACAACAACAACAACAACAAACTTAGTTATTTTCATATAATTATTCTTCCAGATATATTTTATAATTAATTAGTTTTTTTTCTCCCAACTCAAAGAAAGGTAAGAAGGGAAGAAAGATTGTGATTCTGTGACAAAAAGAATTGCTAATATCCATTTTCTAATATGCAGTGCCACATCATGGAGTGAAATAAATAAAAATGGTTACTCAGTATCATGTATTTTTTCAAAAAAAGTAAAATATTAATCAAATGTTTAATATTGCCAGGCATGGTGGTACACACCTGTAATCCTAGTGACTCAGAAGAACAAGGCAGGAGGATCCCAAGTTTTGAGGCCAGCCTGGGCAACCTAATAAAACCCTAATCTCAAAAGAAAAAATTTTAAAAAGGATGTATGTCAGTACCTCTGTATTAAAGCCTAGTATCACACACACAAAAAAAGTTTAATATTATGAAGTATGAATTAATGATTACAAAAAAGGACAACTATAAACAACTTAAGGAAGATGCAAACAAAGCTAAGGAAAATCAAGAAAAAAAGGAAATAAATGTTTATAGTGTATTTTGCTCAAATGTTAAAAAGAAGAAAGAAAAGCTACATAATACATATTACAAAAGCACAGGAAAAAGGTCAAAATATATTCAAACTGTTAACAGGAAAAGGAACATGAAAAATGAAGGAGACTTTTTATTCTATGTATCTGTGAACTGCTAATACCCTTTAAAATAATGAATTTGGACATTACAGCTATAACTTGTAAATATATAATATGCAGCTCTATCACCAAATTTTTAGGTTTACATTTTAAGTAACCTGCTGAATTCATAAGAGTCAGAAAGATTCTCACCACATACAGTACAGTAAGTGTGGTCAGCTTTACTTACTCTGATAATTATCTAATATCTAAAAAACGTAGGAATAGGTTTTCTAAGCAAAAGCCAACAAACAGAATATTTTTGGAAAAGACCCTATTTAAACAATGTTACTTGTACACGATGCTTTGAAAAGAATTTCACTTACATACTGTGACTAATTTATAACAACAGTCCTTCTTCATTCTAGTTTGTTCACTTTTAAATTTATTTTCCAGCAAGCAATCTGTCTTGAATCCAAAGATGAAGCAGTATTTACAAGTATCTACAAAAAATATTCCCTGTTACTACCTTTGGGGAGAAAAATCCTGCTTTATGCTGAAACCTACAAAAACTTCTTTTTTACCTGATAGGTCCAACATAGTACTTCATATTTGGCACTTCATCCAATAACCTCAGTAGAACTGAATGTTCATGTTATTATAATATGTTGGCTTTGAGAAGACAGTTAAATAAAAAAATTAAAGGATAAAAAATGAATTCTTACAAATAATAAAAAATGCTGATAAGGATGCGGAGGAAAAAGTGTACTCTTACATTGTAGGTGGGACTGAAAATTAGTGCAACCACTCTGGAAAGCAGTGTGGAGATCCCTCAAAAAACTAGGAATGGAACCACCATACAATCTAGCTATCCTGCTCCTCAGTATTTTTCCAAAAGATCTAAAATTAGCATACTAGAGCAATATACAGCCACTTCAATGTTCATAGCAGCGGGAACTCGCAATAGCTAAACTATGGAATCAACCCAGATGCCTACCAATAGATGAATGGATTAAGAAAATGTGGAATATATATATATGTGGAATATATATATATATGTATATACACATATATATACACACAACACACATATATATGTATACATACCATATATATATATATATATATATATACAAATACACAAAAATAGTTTTACTCAGCCATAAAGAAGAATGAAATAATGATATTTGCCAGCAAATGGATAAAAATAGAGACACTCATGCTAAGTGAAATAAGCCAGACTCGGAAAGTCAAGGGTCTAATGTTTTCTGTCATATGTGGAAGCTAGAGCAAAATAAGGGAAAGAAGGCAGTTGAGGAGGGGGTGGAATATCATAAAGATACAGAGAAGATCAGGAGAGTAGGACAATGAGAGTGAGGAGGGAAGGAAGGGAGGAGAAAAATGAGATGAATTTAACAAAGTCATGTTATATTAATATATAAAGGTACCAAATTCTGAAATGGGAGTCTAGTGATCAGGGCTCTAGATCAGCCCATCATTAATTTGCTCTGTGACCTACCTTGGACAAATCACTTTTATTTACCTCTTTGAACCTTAGTTTCCCCCATCTATAGAATGGAAGGGAGAAGGCGTAGAGATTCTTATTTTCCAGAATCCCTAGTTCCTAAGAGAAGTTAATAAATCTACAGACCCTAATACTAAAAGTGTTTGCACCAAAAATTTCCTTTTGATATCCATCCTAGATTCTCAAAGACTTCTGCACTAAAAGTTCTCTTAAGATTGTTCTATGCACTACAATTCTACTAAGTTCATAAAAGAACTATATGGATAACCTAATGGAAGAAGTATGAAAATATAATTACAAAATATATTACTAATTACCTTGAATCTGAAATCTTATTAACAGCTAAAGTATAGCAATTTTCTATATAAAAAAGTCAACTCAGAGCAAGGCACAATGGCACATGCCTGTAATCTCAGAGGCTTGGGAAGCTGAGACAGGAAGATGGCGAGTTCAAAGCCAGACTCAGCAAAAGCGAGGCACTAAGCAACTCAGTGAGACTCTATCTCTAAATAAAATACAAAATAGGGCTGGGGATGTGGCTCAGTGGTCCAGTGTCCCTGAGTTCAATCCCTGGCATTCCCCTGCAAAAAAAGTCAACTTAGACCCACATATGCATAGATGCTAAAATTACCCTTTTTAGTTATACATTCTAATGCTTAATAATTTTAATTATCTCTAAATGAATTGATTTCCTTTCTGGTTCCACTATCCTGTAGATCAAGAATCATAGGCTGATAACAAAGAAACCTTAGTTGAATCTTTAATCTTCCATTTTCCATGTAAATTTGGGTAAAGTACTTAGCGCCTACATGTTTGAGTTCTTTAGTCTACAAAATGAAAATAAGAGTAATATCTATATCTCAGAGCTACCGAGAATTAAATAAGTTAATATATATAAAGTGCTTGGCACCGTGCTTCACACACTATGCACTCAATAAATGATAGCTATTAATAATGATAATAAACTTGAATATAACCTTTACATTGAGGAAGTAAGGAGGTAACTGCTACTCTTTCCAATACTAAGTAGAAATTTCCAAAAAAGTAATTTCCTATCTTTAATAACATTTTTTTCAATACTCTTCTCTGAAATGATAAAAAGCATGTAAACAGATATACAACATATGAGAGGTAGTAGGGTAAAGTGGAAGGAGACCCAGATTTAGTCAGATAGATCTGAGTTCAAGACCTAATTCAGTCACCTAGTAATCATATAATCTTGGTCTCTTAAACTCTCCACATTGTAAAGCTGTAAATAGGTAAAGTATGTAAAGCATCAAGTTCAATATCTAGCATTCATTAAATAGTACTTACTACCATTTTCTTACCTACCCTTTATAGCTGATAAAAAGCTAGCTTACCAGGAAAGGTACTGGAAAGTACAAACACAGATTATAAAAGGCCAACGATGAATACTAATTTTATCAATTTAAGTAATAAAGCACTGTTGTCTGTCTGGGTCATATACTCCTTCCAGACTCTATGAAAATAGGGTCACTAACTCAGGAAAATTTCAATTAGACCTGTATGTTAGGAACTTTAAGAACCTTGTATTAAGGGGGGTACTAGCTAATTTTTTCTACACTTACCTTATCAAGAATTTAGAAATGTTATCTAGCCGGCTTTGTAGCAAAACCATACATTATCCTGACTCATAGGAAGTGAATCCTGCTTTTATTAGACTTGTCAGTTTCTTAAGAAGCCGAAATATCTGGTGGTGTGTATGAAAACAAAACTTGATAAATGAAACTACAAACTGCTAGAATTAATTCTAATATTCTTAAGTATGATGTTAAATCACATAACCTTATCATCGAACTAAAAGGAAAAAACATAATTAAATCTGGCTGCATTTCAATTATTTGAACGTTTGAACCATTTCAAGTAATCAAATGAGCATCTATCTTTCAAAAAACTACACAGAAGTGTCTTAATTTACAAAAACACAGCTGAGTCAGCAAATATAAAAGTTTACTGAATAAATGAATGTAGTTTATTCTTATCCTATTCTAGTCCCTGAGTAGAATACTTTAATACTTTGATTTGGCCTTCTCAAACTTCCTGAGTAAATAACCTCACCAAACTATTTATTGTGGCATGAGAATGAAGTTAAAGAGTACCAAAGGCTCAATTCTCCGAATGAGCGACCCAGGAGGAGCTCGGTACTGGACCAAGTTCTGCCCCATTGACCTTGGTCCCAAAGATTCCGGTCCCTCCCTCCAGCCAGTCTTTCCACGTGCTGCCGGGCGCGGTTACCCCAGAGGTGACTGCATATCAGGGAAAGCGCTAGAAGATCCGAATGCACGAAGGGAACAAGGGTTGCTAACAGCACCTGGACTGTGCCATCCTTTCCCTCCCGGCACCGACTCCTCCAGCGGCGCGCACACTGCCCCACAAATTTCCCCGACCTCCCTCCGGGCGCCTTGCTCTAAGATCCAGTGTGCCCGACACAGTGTAAAGTGAAGCCCGTAACACAGGAAACCCTCTATTCTATATCACTACATTCCAACACCCTGCTAAGGAGCAGGGCAGCCAGGAAATGGGGACAGCCCCAGAAAACGAGGACCAAAGCAGGAGGAAAGTAGGATGGAGACTCCTACGCCACGCCACCGCCACCTCCTCCTCCACTTCCAGAGCTCCCTAGAGGCCCTTCCCGGTCGCAAACCCAGCGGGCGGCAAGGCCTGAACATTGCAGAGCCGGCCCGCGGCCCGCGGATCCCGGGGTCCCGGGGGGGTCAGCGTCCTCACCATCAGAACTTTGGCCGCGTTCTCCAGCTGAGCGATCACTTCTGGGGGCCCCAGCGCCGCCGCCATCATGGTCTCTCTTCAATGACGCGCCATGCGCTGCATTATGGGAGCGGGCGCCGCGACCGGCCAATCGCCGCCACGACCCCGGAGCCTCACGCGCTCCCAAGGCCGTAGCAGCCGCGGTCGACGCCGGCGTCGCGGCCTCGGCGGGGCTGGTTGTGCCGCCGGGTCCTGGGCGGCCGAGAGGGGACGAGCGTGAGCCAGGCCGCCGCGCTACGGTGAAGGCGGCTTCAGCCGGCGCCGGGCGAGGCCGGGCTGTCAGCCCAGATCGCGACAGCCGCACGTCCCACTCGGCTCTGAGCTTCGCGCATGCGTGGTCGCCTGCGCGCGGGTCTCGTGGCTGTGAGCTCGCGAGGTGAGCCCCAGCAGCCGGCCACGCGCGGACACAAGCTCCCTCCCTCAGTCTCCTGCCCTTCACATGGCAGGCTCCTGCCGCTCCTTTTCTTAACAGGCTTTAGCGCTAAGCCAGATCTCTTAGCCTTGGAACTGCTCTGCCAGTTTCCCGATTCTGAGAGCGCACCTCCTCTCAGAACATCTATGTTTCTCTGTTCCGTCTTGCCAAAGGAGGAAGCATTCCAGGATAGAACTCTTCGTTTTCTTAATGGAGCGCCTTCGTCTGGAGAGTTATCTGCAGTTAGATGGACCGCGAGTCGCTGCGAGACCCTAGCAGGAAAGCCCACCCTTAGCACTTAGCATTTTCACTTTCCAAGGGCTCTCTCCTGTAGAAGGAAAAAGCAGGAACGGGAAACCCTGACCTTGACCGCCTGGTTCCTTGAATGCAGTAAGACCTCAATTACCACCAGCTTTGTCGTGTTTAAGGAGTTTATAATCATAATATTAAATATGCGATCTGTGATGAGAGGTGCATTAGAGTATCTGTGTCCCTCCAGTGCTTCAGTCTTTCTTTTACAACATTCCAGGCAGGTAGTCCTGACATCAGCTATTTCAGTGTTCAAACTAGGTTTAACCATACAGTGGTTTGAGTGAGGGGCTTGTTTTGTTTTGAGTTGACATCTCTTCTGTACTTTCTACCTTTAGGTGCCTGTTCTGCCTTTTGGAACTTAAGCAGAATTGCGTTAACTCCATTATTCCTTGAATTTGACATCTCTACAACTTGAGATTGAGAAAGTATAAATAATTTCTATTGTTTGAGAAGGGAAATGCCTTTTATTTCATTACCAAAGAGTAAAGTAATCCAAAATGCAGTTAATAGTTCTTTTTTCTTTAAGAAGTGGATGAACAAGGCTGGAATTGTGGCTTAGTGGTAGAGCACTTGCCTCACATGTGTGAGGCACTGGGTTCCATTCTCAGTACTGAATAAAAATAAATGAATAAAATAAAGGCCCATCAACAACTAAAAAAACAAAATTTTAATAAAAATTAAAAAAAAGAAGTGTGTGAACCTAAGTGATTATCATAGTACCTGACAAATAGTAGATACTCAACAAATACTCTACCAAGTTTAGAAATCTTGAGAAAGATTGCATAATTACTCTAGCTTCAACAAAACATAATTAACCAAAGATCAATTATATATCTGCAGAAATATAATAAATGAACAGTTTGTGACATTAAATGTTTGAGGCTTAATAAATACTTAAGATTGGACCTTAGATTACAAAGCATTTGTTTTGTGCAATTACATAAGAACTTTACAACTAGACATACTTTAAGGGAGAGGAGGAAAGCGAATGTACCACAATGAATCCTGCATATATACGTATACACACACACACACACACACACACATATATATAAAATGCACTAATTAAAATAGTAATAATAATATAAGGGAGATCAGTACAGTAGAGCCACTGAATCAGTGAGGGGAGCAGGAAGGGAAAAGAAAGGTACTGGGGAATAAAACTGATCAAATTATGTGCATGTATGAATATGGCATAAAGAATCCCACTATTATGTATGATGATAATGTACCAATAAAAAATACATTTCAGGGGCTGGGATTGTAGTTCAGCAGTAGAGCGCTTGCCTCGCATGCATGAGGCCCTGGGTTCGATCCTCAGCACCACATACAAAGCAATAAAATAAAGACATTATGTCCATCTACAGCTAAAAAAAATTTTTTAAAAATACATTTCAAAAATATTTTTAAAAGGAAAAATATGAAACATGAGGATGAGTATGCTTCCTTTCATATAAACATTGTTTTTAATTTGAGGCTTTTTTTTTTTAAGTAGAATTGAGGATCAGACTCAGGGCTTTGCATGTGCCAGGCAAGTGCTCTGCCATTGAGCTAATCACCCACATGAATTTGAGGCTTTATAAAGTAAGTTACAGACACCTCACATGACTGGGAGCCAAGAACTTCAGGGCAAAATTAAAGTTGTAGAATCTCAATGCTGGAAACACTTTAAAATTGACCTTTTTGAAAACTCTCTTCCAATGCCTAACACTTGTTATTCTTTGACTCATTATTTAATAATATTCTAGCAGTCATCAAAGTAGTATTTCAGCCTATCCACACATCTTCACATCCTAAAGTAGAAGAGGAGAAGAAATTTCAAATAATTTATCACTAGGCATGGGAGAAATGTTTGGAGTCTAGAAAAGGGTAGATGCCTGGTTAAAATCAAGAATATTTCACTAATACACCCCCTCTAGTTTCAGAGTATTCTTTTTACACCTGTGATGCCTTAGGCTCCAAATCATCCCTACTTATTCTTCACCAATAGTGATTAGTTGAATATATTATAGACTTTTTCATGGAGTATAGGATTGTTTGGTTTTTTGTGTTTCAATTGGAAACCAATGGGATTTGCTTTATAGACCAATTTATTTTCTATCTTTCCTAAATTGTTACTTTCTGGAAATATTTGTTGAACCAAAATATAGCTGTTCACTATCTCTGCTGCTGACATGGTGGTGCAAAGGGACAGCCAACTTTTGTACATAATGGATAAAGATAGTTTAAAACTAAAAGATAATACAGAGTACAGAATCTTAAGATTTGGGAAGTGAAAATACTTTAAGGATTTCCTGGTTTATAGATTTAAAAAATAAGACCAAAGAAATTAACTGACTTAGGACCAGAGAGTAAACTGTCTATGAGTCAAAAGTCTTATGTAGTGAAGTGCACAATAACTGAAATTCAAATCAAATATACTGTATTTGCATTGTACTTCTGTTTCTTAGGAACTGAGTAAGTAATTTAACACCTCAGGACCTCAGTTTGATCATCTATAAAATGGAGATCATTCCAAGTATGTGAAATTCAAAAAGATAATATATCTGTGACAACTTTATAAAGCTGTGAAATTCAAATGTGAATGCCAGGTTTTGCTGTTACTGCAGCATGACAATCACTTGAGTATTTCTTTGTCAGAGAGCTTGATGTTATAAGTTATTGAAGTTGGAGTCATCTTTGTTTCCAAAGAATTTGAGATATAGCTAAAAAGATAACACTAACATTTAAAATAATAACAGTTAATTCATTCATATTCCATCACCTCTCTCACTTCTTTCCAACTATACTATAAAAAGTACATTTGGTCTTTGTCCCTGATTCTGGGAATAATGCACCTGAATGGTAGGATTATTTTTTGTTATTCATAACAAACGCCTTTTTTGTTTTATTTATTCTATTTAGGTATATATGACAGCAAAATGCATTTTGATTCATTGTACACAAATTCAGCACAACTTTTCATTTCTCTGGTTGTACACAATATAGACTCACACTATATTTGCAGTCATACATGTATCTAAGGTAATGACGTCCATCTCATTCCACCATCTTTCCTGCTCCCATGACCCATCTTCTCCCTTCCCTCCCCTTTGACCAAACTTTCTCCATTCTTCTCATGTCTCCTCCCCCATTATGGATCAGCATCCACTTCTCAGAGAGAACATTTAGCCTTTGGTTTTTGGGGATTGGCTTACTTCACTTAGCATGATATTCTCCAATTCCATCCATTTGCCTGCAAATGCCATAGTTTTATTCTCTTTTAATGCTGAGTAATATTCCATCATGTATATATACCACAGTTTCTTTATCCATTCATCTATTGAAGGGCATCTAGGTTGGTTCCACAGTTTAGCTGCTGTGAATTGAACTGCTATAAACATTGAAGTGGCCATATCACTGTAGTGTGCTGTTTATAAGTCCTTTGGGTATAGACCAAGGAGTGGGATAGCTGGGTCAAATGGTGGTCCCATTCCAAGTTTTCTAAGGAATCTCCATTCTGCTTTCCAAATTGGTTGCACCAATTTGCATTCCCACCAGCAACGTATGAGTGTACCTTTTCCCCTACATCCTCACCAACAAACAAGCCCCTTTTAATCACACCTGCATTTGAGCTAATGAGGTGTCTTAGGATAGACTGGTCACCAGAAAGATAAAGTAATTAAAAGGTTAGAACTTTGTCTCACCCATTGGCCTCTGAGGAGAAAAGGTGGGGGAGGAGCATGCCAGAGATTTCAGTTATTCAATAAGGAGATCAAGGTTGGTGAATCCATCCCTGCATCCACACCCAACTTAGTGAGGACAGAGACTCCTGAGCTTGAGACTCTTCCACACCTCACCCTATGTGTCTCTTCATCTGGCTGTTCACTGTATTCTTATAATAAACTGGTAAATGTCAGTAGTGCTTTTCTGAGTTCTCTAGGTCATTCTGGCAAATGACTAAACCTGAGTAGGGGATTTTTAGAATCCTCAACTTAGACTCAATGGATGAGATCTGTGAGTGGCTCCCAAGAGTTGTTACTGCCAACTGCCTTCTGAAGTGAAGGAAATCCTGTAAGACTGAACCCTTAGCTTCTGGAGTCTGCAGTAGCTGTGAGTAGTTAAGGTCAGAATTAAACTGAATTGTAGGATACCCCATTAGTGTTGGAGAATTACAGACCAATATATGGATGATTGAAATAATAAGAATTTGATATCAATAATGAATATCCTAAGGGGTGAGGCTGTAACTCAGCAGTAGAGTGCTTGCTTCACATGTATAAGGCCTTGGATTCAATCCCTAGTACTGAAAAAATAAATAAACAAAATATGCCTATCAATTTGGTACTGATACCATAATGATAGTTTGTTTTCAACACACTTACCATGGAGGACACTAAGTTATTTCCATCTATTAACTCATTTAATCCTCAAAAAACCTTATCAGAGAATTACTGTTATTTAATTCAAAATACAAATGAGATTTCCATCCCAGAGCCCCTACTGACTGGTGGGAGCACAGGCCAAGGCACAGGACCACCTTCAGGGACCACTGTGGGAGCCCAGACAAGGGCAGACCCGAGATTGCTACCCGCCAATCACAGGGGGACCAAGACCCAGGTGAAGGATGGCCTCTGGGGACCCCTTTGGGAGACCTGGCCCAAGCGAGTCCTGGGACTGCCCCCAGTTCCACACCAGAGCCCCTGCCTACCAGTAGGAGCACAAGCCAAGGCCCAGGACCACCTTCAGGGACCTCCATGGGAGCCCAGCCAAGGTCGGGCCCAAGATTGATACCCATCAATCCGCCAACCCACAGGGGAACCCAGACCCAGGTGAAGGACTGCCTCTGGGGACCCCTGTGGCTAAGGCCCAGGACCCCCCCAAGTTCAGTGCCAGAGCCCCTGCCATCCACGAGAGCTCAGGCTCAGGGCTAGATCCACCACCTGGAATCCCTGAGGGAGTCCAGGCCAAGATCAGGCCTAGCACTGCCCTCACAGGTCTGTGTGAGAGCCCAGGCCCAGGACCACCCCTGCACATAGTGGAGATCCATGCTGTTGCTCCCTCCCTGCATTCATCGTCTACTCTGCAGCCATCCACATAGTTCTTCTCATGTATTAGCCTCTACCTCCGGTCAACAGACAGAGCCTGGAAGAAGCGCCCACCAAAGCATTGCATCTCCAATCAATCAGCCCAAAGCCATTGTAAATCCCACCCTTTTAGCCTCATCTCTGAAAGTGTTTGCTTCCATCTTGGGCCACTCCCACTACCATCTTGAGTTACCGCCACTATCGCTGCCACCATCTTTAGTGGCAATAGTGTCCATCTGGGGACACCTGCTGGGGACTAGAAGTGAACTCTAAGGTGAGACATAGGTCATCTGTAGTGTCAACACAAGATTATAGGATAGAAACTGCAATACCTCAGATCGGCATTGCAAGAAAGGAAGATACATAATCAACATGAAAAAACAAGGGAAGAAAGTGCCCCAAATAAACCAAGATACTACAATAATAGAATCCATTGACAGCACAGATGATGAAATGTCAGAGGAAGAATTCAGAATGTACATAATTAAAGAATGACTTAAGCAAGCAAATACAGGTAAAAATTGATCACTCCAACAAAGAAAGAAGAGAGCAAATAAAGACAACCATTGATCACTTCAACAAAGAGATAAGAGAGCAAATAAAGGCAACCATCGATCACACCAACAAAGAGATAAGGGAGCAAATACAGGTAGCAAAAGATTACTTTAAGAAAGAGTTAGAGATTGTGAAAAAAAAAAACCAATCAGAAATTCTTGAAATGAAAGAAACAATAAACCAAATAAAAACTCAATAGAAAGCATCACCAGTGGACTGGATTACTTAGAAGACAGAACTTTGAACAATGAAGACAAAATATATAATCTTGAAAATAAAGTTGACCATACAGTGAAGATGGTAAGAAATCATGAAGAGATTGCTAGAGATGTTGAGCATTTTTTCATATGTCTGTTGATTGATTGTATATCTTCTTTTATGAAGTTTCTGTTCAGCTCCTTGGCCCATTTATTGACTGGGTTGTTTGTTTTTTGGTGTTAAGTTTTTTGATTTCTTTATATATCCTGGAGATTAGTGCTCTATCAGATGTGTGTGTGGCAAAGATTTGTTCCCAGAATGTCAGCTCTCTGTTCACTTCATTGATTGTTTCTTTTGCTCAGAAGAAGCTTTTCAGTTTGAATCCATCCCATTTATTGATTCTTTATTTTACTTCTTCTGCTATAGAAGTCTTGTTAAGGAAGTAAGGTCCTAAGCCGACATGATGAAGATTTGGGCCTATTTTTTCTTCTATTAGGCATTGATACAAGAATTATGGGATAGCATCAAAAGACCAAATCTAAGATTTATTGGGATAGAAGAGGGCACAGAATTTCAAACCAAAGGAATGCACAATTGCTTCAATGAAATAAATCAGAAAATTTCCCAAACATGAAAAATGAATTGGAAAATCAAATACAAGAGGCTTACAGGACCCCAAATGTACAAAAATACAACAGATCTACACCAAGGCACATTATAATGAAAATGCCCAGCATACAGAATAAAGATAGAATTTTAAAAGCTGCAAGAGAGAGGAATCAGATTACATATAGAGAGAGACCAATTCAGATCTGAGCAGATTTTTCAACCCAGACCCTAAAATCCAGGAGATCATGGAACAACATATACGAAGTTCTGAAAGAAAATGGATGCCAGCCGGGCGCGGTAGCTCAAGCCTGTAATCCCAGCACTTAGGGAGGCTGAGACAGGAGAATTGTGAGTTCAAAGCCAGCCTCAGCAATGGCGAGGCACTAAGCGAGCAACTCAGTGAGACCCTGTCTCTACATAAAACACAAAATAGGGCTGGGGATGTGGCTCAGTGGTCGAGTGCCCCTGAGTTCAATCCCCAGTACCACAAAAAAAAAAAAGAAAAAAAGAAAATGGATGCCAACCAAGAATCTTACATCCAGCAAAATGAAGTTTAAGATTTGATGAGGAAATAAAAACCTTCCACGACAAACAAAAGTTAAAAGAATTTACAGCAAGAAAGCCTGCTCTAGAGAGCACTTTTGGCAAAATATTCCATGAGGAGGAAATGAAAAACAACAATGAAAATTAGCAAAGGGAGGAACTACACAAAAGAAAAGCCTATCAAAGGAGAAACCAAGTCAAGGTAAAAACCAAAATAAACCAAAATGACCAGGATTACAGATCATATTTCAATAATAACCCTGAATGTGAATGACCTAAACTCATCAATTAAAAGATATAGACTGACAGACTGGATAAAAAAAAAAAAAGACCTAACAATATGCTGCCTTCAAGAGACAAGGGTGTGGTGGTGCAAATCTGTAATCCCAGCATTTAGGGAGGCTGAGACAGGAGAATCATGAGTTCAAAGCCAGTTTCAAAAAAGGTGAGGTGCTAAGCAACTCAATGAGACCCTGTCTCTAAATAAAACACAAAATAGGGCTGGGGATGTGGCTCAGTGGTCAAGGGCCCCTGAGTTCAATCTCCAGTACCAAAAAAAAAGAGAGACTCATCTTACAGGAAAAGACATCCACAGACTGAAAGTGAAAGGGTGGGAAAAAACATATCACTCACATGGACCATGTAAACCAGCAGGAGTTTCCATCCTTCCATCCTCATATCAGATAAAGTGGACTTCTAACCAAAGTTAGTGAAAAGGGATAAAAAAGGACATTTCAAGCCGGGCACGGTGGTGCAAGCCTGTAATCCCAGCACTTAGGGAGGCTGAGACAGGAGAATCACGAGTTCAAAGCCAGCCTCAGCAACAGCGAGGTGCTAAGCAACTCAGTGAGACCCTGTCTCTACATAAAACACAAAAATAGGACTGGGGATGTGGCTCAGTGGTGGAGGGCCCCTGAGTCCAATCTCCAGTACTAAAAAAAGAAAGAAAGAAAGAAAGAAAGAAAGAAAGAAAGAAAGAAAGAAAGAAAGAAAGAAAGACAGACATTTCATACTTCTTAAGGGAATCATACATCAACAAGACATAACAATCATAAATATCTATGCCCCAAACAATGGGGCATCTATGTATATCAAACAAACCCTCCTCAACTACAAGAATCAAATAGACCATAACACAATAATACTTGGTGACTTTAACACAGCTCTCTCACCACTGGATAGATCTCCCAAACAAAAACTAAACAAAAAAATCATAGAACTCAATAAAGCAATCAATTATTTAGACTTAACAGTTATATATAGAGTATTTCATTCATCAATGAGCAAATACACTTTTTTCTCAGCAACACATGGATCCTTCTCCAAATTAGATCATATGTTATATCACAAAGCAAGTCTTAGCAAATACAAAAAATAGAGATACTGCCCTGCATCCTATCTGACCATAATGGAATAAAATTAGAAATCAATAACAGATTAAAAAAGAGAAACTACTCCAACACCTGGAGACTAAATAATATGCTATTGAATGACCCATGGATAACAGAAGACATAGAGAAGAGATAAAAAAAATTCTTAGACATAAATGAAAACTCTGATACAACATATTAAAATCTCTGGGACACCCGGAAGGCAGTGCTAAGAAGAAAGTTCATTGCATTAAGCTCATTCATTAAAAGAAGAAAAAGTCAACAAATAAATGACTTGACTCCACATCTCAAAGCCCTAGAAAAAGAGGAACAAAAGAAGTAGAAGACAGGAAATAATTAAAATCAGGGCTGAAATCAACAAAATTGAAACAAAAGAAACAATTCAAAAAACTGACAAAACAAAAAGCTGGTTTTTTGAAAAAATAAATAAAATTGACAAACTCTTAGCCACCCTAATGAAAAGAAGGAGCGAGAAAACCCAAATTACTAAAATTTGTGATGAAAAAGAAATATCATGACAGACACTACTGAAATACAGAGGATAATTAGAAACTATTTTGAATATTTATATTCCAGTAAAATAGAAAACCCTGAAGACACTGACAAATTTCTAGAGGCATATGACCTACTCAAACTGAACTAGGAGGGCATATATAACTTAAACAGATCAATTTCAAGCAAGGAAATAGAAGATTCCATCAAAAGCCTACCAACTAAGAAAAGCCCAGGACCAGACAGATTCTCAGCCGAGTTCTACAAGACCTACAAAGAAGAATTAACACCAATACTCCTCAAACTATTTCACAAAATATAAAAGAAGGGAAACGTTTCAAACTCATTCTATGAGGTGAGTATCACCCTGATACCAAAACCAGACAGAGACACATCAAAGAAAGAAAATTTCAGACCAATATAGATGAATATAGATGCAAAAATTCTCAATAAACTTTTGGAAAATCACATACAAAAACATATTTGAAAAATAGTGCACCATGATCAAGTTGGGTTTATTCCAGGGATGCAAGGTTGGTTCAACTTATGGAAATCAATAAATGTAATCCATCACATCAATAGACTTGAAGATAAGAATCATATGATTTTGGGCTGGGGCTGGGGCTCAGTGGTAGAGCACTTGCCTTGCATGCATGAGTCACTGGGTTTGATCCTTAGCACCACATAAAAATAAATAAATAAAAGATATTTTAAAACAGAATCATATGATTTTATCAGTTGATGCAGAGAAAGCATTTGACAAAATACTTTTATGTTCAAAATACTAGATAAACTAGGGATAATAGGAACATACATCAACTTTGTAAAAGCTATCTGTGCTAAACCCAAGGCCAACATCATCCTAAATGGAGCAAAATTGGAAGCATTCCCTCTAAAAATGGGAACAAGACAAGGATGCCCTCTTTCACTACTGCTATTCAACAGAGTCCTTGAAACACTAACCAGAGAAATTAGACAAATGAAAGAAATTAAAGGGATACGAATAGGAAAAGAAGAACTCAAAGTATCATTATTTGCTGACAACATGATTCTATACTTAGAGGATCCAAAAAATTCTACCAGAAAACTTCTAGAATTAATAAATGAATTCAGCAAAGTAGCAGGATAAAAAACCAACACCCATAAATCAATTGCATTTCTATACATCAGTGATGAATTCTCTGAAAGAGAAATAGGAAAAATATCCCATTCACAATAGCCTACAAAAAAAATTAAATACTTTGGAATCAATTTAACAAAAAAGGTGAAAGCCTTCTACAGTGAAAACCACAGAGCCGGGCACAGTGGCGCAAGCCTGTAATCCTAGCACTTAGGGAGGCTGAGACAGGAGAATCACAAGTTCAAAGCCAGCCTCAGCAACGGTGAGGTGCTAAGCAACTCACTGAGACCCTGTCTCTAAATAAAACACAAAATAGGGCTGGGAATGGGGCTCAGTGGTTGAGTACCCCTGAGTTCAATCTCCAGTACCAAAAAAACAATAAAAAACAAAAACAAAAAAAAACTACAGGACACTAAAGAAAGAAGTTGAAGACACCAAGTTCCTGGCCCAATGCACAGAGGAGGCAGAACAGACACCAACTCAATGCACGGAGGAGAAGATTGTGCAGTGGCCCCCATCTACCAACCAGTGACTGTCCCTGCCTACATTCATCTAGCATCAACAGTTAGGACCAGGAAGATCATCCCTGAGGTCCTTGTAGGCCCGGTTACACCAGAGGTGAGTTATTGGTAACTTGCAGGGACACTACAAGATTATAGGGTAGAAACTGTAATAACTCAGATCGGCACTGCTAGAGAGGAAGACACATGAACAACATGAAACAACAAGGGAAGAAAATGCCCCAAAGAAACCAAGATGCTACAATAGAATCCATTGACAGCACAGTAGATAAAATGTCAGAGAAGGAGTTCAGAATGTACATAATTAAAATGATCTATGAAGCACAGAATAATATGAGAGCAAATACAGGCAACCATTGGTCACTCCAACAATGAGATAAGAGAGCAAATACAGCAAGCAAAAAATAACTTCAAGAAAGAGATAGAAACTTTGAAAAAGAACCAAGAAGAAATCCTTGAAATAAATCCTTACCAAATAAAAAAATTCAATAGAAGACATCACCAACAGACTAGAGAACTTGGAAGACAGAGCCTCAGACAATGAAGAAAAAAAAAAAATCTTGAAAATGAAGTTGACCACACAATGAAAATGATAAGAAACTATGAACAGAACATCTAGGAATTATGAGATAACATGAAATGACCAAATCTAAGAATTATTGGGATAGAGGAAGGCACTGATATACAAACCAATGGAATGCACAATCTCTTTAATGAAATATACCAGAAAATTTCCCAAACATGAAGAATGAATTGGAAAATCAAATACAGGAGGCTTACAGGACACCAAATGTACAAAACTACAACAGATCAACACCAAGGCACATTATAATGAAAATGCCTACCACACACAATAAGGATAGAATTTTAAAAGCTTCAAGAGAGAAGGAGCAGATTACATACAGGAGGAAACGAATTTGGATTTCAGTAGATTTCTCAAACCCAGACCCTCAAATCCAGGAGATCATGGAACATCATATACCAAACTCTGAAAGAAAATGGGTGCCAGCCTAGAATCTTACATCCAGCAAAATTAAGCTTCAGATTTGATGATGAAATAAAAACCTTCCATGATAAACAAAAGTTAAAAGAATTTACAGCAAGAAAGCCTGCACTAGAGAATGTTCTTGGCAAAATATTCCACAAGGAGGAAATGAAAAACAACAATGAACTGGAGCTGCTTGTGGGCTCATTTTGTGTAGACCTGGTACCTCTTTTGTGAAGCAGCAGCTGAGGAGACTCTGGCACTCACCATGGCCAACAAAAAGCCCAAGGAAGGAGTCAAGACTGAGAACAATGATCATGTTAACTTGAAGGTGGTGGGGCAGGATGTTTCTGTGGTGCAGTTTAAGATTAAGAGGCATACACCAGGGCTGGGGTTTTGGTGCAGTGGTAGCGTACTCGCCTAGCATGCATGAGGCACTGGGTTCGATCCTCAGCACCACACAAAAATAAAATAAAGATATTCTGCTCATCTACAACTAAAAAATAAATATTAAAAAAAAAGAGGCATACACCACTTAGTAAACTAATGAAAGCCTATTGTGAATGAGAGGGATTGTCAGATTCTCATTTGATGGGCAGCCAATTAATGAAACAGACACACCTGCACAGTTGGAAATGGAGGATGAAGATACAATTGATGTGTTCCAGCAGCAGACAAGAGGTATCTACTAAAAAGGGAACCTGCTACTTTACTTCAGAACTCTGTTCTTACAGACCAAGAATACATTCTCAATTAGAAAACTGCAATTTGGTTCCACCACATCCTAACTACTACAGTATAGTTTTCTCTATTCTTTCATTTCCCCTTCCCCATTGCTTTATTGTACATAAAGTAACTGGTATATGTGCACAAGCATATTGCATTTTTTTAAACTAAATGGACAATGATATGTTTTGATTGACATCAAATGGAGATGTGATGGGGAAAAATACTGGTTCTGTGAAATATCCTCTTTCTCCATTAGTGGCATTAATGGAGAGCTCTTATCTTTATATTCCAGTAAGTTATTTTGCTCTCACTGTTTTAACAAAAAACAAACAAACAAAAAACCTGAACAACATAAAAATCTTTGCATACCTTGTTTGATTGGAGAATTTTAATATTTTTCATTTATCATTGTAAAACCAAGGACAATTTTATAACTTTTTTGTACATAGCTGTTACATGTAGGGCAATCTGTCTTTATTTATTTATTTATTTTTGGTACTGGGGATTGAACTCAGGGGCACTCGACCACTGAGCCACATCCCCAGCCCTATTTTGTGTTTTATGTAGAAACAGGGTCTCACTGAGTTGCTTAGCACCTCACCATTGGTGAGGCTGGCTTTGAACTCGTGATTCTCCTGTCTCAGCCTCCCTAAGTGCTGGGATTATAGGCTTCAGCCACCGTGCCCAGCTCAATCTGTCTTTAAGTAGGAGTAAATTACTCTTTAAAAAAAAATCCTATATAGTTTTCCCTTTAAGTCAAGCATCTTGTTGTTTAAATAAATTTCTTGTTTAATGAAAAAAAAGAAAAAAGTAAAAGAAAGAAAAACAACAATGAAAATCGGCAAAGGGAGGAACTACACCAAAGGAAAAGCCAATCAAAGGAGAAACCAAGTCAGGTTAAAAACCAAAAATAAACTAAAATGAACGAGAATACAAGCCATATTTCAATAACTCTGAACACTAATGGCCTAAACTCATCAATTAAAAGACAGACTGGCAGATTGAATTTAAAAAAGACTCAAATTGTGGAATTCACATGGATCTCAAATCAACAGCCTAACTTTATACCTTTAAGAACTAAAAAACAGGCAAAACTATACCCAAAGCTAGCAGAATTAAGAAAATTAAGATTAGCTTGGTGCAATGGCACATGCTTGTAATCCCAGCAATTTGGGAGGCTGAAACAGGAGGATTACAAGTTTGAGACCAGCCTCAGCAACTTTGTGAGACTCTTTCTCAAAATTTTAAAAAATAAAATAAAAATAGCTGGAGATGTAACTCAGTAGTAAAAGGACCCAGGGTTGAATTCCCAAAAACCCTCTCCCCCCAAAAAAGAAAAGAAAGATCAAATAGATAAATGAAATAAAGAATAGGAAAAATAGGGGGAAAAAAACAATGAAATGATGAGATTGTTTTTTGAAAATATCACAATTTAGCAAAGTTAACTAAGAAAAGAAAGAGAATTTAAATAAATCAGAAATGAAAGAAGGGATATTACAACTGATTTTACAGAAATAAAAAAAGGATTATAAGCAAATATTATAAACAACTGTATACTAATGTTAGGTAGTAGCCAGCAATGAGCAGTGAAATGCAGGCAAGGTCACAAATGTTCTTCAAATTACTTTAGGATCCTTCTTTGAACTACTTCCAAAGTAGACAAGAAAGCAAAGGGTGGTAGTTAATTTGTGGAAAATAAACAGAAGCAAAAGGAGCTAATTGGAAATACATCAAGAGAAAAGGATTGGGGCTGGGATTGTAGCTCAGCAGTAGAGCGCTTGCCTCGCATGCGTGAGGCCCTGGGTTCAAATCTCAGCACCACATACAAAGCAATAAAATAAAGACATTGTGTCCACTACCAATAAAAAAAAAAAATTAAAAAAAAAAACAAAGAGAAAAGGATTAATGGGACTGACTCTTGATAGGGTCCATTGATGTTGACATAAAGCTAGGAATTTTGGCTGTAAGTGTCTCCAGGTCTCTGGGAAGGAAGATTCCTTTAGTAGCTCAGGCACACTAACGTAACTTCTGACCAGCTATTGACCCCAGTGCCCACATTAACATGGGATTGACTTGTTAACATTAACATGGGACATCCTAAATAGGATGGCCACCATGACAGTTACAGAGAGGACCAAGTAGGTAAAAAACTACACTGCGTGATGTAAAGGAGGTGTTGAACATCTGATTGGCAAAGAGTAGAGAAGGTGGTCCCCAGTTCTCCTAGTAAACATCAAACTAATAAAATGGGAACAGCATTGTCTTCTTCATCGTTCTCTGCTTGGAGACGGCCCGCTATCTCCCTTGAGAGTGATTTGCTTAAGCCTCACTTTTCTTTTACTTTATTTTCACCTCACTTTCACTTCTAATAAAGTTCTCTTGCATGACTTTTGGTGTCTGACTTTAAATCTTCTTTCAATCTTGGCCTTGTGTTTAACAAGGACCAAGGTTTGGACTTTCAGCTCCCTGCTTTCCTGTGACATCAACAAATTGGATAACATAGATAAAATGGAAAAATTCCTAGGAACACAACGTTCCAAGATTGAATCACAAAGAAATTGATATTCTGAAAAGAACTATAACTGGTAAGGAGATTGTATCATTAGTCAAAATCCTCCTAACAACACCCAACAACAATTAAAAAAAGTAAAGCCTAGTACCAGATAGTTTCACTGGTAAATTCTCTCAGACATTTAAGAATTAATAATAACCTCAAAATCTTGAAAAATCTAAGAGGTAAGAACAAGTCTGGGCTGGGATTGTAGCTCAGTGGTAGAGTGCGCTTGCCTTGCATGCCTGAGACACTGGGTTCAATCCTCAGCACCACATATAAATAAGTAAATAAAGATATTGTGTCCATCTACAACTAAAAAAATATAAAAAAAAAAGAGTAAGTTGGAACTCATCTATGAGGCCAGCATTACCCTCATACCAAAGCCAAAGATAACACAAGAAAACTATAGACCAATATACCTGATGAACATTTCCTGAGAAAAATACTGACAAATTTTGAGTACATTAAAAGAATTATACCATGACAAAGTAGAATTTATTCCTCAAATTCAAAGACAGCTCAGCATTACTAGGGTTTGAATATGGGTATCAAAGACCAATATGTTAAAGGCTTGTTTGGCAGAGTGGTGTTATTAGGAGATGCTGTGGACCTTTAGGAAGTGGAGCCTTGTGGGAGGTCCTTAGGTCACTGAGGGTGTGCCCTTGAAAGGGGTTGTGGGACTTTGCCAATCACAGTTTTTTTGTTTGTTTTTCATTTTTGTTTTGTTTTTATGGTACTGGGGATTGAACCCATGAGCATGTAACCACTGAGTCACATCTTCAGCCCTTTTTATTTTTTAATATTGAGACAGGGTACTCCTAAGTTGCTTAGGACTTCAATAAATTGCTGAGGCTGGCTTTGACCTGCAATCCTCCTGCCTCAGCCATCTGGTCACTGGGATTACGGGAGTGTGTTACTGTGCCCAGCACCAGTCTTTTTTTTTTTTTAACTTTGTGATAACATTTTATATTTTTGCTTTCCACATTTTTTTCCTTAGTGCATTACAGTTGACATAATAATGGGATTTGTTGGTACATATTCATACATACACACAATATAACAATATAATTTGTCCAATATCACTCCCCAGCACTTCTGCCAATTATGTTTCATGTAGGAAAAATATTTGAAAAAGCCAACACCTTTCCATTATTTTTTAAAAAACTAAGATATTAAAAAACAAAACCTACCTTAACATAATAAAGGCATATGTGAAAAATCCCATAGCCAACATCTTACTCCGTGATAAAACACTGAAAGTTTTTTTTCTTCTATGATGAAGACAAAGATATCTACTTTTACCACTTATGTTCAATATAATACTGGAAGTCCTAGTCTGAACAAATAGACAAGAAAAGAAATAAAAGACATTTAAATTGGAAAGAAAGATGTGAAATTATCTGTTTACAAATGACATAATCTTACATGTAGAGAACCCTGAAAGTTCCACAAAAAAATCTGGCAGAACAAATAAATGAATTCAGCAAAATTGCATGTTACAAAATCAACACACAAACACAAGCATTTCTATATGTTAATGAGTTATCCAAGAAGGAAATTAAGAAAATGACTTTCTTTACAGTAGCATCAGAAAAATAAAATACTTTGAACTTAACTAAGGATGTGGAAGTCTTACTCAATGAAAATCACAAAATGTTACTGAACAAAATTAAATACAAATAAATGGAAAGATAGCTAATATTCATGGATTGCAAGACTCAATATTAGTAAAATGTCAATATTACCTGAGTGATACACAGATTCAATGCAACTGCTAAAAATCCCAGTGGTATTTTTTTTGCAAAAATAGAAAAATATTCATCCTATAATTCATATGGGATTTCAAAGAACCTCAAATACCCAAAACAATCATGAAAAGAAGAGCAAAGTCAGAAGTCTTGCACTTCTAATTTCAAAACCAATTACAAGGCTACAGTAATCAAAATAATGTTTAACTGGCATAATGACAGACATGAAATATATGGACAGCTCCTAAATGAACCTTTCACATATCTGATCAATGATTTCTATCAAGAGTGCCAAGACTATTCAATGGAGAAAGCACAGTCTTTCAACAATTATATTGGAAAAACTGAATAGACACATGCAAAAGAATTAAGTTGGACTTTTACCTTGCACCGTATTCACAAAATAACTCAAAGTGGATCAAAGCCCTAAATGTAAGACTATAAGGAGCATATGCCATAGACATGCCTGGACATGTCAGGACTCACTAAGTTGCTGGCCATAAGGAACAGCAGCCATTGACATGCTTAGTCACGCCTGCTTGCAATCAATAAGGGCTGTAAGGGGCACTAGCCATAGGCATGCTTAGCAATGACTGGTTACAGATAATAGGGAGCACAGCTCCATGGACGTGCACAAAGAATATGCCCAGTGGCAATTACATTATCTCACTGGACATAAACAATGGAATTTGACTTTCATTGGGTGTAACCAATCACCAGCTTACACCACCAACTTGAAACTGTATTTAAACTGCTTGTCCTGCCACATTGGGGGGAGGGGGAGGCTTTTGCTCCAAGGACATTAGTGAGACTGGCTGCCTTGCTGTCCATTCCTGGATCAACTCCACCATTCCCTGACGTAGTGTTTAGTTGCCCAAGGACAGCATGACTTGCTTATAGTGTTTAATTAGTGCACATTGAATGCTAGTTGGGGTGCTTCAGCACACTCAACACTATTTTGCATTAATTGTTTATATTTGATGATTGGTGTGATTGAATATATGCTTGCATTTAAAGACAATCTGCCTCTGAATAATTATTAATTGTGCCACTTGTAACAAAGACCTAAAACTCTTAGAAGAACTCATAGAGGTAAAAGTTCATTATATTGGACTTGACAATGATCTCTTATGCAAGGAAGTAATAAACAACAAAAGCAAAAATAGATAACTGGACTGAGTAAAAATTTTAAAAACTTCCGTTCATCAAAAGACACAAGATATGAAAGTGGCTAAACATATGAAAAGATGCTCATCAGTCATTAGGGAAAAACAAATCAAAACCATGAGATACCTCATATCCATAAAAGAAAAACACCCATGTAAGAAAAACAAAATAGCAATTGTGAATGAGTATGTAGAGAAACTAGAGCCCTTGTGCAACGTTGGTACTGGTAGACAATATGCCAACTGAGCTACATTCCCAGCCTTTTTCATTTTTTATTTTGAGACATGGTCTTGCTAAGTTGCCCAGGCTGGCCTAAAACTTACAATCCTCTTGCCTCAGCCTCCCAAGTTGCTGGTGTCGACAGGCTGGCTGGCTAGAATTTTGGTTCTGTAAGATGAAAATTCTAGAGATCTGTTGCACAATAATTAAAAAAATTGAACACACTTAACACTTCTGAACTGTATTCTTAAAATGGTTTAGATGGTACATGTGTATGTTTTTATCACTCTTAGAATTTTTTAAATAGTAGTATACTAAGCAAATGATTTTTTATGTAAAATTTGACTGTTTTGCTTAAACACATAAAATAATAGAGGGTACTTATTTCTCTTTCTCATCTTGTAAGATGGCAGGTGAAAAGGCTAAGAAGCTGGACACTAAGGAGAAGAAACCTGGAGCCAAGAAGGCTGATACTGTTGGCATTAGGTTAAAAAAGGAGACCCTAAGGCTTAGAAACCCAAGAGAGGGAAGCCCCACTGCAGCCGACACCCTGTCCTGATTAGGGAATTGGCAGGTACTCCCGATCTACTGGGTATTGCCAAAAGGCCTTAGACAAAAGGAAGTACTCAGCTGCTAAATCCAAGGTTGAGAAGTTGTTTCTTGTTACTGTTACAAAACCAGTGGGTGGTGACAAGAACAGAGGTACCAGGGAGGCTGAGTTGTTGAACCACTGCAAAAAAAAAAAAAAAAAAAACTTCAGTCAACATGTAAGAAAACTGAGTGCCAGCATCACTCCTGGACCATCTTGATCATCCTCACTGGGCGCTACAGAGGCAAGGGAGTGGTTTTCTTTCTTTTTTTTTTGGTACTGGAGATCTAAGTCAGGGGCACTCAACCACTGAGCCACATCCCCAGCCCTATTTTGTGTTTTATGTAGAGACAGAGTCTCACTGAGGTGCTTAGCGCCTCGCTGCTGCTGAGGCTGGCTTTGAACTTGCGATTCTTCTATATCAGCCTCCCTAAGTGCTGGTATTACAGGCTTGTGCCACCGCGCCCAGCTCCTGGTTTTCTTTCAATCAAGTTCCTCTGTGTAGAATACACCAGAAATTTGTTATCACCACCTCCATAGAGATTGATAACAGCAATGTGAAAATCCCAAAACACCTCGCTGATGCTTACTTCAAGAAGTAGTTGAGGAAGCCCAGACACCAGGAAGGTGAAATCTTTGACACACAGAAAGAAAAATACGAGATTATAGAGCAGCACAAAGTTGATTAGAAAGCTGTGGACTCACAAATTTTACCCAAAATCAAAACTATTCCTCAGCTCCATGGCTACATGCGATCCATTTCTGCTCTAACCAATGAAATGTATGCTCACAAATTGGTGTTCTAAATTTCTTTCCAAGAACCTAATTAAATAACTGATACATTAAAATGGCCAGGCATGATGACACATGCCTGTAATCCCAGAGACTCAAGCGGCTTAGGCGGGAAGAATAATATTCTTGATTTACTATAAATATTATTATTTACAGAACCATTAAAAAAAGTGAGAGTCTCCCAGCACTTAGGGAGGCTGAGACAGGAGAATCGAGAGTTCAAAGTCAGCCTCAGCAATGGCAAGGCACTAAGCAACTCAGTGAGACCCTGTCTCTAATCAAACACAAAATAGGGCTGGGGATGTGGCTCAGTGATTGAGTGCCCCTGAGTTCAATCCCCAGTACCAAAAAAAAAAAAAAAAAAAAGTGGGAGTATTAAAGTCAGGCTTAAAATCAGATACTACTGGTAGATAGAAAATAAGCTACAAAAGTAGGAGAAAAACATGTTTTGAAATCTTTCCTTAGAGTTCATATTAAGAATTTCTGGGCTGGAGTTGTGGCTTAGTGGTGGAGCACTTGCCTAGCAGGTGTGAGGCACTGGGTTTGATTCTCAGCACCACATATAAATAAATAAATAAGATAAAGGTCCATCAACATCTAAAAACATATTAAAAAAAAGAATTTTTTAGCTTTGGGGCTGGAGTTGTGGCTCAGTGAGAGCGCTTTTCTTGCACATGTGAGGCACTGTGTTCAATCCTCAGCACCACATAAAAATGAATAAATAAAATAAAGGTATTGTGTCCATGTACAACTAAAAAAACCTTTAATAGAATAAAATAAATGGAATCATGTGACATATGACTGTAAAAAAAAAAAGAATTTCTTAGCTTTAATTCTAAGATTAAAAATTAGTTAGCTGGGAGCAGTGACATAGGCCTTTAATCCCAGCAATTGAGGAGGCTGATGCAAGAGGATTGCAAGTTCAAGGCAAGTCTCTGCAACTCAGTGAGGCCCTAAGCAATTTAGTGGGACCCTGACTCAAAATGAAAAAATAAAACAGCCTGGAGATGCTGCTCAGTGGTAAAACACCTCTGGGTTCAATCTCCAGTACCAATAAATAAATATCTATTTTAATAATTAAACTAAGATATTGTCTTTCAGTCTTTTTCTCGCAAGTGAACAGTGGAATTTTCCAGATGCTATGGGATATGGGATATCACAATAGATGGAATTCAGAGACATTTATGAAAATTCAGTGGTCTTCTAAGACTGACATTAAAGAAACTTGTAAAAATATAAAACAATATCACTCCTCTCACAAAAAGTGACTTTTCTTAAAATATCTCAACTTGTAAAATATTTTAACTTGTATCTTTATTATTTGAAATGAATAAATATTTTTCTAATTTTTCAGTTTTAATGTTTTAGACAGTATATATTAATAAATATAATTCACACATACAGAAGTCCTTTGGGGTCATCAATAAGGTTTAGAGATTTTATTTTAATTAGTTTAATGGTTTATTATTTTTAAAAATATTTTTAGTTGTAGATGGAAACAATACCTTTATTTTATTTATTCATGTTTATGTGGTGCTGAGGATCGAATCCAGTGCCTCACGCATGAGAGGCAAGTGTTCTACCACTGAGCCACAACCCCAGCTCTAATGCTTTATTTTTTTTTAAAGTATTTTTTTGGTTGTAGATGAACATAATACCTTTGTTTAGTTTTCTGTGGTCCTGAGGATTGACCCCAGTGCTTCACACATGCAAGGTGTGCTCTCTGCTATTGAGCCACAACCCCAGCCCCTAATACTTTATTTTTTAATTTTCTTCTTAAATGTTTTTTAGTGGTAGATGAACACAGTACCTTTATTTATTTTATGTGGTGCTGAGGATCGAACCTGGTGCCTCACACATGCGAGGCAAGAGCTCAACCGCTGAGCCCCAGCCCCAGCCCTAATGCTTTATTTTTAATGTTACCAACATTTAGGGGAATATAACCTTAATTTTGATTTGGGTGTTTTTGTTGTTGTTATTGTTTTGTGTGTGTGTGTGTGTGTGTGTGTGTTTCTTTTCTTTTCTTGGTACTGGGGATTGAACACAGGGGCTCCCCTTTTTATTTTTTATTTTGAGATAGTCTCACTAAGTTGCTTAGGGCCTTGCTGAGTTGCAGCGGCTGGCCTTAAACTTACAATACTTCTGCCTCAGCCTCCTGAATCATTGGGATTACAGGCCTGTGCCACCACTCCCAGCTAACCTGTGAACTAATTTTTAATGTTAGAATTAGTTATGAGATAGTAACAAAATTGGCATGGTATTGGCACCAAAACAGACACATAGACCAATGGTACAGAATAGAAGACACAGAGACAAATACACGTAAATATAGTGTAAATATCTCATACTTGACAAAGGTGCTGAAAACATTCACTGGAGAAAAGAAAGCCTATTCAACAAATGGTGCTGGGAAAATTGGAAATCTACATGTAAAAAAGTGAAATTAAACTCCAATCTCTTACCCTGCACAAAACTTAACTCAAAGTGGATCAAAGACTTAGGCATTAGAACAGAGACCCTGCACCTGATAAAAGAAAATGTAGGCCCAAATCTTCACCATGTCAGTTTAGAAAGTGACTTCCTTAAGACTCCTAAAGCACAAGAAGTAAAATCAAGAATCAATAAAGGGATGTATTTAAACTAAAAAACTTCTTTGTAGCAAAGGAAACAATCAATAACATGAAGAGAGAACCTACAGAATGGGAGAAGATCTTTACCACATGACCTCACATACAGCACTAATCTCCAATATATATAAAGAACTCAGAAAATTAACACTGAAAAAACAACCCAATCAATAAATGGGATAAGGAACTGAACAGACACTTCACAGAAGAAATACAATTGATCAATATATATATATATGAAAAAATGTTCAACATCTCTAGCAATTAGAAAAATGCAAATCAAAACTACTGTAAGATTTCTTCTCACTCTAGTCAGAATGGCAATTATCAAGAATACAAGCAACAATAAATACTGGGGATGATGTGGGGAAAAAGTACACTCATACATTGCTTGTAGGACTGCAAATTGGTGCAACCAAGCTGGACGTGGTGGCGCACACCTGTAATCCCAGCACTTTGGGAGGCTGAGACAGGAGAATTGCAAGTTCAAAGCCAGCTTTAGCTTTGATAAAAGATTGAGGTGCCCAAATCTTTATCACGTGGGATTAAGCCCCGAATTCCTTAACAAGACACCTATAGCACAAGAAATAAAAGCAAGAATCAATAAATGGGATGGACTTAAACTAAAAAGCTTCTTCTCAGCAAGAGAAGAAGTGAAGTGAACAGAGAGCCTACATTCTGGGAGCTAATTTTTGCCACACGTACATCAGACAGAGCACTGATCTCCAGGATATATAAAGAGCTCAAAAAACTTAACACCAAAAAAACAAATAATCCAATCAATAAATGGGCTAAGGAGCTGAATAGAAACCTCTCAGAAGATGATGTACAATCAATAAACATATATATGAAGAAATGTT
>CM053404.1:71987443-72012526 GCA_028644305.1 Xerus rutilus
CTGCCCTGGGCTCCGGAGCAGAACTGGTGCGGTCCCGATCTTCCTTTGCAGCGCCGCACTCACTGGCGCAGTCCTCAGTGGCTAACGGCTGGGGTCGTGTGACCACGCGACCTTGCCCAGAATCTGCGTGTTTGATTGGACCTTGGATCCAATTTTCACGAGTAGACGCAGTTCCTACCCGTGACGAGTTCTGCGTGGCTGCGGGAGTCTCCCTGTCCTGCCGCCGCTCGCGGCTGCCGCCGCCGCCGCGGCCGCGGCTTTCGCCGCTCTAGGTCGCCACTGCGGCTGGAGACGTGCTCCGGTGAGGACCGCCCGCACTGCTTCCACTCACAAGTGAAATTTTCTGTGCTGATGGCAGTAATCCACTGCCGAAAAGTTGGGTGGAAGAAGTTTTTGAAGCAAAATTTTGGTCTGTAGTTTAGCGAGACTGGAAGGTGCCTCTCTCTACGCCGCCATCTTGCCTCTCTATACGAGTTGTTAACATTTTATGACCAGAGCTTTGGGTCTCAGCTGCAATTCTGAAATATAAAAAGGAAGAAAACATGCATGAAACACTTTGGCATATACGTTTATTCAGAATATAGAAATTAAATATCTAAAGAATAAAATAAGGACAGATTCACAGAGGTATCATGAAATTAATATTCTTAGATATAAGTTGGGACAACTGTTCCAGGAAATCAATTTGGAAATATGTAACAAGATCCTTAAAAATGTTCTTAAGTATATTATTGAAGACACAGAAAAAGGATGTGTATTATGATTGTATTTATATGAAATATTTATATTTCCAATTACTTAAAATAGGAAATAATCTACCTTTCCAATATTAAGTAAGCAGGGAAATTGTGTTATATCATTATAATAGAATATTACAGAGCCATTCAAAGCCACAGTTTTATGAGTTTTAGTGACTGTGGAAACAATTTCCAGAGTTGCCTCTTCATTGTGCTTTCAAAGGGTTCTAAGTTTTTTCCAGTGAATTTTTTTCCTTGCTGCTGGAGACCAAATGCAGGGCCTTGCACATGCTAAGCACATGTCCTACCACCTTATCCCCTCTAGTGAAAAGTTTAATTGCTAGTTTCAATAGTGGGCACAAGACAAGCAGGAAATAATAGGGCCTTTGCAACCGTGGTTGCTAGGCAAGGGCAGGTGAGCCTAATTCTGTCATCAAGCAGGATTGAGACAGGATAAAAAGGTGCAAAACCACTTTGGGGGAATAGCCACAAACTGTGTTGTTTTGAATGCTTACTCAGGCTAACACATGGTGCTAGTACAATGGTTCTCAAAATTTTTGATCTTAGGATCCTTTACATTCTTCAAGGTTATTGAGGACCCCTGAGAACTTGAGTGTGTGTAGAAAGGGTGGAAAAAGGGAATATATAGTCACTTCTCTGTATCCGAGGTTTCCACGCCCTTGATTTCAACCAATCATAGGAGAAAATTAATTGGGAAAAAAAAAAACGGTGTTCTGGGAACATGCACACTGTGTTTTTTGTCATTATTCCTTAAACAATAAATTACTTGGCATTTATATTGTGTTAGTGGTTTTGAGACAGGATCTTGCTAAGTTGCCCGGGCTGTCCTCAAACTTGTGATCCTTCTGCCTCAACCTCCTGAGTAGCTGTGATTACATTACACCTTGCTCTGTATTAGGCATTTTAAGTCATATAGAGCTGATGGGAGGATGTGTGCAGCTTCTATGCAATACTATGTCATTAATATAAAGAACTTGAATATCAGAGGATGTTGGTATCTGTAAGAGGGTCCTAGACCCAACCCCTGGCTGAAACCAAGGGATGACTGCATTTATCAACATTCTTTATACTAGAAATTAAAACTGAAAAATTTACAGAATATGCATTAATTGAAAAATAGCAATTCTAAACCCATTACATGTTAACACAAGGAATGGTTACTGGCAGCAAAGCAAGCGATTCTGTCTGGATCCTGGCTGGCAGAATTAGCACATAAGGAATAAGCAAATGATGAAAAAAGGAAAAAAGAACTTTATGCGGTTTGATCAAACTGGGGAAAAGCAGCTAAATTTTTTCTCCGTCTAGCAACAAAAGCCAGGTGATATACCTATGTAGATTTAGCTAGGCTATGCTAGCTGCAGAACATGTCAATGGTAACCAGCTGGGCCACAGAGTAGTTTTTATTTTCAGAATGAGGAATGTCAGGTACTCTGTTTCATAATGTATTAGATGCAAAATGTGTTAGTCAGCTTTTCATCTCTGTGACTAAAATACCTGACAAAAACAACTTAGAGGCTGGGCACAGTGGCCTACGCCTGAAATCCCAGTGGCCTGGGAGGCTGAGGTAGGAGGATCGCAAGTTTAAAGCCAGCCTCAGCAAAAGTGAGGCACTAAGCAACTCAGTAAGACCTTGTCTCTAATAAAATACAAAATAGGGCTGGGGATGTGGCTCAGTGGTAGAGTGCCCCTGAGTTCAATCCCAGGTACCAAATGAACAAACAAAAACAACTTAGAGGAGGAAAAGTTTATTTTGGGCTCATGGTTTCAGAGTTCTTAGTCCATGGTTGGTTTAATCCATTGCTCTGGGCCTGAGGTAAGATAGAACATCATGGCCAAAAGACATGGCAGAGGAAACCTGCTCAACTCATGGCAGCCAGGAAGCAGAGAGAGGGCAAGGAGCCAGGGATAACATAACAGAAGCATGCCCAGTGACCTAAATTCCTCCAGCCACATCCCACTTGCCTATAGTTACTTCCCCGTAATCCATTCAAATTATTAATCCATCAAGTGAATTAATCCATTGATGACGTTTCAGCCCTTATAATCTAATCATTTCACCTCTGAACATTCCTGCATTGAATATGAGATTTTGGGGGGACACCTGATATCCAAATCAGAACACGAAATAACCATCTTTTCCAAAACAAAACAAAACTTGTGGGATGAGTGGCATTACAAAAATTTTTGCTGGGGCTGGGGATATAGCTCAGTTGGTAGAGTCCTTGCCTCACATGCACAAGGCCCTGGGTTTAATCCCCAGCACAATAACAATAACAATAACAATAACAACAACAACAATGACAACAAATTTTTGCAAGTCTCTTGAATATCTATCTGGTTTAATGGTACAGTGGGATTCTTCTGCTTCTGCATGCAATCTCTTGTGATGTATTGTTTTGGTTGAAGCAGATGGAGAAAGTCCAGTCTCCCTCAGGTATGTAGATAGAAAACAGAAGCTGGTGCACTCCCTGAAGTCCACAGACCACACTTTGAGACTTGTTACTCTAGTCTTAAATTACAAGGTTTGCAATCATATAAACAATACTCTAGCAGAAACTGGTATGCTAAACTCTCAACAGAGACCAGAGATAAATCTGTTTAGACCTAAGTCCAAAGTTTCTCACAAATCTCTATAAACCACACAACTTTTTTTTTTTTTTGTATTGGAGATTGAACCCAGCGGGGCTGGGCCACATCCCCAGCCCTTTTTAATGTTTTATTTAGAGATGGGGTCTCACTGAGTTGCTTAGGGCCTTGCTAAGTTCTGAGGCTGGCTTTGAACTTGTGATCCTCCTGCCACAGCCTCTTGAGTTGTTGGGATTACAGGCGTGTGCCAATATTTTCTTTTTTGTACTGGAGATTGAACTCAGGGACACTTGACCACTGAGCCAGCCCTATTTTGTGTTTTATGTAGAGACAGGGTCTCACTGAGTTACTTAGCATCTTGCCCTTGCTGAGGCTGGCTTTGAACTTATGATTCTCCTGTCTCAGCCTCCCTAAGTGCTGGGATTACAGGCTTGCGCCACCGCGCCCGGCTCCAACATTTTTTTTTATTACTTTGAAAATTATTGGGAGGATGGGAATATGAAAGACAGTAGAATGAATTGGGCATAACTTTCCTATGTTCATATATGAATACATGACCAGTATAACTCCACATCATATATGACCACAAGAATAGGAAGTTATACTCCATGTATGTATGATATGTCAAAATACGCTCTACTGTCATGTATATATAAAGAGAACAAATTTTTTAAAAAAGGAGAAAAAATTACTTTAACTCAATAGCCCATTTCTTTTTCAAACCACCCAAAGGCTTTTTGCCTCATTATATACCTACAGTCTGCACAGCTCTGGCCACCAGGGGGCTCCCACTACCATCCTTTTCCAGAAGAATCCAATTCAGGATAATTCATCCCTTGAAGAACTAGACGCCCAAGTCAGCAGGGCTTAATTTCTTTGATTGGTTCAACTCGAGAAGAGTCAGTTAAGTAAATGGAGAATTAAGTCAAATAAAAGAGAAGTTAAAAAAAAAGATTACAACTATGTTTTAAAGTGGGAGGCTGTTTTTAAAAATCCCTTCTAAGCAATTTAGTGACACTTTGTCTCAAAATAAAAAATAAAAAAGGCTGGGGATGTAGCTCACTGGTAAAGTACACCTGGGTTCAATCTTCAGTTTAAAAAAATCCCAAAAGTGTCATTCTGGATATCAGAAGTACTATTTGGCCCATTTACTCTTTTACCACCTAGTACGACTTTCTCTCATTATATTTAACTGACATGCTTAAATTGGGTATACTATCTCCACTAACATGTGGCGTCATACTTAGAAACCACATAGGATAAGAAGAGAAGTAGTAGAGGATGAGCCACTCAACCATGAAAGATGGGAAATCTGGTTTTCATTCTAGCACATTCTCATCTGACACTGGAGAGCGACTTCATATCAGAGGCAGTCCACCTGTAAACTAGGTCTAATAATACTTCACCTGTCTAAAAGCTTAATTCTCAGCAAGATTGTTTCTGGAGTTCCTCCCTAGTTTTGAGATGTACAGATCTGTGATTCAATTTGAATCTGGTGGAGTTCTTCAGTTGCATGGACAGAAACCAACTGGCTAATGTGTCCCAACTTTTTTAGTAAGACTTAAAGGATTCTTATGACCCAGACCCTGTCTGTATCACCAGCCTCACACCTCCTGCAGACCCAGCTGCGAAGCTCCAGTTATACTATAACTCATCCCCACTTTGCCTCCCTATCTCTTCTCTCTTGATAGGTAGACATCACTTTTTCATGGTTGCCTTTCTTGACTTCCCCAGTCTCTCCTAGGTGATCCAGTTGCCTTCTCTACTTCTCCATCATACTTTTGTTGTTTTTGTACCCAGGATTGAACCCAGGAGTGCTTTACCACTGAGCCATATCCCTAGCTATTTTTTGTTTTATTTTGAGGCAGGGTTTCTTAGGGCCTTGCTAAGTTGCTGAGGTTGGCTTGTAACTTGTGATCCTCCTGCCTCAGCCTCCCAAGCTGCTGGGATTACAGGCATGCACCGCCATGCCCGGCCTCCATCATAATTTTGACACTACCACATTATAATTTCCTCAGTGTTTTTCCCAACACATAGCACAGTATCTGGCACATAGTAGGTATACAAAAAAAATCAATTGATGGAGGAAGGAGAGAAGACATCTCCCTCTAGATAGTGCCAGTCACATAGTAGGTATTCGTTAAACATTTGTAGAACTGAACTGAGAACACTGGGGCCCTTAACAGGATAGTTAATATCCAATAAAATAGACACAAATACTAGTAGGATTTTGATACAGGAGAGATTGGCACAGGAATTTGCTTTTATCACAGAACAAATAAATGACAGACATGAGATCTGATTCGCAATTTTGATATCTTTCATAATTATGGGGAGACAGCCAGCATCTCATCTCATTCTTCCTGCCAAGGAGGGTGTAAGCCACCTGAGAAATTAAAGTCTAGAAGAATTAGCGAAGAACAAAAGACAAAGTCAGAAAGATAATTTTCAAAAAGTTGGAGCATCACACAGGAGCTGGGCTAGACAATAGAAAATGGCTCCCATGGTTTATTTAAAGGGGTACATCAAAAGCAGGGATAAGGTGACAGGGTTGCAGAGGTAGCTGAGCTCGCTCTTCACTTTCAAGGGTGGAGTCTTGCTTCCTGATGTCTTGCAGTCAGCAGGTTGACTGGCATCTTGGCAGGTCACACCCATCTCAGAGGGGCTGTGCAGCTACAGCAGGTCACTCCATCTTCAGTGCTGTGGGGGGGGCTTTGGCAGAGCTTGAATAGGGCTCACAATGAGTCAGGGCATTCAACCAGAGGACATGTCCACTGGTCATTCCAGACACGGGATTCTCCTATTCAATAGGCTACAATGCATGGTGGTCCATACACAGCCCAAGGATGGCTCACAACACATTATAATTTTATTTAGAAAAGGGAAATGCTTTCTTCTTTCCCTTGATGCTAATCAGTGTAAGGAGACTCTTGTGACACACAGCTAAGCACCTGCAGCTACCTTGAGTTTAACCCTCTGGAGAAGATGTAAAGACACTTGGAGAGACTAAAACAGGATGCCCAATAACTGGATTCTAACAAGATCAGAGAAACGAGGGAGGGGAGGCATATGGTAGCACAGTGAGAACAGATGCTGCCTGATTTGAAGAGACAAGAACATAAACACATGGAAGCATTCTTTGTGTGACTATAGAGCACGCACGCCTTAGGAGAGCATACCCCCACCCTCGTACCTCTCCTGCAGGGACTTTATGGTCTGCAGTTCTGAAAGGGATCTAGGCATGTACCTGGAAACTAAGACCATCAAAATCCTCTTCTGTTAGAGGTCAGAAATGGTGACAGGGATGCAGAGGTAGCTTGAGCTCGCTCTGCCAAAGGCTTCTGATGACAACTTCCCAGAAGCAAATGACCTTGACCACACTCCTACACAGTGCCCAGGCTGCCCAGTCCCTGCATTCCCTTGAGGGTGCTCCTTCCTTCCTTCTTCCCTCTCTCGCTCACTTTCTTTCTTGATTTCTTCCTTCCATGCATAACATAAACTTCACCATCTTAACTGTGGAGAGCAGTGACTTGAATCATGGTTCTCTGCCCCATGGCTGCATTACCCTGGGAACTTCGTGAGCAAAGGTGCAGGTCAAGATGGCCCAGTTGCTATGGTGATGCTTGGCCTGAGGCAGCTCCATGCAAAGGTGCAGAGCTGTATCAGGACCTTGAGCTCAGGCACCAACTCCCAAGGATAGAGAATTCTGAGCATAACAAGATAACTTTAATGTCTCACAAGTCCTGAGTCCTTCAGATTGCTTGCTTTGCTGAAACTTTCCCACAAATAATGTTTTTTAAAAAAAATCTTTTAGTTGTAAATACCTTTATTTTGTTTATTTATATGCGGTGCTAAGGATTGAACCTAATGCCTCACATGTGCTAGGCAAGTGCTCTACCACTAAGCCACAACCCCAGCCCACAAATGTTTTGATGATGAAACCTGTATAATAAATGAACTCTACCAACTCTGAGTCATTATTCCTCCACCAGAGGGTAATGTCTCATCTAGCCCCAGCTTGCTCTCTCTGTGTTTGTTTGTCTTTTCTCAACTCCCTATTGCCCCTTGCCAATTTTTCTGAATTAACGGTTGTGGCTGAGAGATGGGGTCGCAGCACTTAACAATTTAACAATCCCTTATTTTTAAGGCTGAATAATATGTAATTGTATGGCTAGAGCACATATTCTTTATCCATTCATCTGCTGATGGACACTTTGGGTTGTTTCCACCTTTTGGCTATTCTGAACAAAGCTGCAGTGAACAGAGGCTTATTTATTATGAAGAAGAATGTATTCTCTTTTCAGAACAAAAATTTTGACTAGGACACAGGAATCTGAAGATTCGGGTTCAGAGCACAGAGGTGACATGTTTTAGTTTGGGGAGGCTAATCTCCCAGTCTTTAGTTTCCTCAACTGTAAAATGAAATGCTAATATTTACTAGCTCTTAAATCTGTGAGAAAAATTGCATGAGATCATGGACATGAAGTTATTTTAAGCTGAAAATCCTCATCCAGCCCAACAGTTAAGGATTTTGTGACCAGCCATTGTGACCAATGGAAAGTGAAATCTGTGATGGTCAGTTCATGGTAGAGGCAGATGCAGAGATGTTTTCTGCAATACAAACTCATCAACAGCTATTATCAGATTAGTAGCTGAAAGTAGTTTCTTGGGTGGAGAGGGTACCAGGGATTGAACTCAGAGGCTCTCAACTACTGAGGCACACCCCCAGCCCTATTTTGTATTTTATTTAGAGTCAGAGTCTCACTAAGTTGCTTAGCACCTCACTTTTGCTGAGACTGGCTTTGAACTCGTGATTCTTCTGCCTCAGCCTCCCAAGCTGCTGGGATTACAGGCCTATGCCACCATGCCTGGTGTGAAAGTAATTTTTATGTTTTCTTTTCTTTTCTTTCTTTCTTTCTTTTTTTTAGTTTTTCTGTTTTCTGTAGACATTTAAGGTACTTTTGTAACAGTGGTCCACTTTATGCTTTTTTTGGTTTGTTTTTTGTTTTTTGGTACTAGAGATTGAACTCAGGGTCACTCGACCACTGAGCCACATCCCCAGCCCTATTGTGTGTTTTATGTAGAGACAGGGTCTCACTGAGTTGCTTAGCCCCTCACCGTTGCTGAGGCTGGCTTTGAACTCGTGATTCTCCTGCCTCAGCCTCCCTAAGTGCTGGGATTACAGGCTTGCACCACTGCGCCCGGCTCTACTTTATGTTTTGAATATAGCCCTTGCTGCTCTGCCACTGCCACTTATTTTTTAAAGGACATGTTTCTTTCTCTTCCTCTCTCAATGCTCCTCTCTCATCTCTCCCCCTCCCTAATCTCAGGGGAAG
The DNA here is from genome assembly GCA_028644305.1 of Xerus rutilus. NCBI lineage: Eukaryota > Metazoa > Chordata > Mammalia > Rodentia > Sciuridae > Xerus > Xerus rutilus. The sequence goes on from CM053404.1 coordinate 71,996,124, forward strand.
CAAGGTTACCTTTCTTCCTCATCCTAGGCAGAGTTATCTGTACTTGAGCAAATACCATAGGAATGAAGTCATTCCAACTTTGGCACCAGAAGATCTCAGAAATAATTGATCTCCAAAATAACAAGTGAATTACTACTCCAAAAGAGAACATGTGGAATGTAGACTTTGAATCACCTCTTTAAAAAAACCTCTATTCCCCCTGATAGGTAGAATCATAGCCTATCAGGAGTCCCTTGTGTTTCTCTTTTGCTAGCGAAGCAATAAAACTTCTTTTCCCTTTTTCTCAAAACGATATCTTTGTTATTGAATTGGCATTGGGGACAAGGACCAAGCTTTCAGTAACACTTTTATTAAATAATTCTTTAAAAATTACTTCTCTGGGCCGGGCACAGTGATGCATGCCTGTAATCCCAGAAGCTCAGGAAGCTGAGGCACGAGGATAGCAAGTTCAAAGCCAGCCTCAGCAATTTAGCAAGGCACTAAGCAACTCAGAGACTCTGTCTCTAAATAAATTATAAAAAATAAAATAAAATTAAAAATCACTTCTCAGATATATTCCAATGAAACTGCTTTAGACCTTATCCCATGTTCCTATGTCCTGAACTGTAGCTCTCATATATGTTCTTCCTGAATTGTATGCATGTGTTAAACATCAGTTTAAAATGGAGTTATGGAATCTTTTTGTTTTCTTATGGTAAAAAACATATAAAAGTTTCCATCTTAACCAGTGTTAACTGTACAATTCAGTCATGCTAATTATATTCATACTGTTGAGCAACAGTCCACCAGAGGAGTTCCCAGAGAGAGAGACCTTGACTTGTTCTGGGCAGTGGTGTGGGGGTTGTGCTGTGTTTCTCAGCTCTGTGTTTTGTTTTGTTTTGTTGGTATGAGGGATTGAACCCAGGACCTCTTAACCACTGAGCCACATCCCCATCCCTTCTTTGTTTTTTGGGTTTTTTTTTTTTTTTTGGTACTGAGGATTGAATTCAGGGGTATTTAACCACTGAGCCACATCCCAGCCCTATTTTGTGTTTTATTAGAGACAGGGTCTCACTTTGTTGCTTAGTGCCTCACCATTGCTAAGGCTGGCTTTGAACTCGCGATTCTCCTGTCTCAGCCTCCCGAAGTGCTGGGATTACAGGTGTGCACCACCTCACGTGGCCCCAGCTTTTCTTATTTTACTATTTTGAGACAGAGTCTTGCTAAGTTGCTGAGACTGGCTTTGAACTTGTTATCCTCCTGCCTCAGCCTCCCCAGATGCTTGTATTACAGGCATGCACCACTGCATCCAGCTAGCTCTGTATTCTTGCAGGAGAAAATTCCAGGCAAAACATGAAAGATTGTAAAAGTATAGCAATGAAAGCACTCTCAAGAGGGAGAGAGTAGGTCATCTGTAAGAGAAGAGAGAGACCTAGCACCCCTTTGTTCCCCAGTTTTATTGGGGGTCTTAGAAAAATTTCTAGAAAGTCTGTCCAGTTACTACTTATCAACTTAAAAAAATTTTTTTTTAGTTGTTGTTTTAGTCAGCTTTTTTGCTGCTGTGACTAAAGGATCTGACAAGAACTACTGTAGGGTTATTTGAGGGCTCACAGTTTCAGAGGTCTTAGTCCAGAGAAGGCTGACTCCATGCCTCAGGGCTTGAGGTGAGGCTGAACATCATGGCGAGTGTAGGAGCATATGCCATAGACATGCCTGGACATGCCAGGACTCACTAAGTTGCTGGCCATAAGGAACAGCAGCCATTGACGTGCTTAGTCATACCTGCTCGTAATCAATAAGGGGATATAAGGGACACTAGCCATAGGCATGCTTAGCAATGACTGGTTACAATTGATAGGATGCATAGCTCCATGGACATGTGCAAAGAATATGCCCAGTGGCAATTACATTATTTCACTGGACATAACCAATGGACATTGACTTTCACTGGGTGTAACCAATCACCAGCTTACACCACCAACTTGAAACTGTATTTAAACTGCTTGTCCTGCCACATTGGAGGTTTTTACTCCACGGACATCAGTGAGACTGGCTGCCTTGCTGTCCATTCCTGGATCAACTCCACCATTCCCTGACGTCCAGCCATGGCTGAAGAGAACCACCAGAAAAAGACAACGTCTGTTCTTTGCCTAAGAGAAGTCGCGTGGCACCAGAGATACTTTGGGGCTTGTGGTTACCCTAGGATTGTGCAAACTGCTTATAGTATTTAATTGCCCTAGGATACTGTGACTTACCTATAGTGTTTAATTAGTGCACACTGAACGCTAGTTGGGGTGCTCCAGCACACTCAATACTTTTTGCATTAATTGTTTATATTTGATGATTGGTGTGATTGAATATACACTTGCATTTAAAGACAATCTGTCTCTAATTGTACCACTTGCAACAGTGGGAAAGTGTGATGGAGGAAAGTAGCTCACATAATGGTGATCAAGAAGTGCAGAGAAGCCGGGCGCGGTGGTTCACGCTTGTAATCCCAGCACTTAGGGAGGCTGAGACAGGAGAATCGCAAGTTTAAAGCCAGCCTCAGCAATGGTGAGGCACTAAGCAACTCAGTGAGACCCTGTCTCTACATAAAACACAAAATGGGGCTGGGGATGTGGCTCAGTGGTCGAGTGCCCCTGAGTTCAATCCCCAGTACCAAAAAAAAAAAAAAAAAGAAGTGCAGAGAGAAGCCAGGTGCAGTGGCGCAGGCCTGTAATCCCAGCACTTTGGGAGGGTGAGACAAGAGAATCGCTCGTTCAAAGCCAGCCTCAGCAAAAGCAAGGCACTAAGCAACTCAGTGAGACCCTGTCTCTAAATAAAACACAAAATAGGGCTGAAGCCGGGCTCGGTGGTGCACACCTGTAATCCCAGCACTTAGGGAGGCTGAGAAAGGAGAATCGCGAGTTCAAAGCCAGCCTCAGCAATGGCGAGGCGCTAAGCAACTCAGTGAGACCCTGTCTCTACATAAAACACAAAATAGGGCTGGGGATGTGGCTCAATGGTCGAGTGCCCCTGAGTTCAATCCCCAGTACCAAAATAAAAAAAGCAGAGAGACTCCAGATACAAAATATATACCCCATAGCCACACCTCCAAATAACCACTTCCTCCAGCCACACTCCACCTGCCTCTAGTTACCACCCAGTTAATCCCATCAGGGCTTAATTCACTGATTGGGTTAAGACTGTCACAGCCCAATCACTTCTCCTCTGAACCTTCTTGCATTGTCTCACACCAGCTTTGGGGATACCTCATATCCAAAGCATAACAGTTGTCAATGGATCTTTTATTTTATATATATATGTGTGTGTGTGTGTGTATGTGTGTGTGTGTTGCTGAGGATTGAACCCAGGGCCTCACACATGCCGGGCAAGTGCTGTACCACTGAACTACAACTCCAGCCCCACTTCTCAACTTTTGACTGACCGTAGAACTGCGGCAGATTTTTTAAGTTTCTACCATGCATGATTCCTCACGTGTTCCCAAGCAAAACACACGAGAGGGGGAAATTTTACTAATATAATATTAAAATGATACGCTAAAGATCTAAAGACAACTCTTGGCCCCTACTGACCATCTTTAATTGAAACATGTTTTGGGTTTTTTGTTTTTATTTTTTTACAGATTTTATGATCATGGGCTTTGATAAAGGTCATGAATGTCCCCCCTTCAGGGTAACTTTGTGTTCTTATCAGCAGGGAGGAATCTTACAATCAAAAGCCTGAAGTGATAAAACTCTATAGATAACAGGTTGTTTGCCTAGGAATGTTACACATCCTATTGACTGAAAGCAGAGTAGGGCCAGAATGGCCTTAGGTAAGTTGCTTTTTAAAAGAAAGCATTTGGTAGACCAGCTCACAGGCGCAGTCTATAGAATCATCCCCTTAACTCATGTTCTTACCTCTCTATCTGCTACCTATCAGACTCAGGACAAATGAGGTCCTTGCTATATGTATCACAAAAGATCTCAGCACACACCAGACACACAGATTCATTTAGGAAAGCAGATACACATTCAAGGGAGCATACTGGCCATCTTGAGAGAGAGAGAGCAACTTTTGGGGTAGAGCAAGGAATATACATTTAAGGGAGAATATGAACCATCTCCAGAGGATGAAATAGAAACCCTTTGGTATGGGGTGTTAATATATACAGAAGAATAGGGGCTGAACCAGAGATGGAGTCAGAGAGGAGTTACACAATTTTGTGACACTTCTAGTGCTTACACATTGTCTCCCATCATGTTACTTTTTCAAGGAGTTGGGCCAAGAGTTCAGGTCGAGGACATAGGCTAAAGATACCGGCTGGGTTGCTCAAGAGTTGCTTGTTTTGCATTTCAAATGTTCCAGCTCATGGGCTCCTCTTTTTGAGACTCAATATATCTTTCTTTTTCTATATTCCCCCAATTCCTATCTCACAACCAATTGTCAGAAGGTTTTCATCTTACAAAACTGAAACTCTGTATCCATTAAACAATTCCTCTTTCTCCCCATTCCCAGCCCCCAGTAGCCAGTCTCATTGGATTCTTTGTTTTGAAAGAAGGCTATCTACTTTCTGCCTCCAGGTTCTTTGATTTTTTTTTTTTTCTTTTTTGGTACTGGGGATTGAACTCAGGGGCACTCGACCACTGAGCCACATCCCCAGCCCTATTTTATGTTTTATGTAGAGACAGGGTCTCACTGAGTTGCTCAGCGCCTCGCTGTTGCTGAGGCTGGCTTTGAACTCACGATTCTCCTGTCTCAGCCTCCCTAAGTGCTGCGATTACAGGCCTGTCTTTGATTTTGACTACTCTAAATACCTCATATAAATGGCATTTGTGCCCGAGTACAGTAGGTGCTCCTCTTGGTGAGTGCAAACCAATAACCACACCAGAAAATAAAACAGTGAAGAAATGTTTATTGCTTTCAGCCAATAAAGAGACTGTTGGGGATAATGCCCAAAGCATTCTCTCCCTGAATAAAGGAAGCAAGGGAGTTCTATTGGGGAGATTGAAGCATATTCACACTGTAGAGACTTGTTATGCCTAAGCATGTGTGCATTGAGATCATGCTTCTTTATATATCACAGATCACATGGTTTTTCTTCTTCTTCTTTTTTGGTACTAGGGATTGAACTCAGGGGTACTTAACTACTGAGCAACATCTCCAGCCCCTTTTTTTTTTTTTTTTGGGTACTGGAGATTGAACTCAGGGGCACTCAACCACAGAGCCACATCCCCAGCCCTATTTTGTGTTTTACGTAGAGACAGGGTCTCACTGAGTTGCTTAGCACCTCACTGTTGTTGAGGCTGGCTTTGAATTCATGATTCTCCTGTCTTAGCCTCCATAAGTGCTGGAATTACAGGCTTGCACCACTGTACCCAGCTTCCCCAGCCCTTTTTTATATTTTATTTAGAGATAGGGGCTTGCTGAGTTGCTTAGAGCCTCGTTAAGTTGCTGAGCCTGGCCTTGAACTCCCAGTCCTACTGCCCCAGCTTCCCAAGCCACCGGGATTACAGGCATGTGCCACCATGCCTGGATATCACATATTTTAGAATGGTGGACAAAACCACTCCTAAAGTGGAAAATTTAGCATTATAATGAAATTATAATGAACAAAGTTTACTCTGTGTAACCTAGAAGAGGGACCGGGTGGCTTTAGTTGGTTTAAACCAGTTCCTCGTGGCCTTTTTAGGAAAGTCTTTCCTGAAACAACAACAACAACAAAGCTGCTTGAATGGATGTTAGCAGTTGTCAGGAGAGGCAGCAGCTTCTTCCCCAGCAAACACAGGTGTTTGACCCTAAAAGTTCCTGCCCAGCAGGAAACAGTATTTGTCTTTTTTTTTTTTTCTTGACTGGCTTATTTTCACTTTACCTCCAGGCTAGTATGAGGTAAAGTTTAAGATGAAAGTTTTCCTAGGGAGAAAAGGAATGACCTCAGCTTACAGGCAAAACCACCTTTAAAATTCAGACAGACCTGCAAACCAAAGACCAGCAATGAGCTTCTCAGTAGTGTGTAAAACTCCAGGAGGACAGGACCAGAGGCTGACCAGGAGGCCTATCTGGGTCCACTTCCCTTGGTTCCCAGTGGCTGTAGTGAGTACAGGTCAAGGTCTCGAGTCCTGGAACAAAGAGAGCCTGGCCTTTGTTCCCTGGTGCGAAGGAAACACAGTTATGAGTTTTGCTCTGGGATTCTTTGGGCACCTCTTCATTGAGGGTTGTTATTAAGTATAGCATTATGTTAGGCACTGGGTGGTAGGAAAAGCGCAGAGAAAACAAGCATCTGTAACACACAGGCCCTGCTCCAATGGAGCTTATGGAAGAATAAATGAATTTAATAAAAATTACAAGAGCCCATTCTGTGCTAGGTACTGGGGACTCTATCGGGAGTGAGACACATTCACTTTAACAAACATTACTAACCAGAAAAATTAGTTTGACATGGATCTTTGATCTAATATAGCTAAAAAGCTTCTAGGAGAAAACATGAGAATTTCTTCATGATCTTGGGGTGGAAAAGGATTTCTTAAATAGAATACAAAAAGAACTAACCATAAAAGATAAAATAAGTTGGGCTTCATCAAAATTAAACCTGCTTTTTAAAAGGCATAATTAAGAAAATTGGGACAGGGACTATGGCTCAGTCACAGAGTGCTTGTCTAGTATGTGTGAGGTCCAGCATCACAGAAGAAAGGCAGGCAGGCAGGGAAGAAGGAAGGAAGGAGGGAGAGAGGGAGGGAGGGAAGGAATTGGATAAACACAATCACATGCTTATAAATGTAGCACCTCAAGTTCTTCATCTTAGGCATGAACTCATTATTTCCCATCATAGAAGGTGAGGGTATAACTCTTTTTAAACCCTCTGCCTTCAGTACTCATTCTTGATCCTCCATCCTAATACAGTATTGACATAATTTTAATGAAATAAATATTCAATATTTCATTATTACAACTATGTAAATGTCATTCCCAAATGAACCAAATGGTTGTAAATGATAATTCCTTTTACTTTTTACCAGCTGTTATGGTTTAGATACCAGGTATCCCCAAAAGCTCATGTGTGAAATAATGCAAGAAACTTTAAAGGTGAATGATTGGGTTATGAAAGCCATAACTTAATCAGTGAACTAATTGCCTGATGGGGATTAACTGAGAGGTACCTGTAGGCAAGTAGGGTGTGGCTGGAAGAGGTAGGTCATCCAAGCCATGCTTTTGGGGTATATATTTTGTCCCTGGAGAGTGGAGTCTCTCTTTCTCTCCTGCTTTCTGATCATCATATCTTGGCTGCTTTCTTCTGCCACATGCTTCTGCTATGATGTCCTGCTTCACCTTGAGCCCTGAGGAATGGAGCCAGCTATCTGTGGACTGAGACCTCTGAACCCATAAGCCCCTAAATAAACTTTTTCTCCTAAAATTGTTCCTGTCAGGTCTTTTGGTCACAGCAGTGAAAAAACTGACTTTAAAAAGCAGCCTTTATTTTTCTCTAGAATTCATAACTGGCTTGTATTTTCCCTTTGCCTAATTTTCAATGTACTTATCCCAAATCCATTCCAACTGTTCACTAAGTACCAACATCTTCTTTGATCATCTCCCCTAGAGCCTCTGACGCATCCTATGCACCTCTATAAGAGGTGGGTGGCTGTCATCCCAAATGGCTTCAATATCCTTTCCTTTGTTGACTATGATTTCTCAGACCCCATATCTTCTTCTAGGTTGGTTTAATGCCTGGCTTTGTGGAGCACATCTTCCAATAGCATTTTGAAAAAGAATGTATATAAGAAAATGTTTTAATTTGGGGATGTCTGAAAATGCCTTTATTTGGCCTTCATACTTCAAGGGCTAAGGATGTGGCTCAGTGGTTGAGTGGGCCTGGGTTCAATGCCCGGTATTTAAAAAAAAAAAAAAAAAAAAGTCATTCTGATTCTTGATTCTTTGTATATCAACTGTTTTGTCTTTCTGGAAACATGTAGGGTTTTTTTCTTTATTTAAAATATCCTGAAATTTTGTGATGATATGCATTTGTATGTGTTTCTTTTTAGCCCTTATTTTGGGCATTTTAGGCCTCTTTTAGTCTAGAAACATACTGTTAGCTTTGGGATATTTTCCTGAATTATTGAATTGATGATTTCCTTAATTCTACTTGAAAAATTTTTGCTTTTTATGGAACTTATGCTTTTTATGTCTCCAGTGCAGACAATAGACATGGACTTATCTTCTGATTTTCCCTTTCTTCATTTTTGGTGCACTTTTGTGTGTGTGTATGTATGTGTAGAAGAGTTCCTTGACTTTATTTTCCAACTTTCTATTAATTTTTTCATTTTTATGTTATTACTGGTTTTTTAATTACAAAAGGTTCTTTTGTTCTCTGAATATTATTTTTTAAAATAACATCCAGTTTTTGTTTCAAGGTTATAACATCTACTCTTATATACATTTTTATAAAATAATTTTAATGTGTATAAATCTGGGTGTAGTATAGCTTTGGACAGTATTATACAATCTCAGTTTTTCAACAGTGCACTCTGTGCAATATAACAAACAAAAAGAGATCAATTGTCTCTTAATATAAATAATGATAATAATTAAACTAAGATTTTAAACATTATAGAAGAGTGATAATTCATAATTCATACCTGTATGTTACTTTTGTGGGGGGGTACTGGAGATTGAACTCAGGGGCACTCGACCACTGAGCCACATCCCCAGCCCTATTTTGTGTTTTTATTTAGAGACAGGGTCCACTGAGTTGCTTAGCACCTCACCGTTTGCTGAGGCTGGCTTTGAACTTGCGATTCTCCTGTCTCCGTGTACTTTACTATTTAGACTAGTTGTAGATAGACTCTACAATGCATTATAACACATTATGCACTAAGTTATTAGGCAAAAAAGAAAAAAAATTACAGTAAAACCTAAAATGTTTCCTCATTGTCCAGTTTACAACTCAAGTAAATTTTTATTTTTATTTTATTTTATTATTTTATTTTATTTTTTGGTACTGGAGATTGACCTCAGGGGCACTTGACCACTGACCCACATCCCCAGCCCTATTTTGTGTTTTATGTGAGACAGGGTCTCACTGAGTTGCTTAGCTCCTCGCTTTTGCTGAGGCTGGCTGTGAATTCGCAATTTTTCTCATCTCAGCCTCCCAAAGTGCTGGGATTACAGCCACTGTGCCCAGCTCAAGTAAATTTTTAAAAAATCATTATTAATGAGAAAGATAATGAAATAAAACAAGAGTATTTGCCACATGTCAGTTTCACTCTTTTCACTACTATGGTTAAGTTAGGGCAAATGTCATTTTTAGGTAAATTGTCATAAAGTCATATTTTGAGTATACCTCAAGATACTATTAAGGATTTTATCACAAGAAAAATTATGAACTCATTACCCAGAGAAGAGAATTTAACAGGTGTGATGTGATAAGAAACAATGCTGAATTGTGAGATTCTTATTTTTGAGATACAGGGGAACTGAGTTCATAAGTGCTCTGCCACTGAGCTATATCTCCCCTCTCCTTTTGTTAAGACAGGGTCTTGCTAAATTGCTCAGGTTGGCCTCAAACTTGTGATCCTCCTGCCTCAGGCTTCTGAGTAGGATAATTTTTTTAATGAAATAACCAATATTGTAAATCTGCAGATTTACTGTGTAACATCTACTCTTATCATTTTGATAATATCATTCATAATTTGTTGAAGCTTTTTTCTCCTTCTATAGTCCCTTTCATTTAGGATGTATTTTTTATTTGTTTCTTTGTCTCTGTGTGTTTTTTTTTTTCTGAATCATTCATGTTAGAAGCTTCCTTTAGGTTCACATTAGTCCTCAAAGATTTATCTCTTAGTTCATTTTCTGTTGTTATAACTGAATACCACAACCTGGATAATTTATAAGGAAAATAAGTTTATTTGGCTTATGATTTAGAAGGCTGGGAAGTTCAAGATCAGGCAGCTGCATCTGGTGAGGTCCTCCTCTGCAGACTCCTGAAGTGGCATGGAGCATCATATAGAAAAAGGGGCTGAGTATCCTAGCTCAGGTGTCTCCTAATCTTATAAAGCCACAATGCCATTAGATTATAAAGCTGAGCTAGTTGCTATCATCAAAGTATCCAATAAGGCCAACTTAGAGGAAGAAAAGTTTATTTTGGCTCATGGTTTCAGAGATTGAGTCCATGGTCAGCTGACTCCATTGCTGTGGTCCTGAGCTAAGGTAGAACATTATGGTAGCTGGGCAATGCAGAGTAGCACTTCTCTGCTGATGGCAGCCAGCAAGAAAAGAGAGAAAAGGAAAGGGCTACAGGGAAGATGCATCCTTCCAGGGCCCATCCTCAGTAACCCACCTCCTCCATTTATGCTCCACCTGCTACAGTTACCACCCAGTTAGTCCATTCAAACTAGGATGGACTGATTAGGTTACAGCTCTCATAATCCGATCAATTTACCTCTGAATATTCCTGCATCAATTCAGAGCTTTTGGGGGATACCTCCTATCGAAACCATAACAAAAGCCATTAGATTCTAAAGCCACAATGCCATGAGATTAGAGTACTACCCTTATGATTTTATTTAATCTTCATTACTTCCCAAAGCTCCCACCTTCTCATACCATAGCCAGTTAAGTTCCCACCCTCTTTTTTTTTTATTTTTAAACTTTTTATTTGGAGATAATTGTAGCTTCACATCAAGTTATAAGAAATAATACAGAGACATTTCATGTATTCTTGACCCATATTCCCCCCAATTTCTACATCTTGGAAATTATAGTACAATATCACAACCAGGAAGTTGACATTGATGTAGTCACCATGTGTTATGGTTTGGATATTTTTTTTCTTCTTTTTTTAACCCATGGTGGTGGTTCTGGGGTTTGAACTCAGGACCTCCCGTAAACTAGGCAAGCACTCCACTGCTGAATCCACTTCTTCAGTCCATGATCTGGATCTTAACTGTGCCCCCAGATCTCATGTACAGAAAGAAGACTTGGTTTCCATCCATTGCAGCAGTGTTCAGAGGGGGAAGTTTGGGGAGGATCATGAAGGCTCTTGGTCTCATGAATGGATTAATCTGTTTAGGAATTCATTGTTTAATGGGTTCAGGGGGAGAGTCTTTGTTACAGAAGCTAGCTCCTCCTTCCTGGCTGCCATGAGTTGAGCAGCTTTGCTTTGCCTCACTTTCCCGCCATGATGTTCCATCTTACCACAGGTCTAAGGCAAAGCAACCATGCACTGAAACCTCTGAAACCATGAGCCAAAATAAATTGTTCCACCTTCTAAGCTGTTTTTCTCAGGTATTTTGTCACAGGAACACACGGGCAAAACACACCCTGTTAATACCTCACAATGGGGATTGAATTTTCACGAGTTTATTTGGGTGGGGAAATTAAAACTGTAGCATTTTCTATCTGAGAGCTAGACCCTCAATGCCCCCTGGATGTTCCGATGTGTGGCTGAACCTTCAGTGTAAGGCAATCTTGCTGAGCCCCCTGGTTGAAGGATCTTTGTATCAATATCTTCAAGTCTTTCCTTATAGGCTACTCATAGACCACAGAGAAGACCATTGATCTTCTGCCCAGTGGATGAAGGTCTTGTTGCTGGAAATCTAGGAGCTGTGTTGGGGAAGGGGCTGAAGAATTCAATATGCATGTATCTACTAGATTCCACTGTGGACAGTCTCATAGTTCTGCCTAAATCTTTGGGTAGTAACTGCAGCTTTGTGTAGTAACCCTCCAGTTTATCATAGTCAGACAATGCCTTTCCCATCATTTTTCCAGCTGTCTGACAAGATTTGGGAGATGATCTGGGTAGCAGACTTGTTTTAGTCAACTTTTTCTCTGCTGTGACTAAAAGACCTGACCAGAACAATTTTAGGGGAAGAAAACTTTTTCTGGGGGTTCACGATTTCAGAAGTCTCAGTCCATAAAGAACAGAGTCCATTCCTCAGGGCTCAAGGTGAGGCAAGACATCAGTGGCCTAAAAGTGTGGTAGAGGGAAGCAACTCACATGATGATCAGAAGGCACAGAGAAAGATCTCCTCTTGCCAGATACAAATATACCCCAAAGCCACACCCCCAATGCCCCATTTCCTCCAGCCACACTCCACCTGCCTTCAGTTACTGCTCAATCCCATCAGGTGATTAATTCCCTGAATGGGTTAAGGCTCTTGTAACCCAATCATCTCTTTTCTGAAACTTCTTGCATTGTCTCACATGTGAGCTTTTGGGGGATACCTCACATCCAAACAATAACTCGACTATTGACCAATCTTCCTATTGTGGCAATCTTTTCACTTTTGCCAGGTTCTAGGTACTACCATTTTCTGAGCCTTTTGAGGATTTTATGGAGTAAACTGGGTTGGTTCTCAACTTTTTATGATGTCTGCTTAGGACTCATAATTCTTGAGTCCAACCATCTATGTTTGAACTCCTAAAATTGTGTTTCTATTGTCTTTTCTCCAATTATGTGTTTATACCATTTTTTAAAAATCCATTTTCAGAAATCCCTGTTTTTGGTCCAGCATAGAGGAGCTTAGTAGTCACCACTCCATTCTAATAACAAGTGAAATGCTGTAAAAAATGAAAATATTAACAAATCTTCTTAGGTGTATAATAGAAGTAAGGTCACTGGGTGTAGCGATACACACTTGTAATCCCAGTGGCTCAGGAGGCTGAGGCAGGAGGAACACAAGTTCAAAGATAGACTCAGCAACTTCACGAGGCTCTAAGCAACTTGGAGAGTCCCTGTCTCAAAATTTAAAAAAAAAAAAAAAAAGGGCTTGGAATGTGGCTCAGTGGGTAAACACCCCTGGGTCCAAATCCCCCAAAGAAGAAGAAGGAGGAGGAAGAGAAGAAGAAGGAGGAGAAGGAGGAAGAGGAGGAGGAGAAGAGGAGGAGGGAGAAGAGGAGGAAGAAGAGGAAGAAGAGGAGGAAGAGAGGTCACAGGAAAAACCATTGCTCCACAATTCAAGAAACAGGTAGGTGAATACAGAGAATCAACACTTATCAGGGCAGGAAACAGTGCTGGGGTAAGAAAACTTGGGTTGTAATGACAAATGGTTGGAGGTTTAGTGTGGACAAGTATAAGAGTCAAAAACTCTAAGAGAAGAGACTATCATACTAAGTGAAATAAACCAATCCCCAAAAACCAAAGGCTGAATGTTCTCTCTGATATGTGGATGCTAACTCACAATAAGGGGGCAGTGAGAATAGAAGTTCATTGGATTAGACAAATGGGAATGAAGGGAAGGGAATATGGGGGGAATAGGAGATAATTTTCCTATGTTCATATCACAAGGCGGCTAGCACCTTGCCAGGGTAATTCTTCCTGCGCAGGAGAGGATAAACCACCTGAGAAAATTAAAGTCTAAAGTAATTAGTGAAGAAATAAGACAAAAACAGGGCTGAGATTGTAGCTCAGTGATAGAGCACTTGCCTTGCATGCTTGAAGCACTGGGTTTGATCCTCAGCACCACATAAAAATAAGTAAATAAAGATATTGTGTCCACCTACAACTAAAAAATAAAAAATAAAATAAAAAAAGATAAAGCCAGAATTAGTTTTAAAAGGCATGGAGCAGCTGGGCTCAGTGGCGCATGCCTGTAATCCCAGCGGCTTGGGAGGCTGAGACAAGAGAATTGCGAGTTCAAAGCCAGTCTCAGCAAAGGTGAGGCATAAGCAACTCAGTGAGATCCTGTCTCTAAATAAAATATGGAATAGGGCTGGGGGGTGTAGCTAAGTGCTTGAGTGCCCCAGAATTCAATCCTCAGTACCAAAAAAAAAAGGCATGGAGCACTTGATAGTTTCTTCCAGTCCTGGAAGGAGCTGAAACAACAGCTAGAAAATGGCTCCGTTCATTTATTTAAGAGGGTACATCAAAGGCAGGCATGAGGTTTCAGAGGTGGAGTCTTGCTTCATGATGTCTTGCAGTCAACATGTTGACTGGCATCTTGGCAGGCCACACCCATCTCTAAGAGGCTATGTGGCTATGTGGTTGCAGGTGTTGTGCAGGACGTTTGGCAGAGCTGGGTGGGTGGGAGTTCACATGTGTGTAGGTCATCTTATAGCAGGATTGCCACTGTAAGTTCCCAGAAACCAAACTTTCCCACTCAATGGGCTTCTGATGAACTCAGCCTAATCCCATTTTAAGACTGGGAGCTATCTCATCACAAGGTCATGAAAAGTTCATTTCTGTTTTACTGTAAAATACTAAGATTTCTATTTGGCCTAACTGTACTTTGGTGTTTTAAACTTGCTTGGAATTCCTGCCTGTGCTTTGATATTACCCACATCTGGCTCTCTCTGACTAATACCAACACTCCCTGAAATCTCAGCTGCTCCTCATTAATTCTGATGTTGGAATCTGAGTTTACTCCCTACCTAGAGATGCTAAGCTATGTGGATCATTAACCTGCTATCTGCCCTTGAATTATACTTGCCAGAACCCTGTCAGTTGTAAGTTCCCAAGACACCCACCTTTGTAACTTTTTGTGTTATAAAACCTCCCTGCTCTTAGACTAGACACTGTCCTCTGGCCCTGCTTTTGGGTGAGGCAGCTGCTGATCAGCTGTCTTGTGTACACAAAATAAGCTTGCTTAATTCATTTAAAATTGGAGTTGGTGGTCTTTTCGTCGTGGGTTCACCATTTGGAGGTCTCAGCAAGATCCAGACCACCAAAATTCTGAAGCTGGACCCTCACTCTGGGACTCCAGGGCCTAGAGTGCCGCCCCAGCGGGTGTGCACCTTGAGATGTTCCAAGCCCTGGGGTGTGCCTTTGGCTCATTGGATTGCTGGAGTGAACTGCCACTCTAAAAGAATTAGCAAGCATATAGTGGAGGAGGCCTCCACAGGTAAGTGGCACCCCTATAACATCTGGTTTTAAGAGAGATCTCTATTGGGGACAGTGAGGTGTCCATCGAGACATATGACCTCCTGTCTGGGACAGTAGTGAGGTATCACACTGCCCCCTGGTACTGGTTTGGTGTAATTCTTTTTGGGGACAGTGAGGTGTCTGACGAGGCACATTGGTACTCTGGTTGAGAGTGTTAGCAAGATGTTGCACTGCTTTCTGGGGTTTGGCTGGTTTTTGATCCTTTATGTCTTGTTCTGTGTTTTATGTTTTTTTCTGCCTTTTTGTTGTGTGTCTTCTCTGGTATAGACTTAAGATAATTGAACAACAAAATGGGTAGTAAGGCAAGTAAGCCTGACACTCCTTTGAGCTATGTTTAAGAAATTTTGACAACTTTACCCCCTTCTCATTAAGCAGGATAATGATTATCCCATCACCAAGAATCACCTCTAAACTTTCTGTGAGATAGAATGGCCCACCTTTGGAGTCAGCTGGCCTCCAGAGGGCACCTCTGATCTCCAGGTGGCATGGGCTATAACTAATATCACTCTTGGCAACCCTGGCCACCCAGATCAGAGAGGATATATTCTACCCTGGGTGGAGACAACAACTAATCCACCCCTATGGATGAAGGTTTGTATGGTACAAAATGCACAGAGAGGAAAAGCCCTGATTGTGACCAGAAAAACTCCCCAGAAGCTCTCAACCAAAAATCAAGAATCCTCCAAAAACTCTGTCCTACAGGACTCTCAGGAGGATTTTTTTCTCCCCTCGTATACTTCAGCTCCTCTTTATCCTCCCCTAACTCCACCATCTCCCTCCTCTTCCCCTCAGCCCCTTCCACAGTCACCCCACTCAACTGCTCTGGTTTCCCCTAAAGAAGCCAGCCCCTATTCTTTCCGCTCTCCATACCTGACAGGGCCATCCTTATGGAAAGCTCGACTCAATTTCTTCCCCTAGGTGACCTGTGAACTCCATTTCTATTTCCCCAGCCCCGGTCCTTCTTCTCTGCCAGGTCCCAGATGGTTGCAATATGTATGTCCCATTTTCCACAATGGATTTTTACAACTGGAAAAACCAGAATCCCTCTTTTAGTGTGGATCTAGTTCCTTGATTTCCCTGATTGACTCTGCTTCTCTAATCACCTCCCTACCTGAGATGACTGCCAACAGATGATCCATACTCTCTTCACTATAGAGGAAAGGGAGCAAATCCTGGCAGAAGTAGCTAAGGCGCTGCCAGGAATAAACACTCTTACTAACAATGAGAAAACAGAAGTGATTGACCTAGCTTTACCTAAAAGGAGACCAAACTGGGACTATGGAATGTCTGAAGGTAGGAGAACACTTGGTGAGTACCACCAGGCTCTATTGAAGGGTCTTAAGAGGGCAGCTTGCAAGCCCACCAATCTTTTTTTTTTTTTTTTTTTTTTTTTTGGTACTGGGGATTGAACTCAGGGGCACTCGACCACTGAGCCACACCTCCAGCCCCATTTTGTGTTTTATGTAGAGACAGGGTCTCACTGAGTTGCTTACCGCCTCGCCATTGCTGAGGCTGGCTTTGAACTCGCGATTCTCCTGTCTCAGCCTCCCTAAGTGCTGGGATTACA
>CM053404.1:72012626-72023588 GCA_028644305.1 Xerus rutilus
CCAATCTTTCTAAAGCAGCTTCTGTAAAGCAAAGCTCAGACGAATTGCCTTCAGTACTTCTTAAGGGCCTCCTGGAGGCAAACCGTCTATATACTTCTATACACCCCGAGGACCCGGCAAACCTCAAGGTGATTAACCTGGCTTTTGTAACTCAGTCAGTCCCAGACATCCGTAAAAATATTCAAAAAATAGATGGCTTTGCAGGGAAAAACAGGTCAGAACTGTAAGAAATAGCCCAGAAGGTATGTGATAATAGAGATAGTCGAGATGATCTGTTGATAAAGAAAGTAAATTGGGTCACAGTGGCTGCTCTATAGGCTTCTGGAATTTCCAATTCTAAGCAGATGCAGACCACATACTACAGAGGCAAAAGACAGACCCCCTGCTACCAAATCCCTGTGCTCATTGCCGGGGATTTGGACACTGGAAAAATAAATTCCCCCAACGTAATTGGAGGGAATTTCCCTGGCTGCAGGCCAGTGCCCTTCAGCCAAAACCAGTTCTAACTTTAGAAGAAGAGGGGGGCCATGGCTATTTCAAACTAGGCCCCTGGGAACCTTCTCAACTGGGGACCAGCCTGTAAATTTCCTAGTGGATACAGGGGCTTCACATGTGGTGTTACAGAAGCCCCTAGGACTCCTTACCAACTAAACTGTGGAAGTACAAGGGGCAACAGGAGAGATTAAAAATTATAGACGGACCACAAACTGGACTGTTAACATAGGACAAGGAACTGTAACTCACTCTTTCATTGTTATCCCTGAATGCCCTTTCCCATTGCTGGGTCGAGACCTTTTAAAAAAATTTCAGGCAACGATATCATTCTTGGGGGATATACCTACAGTACAATTGGGAAGCCCCACTAAAGCCTTGACTATAACCTGCCATTAAGTGAGGAATATCTGTTCTTTCAAAATCCAATCCAAGCTCCAGAGGAAAAATGGAAAAAATTATTAATCCAAGAAGTTCCTACAGTTTGGGCTGAGGATAACCTCCCTGGTTTTGCCAAGCATGTGCCACCAGTCATAATACAACTGACATCTGGGGCTATACTCATTGAGGTTAAATAATACCCCGTCAGCTCTGAAGCCAGAGAAGGAATTAAAACCCATATCAGGTGGCTCCTGGAAGTAGGAATACTTGCTGGATGCCAATCAGCTTGGAACGCCCCCTTGTTGCTTGTCCAAAAGCCCAGAACTCAAGATTATAGACAAATACAGGACTTAAGGGAAGCAAACAAATGGGTAGAAACCATGCACCTGACTGTCCCAAACCCCTACACTTTGCTCAGTCTGTTGCCACTGGAACATACAGTATATCTAATACAGTATAGATATACTGTATTAGATTTGAAAGATGGCTTTTTCTCCATCCCTTTGTCAAAACTGAGTCAGCCCATCTTCGTTTTCAAATGGACTAATACTGAGCAGGGGATATCAGGAAAGCTGACCTGGAATCGACTACCCCAGGGATTCAAGAACTCCCTCACCATCTTTGATCAAGTGCTCAACCAAGACCTGAGCCTTTTCTGCAGTGAATACCTAGAGATAACCTTGCTCCAATATGTGGATGATCTCTTGCTGTCAGCAAAAGACAAAGAGGCTGCGTTACTGTAGTGTGCTGTTGTTAAGTCTTTAGGGTATAGGCCGAGGAGTGGGATATCTGGGACAAATGGTGACTTGAAATGCATTTAAAAAAATAAATAAGGGCTGGGTTGTAGCTCAGTGGTAGAGCGCTTGCCTAGCATGTGTGAAGCACTGGGTTCGATCCTCAGCACCACATAAAAACAAATAAATAAAATAAAGTTATTGTGTCCATCTACAACTAAAAAAATGTTAATACATAAATAAATAAATACATTGATATAAAAAAAAAAGACAAAGAGGACTGTTTAAGGGCCACCCGGGGCTTGCTGGGAACCTTGGCTCAATTGGGGTACTGAGTCTCCAGGAAAAAGGCACAAATCTGTTCTTCTCGGGTTATTTATTTAGGATATGAACTAAGGGAAGGGAAAAGCCTGCTGTCTCAAGCCTGTATAGAAGCCATAATGAAGATCCCAACCCCAACCACTAAAAAGCACGTTAGGGAATTCCTAGGGGCAGTTGGATACTGCCACCTTTGGATACCTGGATGTGCTGAAATTGCCAAGCCTTTGTATACTGCAACTGCAGGAGGCAATTCACTTTTTTTTTAATTAATTTTTTAGTTGTAGATGGATGCAATCCCTTTATTTAATTTATTAATTTTATGTGGTGCTGAGGATTGAACCCAGTGCCTCCCATGTGCGAGGCAAGTGCTCTGCCACTGAGCTGCAGCCCCAGCCCCGGCAATTCACTTTTAAATTGGACCGAGGAGAATGAATTAGCTTTTAAGATTTTAAAGGAGGCTCTTGTTCAGGCCCCTGCCTTAACCCTTCCTGATGTCTCTAAACCCTTCCATCTTTATGTTCATGAGAGAAAGGGCATTGCTAAGGGAGTACTTATCCAAAATTTAGGGCTATGGAAAAGACCAATTGCCTACATTTCAAAAAGGTTGGACCCGGTAGCATCAGGATGGCTCCCTTGTTTACAGGCCATAGCTGCTACTGCAGTCCTGGTAAAAGAAGTGGACACACTTGCTCTGGGGCAGACTCTAACTGTGACCACTCTAACTGTGACTCTACTGAGGGATGCCACTAGTTGTTGGATATTAAATGCCCATCTCACCCAGTACCAGGCTCTCCTCTTGGATAAGGACAGATTGACCTTCGATAAATCCATGGCAGTCAATCCTGCAACCCTGCTGCCTGATGACAACCTGGAAGAGCCAGTCCATGACTGCTTGGAGATGCTGAACGTCATTTAAGGTACCCAACCAGAACTGACTAACATTCCTCTCACTGTCAGAGATGCAGACCTTTACACTGATGGCAGCAGTTTTGTCCAGCATGGAATAAGGTATGCGGAAACAGCAGTAGTTATGGGCCAAAAAGAAATTATTTGGGCACAGGCTTTGCCCAGGGGCTCATCAGCCCAAAAAGCAGAAATCATTGCTCTGACTCAGGCATTGAGATGGGCAGACATCCTCTACGTCTTTGCTACAGCACATGTGCATGATCAGATATACAAACAAAGGGGACTTTGAACTTTAGATGGTAAGACTATCAAAAATAAACAGGAAATTCTTCAATTACTGGAGGCTATCTCGTTGCCAGATAAATTGGCTATTATTACACTCCTGTATTGGAGCTCAACAAAACTATCATGGCTGTTGGACCCTCCCAGATGGGAAAATTTGTATGCCAAAGCTGTTAGGGAGAAAATGGTTAACTGATCTTCATCAAGCAATGTATTTATCCCCCAAGAAGACTTCAGAACTAATTTCTCCCCATGTTTGGCTCCCGGGACATTGCGAGATACTCCAAGACATCTCAAATTGTTGTATAACCTGTGCCCAGGTAAATGCCAAGAAGAACCAACTTTTACAGGGAAACAATGTACCTGGTGAATCTGGGGAATTGGACTTTACTGAAATTAAACCAGTACTATATGGTTATAAATACTTGCTAGTTTTTGTTGAAACTGTCTCAGGCTGGGTAGAAGCCTTCCCAACTTGAATGGAAATGGCACACATAGTAGTTAAGAAACTAATAACTGAGATTGTTCCTAGATTTGGCCTTCCTCTAACCTTAGGATCTGACAATAGCTCGGCCTTCACGGCCAAAGTCTTTCAACTGATTTCAAAGGCTCTTAACATGAACTGGAAATAATGTTGTATATACCATTCTCAAAGCTCAGGAAAGGTAGGAAGGATGAATAGAACACTGAAGGAGACTCTGACTAAATTAATCCTTGAGACGGGTGGTAACTGGGTGATCTCCTGCCTTTTGCCCTATTGAGGCCTGCGGCACTCCTTACCAGGAAAAACTTACCCCTTATGAAATTATCTATGGGCGGCCACCTCCTGTGGTCCCCAGAGTATGCCAAGATCTGGTGGGAGACATTCCAATCTCTGTGACACAAGGGTTACAACTAATCATGGATAAGATCTTTCCTCAGGTCCAGGCCGTTCAGCCTGTTGGACACAAACTGCCTGATCACTCATTCCAACCCGGTGATGCTGTGCTGACACAATATTTCAAAATCGACAGCCTTGAACCCTGGTGGAAGGACCCTTACATGGTGATTCTCCGCACTCCTACTGCTGTCAAAGTTGCTGGTATTCCTGCCTAGATCCATCACTCACAACTAAAGAAGGCACCGGCAGAACCCATGAAGAAAGAACCTATGGGGAAAGAACCCACTGGAGGAGAATCCAACAGCCAGAGGTGGAAAGTGACTGAGCATGGACCTTTTAAAATTAAAATTTCTAAGGTTTAATATTTTGTTACTAACTTCATATTGCTTTTTTCTTGTTACTATAAGCACTATGCTAATAATTTTTACCTGTTGAAGTATATATATAACCTTGAGCCTTAGCTATGCTAGCCTCAACAAACTTTGTACCCCATCTGTAGCCCAAGTAGGACCTGCCATCACTGGCTCTCCACTAATACTAAACTGTACCTTCTCATGTCAAGATCCAGTAATTGGCCCTATCAAATGGTATAAAGATAACCAAGAAATTTTCAGTCAGGTATTCAAGAAGGGACTATGGAAAAATCTTCCAGACCAATTTTGAATGGGTAATATAAATTTTGGAATCTATAAAGCCTCAGCTCACCCTCCAGATTTAGGACAGTATTCCTGTATTAAGCTAAAAAGGGGGTCCCTGATAGATACTGTCTATTCAAGAGCTACTTTAAACGTGGATGTTTCCATGGGCCCCCTAAATTCTACAAATACTCAGAACTTTTGCTTACAATTGCTGTTGATGCTATGGACAAATGCCCCTTCTGCATATGAGAAGGAAACTCGGTCCATCAGTTGTTAACTAATAATCTTATGGAACTATCTATAAAATATAATGACTATGTTAAAGTTACTGGTGATAAAACTACACAGCAAGACTGGCCTGTGTACCCTGCAGAATCAGCTTTACCAGCTTCACTGGTTATCCCCAAAACTTTGTTTATGCATAGATTGCATCCTTCCCCAATTCCCCCGGAATTGTTCCATTGAGCAAAATATTTTCCTACCTCGTGGCAAACGACTGCCTACCGGAGGGGTTTTTCTTTGCAATAAAACAACTTTTTGGGCTTTGCGTGCAAACTTTTCTGGGATCTGTTCTATTGGACGAATCTTTCCTTTAATGCCATCTGTGGCACCTCCCCACCGAACTACCGGAAGCCTACCCTCTGATTACGACAGTTTAATTCTCCTGGACCCAGTAGAGGTCGCAATTGCAGCAGCCTTTCTTTTGCCAGTCCCAGGTGTAGTGGTAGGAATACAGAGAGAAATCACAAAATGAGCCTGTACGTTTAGCAAAATGGCTAACCTTATTGCACAAGTCTTGGCAGAAATTAATCAAGAGATGAAAGAACTCCGAACCTCAATATTACAAAATAGAGCGACTATTGATTTTCTTTTACTAAAACATCATTTGGGTTGTCAACAATTCCCAGGCATGTGCTGTTTTAATATTACAGATAATTCTAATGTTATCCAACAAGAGGCAAAATAAGAGGAGATAAGCCGGGCGGGGTGGCTCAAGCCTGTAATCCCAGCACTTAGGGAGGCTGAGACAGGAGAATCGCGAGTTCAAAGCCAGCCTCAGCAATGGCGAGGCACTAAGCAATTCAGTGAGACCCTGTCTCTACATAAAACACAAAATAGGGCTGGGATGTGGCTCAGTGGACGAGTGCCCCTGAGCCACATCCCCAGTACCAAAAAAAAAAAAAAAAAAAAAGAGAGATTAACAAAATTCAAATGGATAACTTTTGGTCAGGCTCAAGAAGTTGGTTTCCATGGTTAAATTCTCTATTGGGTCTCTCTAATTTGTGTCCTTCTCCTATTAGTTATTGTCCCATGATCATTAACTATATGCTCCAGTTTATTGGAGTACAACTTAATTCTATTATGTACCATCAACAGTATTAGCCTATATGATGGACAATACTGCTTGCTCCCTATCAAAGATTTGAAAGACACATAAGACAGGGAGGAAATGATGAATCCAGCCTAATCCCATTTTAAGATTGGGAGCCATCTCATCACAAGGTCATAAAAAGTTTATTTCTGGTTTACTGTAAAATACTAAGGTTTCTATTTGGCCTGACCATACTTTGATATTTTAAACTCGCTTGGAATTCCTGCCTGTGCTTTGTACTTACCTATGTCTGGCTCTCTCTGACTATATACCAATCCTCCCTGAAATCTCAGCTGCTCTTCATTAATTCTGATGTTGGAATCTGAGTTTACTCCCTACCTAGAGATGCTAAGCTATGTGGACATTAACCTGCTATCTGCCTTGTGTTATGCTTGCCAGAACCCTGTCAGCTGTAAGTTCCCAAGACACCCACCTTTGTAACTTTTTGTGTTATAAAACCTCCCTGCTCTTAGACCAGGCACTGTCCTCTGGCCCTGCTTTTGGGTAAGGTAGCTGCTGATCAGCTCTTTTGTGTACATAAAATAAGCTTGCTTAACTCATTTAAAATCGGAGTTGGTGGTCTTTTCTTTGTGTGGTGGGTTCAACACTTCCATGCCAATCTGGTCCACACACATTTCACGGGTGGCTCCTGACATTTCATGTATGAATACATGACCAATGTAACTCCATGTCATGTACACCCTAAGAATGGAAGTTATACTACATGAATGTATAATATGTCCAAATACACTCTACTGTCATGTGTATCTAAAAAGAACAATTTTTTTTAAAAAAACCTCTAAGGGGCCTGGGGTTATAACTCAGTGGTAGAGTGCTTGCCTTATGCATGTGAAGCCTTGCGTTGAGGCCTAACATTACAAGAACAGAAAAACAAACTAAATTCTCCAGTGAAGACTCCAGTAGATCAAAAGCACTGAAATAGAAATGAAGAATGCATTTGACAAACTCATTAGTAAATTGAACACCACTGAAGAAAGAATCTTTGAGCTTGATGATATGACCAATATATACTTCCAAAACAGAAAAATAAGGATAAGAAAGACTGAATAGGGGCTGGGGCTGTGGCTCAGTGGTAGAGCACTTGCCTCACATGTGTGAGTCACTGGGTTCGATCCTCAGCACCACATAAAAATAAATAAACAAAAAATAAAGATATTGCATCCATCTACAACTAAAAAAAAATTTAAAAAAAAGAAAGAAAAAAGAAAGACTGAAGAGAAGGAGAGAAGGAGGGAGAGATAAATAGAATATCCAAGAATTGTGGGAAAACTACAAAAGGGTATAAAATAGCCAACAGGAATACCAGAAAGAAAGATATGGGAGGAAGGGACAGAAGCAATAACGACTAAGAATTTTCCACAAATTAATGTCAGATACCAAATCACACACCCCGAAAGCTCAAAGACTATCAACAGATTAAATGCAAAGACAAAAAAATACACACTCCCCACCAACAAAACTGCAAAGCCCCTATACTTAAGGCATATAATGCTCAAACATTTTTTTAAAATCCTACTAGTGGCTAGATGGGAAAATCAACAACCAAAAAGCCCCAATTATTTTACCTACAGAAAAGCAAAGATAAGAATTACATCTGACTTCTCTTCTGAAACAATGCAAATGAGAAGAAAATGGAATGAAACGTTTAAAGTGTTGAGAGTAAAAAACAACCTTAAAGTCTGGGCCTGTGAAATTATCCTTCAAATTTGACAAAAAAATAAAGGCAAACTCAAATTGGTGGAATTTGCTGTCAGTAGACCTTCCCTGCAAGAAATCTTGAAAGAAATCCTTCAGAGAGAAGAAAAATAACATAGGTTAGAAACTTGGATCTACATAAGAAAGAGAGCTGAGTGCTGAGTGTGGTGGTGCATGCCTATAATCCCAGCAACTCAGGAGGCTGAGGTAGGAATATCACAAGTTTAAAGCCAGCCTCAGTAACTTAGCAAAGTACTAAGCAACTTACAAGACCCGGTCTCAAAATAAAAAATAAAAAAGGACTGGGGTATGGCTCAGTGGTTAAGAGCCCCAAGGTTTAATCCCTGGTACCAAAGGGGGGAAATAAAAAAAGGAAGAATATCAGAGGATGAATAGAAAAAGTAAAATTAAAACCTTTTATTTTTCTTTAGTCTTAATGTACTAATAAGTGTTTGTTCAAAATAAGAGCAAGAACAAGAGTATATTTAGTTTATATGCTTATGTACAAGTTAAATGAATGGCAGCAATTATGCAAAGAACAGGAAGGACACATCAGGAATGTCTGGTTTTAGAAGGTACTTACACTATCCATGAAGGGGTATTTTGTTATTTGAAAGTGAGTTTGGATTAGTTGTAAAATGTTTGTTGTAAACTCTATGGAAACCACTTAAAAGGGATTTAAAAAGTTTATATGATTTAAAAAAGGAGAGAAAATGGAATCTTACTACATGCCAACTAAAACCACAAAAGGCAGAAAAAGTATGGAAGACAAAAATGGAAACAAAAAAGAGACAAATAGAAAATGGCAATAAATATAGTAATCAAATGATATCAGCAAACCACTCTATCAATGATCCAAATAAACCAATTAAAAGACAGATTTTCAGAGTGAATTGAAAAGAAAGAGCTGACTATGTGTTTTGTATAAGAAACCCATTTTACATATTAAAACACACATAGATTAAATATCAAGAGATGGGGAAAGATAGATTATGTCCACAGTAATGAAAAGAAAAATAGCTATGTTAATTTCAGACAAAGAAGACTTCAGGGCAAGGAAATTTATCAAGGAAAAACAAAAGCACATTACAGAATAAAAAATGGAGTTAATAACCCCAGGAAGACATAACAATCATTAGGGTAAGTTACATAACAACAGGTCATTGAAATGCATGAGGAAATCTGACAGATCTTCAAGGAGTAATAGATGAACTCACTATTATAGAATGAGAATATAACATCCTTCTATCAGAAATGGACAGATCTGAGGGCTGGGGGTACAGCTTAGTAGTACACCTGTTTGGCATAGGTGAAATCTTTGGTCCTTGGTTTAATCCCCAGCACCAATAAAACAAAAAAGAAGAAAAGAAAAAGACAGATCCAGCAAGAACAATATCAGTGAGGACATAGTTGAATACAGCACATCAGTCATAATTGATATCTATCTATAGACTATTCAGGAGCAGAATACACTTCCTTCTCAAGTTCATATAGAACATGCACTGAGATAGATGGCATTCTGGACCATAAGTCATACCTTGACATATTTGAAGGAATAGAAAACCTATAATATCTGTTCCCAGACTACAGTGGAATTAAACTAAAAGTCAGTAACATAAAAATAGCTTGAAAATCCTAAAATACTTTGGAATGGACCCCAGGGCTTCATGTAGACAAGGCAAGTGCTCTGTCACTGAGCTACATCCCCACTCCAGTTAAATAACAGTGCCAAGACAATTCAATGGAAAAGAATAGTAAGTGACTATTTCACTTTTCAGTAAGTGGCCCTAAGGCAACTCAGTATCCCCATACAAATTAACAAAATTGGATCCTTTCTTCTCATTCCCCACACAAAAATATTCAAAATGAAGCCGGGCGCGGTGGCTCACGCTTGTAATCTCAGCACTTAGGGAGGCTGAGACAGGAGAATCGCGAGTTCAAAGCCAGCCTCAGCAAGGGCGAGGCACTAAGCAACTCAGTGAGACCCTGTCTCTACATAAAACACAAAATAGGGCTGGGGATGTGGCTCAGTGGTCGAGTGCCCTTGAGTTCAATCTCCAGTACCAAAAAAAAAAAAAAAAAAAAAAAAAAAAAATTCAAAATGAGTCACAAATCTAAATGTAAGGGTTCAACTATAAAATATTTAGAAGAAAAAATAAGAGTAAATTTTCATGACCTTGGATTAGTCAAGAACCTCTTAGGTACAACATCAAAAGCACAAACAACTAAAGAAAATAAATTTTACTTCATCAAAATTTTGTGCTTCAAAGGACACCAATAAGAAAATGAAAACACGGGGGCGGTTCCAAGATGGCGGCCTAGACAGTCCACTCTGCACTAAGCTCTCAAGGAACAGGGCTGGAAGTGGTGGAGGCGCCGTTTTCCAGCCAGCTTCCTGGCATCATTCTGCAGCTCAACATCCCACGCAGGACTTTCGCTCGTGTGTGTGTGAGTACAGGATCACCAGGAGTCAGCAGTCGGCTTCGGCGCCGGCCGGAGAAACGCAGTTGCAGCCCGGGCCTCGGCCCAGGACTATGGCTATCCGAGACTGAGACTGGAAGTAGCGGGGTGCCAGCTTCCAACCAGTTTTTTGGCAGCTCTCTGCGCCTTGCCGCCCCACGCAAGAGTCTCGCTCGCGTGTGTGAGCACCGGGCCACCGGGAGGCAGCGGTAGCCGGGAGGCGAGGCTTCAGCGCCCACCGGTGGAGTGCAGTTGTGGTGGGGGATCCGGCCCAGGGCTTCAGCCCGGAGTTTACCCCGGGCGTGCCGGGCCTGCTTCCGCACAGGGTGCCTAGCCCCAGTGCCCACCCAACCGCGAAGGACCACTAGCAGTTGCTAATGTGGACTGTCTCCTGAGCGGAACCCCAGCTATTGTTCTTTGTGGACCACCCTCTAACACAGTGGAACTTCATACACACCAGGGGGCGCAGGTGAACACCTGGGAGCAAACCTTAGCCACGGTGGAACAGCGACTCCACCAGTGGCCCAGAGTTTCACCTTGGCCTGGGACCAGTACCAAGGATACCAGCCGGGAAAGTCCAGCAAACAACGGACAACGCCACCTACTGGAGGAGAAGTAATGAAACCCTGCAGGGAAACTATAACCGTATAGGAGTTAAAACTGTAACACCTTGGATCAGCAGAGCTAGAAGGAAAGACACACAAACATCATGAGAAAACAAGGGAAGAAAGTGACTCAAACAAACCAAGATACTACACTCCCAGAATCCATGGGCTGTAC
>CM053404.1:72024088-72088078 GCA_028644305.1 Xerus rutilus
TAAGGGAGGTGGGAATGTGAAACATAAGAGAATTAGAGAAACACTGGACGCGACATGGGGGAGAGGGGGGGCAGGAAAGGGGAATGGGTATAGTAAAGATGGTTGATAAAAAATATATATAAATATATATATATTTATATATATACTGTTCATTGAAAGTGCATATAAAGATGTTTAATATGAAGAATGTAATCTGCTTATAATTTTGTGCAAAGTTAGAAAAATTATGATTGTAACAATTTTTTTTCTATTTGCCTCAACAAATGTTTTCATTGAATAGTGTGTACAGCTTCTGAAAATTTGTTTTTTTCTGTTATGTTCGATAACATGTATTAAAATGCAACTTTTGGGGAAAAAAAATAAAGTAAAAAAAAAAAAAGAAAAGAAAATGAAAACACAATACATCCCAGAAAGAAACAAGATTCTTTTGGTACCGGGGATTGAATTCAGAGATACTTGGCCACTGAGCCACATCCCCAGCCCTATTTTGTGTTTTATTTAGAGCAGGATCTAGCTGAGTTGCTTAGCACCTTGCCATTGCTAAGGCTGGCTTTGAACTCACAATTCTCCTGTCTCAGCCTCCCTAAGTGCTGGGATTACAGGCATGCGCTACTGCGCCCAGCTAGAAAAAATATTCTTAATAAGGCACTTATTTCTGGAATATATAAAGAACTCTCAACTCAATAATGAAAAACAAGGGCTGGGGTTGTAGCTCAGTGGTAGAGCGCTTACCTTGCATGCGTGAGGCCCTGGGTTCGATCCTCAGCACCACATACAAAGCAATAAAATAAAGACATTGTGTCCATCTACAACTAAAAAAAATTTAAAAAAATAATGAAAAACAAATAGTCTGATTAAAAAACAGGCAGGTTAGCTAGGCATGGTAGTGCACACTTGTAATTCCAGTGGCTCAGGAGTTTGAAGCAGGAGAATCACAATTTCCAGACTAGCCTCAGCAATTTAGCGAGGCCCTCAGCAACTTAGCAAGACCCTGTCTCAAAATAAAAAATGAAAAAGGCTGGGGATGTGGATTAGTAGTACAACACTGCTGGGTTCAATACCCAGTAAACCACCTCCGCCAAATTGGCAGAGTTTGAAGAGACATTTTTCCATAGAAGTTATAAAAATAGACAATAAGTACATGGAAAGAGGCTCAATATCGTTAGTCTTCAAGGAAATGCAAAATCCAAACCACAATGAGATACCACTTCACAACCACCAGAAAGACAGTCATAAAATGGACAGATAATAACAAGTATTGGTGAAGATGTGGAGAAATTGGAGCCCTCATACATTGCTGGTGGTAATGTAAAATGGTCCAATTCCTTTGAAAAATAGCCTGGCATTTCCTCAAAAGTTTAAATATAGACTTACCATTTGACCCAGCAATTTCACTAGTGGACATACACCAAGAGACATGAAAACATCTCTAGACAAAACTTTGACATAACAGTGTTAGGATATGTTAGGCTAATGTGAGATATGAGCAATGGAATGGTAAATATTAACTTAGAGGAGATGGGGGGATGCTAAACTCTCAAGTTTATAATTAATTTCCTATACTTCAAGAAACATAGGGTCCTTAGGCTCTGGGAGATAAGTAGCTTCAAACAGAAAATCCAAACTATTAGACTGCATAGCAGAGGAGAAGAGGGATACACATGGTAAAACATGGTCAATAAAGATATGGCCAGTTCTGACCAGGTTGAGTGATCAATAGCTGCCTTTACTTTATGATGATACAGTGAGATTTATATCTCACTGTAACTGAAGATTTGCTTCCCGACCCACACCCTGTGGGCTTCCTTTGAGTGCCTATGGGTAATGAGCATGCACACTGCCAAAACGGTTATATAACTAGGGTAGTTGTAAATTGCAGGAATAGGGGAGGAATACATTACCTAGTAGGGGTGTAGTTACCGTGCATGTTTAAAATTAAATAAATTGTAAAGAAAAAAGAAATATGAGCGTGCCTTCACCCTCACTTTGCCTAATAAACTTTTTTTATTTTTTGCTAAACCTCTGTACCTTGCCTGAATTTTTCTCTCATGAATGACACAAAGACCAAGGGAATTGCCACTTGTGATTCTGTGATCAGCAGTATTATTCATAATAGCCCCAAAGCGGGAATAACCCAACTGTCCATCAACTGATGAATGAACAAATAAAACTTGGCATATTCATGCAATGGAATATTGTTTGGTCATAAAATGAATGAAGTACTGACACGTGCTATAGTATGGATGAACCTTGGAAACATATTAAGTAAAATAAGCCAAAGTAGGCCACACAGTATTCTTGCAAAAGAATGTGGGCTTGTGATTCATGTGGTGAGTAGTTTGTGCCCTGCTCTGAATTACTCTATTTTGTATAGCACAGCAGTGCCTAGGCTTGAGTTTCATATTTTATAAGAAAGTTTGCTGAGGGAAATATGAAGGGAAGTAAACCACTTAAGGAGGTTTGAAAAACTGGGACAAGAACAAAGAAACCCAAATCCCTTAAAAAGCCTCAACTCTGTGAAAGCCACCTATCCTCTCTGGAGAGAGACCACAGAGTACCTTATTCTGTTGTAGGATTCTCTCATAGAGAGGGCACTTGGGGCATTCAGCAGGAAGAAGCATTTATTAGTGCCAGCACTGGCCCAGCGGATTCATACCCAAAGGCCGAGCACAAACGCAGGAAGTGTTGCCTTATATACTTGCTATTTGCAAGCTTTTTGCCTCCTATATAAGGTAATACACATTCTTTTTTTTGGTACTGGGAATTGAACTCAGGGGCACTCGACCACTGAGCCACATCCCCAGCCCTATTTTTTTGTGTCTTATATAGAGACAGGGTCTCACTGAGTATCTTAGCACCTCGCCGTTGCTGAGGCTGGCTTTGAACTCGCGATTCTCCTGTCTCAGCCTCCCAAAGTGCTGGGATTACAAGTGTGAGCTATTGCGCCTGGCTAGGTAATACACATTCTGATGAGGCATTCTATTTCTATACTGTAGAGTTGAAAAAGTATTACAACAGCGTTTAGAATGTGCACATTGATACTGATGGTGCCATGTTATCTTTCCTTTGTTCTGAGAAAGTCCCTACCACAATGCTGTGCATCCTTATGTAACTCACTCTAACTCCTGCCTGTTGCTCTGAGCAACTCACTTGAAATTCTTTCTGTGAGGTCATAAGCATCGTTGTTGCAGATTCCCACAGTTGCTTTGTTATGTAGTAGCTAGCAAAGAGTAGTGAAATGCATGGCAAGGTCACAGATTTACTTTAAGTTACTCCAACGTTTTCTTTAAGTTACTACCAAGGCCAAAGAGTAGCTGATAAAAAATTTGTAGCAGATAACCTGTAGAAAAACATTGGCACACAAACCTCGAAGACAAAGAAAAGTGAAAGAGAGAATATGGTGGGATGTGCCTCAAGAAAGAAGGATTTATGGGACTAACTCTTGACAGGACCCATAAAGGTCAAGATAAAACTAGAAGTTATGGTGCTGAGT
Source organism: Xerus rutilus (assembly GCA_028644305.1). NCBI lineage: Eukaryota > Metazoa > Chordata > Mammalia > Rodentia > Sciuridae > Xerus > Xerus rutilus. The sequence goes on from CM053404.1 coordinate 72,027,582, forward strand.
GTCTCCTACTAGCTCAGAAGAGGTTATTCCTTAATGGCTTAGGTACACTAAGGTAACTTCTGACTGGCTACTGATCCCAAAGCCCACATTAACATGGGACTGACTTGTAGATGAAGCTCCCTTGAATAGGATGGCCACCATGACAGTTCCAACTAAGGTCAAAAACTCCACTCCTGACGTGAAATAGGAGTTAAAAATCTGATTGGCGAAGTATACAGAAAGTAGTCCCCATTTCTCCTGGTAAACATCAAGTAGTAATAAATTTGGGGACAGCATTATATCCATCCTCGTTTTCTGTTTGGAGACACCCTACTCTCTTGAGAAGGCTCTCTGCTTTAGCCTTATTTTGCTTTTGCTTTATTTTCATCTTCCTTCCACTCTACTGTCATTTATAATTAAGTTCTCTTGCATGGCTTTTGGTGTCTGACTTTAAATTTTCTTTTGTCAGAACACAAGAATGGAGGTTTGAAGATTTCCTATGACAGCTTTCAGCTCTGTACCATGACTTTCTCCATATTGAGTACAAGTCCTAAGGCAGAATGATTTGGTAACTTGTTTGGGCAAATAGATAATCAGCATGTAGCAGACATACAGAAGTTGTAGAAAAGAATAACTTTCAGATGATTGTGCATTGTATAATCATCAGGCACAAACTCATATAAAACAACCCCCTGTGAACTTATCAAATTAAATCAGAAGCACATGAATGCATGTGTGGGAATATTCTGGTGAATTAGAGCCAATGAAAGTCATGTAGCTTGTGAATTTATTGTTATTCAATAAATTCTGACATTTTGAAAAGATACAAATATGTCAGGTCTATGTTAATAGCCTGAGTATGACAATTGGCATCTCAAGTGGAATCATTCTTGGGGACTGATCCCTCAACCTGTGGGATCTGATACTATTTCTCATATTAGAGAAACCAGGCCCATGAGCTTATCAAACACACCAGACCATGGAAGGATGCAGCCCCAGCACCTGAAACATAAGAAACGAGAGGCACCTCAGATAGTATGGTGGCACTCAGTGATCCATCATCATTTTAAAAATTTTTTGTAGTTGTAGAGGGGCAGAATGCCTTCATTTTATTTATTTATTTTTATGTGGTGCTAAGGATCGAACCCAATGTCTCACACATGCTAGGCAAGCACTCTGCCACCAAGCTACAGCCCCAGCCCTGATCCATTATCTTATTAGATCATCACAGACTCCTGACACCATCCCTGGGGCTTTAGCTCAGCTCCATCTCCCTGCTTAACTCAGTCCACTTCAAAACTGCCCCGCTGTCTGGCCTCTCACCTTGAACAAGTTCCTTGCCCTGAACAGCTCTGTGCCCTGAACAAGGTCATAATCTTATCGTACTATATATGGTGACTCTGCATTTGTATCTGCTTTTGTATCTGCCTTTGCTCTTGGTCTGGCCTCTTAAAACTCTAGGGTCACCTTAATGCTTTCTTAGCTGTTTGGTGACCTATATGTCATTATGTAAAGTTGATGTGTGACTTGAGTGGTATAGATGTTATTAAGATTGAAATAGCTGACGCAATGGTGCATGCCTTTATTCCTAGATATTCAGGAGGCTGAGGTAGGAAGATTACAAGTTTGAGGCCAGCCTGGGCAACTTAGTGAGACCCTGTCTTAAAATAAAACTTAAAAAAGGGGGTAGGTAAGAGTATAGCTCAATGGTAAAGCCTCACTGAGTTTAATAACCAACACCTCCTCCCAACACACACACACACACACACACACACACACACACACACACACAAAGATTGGAATGGAATAAAAAAACCTGTGATTGCCTTCATCATGACACTAAGTGAACCATGAGTATTTTGATGAATTAAAGCTAATGAAAATGATATAGGATGTGAAAAGACACAAATGTGTCTGGTCTATGTTAATGGCAGAGCTTGATCACAGTTGGCATCTGCAGTGAGGGCATTCTTGGGGACTGGTCCTTCAACTTGTGAGATCTGACACTATCTCCAGGTGATCAGTGTCAGAACTAAATTGGGTTAGCAGATACTCCTCTTATGTCTGTGGCTGCAGAATTTATTATTTGCTTGCTGGTGGAGAGAAATCCCTACAGCTTTTGAGAACATAGAAGTCCCTTATGTTGATTACTGTGGTGCGAGAGCAGAGGAAAAACAGACATCAGATAAAAACCTAAGGATAATAGAAAGTCAATCAGGAGACCCGAAACCAGCCTATAGGAGTTAAGAACAGAAGGAATAAAACTGAGAGAATTGATGCAAGAACATATCTGAAAACCCAAAGACACATGCCTCTATGTTGGAACCTCTGACATCACTTAGTATAATAAATAAAAGACAATCTATAGCAAGGAACATCATCATGAAATGACCACTCCAGGCTTGACTAGAAGTCCAATGCACTATCCATTGCACCACAGAGCCTGTTACTTGTCATGAAACAATCTAAAGTGCTTCTCAGGAAAATTAAAATTAAATTGATTAAAAGGTTACTTAACAGGTCTGAGGATCAGACCTCTCACAATTCAACACCAGAAGCAGGGAAACAAAGCATACTGTCTTCAAAATACAGGGTGAATTTTCATCCTACAGTTTGATTCCTACTCTTATTTTCAGTCAAGTAGAAAAGGGACATTCTAAAAATTTTTCCAGGCATAAATCAAGAAAAAGGAAGATACAGCATTTGGCAAAAATGGGATTCAGTACAGGAAAGAGACAAAGAGAACTCTGGAAATGACAACTGTTAGTCAGGTTTGGAAAGCAACCCATTCAGACTGCAGGAGGAGGAGGACAAGGCATTGCTACTTCTGGATAATAGCCTGGCCTTGGATAGATCCATTGTAAAAACTGGAAAGGAAAAATCAAAACGAGCAAAACCCAAACCTATAGTTTCAAAGAAAACAAAGCAAATGAAAAAAAAAAAAGGTAATAAGTCCAAGAGGAAAATAAATTTTGTACAGAAAGGAAATATAATCAGATTATTTGGCTCAAAGTTTACTTAGCATGATTTAATATTTATAGTGACAACTGATTTACCTAAAAATTGTGAGAGAACTATACTAGGAAACAAAACTTGGGGTAGGGAATATAAAAGAATGGCTACAATATGCAGTTAATAGAAAATATGTAAAATATGTCAATCAAGAAATACTATTAAGGGCTGGAGTTGTGGCTCAGTGGTAGAGTACTTGCCTGGCACACGTGAAGCACTGGGTTTGATCCTCAGCACCACATAAAAATAAATAAATAAAATAAAGGTATTGTGTCCATCTACAACTAAAAATATTTTTAAAAAAGAAAGAAATACTATTAACAAGCCAGACATGGTGGCATGTGTCTGTAATCCCAGTACTCAGGCAGGTGGATTGCCAGTTCCAGGCCACCCTCAGCACCTTAGTGAGGGATTGTCTCAAAATAAAAAGGGATGGGTATATAGCTCAGTGGTAGAGTGGCTCTGGGTTTAATTTTCAGTACTGAAAATAAAAAAAGAAAAGGAAAAGTCATTAAAAACATGTTAGTGAGATAATGGAAATGCCAGAAGAAACAACTTAGAAATTAAGCCTGGTTATTTGAGGAACAAGAAATAACCAGAGATGGACAGAGATGACTTTTCTTAGGACTGTAACTTTAAAAAAAAACGATGTATGCTTACTGTATTTATAAAATTGAGAATTTTAAACACAAAAGAAAGTATAGTACCAATCACCTAAACAGTGGTCTTTAAACTTGTTATGCTTCCTACCCACCCCCACCTAACAAAAAGTAGAATAAATAAGAACAGCTGCTCTAATACTGTAGGTGACTCTTACCTCAGCCACTGCTAAGACATCTCTTGGAAACCAGCTCTGAACTCAGACTAATGTAAAAACCACCAATTCAGACTCCCTCTGCCCCATTAGAACTAATATGCCTGACCTTTAACCAAAGTTACACAAGTTAGACTTAGAATCAAGGCCCAGGACTCCTCACCCAGGACTCTTTCTTTTATATGGTCTTATTTCTAGAATTTAAAAAAAAAAAAGAGTACAGAGAAACTAATGTAAAACAAAGAACAAGACAAATTTGATCACATTGATGCTGAGGTCAGAGTGAAAATGAATTGAGACTTTGATAGCAACTCAGAGAGGTCAGGATCAAGTGAGGAAGAGGGGACATTAAGAGGTTACAGAGGTTGCACCAAGAGTGGCAAGTAGGTTTTACCTCAGGGGCTTAGTTTGATCAATTAATAAGATCTGTTCTGAGAACTGAGTTGGATTTTGAGGTTCAATCTGAGTTTGGCCAGGTATGCCTTGATTGATTTGTGCTGTCTTTAGGAGAGGGTGGACATGTCATACACTTGTCATTCTTGTTATATATGGTTAAGCTATCATGATCTATGCTAGAGTTTGGATGTTTGTTTCTCCTCCTCCTCCTCCTTCTTTTTTGGTACCGGGGATTGAACTCAGGGGCACTCAACCACTGAGCCACATCCCCAGCCCTATTTTGTGTTTTATGTAGAGACAGGGTCTCACTGAGTTGCTTAGCGACTCGCCATTGCTGAGGCTGGCTTTGAACTCACGATTCTCCTGACTCAGCCTCCCTGAGTGCTGGGATTACAGGTGTGCGCCACCATGCCCAGCTTCCCTTTCCCCCTCTCCTCCCCTTCCCTTCCCCCTCCTCATCGCCCTTCTTCTTCTTTTTGATATGCTGCTTACTCCTCTTGATTGAATTTCTAGGTTCAAGTCATCCTCTCACTCAGCCTCCTAGGTGCTAGGCCTAGAGACTTGTGCTACCATGCCCAGCTCTAAAGTTTAATTGCCGTTGTAACAATATTAAGAGGTGGGCCTTTGAGAAGTGAGTAGGCTATGAGGGCCTGCCCTTGTTGGTGGGATTAATGCACTTATTTAAGGCTGAGTTTGGCCTCTTTTTCCTCTTTGCCTTTCTGCCTTCCATAACGTGATAATGCAGCAAGAAGGCCCTCACCATATGCTGGCACTTTGATCTTGGGTGTCTCAGGCTCTGGAACTGTGAGAAAATAAATTTCTGTTCATTTTAAATTACCCAGTGTGTGGCATTTTGTTATAGTGACACAAAACAGAAAACACTTTTAAAGACATTAGTCACCGGCTTAAAGAATCATCAGAAAACTGGTAATTGTAGGAGATACCAAGTAGTTCAAGCAGCAAAGCAGGAAAGGAATAAAGCACAGATGCTGCTGAGTCTAACAGTGTTGAGTGCACTCTACATGGTCAGACCACTAGGCTCCCTGGGGAATACTGTGTACTCTCCATTGCCCAAGTGTCATAATCCTGCTTATACTAGTTTCCAGATTCATCAAGATGTTTGTCAATGGGGCTGGGGTTATGGCGCAGTGGTAGCGTGCTCGCCTAGCACGCAGGAGGCACTGGGTTCGATCCTCAGCACCACATAAAAAAAATAAAATGAAGATGTTCTGTCCACCTATAACTAAAAAATAAATATAAAAAAAAAAAAAAAAAAAAAAGATGTTTGTCAATGCAAAGATTGGTCCTCTCAGACAAAATGGTAGCCATTAACTACACAAAGCAAGGAAAAGAATTTTAATCAAAGTTAAAATTGAAGTCAAAACCCAATTTTACTTCCAGGAAGATGGGGTGGATGTACTTTTTCCTTATTTCCTCCACTAAGAACAAGTAAAACTCATAGAAACACAAGACACTAAGAAGTGGGGAGAAGAAGGCAGGCCAGCTAGAAACTTCTGTACCTGAGGAATGACATGGGGGTGAGTTTTCTTTTTGCCTTTTTTTGGGTGTGGGTATTGGGGATAAAACTCAGGAGCACTCGACCACTGAGCAACATCCCCAGCGCTATTTCATATTTTATTTAGAGACAAGGTCTCACTGAGTTGCTTGGCACCTCACTTTTGCTGAGGCTGGCTTTGAACTTGTGATCCTCCTGGCTCTGCCTCCAGAGTCACTGGGATTCTTTTTGCCTTTTTATACCAGGCTTGGATGTGAAGAAGTTGGCAACCCAGAAATGCCAACAAGCATAGACAAAGAATCCCAACAAGAGTCTTCTCCTTCTAGCCAAAGGACAAGGAAAGGGAGAGACTAGGAAGACAGTACTGAGACAATAGCTACACTACTCCAGTCGACACATGCCTGAAAAGACTGAATGGGAAGCTTTGAATTCCTTGAATGCCCCAACATTCCTGCCAGAGTGATGTCAGAGCATTCCAAAGTAGGAAGCTGGGATTGACAACCTCATTGGTCTAAGTAGAAAACATGTAAGGAGCCTGGAGTTTGATATCTGTCCAGCAGTAATGAGGTGTTCCTCTCACTTCCTGCTAGGGAAGTGTCAGAGGAGGCCAAGTGGAGAGTCCAGACTTTGTTTACCATTGTCGAGTGGTGATGAGGACATGGCCCTGTCGTGGACACAACATGGATTCCAGGCACTCTCATCCTAGTTTAGCAATAAGAAGAGGCCTCTCTGACCCTGAGTGTCAAAGAAGCAAGTGGAATCTTCTCTTTTTTTCTTTTTCTGAGTGGAAACTTCTACCTTCTCAGGCAATATTGAGGACACCTGTCCACCTTTTCTTGACAAAGCAATGTCACTGCAAGGCAACTAAAGCAGAAGATCCTCGCCAGGAGTGGTGGCACATATTTGTTATCCTAGCTACTGGGGAGGATGAAGCAGGAGGATTGCAAGTTTGAGGCCATTCTGGACAACTTAGTAAGAGCCTGACTCAAAATAAAATGTAAAAAGAGCTGATGTAGCTCAGTGGTAGACCTACTTGCCTAGCATGTGCAAGACCCTGGGTTCAACTTCCAGAGCTGCAAAAGACAAAACAAAAACAGACGATCCAAAGTCTCCAAACATAATACAAAAATGTATTAGTTTTCATCAATAATCAGTCATCATACCAGGAAGCGCTCAAGCGCTTAATAGATACCTACACTAAGATGACAGAGATGTTAGAATTACATAAGCTTTTAAAATTGGCCATCATAAAAAGGCTTCAAGGAACAAACACAAATACTCTTGGAACAAATGAAAACAGAAAAGCTTAGCAAAGAAAAAGACACTACAAAGAAAAAAATAAAATTTCTAAATGGAAATTTTAGAACTAAAAAACACAATAACTAAAATGAAAAGCTCAATGGATAGGCTTAAGAAAGTGAGAAGAAAGAATCAGTGAACTGGAAGAAAGAAAATAGAAATTACTCAGTATGAACAAGAGAGAAAATTGGAAAAAAGAAAAAAGAAAGGAAAAAGAACTGAATCTCAAGTGTTATAACAGAAGCTCTATATTGTATCATTGGAGTTCTAAGAGGAAAGTAGAAAGGCAGGGGTCATAGGGATGAATATGCTCTGGATGAATAAATAGCTGAAAACTTCAAATTTGGCAAGAGAATGAACCTCCAAATTCAAGAAGCTGAGCTGAGTGAACCACAAACAGGATAAATACAAAGAAGTCCAAAGTACATAATCAAACTTCTGAAAATTAATCCAAGAAAAAATTATGAAAGCTGCCAGAGAAAAACAATACTTTATTTATCTCTAGAGGAAAAATAATTTAAAAAACAACAGATTCTCTTATAAAGACAAAATGAAGTGGCTCATTGTTTTTCAAGTGCTGATAAAAAGAGAGGAAAGTGAAGGACCCGAGCTAAATAAACCCCATGACACAGGCTTCAAACCCTCCAGAAAAACTAGTAGGCCTGAGTTTAGATCCCAGGAAAAGCCACACAAGCCACCCGGGGAACACCCTCAGACCAGCCAATTGAAAAAAGGTTAAAAAATATACCTAGCATTCCTGTGGTCTGAGTCAGGGTCAGCAGACTGTAGATAGCTGCTTTGTACAAACTAGCCAATCACTCGTTGCTTGCCCAAACCCCACATGGGCCCTTTAAACTCACCTCATAATTGGCCATTTTCTAAAGATTCTCAAAAGTCATGATTGGGTCCTGCCAAATGTAACAAGCACCCCCCAGATTCTGAATGGTCAATATTGTCACCATAGGTGCTGTATGATTGTAATTGGTGATTGTGTAATGATGCAGTGCATACGTCATGTCCACTGTAACCACCCCCGTCCCTTCCACCCATAAAAAACCCTGCTCAGCTACTGTTCTGGGCTCTGCACGGACTCGCTGCTGCGTCGGTGAAGTCTGAGAGTCTGAGCTTAAGCCCAAATAAAGGCTCTTTGCTTTTACATACATGCCTCAGTCTCCCTGGTGGTCTTTGGGGACTCGGTGATCTGGGCATAACAGAAAGAAAGAAAGAAAAGAAAAAAGAAGAAAGAACCCTTGACCTAGAATTCTATAGCCAGTGGAAATACTTTTCAGGAAGGGAGAGAAAATGAAGGCATTCTTGGATAAAGGAAAACAGAATTTGTCATCAGTAGACCTAACCTAAAACAAGGAAAGGAGAAGTTAAATGAGAAATAAAAGCACATAACAACAACAACAACAAAAAAACCTGAAAAACCCTAGAAGGGGCTGGGTTGTGGCTCAGTGGTAGAGTGCTTGCGTAGCATGTGTGAGGCACTGGATTCGATTCTCAGCAACACATATAAATAAATAAAGATCCATCAACAACTAAAAAAAAAATTTTTAAAACCCTAGAACATTAGGAAGAGAGAATACAGTTAGCAAAAATATCAATAAAAGCAGTAGACTTTTTTTTTTTCTAAAGTATGTCTGATGGTTGAGACAAACATATAATGATGTGTGGTGGGAACAGAACCATGCTGCCATTCAGGACAGTTTTCTCTCTAACGATAGCCCACGAGTATTTCATCCAAGTTGCAATAGATTTTTCTTTCTAAGGTGAATAAGATTATTTTCCCCACTATCTTTGGCTTCTACTTTGGGAAATGGAAAATTTTACCAAGGAAAAGATTCTTTTTTATCTTCCTTCCTTCCTTCTAATGGGGACTGAACCCAGGGGTGTACTACCACTGAGCTACATTCCTAGTTCATTATTTATTGTTTCATTTTGAGACAAGGTCTCACTAAGTTGTTGAGGCTGGCCCTGAACTTGCAACCCTCTTGCCTCAGCCTCCCTAGTAGCTGAGATTACAGTCATGTACTACTATGGCCCACTACAAAAGGTTTTGTTTTTTTTTTTGGTACTGGAGACTGAACTCAGGGGCACTCGACCACTGAGCCACATCCCCAGCCCTATTTTTTGTTTTTTATAGAGAAAGAGTCTCACTGAGTTGCTTAGCGCCTCGCGGTTGCTGAGGCTGGCTTTGAATTTGTGATTCTCCTGTCTCAGCCTCCCTAAGTGCTGGGATTATAGCGTGAGCCACTGCGCCTGGCTTACAAAAGGTTCTTTTTTTTTTTTTTTAAATATTTTTTTAGTTGTAGATGGACATAATATCTGTATTTATTAATTTTTTTTTATGTGGTGCTGAGGATCGAACCCAGTGCTTCATGCATGCGAGGCAAGCGCTCTACCACTGAACTACAATCCCAGCCCCTACAAAAGGTTCTTTACTGATGAAAAAATATACAGTGTGACTAATACTAGCACATACTACTTATAAATATGTACTTAATAGAAAAAAAACTTTTGAGACAGGTCTTACTATGTAGTGTTGCCCAGGCTGACCTCCAACTGCTGATCCTCCTTAGTCTCCCTAATAGGCATGTGTCACTGTGCGTGGCTAGTCTTTTTTATTATGCTGAATTTTGCTAGTAGAAATAAAATATTAGTTCCCGAGACTATATTATATAATGCACATGTTAACGCCTAGTCATTCTTCAATGTATATGTACTTCAAAACATTATATTGTAATTGGTAAATACATACAATTCTCTGTGTGAATGTAAAAAAAAAAGTACTGAGAAGCCGGGCGCGGTGGCTCAAGCCTGTAATCCCAGCACTTAGGGAGGCTGAGACAGGAGAATCGCGAGTTCAAAGCCAGCCTCAGCAATGGCGAGGAGCTAAGCAAGCAACTCAGTGAGACCCTGTCTCTACATAAAACACAAAAAAGGGCTGGGGATGTGGTTCAGTGGTCGAGTGCCCCTGAGTTCAATCCCCAGTACCAAAAAAAAAAGTACTGAGGGGCTGGGGCTGTAGCTCAGTGGTAGAGCGCTTGCCTAGCATGTGTGAGGCACTGGGTTTGATCCTTAGCACCACATATAAATAATAAATGAATAATAAAGATCCATCAACAACTAAAAAAAAAAAAGTAAAAAAAAAAGTACTGAGGTTTTAAATTGGGTTTTACAAATCATGGCTAGAAAAAGTAGGATGAATTTGACAAACTTTAAAAAATATGCAACTTGATTTGGGGGTGTAGCTTCAGTGGTACAACACTTGCTTAGCATGCATGAGGCCCCCTGGGTTCCATCCTCAGCACCTGCAGGGGCAGGAGAAGCAAAGTGATTTAGATCACAGATTTGGAGGAAGCTTACCAGACTGGCTAATGTTTTTGTCTTTATGACTTGCATTTAGATTTAACAAGAAACACATAGCATAAAAGTGTGAAGGAAACTGAAAGGAATGTAGTAAGCTATTTCTTCCCTCCATGGACTCCAGTCACACCCAAGCATGACCACAAATACGCAGGAGCCAGGCCTGGCTATGCCTCTGTGATGCTCTGAGCAGAAGCTTCCTCTCTAATGGAATCTGGCAGAAATGCTGCAGGTCTGTCTCCATAATCCATTATCTGGCTGTGAGCCCGATTAGTTCACTTTAATTGAAAGAGAAGATGAAGAGGGAGAAGAAGGATGGAAATCTTTTTTTCTGTTTCATACTGGGGATCCAATCCAGGGGCACCTAACCACTGATCATAGTCTCAGTCCCTCTCTCTGCCTTTTTTTTTTTTTTTTTGAGACAGGGTCTAAGTTGCTTAGAGCCTCATTAAATTGTTGAGGCTGGCCTCTAGCTTGTGATCCTCCTGTCTCAACCTCCTGAGTCCCTGGGATTATAGGTGGTGTGCCACCAAGCCTGGCAGGGAATGGACATCTTTTGGGATTCTCTAAAGTAGGCATTGAACATCTACACTCAAAACATAAAATTAGGATTATTACTTTGAGAGATATTTAGATGGATGTTAAGCATATACAAATATGCTCAATTTTTTTTAATAAGAGAAATGTCAAGTAAAATTACACCAAGGTAAAAATTTTTTTAAAAAGTCAATGGGCAAAGATCAAAAGGTTGATACTACATTGTGTGGTTGGTAAACTGTAAGCAAATGGTCTTATATATTTAATTCTATTGGGAGGTCTATTGTTGTCAGGTCTGAGATTTGATTTTTACCCTTTATCTTTTCATGGATGCTGGAATAAGACAAGAGATTCCTGGATCAGAGACAAAGCACTTTCTCACAGCACAGCACATTTGCATGTTTGTCAGTTCCTCTTGCCCCGAAATGGACAAGAGTTTGACCTAGATGGATCCAAACTTCTTTGTCCTGAAGAGCACCTTCTTCTTTCAAGCTGCTAACTGCAAAACAAACCATGATAAGTAGCCCAGGTGGAAGGGTCAGGTCCTGCATTCTTGACATATGCAACGAGGTGTGCAGAAGAGCTGTCGTGTACTTTCTCCCAATATCAATGTGGGGCAGTTTGGCAATAAAAATTGCAAACAAACTTAACTTTTGACCTAGCAATTCCACTTCTGGGAATCTGTCCTATATATTTACTTTCCCGTATAGAAATGACAATAAGGTTATTTATTCTAGCACTGCAATAAGATCAGAAATGACTGAATGCTTATCAATATGAGACTTTTGATTATACCATCTCAATGGAATATTTTGCAGTAATAATAAAAAATGAAGAGGGCTGGGGATGTTGCTCCATGTTGTGTTTGCCTTGAGTTTGATCCTTAACACTGCAAAAAAGTTCACATGCTGAAATAGTTGCCAAGACATATTGCACATTGTCAAGTGAAAAAAAGTTGCCAAAAAAAAAAAAAGATACAATTCTCCTATTTCTATGGGAAGCAATAAAGAACATATACATATTTTTTTTAAATATTTATTTTTTAGTTGTAGGTGGACAGGATATCTTTATTCTATTTTTTATGTGGTGCTGAGGATCGAACCCAGTGCCTCCCGCATGCTAGGCGAGCACGCTACCACTGCGCCATAACCCCAGCCCCATATTTTCTTATACTATATAAGATTTCATTTCTCTCAGGATGCACAGTAAACTATCAATTGTTGTCTGTGGGGAGATGAATGACAGCAATTTTTTTGTATATTCTTTTAGATGTTTTGATACTTTTTTTTTTTTTTTTGATACTGGGGATTGGACACAGGAGTATTTTACCACTGAGCTACATCCCACTCCTTTTTTTTATTTTGAGGCAGGTTCTCATTAAGTTGTTTAGGATCTAAGTTTAGGGTCAAACTTTGAATCCTCCTTATTCAGCCTCCTGAGTTGCTGGGATTACAGGATTATATGTTGTGGGCATATATCTTGATTTTTAAACCATATGACTATACCCATTTGAAGGGCTAGTCTAGAGTAAACAAATCAATCTTTGCCAAATTTCTTAATACCATTGACCATTTTATTTTATTTTATTTATTTTTTTAAATGTTTATTTTTTAGTTGTAGGTGACAGAATATCTTTATTTTATTTTTATGTGGTGCTGAGGATCGAACCCAGTGCCTTATGTGCGCTAGGCAAGCACGCTACCACTGCGCCATAATCCCAGCCCCCCACTGACCATTTTAAATGAAAGGGTAGGTGCTACACTCATCGTCTTAGTTTAACTGTATCACGATGCAGAGGAATTAGCTCCTGTTCATGGTTTTTTTTTAATCACCCACAATATATATGATATCCCACTTAAGCCATTCAAAACCCTAAAAAGAGGTACTTTTACTCCCATTTTATAGAACAGAAAGTGGCCACAGACCCATGGACTGGTTTGGTCTTTGTGTCTGATTGAAAACCCATTTTGTTCCACATTCCAGGCCCTTTCTGAGACAGAGCCTTGTCTGGGAGGCACCTCTCCCTATTTTCTCATGACAGTGACTCTGTCAGTAGTTTTTGAACCTGGCTACATGTGAATCACAAGTGTATGTATGTGTGTATGTTTTGGAGGAGTTACAAAATGCTGATAAAGACAAGATCTTACAAATTCCAATAAAACTTGATATCGACTAAGGAATTTGGACTCAAAATTTTAATAATAAATTGTGCCAGTAGAAGCTTTTCAAAGGCAAATGATATATCAATAAATAATAGTTAAATTGAGTTCCTGAGAAAGAACCTACCACATGAAAGTATGTCAGAGCGCTGTAAATAACAACATGGCATTACTATAAAATAGAGAAAATACTGTAAGTCATGATACAAGCACAGCAGACTTCAGAATATGCCATTCATACAAATGTAAACCAGTACACAGGAATCGTTTTTTTTAGACATTGATAAACTGGTAAGTGTTGTTGCCTAGCTATATACTAAATAATGGATACATTACACTAAGAACCTCAAGGAAAAAATATGTGGAATAATATAATGAAAAATATGATGCATCAGTTCTTTCAAAAAGCAAAAAAAAAAATTGAATTTTTTACTCAAATATAATCACTTTAAATAGGAAACATACTAATTTGAAATAAGGAATATTTTGTGTGTTTATCTATATAGTTGTATATACACCTATGTCTAAGAAAATATGTATGGCTTAATTGTTCTTTTATTCCAATGTTACTTTGAAGAATCTTTGCTTTTTTACAAAAGAATACATTTGGAAAAATGTTTAAATGATTTGAACAATACATTCGTCTAAATATATTGTTTAAACCACATTTTGACACTTCAAAGCACACAAAAAAATGTGAAACCACCATAAGATTGTTCAATTTCATCTCAGCTGTCTTAAGACGACTGGAAGAATAACGTTCATTTAACCTTTCAGTGTGGGCTGTTGGTGAAAAAATTAAGTAGTAGGGTAGCTATTGGATTCCACATGCCAGCTATACCAAGAATGAAAAGAGCAAGATATAGACACAGATCTATGATTAACTTAAATGTTTTGGTATAGCTGAATTAATCCCTTTTGATGTATATAAGTTTAGTACATGACAAATGTTTATGTTTACTCCCCAAAGAATCCAATCATACCCAAGACACACACAAAAATCACTTCTCAGTTACACACCTGCGTTTCTTTAACAAAACAATAAGGGATACAATCATAGCAAAGAATTCACCCACACGATACATTATCAGCACATTGTCTAGAATACCTCATTTAAAAACACTCAGTAAAAACATATTCACAGGACCTGCTGTGAATGGCAAGATACGGTAATTTTATAATAGAAAAACCCTGCTCATGCAGTACTTTCCACACGCCAGACACTTGAAATCACACCCATATCACTTTGCTCACACTTTCTATTATACTATAATATGCAAAAAGAAGAAAAAAAAGCAGCTTTTAACATTATATCACAATTTTGAAATGTGGGAAAAAATACAAAACAAAAACCATTGTGTGGATAAAATGGTCTCCGTGACATCTGAGCAGAGCTTTATCTTTTTTTTTTCTTCAAACATTATTGCACAGAGATTTCTTATCACATGTTCTTCAGTTTTCATGTCTTTTCCTAAATGTGAATAAGTGCTATGGATAAAATACAAATGTAGAAAATAACAGCAGCATGATTTGTCGAAGTTAATCCCTATAATTTAGTAAGAAAAATTGGATATCAACAAAATAAGTGCTCTTTCTAAACTGTACTAAACTTTTAAAAATCTTATTTTAATGCAGTGAAGGCCCTCAAAGCCAATGCCAAGACCTGCTGACCCTTCCAGACACCCATCAACAGAATCTAGAAATGAGGATCTGCTAGACTCCAGTCTTTTTATTAAAGTTTCTTGTGGATTTGGGATTTCTTGCTGAAGATCAGAACTTCAAGTGATGGAATCAACAGACTAATTGCAAACAAAGTCACCCTGAACTTCCCATTTGCCTGTTCAGGAACCCACTGCGGCTCTAGGGCTCTGAAGACAGGAGCTTGGACACCTGGTCACAGCCTACACGTACACTGGCTGGCAGCTTTCGGTCTGGTCCACCAGATCTGAAGTTTCTAAATCTGCGTTCTCAGACTTTGAAGCTTCTGCTCCTGAAGGCTTTGGGCATCTAAAGGGGTAGCCATTGTCATCAAAGAATCTCCGGAAGGTGAATTCATAAAATGCATGCTCAGGGTGCTTGTTATTGGGGGAGGTGAGCGTGTCCCAGGTCTTGGCGCTGCCTTCACTATTCTCATTCCAAGGGCTTTCTTCATCTACGGGGTCAAAATTTGAGGTGTCCATGGGGTGGCTGATGGTGGGAACGTAGGGGGCGGGCTGCTTCCGGATGTCGCTGGAGAAGTCAATGGCGCTGAAGAATGGGTGGGCCTTCAGGTCATCTGCTCCTTCCCGCCCCAGGCGGCAGTCGGCTGAGCAGCACAGTTTGGTGATGAGGTCCCTCGCCTCAGAGCTTAGCTTGACCTGGGCTGGAATGTGGAGCGTGTTCTCCCAATTTATCACCTAAAGACACAATAGTACCAAAGTTTTAGTTTCTCCTCCTGACTCAAGGCCCAGCTAGGGAAGTTCTTGGACTGTACTTGATGACATGGCTTTTAAACTATTCCAGTTTCATAACGCGAGGGCAGTTAAAACAGGCAACAGAAGATGCAGTGTTGATCTGGGCAGCTCTAAGGAAGTGTGGTTTGGGGAGGTGGCTCACAGATCAAGGCTTGGGGATGATGAAGTGAATATAGACAGAAAGATACTTATTTTCTTCTATCAGAAATACTGTGTGGCCAAAGAATTTTGTGCTTTCCATAAAGATAAAGAGACTGATGTATGAATTGCTTCTATAGCTGTGAATGGATTTCTGTGGGGCCACACTGAAATCACTAAAACTCACTATTACCGAGAAATGGTTGGTTGTTGGTTGATTTTTTCTGGTGCTGGAGACAGAACTCAGGACCTTGAGCATTTGGGGCAAGTACATTGAGCTACATCTCCAGCCCTAAGAAATGGTTGATGAGTGTTTTGTTGGGAAAAAAAAAGATCCTTGGCCTTAGCCTCATGTTCATAATGCTCAACCATAGCACATAGCCATTGGGAAGTTCATTAAATACATTTGCCAAGGAGATGTGTCTACTGTCAACAGAAACCATAAGGGATTTCTATATTTTTTTACTTAGACTCTGGGTGAGACAAGGCCAATATAACTGGCTACTAGCTGGAGTAACAGGACAGTGGGTGGGTGAGGCATAGAAGTAGGTGAGCATTTGTTTGAGAGGGCTGCTTTAAACCTAAAGAGATTTTTTTTTTTTTTAAAGTAAAGCTAAAACTATGAGACTCAGAAGAAAACACAGGGTGAAATCTTCATGACACTGGATTTGGTAGTGATTCTTGGATATGATACCAAAGCACAGGCAACAAAAGAAAAACTAAACTGGATTTCATGGAAACTAAAAACTTATTCATCAAAGGACATTGCTGACAGAGTTAAAAACTACTCTATAGAACAGAAGAATATATTTGCAAAGCATATATTTGAAAAGGAATTAATAACTAGAATATATAAAGAACTACAAATAATCTAATTTTAAAATGGTGGCAGAGGTCTTAAAAAAGCTGTATGTCTGAAAATATACAAATAGTCAATGACTACATGAAAATATGCTAAATATCACCAATCATTAGGGAGATAAAAAATGAAAACCACAATGAAAATCACCTCACATCCACTAGGATGACTACTATTTAGGAAAAAGGTGTGTGGAGGGGGCGCTGATTGGCACTGGCAAGAATGTGGATAAACTGAAACCAATATACCCTACTGGTGGGAAAGTAAAATAGCACTTTAAAGAGGAAGGAAATTCTGACACATGCTGTAACAGGAATGAATCTTGAGGATGTTATGCTAAGCAAAATAAGGCAGTCACAAAAAGACAAATAATATATGATTCCACATATGTGAGGTACCTAAATTTGGCATTCTTCACAATTTGGCAGTTCTCTAAAAGTTAAACATGGAATGACAGCATGAGCCAGAAATTCTACTTGTGGGTATATATCCAAAATAATTGAAAACAGGGACTGAAACAGAATATGTGTACACCCACGTCCATTCACAGAAGCCAAGAGGGGGAAATAACCCAGATGTCCATCAACTGATGAATGGATAAATGAAGTATAGTACATATATATAAAGGATTACAATTCAGCTTTAAAGAGAAAGAAAATCCTGACACATGCTACAACATGGATGAATGTTATACTAAGTGAAATAAGGTAGTCACAAAAAGACAGTGTACAGTTCCACATATATGAAGTACCTAAATTTGGTAAATTCAGAGACAGAAAAGATAGAGGTTAGAAGAGGCTGAGGGGGCTGACGGAGGAAAAGGCAGTTATTGTTTCATGGGTAGAGTTTCTGTCTGGAATGATGAAAATATTTGGAAATAGAGAGTGAAGATGGTCACACAACATTGTGAATGTACTTAATGGCATGAAATTGTATACTTCAAAATGGTTAAAATGGTAAATTTTAAGTTAGACATATTTAACCACAATACAAAAAGAATCTGGGTGATTAGGCAGGCAAATTAGTGAGTGTCAGCATTTAATAAACATGCAGAAAATGCCAAACTGCAACTGTATTATTCTTAGAATGAAACTAAGCTTTAATTTAAGATTTTCCTAAACTTACACTTTACCATGGACTCTAGGGCATATGAAAACTTTCTAAATTGTGCATCAGTGGGTAAGTCCACTGAAGATTTCAGATGCTCAATACAATCCCTAGCTAATCATTTATTTAAAAAAGCAAATGGTTGTCATTTCTAAAATGAATTATTTAGTATTAAATGATTAGGTGGCAGATTTAATGATTCCAAATGAGTATCAGGAATACACACAACCTGCCTAACCGCCTAGTTGATAATTTGCAAACAGCAGTGTTAACATACAAATAAGCTCACTGATTTTTTAGCTTTAGGTCATAAAGTTCTGTTTGTTCTTTGCAAAGCAGGCATAAATGGTGGTAAGAGGGGATCTGCCATGTGCCCTTACTGCTTCTCACTATGTAGTTCTGGCCTGGGAATAACAAGATGCCATACCGACAATGGATTAAAAATTTCATCAACAAATATATGAAAACATGTTCAACGTCTCTAGCCATTAGAGAAATGCAAATCAAAACTACTCTAAGATTTCATCTCACTCTAGTCAGAATGGCAGTTATCAAGAATACAAGCAACAATAAGTGTTGGTGAGGATGTGGGGGAAAAGGCAGACTCATACATTGCTGGTGGGACTGCAAATTGGTGCAACCAATCTGGAAAGCAGTGTGGAGATTCCTTAGAAAACTTGGAATGGAACCACCATTTGACCCAGCTATCCCACTCTTTGGTCTACAACCAAAGGACTTAAAAACAGCATACTACAGTGATGCAGCCACTTCAATGTTTATAGCAGCTCAATTCACAATAGCTAAATTGTGCCCTAGATGCCCTTTGATAGATGAATGGCTAAAGAAACTGTGGTATATATACACAATGGAAAATTACTCAGCATTAAAAGAGAATAAAAAGTATGGCATTTGCAGGTAAATGGATGGAGCTGGAGAATATCATGCTAAGCGAAGTAAGCCAAGCCCCAAAAACCACAGGCCGAATGTTCTCTCTGGTAAGTGGATGCTGATCCGTAATGGGGGAGGGGGCATGAGAAGAATGGAGAAACTTTGGTCAAAGGGGAGGGAAGGGAGGAGATAGGACATGGGGACAGGAAAGATGGTGGAATGAGACAGACAACGCCCTAGGTTCATGTATGACTGCAGATATGGTGTAACTCTATATTGTGTACAACCAGAGAAATGAAAAGTTGTGCTCCATTTGTGTACAATGAATCAAATGCATTCTGCTGTCATGTATACCCAATTAGAATAAATAAATAAATAAAAATTTCAGATACACAAATATATGAGACTCAGGTCCAATTTTGTGGCTTTATTTATCAAAATGAAACTTTTTTTAAATGGATAATAGCCGGTATGATGGCACATATCTATAATCCCAGCTATTCCAGAAGGCAAAGGAAAGAGAATTGCAAGTTTGAATTTGAGGCCACCTTGGCAATATAGTGAGACTCTGCCTCAAATAAAAAAAAGGACCGAGGGGCTGGGGCTGTAGCGCAGTGGTAGAGCGCTTGCCTGGCATGCGTGAGGCACTGGGTTCGATCCTTATCACCACATGTAAATAATAAATGAATAAAATAAAGGTTCATCAACAACTAAAAAAAAAATTAAAAAAAAAACAACAAAACAAAGGACCGAGGAGGTAGCTCAGTGGTAAAATGCTTGCCTAGCATGTGCAAGGCCTTGGGTTTAATCCCCAGTAATGGAAAAGAAAAAAGATAATAATTTTAAAAGACAGTATTACTTTAAAATAACCTCAGTATAAAGAACTGCAATATCCATCCTACTCAGAACAGTAAGAAGTCAGACACCAACCAAGGATTCATGGAGGAATCAGAAAAGTACAGCACTCTGTGAAAAGCAGGTGTAAGTTTCTTTCTGCTTACCTTTAGCTGAGTTTCTGTGGGAGTAGGAGCCAAAAATGGCGGCTGTCCCACCAACATCTCGAAGAGAATCACACCAACACTCCACCAGTCACAGAGCTGAGTGTACCCTGAAAGACAAAGGTCACCCATCCCAGCACTGGCAGATTCTTCTCAAAGGTAAGTTCATAAGACCCTGAACATACAGATTTACTGTGAAGGGGGAAAACAGGCTAACAGTATTGTACTAGTAGAAGAGAGATCTACATAAATGCCTATCCTTGCACAGGAGGACTGAGAAGGGTGGGCTGGAAGAGGCTGGGATCAGGGTGCTATCGTCATCATAGAGGGAGGCCACAACCACCTATTTTCAACCATTAGTCTGTAATATATACAGAATACCTTTATAGTAAGAAAAGACTTTTTAATTTAAAAAGATTATTGATATTGTTAGCAATAATACTAAATTTTAATCAGAATTTTAAGTTCTTGCCAGGTGCAGTGGTACATACCTATTATCCTAGCTGCTCAGGAGGCTGAAGCATGAGGATCCAAAGTTACAGACCAGCCTCAGCAACTTTGTGAGACACTTTCTCAAAATAAAAAGAGCCTGAGACGTAGCTCAGTGGCAGACCACCCCTGAGTTCAATCCCCAGTTTAAAGAAAAAAAAAAAAAAAGAATTTTAAGTTCTTAAAGATCACATAAATGAACACTCATAAAACAAAGTGCCATGACTGAGGAATGGGCAGGTGAGGACACAAGGAGGGCTTCCTTGGGAGGCTTTTAAGTTAGTTTTTGAACAAAGTGAAGAATATAAAGATGAGGGGAATGAGAGCAGGCTATTTTGGCAAAGGAGACAACTGGACAATATTCACTATAACCCAAGACATATTCCTCGTGTGAGACCCTGATGAAGCCAGGCATTCTCTGCAGAGTCCCCATGTGGGGTGATCAGGGACAGCCTCAAGAATTCTGGGAAGTGGGTTTATTTATCTTTGATTTTTCTCTCACTTTTCTTTCGGAGCCCCAGATTCCAATCAAACCAGGCTACTCTTCATGTCACCTAATCCTAAGTGGAAAACACGTGTGAGGTTAGTTTATGGGAAGACTCGTTGGATCCCTGTGCTTTCCCTCCATCTCGTCTATTCCTGTCTCAGGTGGCATTGGAGGCTACTGGCTCCTCTGGAATGGTTCACATGGCAAGGGATGTGAGGCCTTTCCTGGGCACCAGGGTTAGTGTTCATAAACTCTTGAGGAGTTAACTGCTGTATACATGGTGCTGAGTGGTTCAGTAACCTGCCTTGGATTACCACAGCCAACAGAGAAACCTCAACTTGAACTGGTCTTGCTGGCTGCAAACACTTCAAACAATGTGTGTGTGAAGGAAAAGGCAGCCTGTCACTGTAAGTCATGCAGGATCACTGAAGAACCCTCTTGCCCTGAACCAGATGTTGTATTCGAAGGAATTAAACATCCATCTAGGAGATAAATTTTATTGAGTACTGGTGATTTTATGCCCACTATTGTCTGCAAATCTTACCTCCTAGGAGGTTTTGGGCTAGTAGGGAGATTAGATGGAAAACAATATTTGTGTGTTGGATGTGGTATAGCTTGGCTGGGAGCTTGGTCAAGGGAGAGTTGAGAGAGAGCCCACAAATGATGGTTTAGGCAGACTGAATAGTGTCCTGTGGCCCCAGAGTTGTTTCCATCATTTGACTCTACCAGAACCAATTCTAAAGCCATTCCTTTGGTCTCCAGATACAAAGCCCACACCCCACACATCCCAGGCAGAGGAAAGGGCACATTGGCCTAATGGTGTGTGAAGCAAGGATATTTCCAGAACAGAGGTGAGAAGCAGGAGGCTAGGGATAGTTTAGTCTTGAAAAGCCACAGCTGGAGAGACTTCTTTGCGGTCACCTGGCTCCACAGAGTTGAACGGCCTTAAGCCAGAAGCTGGCTGTGGAAGTCAGCAGCCCAATGGCATACCTTTGCGCAAGAGCACCTCTGGTGCGATGTAATTTGGGGTTCCAACCAGGGAGTGTGCCAGGCACCTCTGGTGCTGCTTCCGTGCTCTCTGCTCCAGGGTCTTCAGTCTGTCCCCACATCGACAGTTAGACACATCATCCCAGAGGTCACTGGGCTCCATGCTATCCTGTCTGATGTGGTTCCCTTTGCCCAGGAATCATGGGTAGTGAGAGAAGAGAACAAAAAATAAAATGAATTTCACTACTAAACAATGAAACGAAATCCATAGCTTAGCAAAAACTAATTCCAATCAGCTGCTGACATGCTAGGACAAAGGATCCTCCCCAACTGCTCCACAGGGGCAGCTGCTGTTCCAGGGCTCTGAGACACAAGCTGTGAGGTAAACATCAGTGACAAAGCAGAAATGATGGCTGGAGCACTAACAGCCAACTACATTGTGCTCAGCTGGCAATGAAACAGGCTGGAAGATAGGTTGGAAGAATTTTGGGGCATCATTCTCAGGCTAATATCAAAAGGCTAACACCTGTTGGGCATGGTAGCACATGCCTATAATCCCAGTGGCCTGGGAGGCTGAGGCAGGAGGATCCTGAGTTCAAAGCCAGCCTCAGCAAAAGCAAGGTGCTAAGTAACTCAGTGAGACCCTGTCTCTAAATAAAATACAAAATAGGGCCGGGGATGTGGCTCAGTGGTGGAATGCCCAAGTTTAATCCTCAGTACCTCCCAAACCAAAAACCAAAACAAACAAAATAAAAAACGCTAACACCTGTCTAGCAAGACATTTTATGATAAGCATGGAAAAATTAAAGAGAATTTAAACAGTATGAACTAAATAAAAAGTGACTTAAATTCTATAAAAAGTGAATGATTTAGGTTCATTTTGAGTTTTTTAGAAGTCTGAGCTATGGGATTAAAACAGTTATTTCAAGCATCCCAGCCATTAGTAAGAGAGTAACCAGCTGTTTTGGACTTTTCCAAATAGCAGAACCACAGGAAATGGAGTTAAACTATATAATAGACACATCCATGTTAGCTATGAAAGAGGACGCTTTGGGAGAATGTGAGACTTCATTTATTCATTTATTTTGAGATGAGGTGTTGTTACATTACACAGGCAGGTCCCCAACTCTTGGGTTCAAGCAATCCTCCCGTGCCAGCCTCCTGAGTAGCTGGGACTACAGACATATACCACTGTATCCAGCCCTGTGACTTTTACTTTTTAAGGCTTGTTTAAATAGGACAGAGTGATGGTTCTTCATAAAGGCCCCATGACAGCATGCCTAAAATGTAGTAAAACTTAAATCCACTAACGATGAATTTTGTCCCATGAGCCCAGATGTAGAACATCTAATGAAAACTTGTATAATGTATAAAGCAATTATATTGACTTATACAGAATCATAATTGATATGATATTAATATGATAATATAAGCTCTAGAGTTTGATTTCCAGCTTATTTTAATGCACCTGTGTCAATTTTTTTGAAGAACTTATAATTGAAAATGTGGGACTTAATGGGTTAAGAAAAAAATCTCATATATATCATAGTCTTACTTTACAGAGGGAAGGCTATCACACCAGGTTATATAATAATGGAGTGATGGATAATTTCAAAATGATTAGGAGGCACTGGGATGGGGAATAACTGTTCTACATGATTTAAGGTACTTCAAGATGTGGAAACTGGATATGGCATGCCTAATATAATACCTTTCTGGTAGTATTTGGAATTGTGAGTCCACCTGAATCCAGTGCAAAGGCCAAAATCTGTCAGTTTGATATGACCATCCAGATCTATCAAAATGTTGTCAGGCTTGATGTCTCGGTGGATGAAGCCCATCTTGTGGACACTCTCGATGGCCAAAGTCAACTCTGCGATGTAGAACCGGGCCAGGTGCTCAGGGAAGACCTCCATACGGATCAGCAGGCTCATCATGTCCCCCCCAGGGATGTAGTCCATCACAAAGTACAGGCTGTCTTTGTCTTGGAAGGAGTAGTAGAGTTTGACCACCCACTCATTGTCCGCCTCAGCCAGGATGTCCCTCTCTGCTTTGACATGGGCCACCTGATTCCGGTTCAGGACGTCTTTCTTCCTCAGGGTCTTCATGGCATACAGGGCATGAGTGTCTACCTTACAAGCAAGGCATACTTCTCCAAAGGCACCGATGCCCAGGGTTTTGATTTTCACAAACATGGATTTGTCCATCTTGGCCCTCTTTAGCCTGTTGTAATTTGACTCCTTCTGGTAGAGGATCTTCCTCATCTGTTCCTGCTCAGCCTCACAGAGTCCAGCCTGCACACAAGAAAAATCAGGAGTCACCTTAGAGGGATCCTATGGTAGCAAGTGACAGGGGCAGGGGAGGCCCTGGAACTGAGTGGACTCTACAGAAAGGAAAAAACAGAAGAATGGGTCTAATCTACTACAAGCAAAATAATCATCAGTTTGTTCCTTATTTTCATATGTAGATACAAACCTGGAATCCAGAGTGTAACAGAATAGAGTTCTTTCTTTAGGTGACTTTAGGCTCTAAAAACTAAGGAAAACTTCTATTAATGAAAGTTGGTGAGAAAGGGGATCACAACATTCCTGGAACTCCAAGAACAATCTAATACTTCATTAGCCCAAATGAAATGGGAAAACAAAACAAGTCAATACATATGGACAATAGGAAGAACACACATTTGATTTTCAGAATTTGGAGTCATTTAAATTGGTGTAATTTAAATTTAGTGGTTCACTTTAATTTGAATAACTTCATTAAAAATCACCTTTTCTGGAATATGATGGTCATCATAGCCCTAATTTTATGTATGACTGCATATATGTTGTGATTCTATACAACTTAGAACTAGAGAATTGATATGTTATCCTCTATCTATGTACAATCAATCAAATTGCACTCTGTTATCATGTAAGCCTAAATAGAACAGATAAATAAAATATGAAAAAAAATCACCTTTTCTAGCACTCGAGTGTCAATTAAGGTATATTTAAAATATTCTTTACCAGTTAAAAACTTAAAGGATGGATAACTGGATTATTACTAGATACATTTTTCTTTATGAATCTATAAAACTTCAAACTTTGTTTCTACTTTTCCAAAATGTTACATTAATAAGTAAGCCTTGATGAAATTTGTGTAAAGACACACCATATAAAAATCATTTGCTGATCTGCTTTTTAGCAACAGTATGGACAGTTATCACAGTCTCCTGAAATCAGAGGGAAGAGGAAATAGAGAAAGGGAGGTATTTGCATTTGTGAGTACCCCAAGCTGCGGGTCCCATAATCAGATTATGGCCTGTGATACTGGTTTATGATAAAGGCATATAAATTACGAACAGTACTTCCCTGTTGTGATTCCTACTACCAGTGGAGGGAAGAGCCAGGGGGAAACAGTAAGAATAAAATGAGAAATTACTTTGGCCATTTCTTGTTCAAGCTGCAACCTCCGGTTGACCTTCTGCTGGTAGGTTTTGATGACATTTTCCACGTGCTGCTCCATGAAGAACTTAAAAGCATATGGGGAGTAGCTTTTGATGCGTGATTCCCTCTTCTCTTCATCTCTGCTGTTTTTGCGTACTGGCACTGGAGAGGTCTGGATCTGCTTTTTATCTTTGCTGCCTTTGTCTCCCTTGGCATTCTTGTGGCTCTTGTCGCTCCTGTCAGTTGGCTCTGCAGTTGGGCCCCCACGGAGGCTCTGCTCCACACCGGCGCACAGGCTGTCCAAGTCATACTGCTCGGACTTGCTGTGCAGCAACAGGTGTTTGGGGTAGGGTGGCGGTGGGCATCTGCGGTCTGGGCCACTGTACTCCACGTCCAGTGGGTAGACACCAGTGGCACCCAGGCCCAGGGCATGCTCATCCTTGGAGTCCAGGCCTTCAGTGGCTGGGGCAGGCGCGGGCACCCACGCAGGGTGGGAGGGCCCCACGGCTGTCTGTGGTTCAGGTCTCAGTACCCGCACACTCTTCACTGGGTGCAGGATGTGCGCGGCCGTCACGGCCGTGACAGTGTTGGGAGCAGGCAGGGAAGGCTCGGCCTGACCTGTTGCACCGGCCCGCGGCTGCTGACTGTTGAAGGAGTTGGTCCTGCTGGGTCCTGGGCCGTCAGCCCGGAAGGACACGTGCTGGCGAGGCGCCTCCAGGCCCGGCTTCTGCAACGAGTCGCGGCGGGCCAGCGTAGCTGCTGGCCACTGTTGCACTGGGGTGCCGCCCAGCTCATAGAGATCCACATTGAGGCTGTTTCTAGAGGGGACCAGCAGGCTTTGTGGCGGGCTGTCGCCAGTGAACACCTGGCCCCGGGAAGCCATCACGTGCAGCTGGTGGGCTCCCGGGCCAGCCTGCTTGTGGTGCGCATGCGGGCCATACAGTCCCGCAGTAGGCGTGGGGAAGGCTATGCTGGCACCTGGCGGGGGCCCCTGGCCCTTGGCAGTCAAGCCCGCATAGCCCCCCGACTCGGGCGGCGTCTTGCTCTGGAAGGAGGGGGTGCGCTGCACACCATAGCCCAGGGGCTCCCCAGGCACTAAGAGGTGCGTGCGGCCATAGTGTGCACCTGGAAGTGGCAGGGACGGACCGGTGGGGCAGGTGGCCGGGAAATGTGCTCCCGCTGCCTCTATGCTGGCACCATAGGCCTTGGGTGGGTGTTGGTGGGCAGGCAGACTGTGGGGACCAACTCCTGGGAAGAGGAAGTCCATGTACTGCCGTGGCACCTCCTCCAATGCGGTGGGGCTGTCTGTGCCAAAGCCTGGGCCTTCGTAGGCTGCACCGCCCAGCTGGTGGTAGGATGGGAACGCTTCGCCAGTGCCTTCAAAGCTGGGCCTCCTTGTCACTGGGGTAGGCACAAGGCACTTTCCTGCAGTGGAAAGAATGGAAAGCTAGCATTAGAGGAGTGTGATCGGCTGGTTCTGACACTTTCAAGTTGATCCCCACACTGGCAATGTCCTTGGGGCTGAGGAGATACACACACAGGGTTTTCAACTGAGAGCTCCTCTTAATATGGTATGAGGTGGGGGGAGGTTTCAGGCCAAAGGGCACAGAGGAGGGTCACTGGCCATGGGCAGGACAATTTCTCAGTCCTGCTGGGGAGCATCCTTCACACCCCTGAGTACATAGCACCCAGGATCACCATCCTGCCATGCTCCGCAATCATCTGAACAGTCAGCTGTTTTCTCCATGACATGCCCAGGTTGTTTGGGGCAGCAAGTTTACTGTCACATGATTCCCAGTCTGCTTTTCTCTAACAGTAGAATCATAGCCATTGTCCAAATGTCCACTTTATTTTCATCTATTTTTCAAATTAAAGATTTTCTGGGATTTTTGTCTTTATTAAAACCAAATAAAGCTGGGCGTGGTGGCTCACGCTTGTAATCCCAGCACTTTGGGAGGCTGAGACAGGAGAATTGCAAGTTCAAAGCCAGCCTCAGCAACAGCGAGGCACTAAGCAACTCAGTGAGACCCTGTCTCTACATAAAACACAAAATAGGGCTGGGGATGTGGCTCAGTGGTTGAGTGCCCCTGAGTTCAATCCCCAGTACCAAAAAAAAACCAAAAACAAATAAAACAACATATACACAACAACAATAAATATTACACAAAATCTCTCTACAAACACCCAGATAGATTTCTGTTGCTGCTTCCTTATTCCTGACTTTTTCATTTTGAAAATCTCTCCTCATTTAAAACAGATGCCTAGAAGGAAGGACAAAGGCTCCTTTCAGTTCCTTACAAGGACTGTTCTGCTCTGCTTGATTTGGCAGAGGGTGCTGTAGTCCAAAGGCTGTGTCCTCCCACCCACCCTGGAATACCTGGCAGAGTGAAGGCCTTGGTAGCCTTGGCACTGAGCAGAAGTCACAGCCCAATGATGGCTCTGTGTTGCCAGGGCTAAAAAGACGCATCAGTGAGTATACCACACCAACACGGATGGCCAGCTGGAGACTGGTTAAGGAAATTCCTTCTCTCAAGAAAAGGGAAATGTATGTTCTCCTTAACAACAACAACAACAACAACAACAACAACAGAGATAGAACATATAAAAGGGAACTTTTATAAAAGGGAACTTTTAAAACCTGTGAGATTTTCTCATTCATTACATGAAGTGAGCTTCATACCAGGTCTCCCACAGATGGGGAAAATTGCTTTTGCAAATTATCATGAATCCTTTATTATACCCCAGGGACTTCAAGTACCAAAAATATGATTCATCTATTCCATTCTCAGAGAGGAGCATCCCTTGATATCACTGAAGCAGAGTAAATGCCTTCAGCTGTTCCCAGGGGGAACTAGGGGGATGCCCAGCATACTGCTCACAGTGCAGCTGGGCAGCTGCTTTCAAAGGCTATGATGTGAGAAAAGGTATGTTTTAGGGTTAGCCTCTCTTTTCAGAATCCTCCAAGTCAAATAGCAAGTAAAAACAACATTTTTACTCACTTTCATTCTTTAATCTTTCATAAAACAAAATAAGCATACAAACTTTCCAGACTGGGAGCACCAAAGGTAATTTCAAGTAGAGGTGAGGTGAGTACCCAGGAAAGTCCCATGATCTACCACCTGTAGTGAGGTCCCCTCCAGGCCCTTACTGTCAGGGCACAGCAGGCTCAGCTTAGCTGTTAGATGCATAAGACAATGTGCTAAGAGACTATCTATTTTGACCAAGGGCAGGCTGGACTTCTTCCTGCAAACTGTTCTTTGTTCTTGAATCACAAATCTTTTTCACCCACCATGCTGCTGGTCTGGGCTTACCTGGGGAGGTCTGTTTAATGACTCGCACAATCTGCTCATTCCTGGGGTCCAGGTAACCCATTTTACTGATGTACTCCAGGGCAGCTTCAATACTCCTACTGCCGGTCTGCTTGAGTGCTCGGCCTGCCATCTCCTGGGAGGGAAGCATGGAGATGTAAGTGTCACTATCATTGTAAAACAAAGCCACGGGTGACTTCTCTCACTACTCTGTGCCTGACTATGCTATGATACTTTGCCTCTCTGTGACTGCTGGAGCCTGCAAGGTGCTACAGATGACTCAGAATGTGCACGACCTGCAGATGCCAAAAGCCAAGCACACACCACACCACAGACTGCGTAGCCTGTATCAAGAACATAAGAGAATTTTGATGGTGGATCTGAAAGAAATTTAAGTTCTTCTCTTTAGAGAACTTTTGTGATTAGACTGGTAAATTCAAAATGAACCTAAAGCCAGAAAAGTTTCATGGGAAGAAGAAGAATAAGAGTCAGAGAACCTGGCTTTAACCCCAGCTCACCCCTAGGCTAACTCTGGGACCAGCTGACGGGCCCCAGAGGGGAGGGTATGGCTGCTGAAAAGTCATTTATGAAATGTTTCTTTTAAAAATGTTTTTAAAAAACATTTGTTTAGTTGTAGATGGATGCAATATCTTTATTTTATTTATTTTTATGTGGTGCTGAGGATGGAACCCAGTGACTCACACATGCGAGGCAAGCGCTCTACCACTGAGCCACAGCCCCAGCCCTACAAAATGTTTTTATTAGCACATTATAGTTATACATATTAATGAGATTCATTTTGACATATTCATAAGTACATATAATTTGCTCCATTTCATTCCACAGTACTTTTCCTTTCCTTTCTTTCCTCCCTCCTACTGAATCCCTTTCTCTGTACTACTAGTCTTCCTTCTATTTATTTATTGTTTTTTAATTGGTTTATTATAGCTATACATAAAAGTGGAATCCACCGAAATATATTTATACATGCACACAGCATGATTTGGTCAATCTCATGCCTCCTCTTTCCCACCCTCCCCTCCCACCTCCCTTCCTCTACTCCACTGTTCTCTTACTATTTTCATGAGAGTGAAATGCTTGTTGAATGCCTACTGTTTACAATGACCATTGTTGGCTACAGCAGTAGAGATTTATACCCTTAGGGATCTGACTAGAAAGAAAAAAGAAGTAGGAGCCCTGGAGCCTTAGGACAGGTCTCTTAAAGTTGCTTGTGGGATAAACAAAAGACAGAAACTGGTGGCCATTGCACGAGAGGTACAGGTGGGATGGAAGGGGGTCAGAGGAGAGGGCTCCTTTCCACCTAAGGGAGTGGGGGGATGCAGCTGGCTTTTCAAAGATGGATGGTCTTTGGGCAGGTGGAAAGTTCAGGTAGAGAATAGGTATTCTTAGCAGAGGGACTGGTCAGAGCAGAGGAAGGGGGATGAGTGGGTTGAATGGCAGCACCATTCGAGACAGGGAACTGGGAGCCACAGACCAAGGCTAGACTGCCCTGGGTTTTACCCTGTTTGCAAGGTCATGGGAGCTTTCAAACAGGGACGTGTGCAGTCTGATCCAGGGACAGCTGCAGGGTGCCCAGAGTTTGAGGCACTCTCAGGCAGGGAGGTGAAAGGGGCAGGAGGGGACTAAGAAACATGGCTGCAGGGTGACAAGGAGGGTGAGAGGAGGGAAAGAACCCCATGGAGGGTTGCTCCTGGGCTAGGATGAAGCAGGCAGAGGCAGCAAAAAGGGCTTCTATAGATGGAAATGCTGACCACCGTGAAGGGCAACGGGGAGGTGGACAGGAGGAGGAGACTGAAAAGAAGACCCTGTCGCTCAGGAGGGAATAAAGAGGACACAGGACGATGATCTCAGTGGAGGCTGCATAGGGCCGCTTGGTGGCAGCCAGTTGCCATGGGAATACTGAACCACTTTGTGGAGAGACAGCACTGTCCCCACTGCCCCTGGATAGGCCTTGTGATACTTCTGACTTTTATCCCCCTCAGCTGTCTGTCTGCTCAATTAGGACCAGAAGAAACTGGCAGGCCCTTAAATGCCACATTACTCATGGTTATATCCGCCCACCTCACACAGCACCTAAAACAAATTAAGTGCTTAATATCCAATGATCATCTAACATTAAACCAAGTTTTCTATTCCTGGTAGTATACTAGCTGAGGGGTAGGACAAAAATCATCGACTGGACTTAGCTAGAGTAAGTGATGTGGGTGTGGGACCCTGCAAGACGGCAGAGTAAGAGAAGGGACCAGAGAAGAGTGAGACGGGAGGCCTGAGGAGGTGCCACCAACACACTGGTGACATCAGAGGGAAGGAACAGAAGTGACAGCTTAAGAGGCAGATTGGGAAGTGGTAATAAGAAGAGAGCTGTTCTGTAAGGTGGCACTTGGGTTGACAGGAAGGGCGCATTGTACACCATCTGGAAAAGCCATGGAGAGAAGGCACCAGAGTTCCGGCCTGAAGTTCCCTCCTCACCCCGAGAAGGCGATGACACTCACCTTCCCTGCTTCACAGCTGTGCTATTTGATGAGATCATGTCTGCAAGACTCTTAAGGACTTAGAATAAGGCATGCTTAAGACCACATCTTAGCAGGATAGCCCTGGAGCATCTGGTGCCCATTGAAAAACGTGCCAATCAGAGTCAACACTAACCACAAACTTTTCAATCAGCACTGACCGTTCAGTTGCTTCCTGTGAAACATGACCACTGACCTGTCTCCTTCAGAGGGAACTGCCAGCCCATGCTCATTACTCAAGCACCTGATAACAGTCAAGGAGGTGACAACTTCATGAAAGGCCATGTCACCTGTGTACGAATTCAAAACTCTCCCACTACTTCAAGATCTATGCTTCAAATCTCGGAACTTAACCAAGATAAATCAACAGGAGGAGACCACAAGTGAAGACTTGTGCTCACAGGAGTGTTTCAAGTTGTAAAACAACCACATTCATGAGCCAGCTTGTTTATAAATAAAACCTTCAAATATTCTAAGTCAGTTGAGGCTTGCTCTTGTTACCTGTGCATCACTCCTCATGGAGCAAATATGTAGTTCTATACATTAGCTCTCAAAAGATGCTACTACACACATCCATACAGCTATGGTGTTTTGTTTTTTGTGGTGACTGGGAATAGATCCTGGGCCTTGCATATGCTAGTGGAGGATCATCTACTATGAGCTAGGCCCCCACCCTCTATAACATCTATGTTTTAAGAGCTGAGGGAAATCCAGAGTACATTTCAAATCCATCAGGAAAACAAGTCTTAGGGTGACAGAAAGTATGCTCAGAGGCACAGTGGGGAGCAGCAGGGGTCTCCTGAGGAGGTAGCATAGCAGAGAGGTGAGCCTGAAGTCCAGCTGAGGAGCCTGACCTCTCACCTTCCTTTCTCAACAATATGGAGAGATCATTGTCGAGAGTCCTGATCTAGAACTGTACTAAGCCATTCGGAAAAATGGCAGGATAGCGCCGAGCCCAGATACAGAGACTGGACACCTGATTTTCTGCCTCCCCTCTGCTGCCTAGCAGCTGTGCAGCCTTCAGCAAACTACTTACTTTGAGCTTCTATTTCCTCATCTGTGAAATGAAGCTAACCGAGTTGCTGTAGGGATTAAAGGGGATAAAGGCACATTTAAACACTATTTCAGGGTTAGCTGTTAGAGTTCACAGAAGGATCTTAGGTGTCTCTGGCAAAAAATGAAGAGCTGGCCCAGAGATACTCTAATCCCAGCAACCTGGCAAGCTGAGGCAAGAAGATGGCAAGTTCAAGGTCAGCCTCAGCAATATAGTGAGACCCTGCCTCAAGATAAAAAAATAAGATCTAGGGTGACTGCAGGAGGGTAAGTTCCCTGCACAGCCAGGATGCCTAAGAGGAAGGCCACCTGGGGCCAAAGGGGATGGGAAGGAGGAGGTGAGCTCCACTACTCTCTGGGAGGTGGGGCGGTGGGTGAGTGGTCTGTGAACTCCTTTACCTCAAAAACAGGTCCCTTTTTTTTGTTTTTCTCTCAAAGCCCAAGAAGAGACAGCTGAAGTTGTCAGCTAAACTTGCTCCTGCAAAAGTGGAAACGAAGCCCAAAAGGTAGCAGGAAAGGATGAATATTGGATGAAAAAGTGCAAACCAAAGGGAAAAGAGGAGCGAAGGGAGAATAGGCTAAAGCAGTGATCAAGAAACTGAAGATTTACCTGCAGAAAACAGAAACGGAAAATCAGGTGAGAACTCAGTCTCTGGTGAAGCAGCATCACACAACGTGCCTCATCTGTGGTCTCTGACTCCCTTCTTGTACAATCCAGAGGATCTTTTTAAACACAATTGTTGTAGTAGTCTAGAAATATTTTTAAAAAGGAGAGAATCCCACTTCATCCCATTGTTTTAAAAGCAAATGATCTTATTTTTTTTTTTTAGAAGTGAAATCATTTGCTGGTTGTTTATTTTTTGGCACAGCCTAAAAAACAGTGGGATATTGAATTATGGGAAGTTTCAATTGCCTTGGGTGTCAGCTTGACATTCCATAGGTGTGTGTGTATTATATTCTATAATGCAAAGCATAATAAAGGGCAATTTGGAGTCACAGACCTGCATTTAATGTCTTGAATATATAAATTACTTTTAGTCACATTTTTTTCCTTTTAAATAGAAATGTTTCCTAAAGAAAACTACTCCTTGATTGTCCTATAAGAATTATGTATATTCAGTAACACATTTGGTCTAATACAGAGACTGGGGAGGTTAAGGAGGGTAAGATTAAACTGAGGTTTCAAACTTTATTGGTTTCCTGATGCCACTAACAGTCATCATAAACTCCACCTTAGGTTCCTGGAGATTGAACCCAGGGCCTCACGCACGCTAGGCAAGTGCTCTACTCCTGAGCTACATCCCCAGCCCAATAAATGGCCCAGGCATGGCATACATGGCCTGCCAGAATCATGGGCTGGTTGCTTCATTTGGGACTCTACCCAAATTCAGAGCTCTCCATGAGATGGTCCAAGCCTCAAAGTGGCTGTGTCACCATTCAGTGTCCTCCCTGCCCAGCCCACATGACAGGAAGCCGACAACCAGTGGGGAGGATCCTGTCATGAAGAACACATGGGCCACCTCTGCTCTCTGGCCAAAGTCACCCTTTCTCCACTGTGTGCTTCCCTACTACATACACATAAGTCCTGCAGGGATGGCTGGGGACCCCGATCTGCTTCTACAATCTCAGCTCAAAGAAGGCAAGAGCTGGGATCACAGTAGTTACTATGCAGAGAAACATTTTCATCGGCATCACTGCATGACTGAGAGTAATTTAAATTCAGTGACAAATTATTATGTATGAGGGAAAGAATTTCCTATGGAGATCCTCCCTCACCCCTTCCTGGTGAAGAAGCATTTTTCAAACATTAGCAAAGTCATATCCCAATGTTTTAACATTCCAACTATGAGGTTTGGCTGAAAAACTGGAAATGAGCACTCTGGACTTGCTGAGTCTCCCAGGGGCTCTCATCTGTCTGTGTCTGCCTATCTTTGTCTCTCTCAAGTAGCTTGTGATTTCAGTTGATGGGGAAAAAGAGTGCCTGGGAGGCGTGGGCTAAAGGAGTTGAGCCCCCAGGCCATGGTGGTCCTGCTCCGTGGGCTGAAGGATTACTTGATGAGAACTGAGGAGGAAAAGAAAGGAGCCCTGTGTTTCTAAGGGGTGCTGTTCCCCAGCTGGGGCAGAGTGAAGCAAAGTGAAGTTTGGTTGGCAAAGGCCTTCCACTCAGGCCCCAAGCTGCCCTTCCAGAGCTGGCCGCTGTGCTTCACTCCCTGAGCAAAGTGCTTCCAGGAGCCCTTTTGGAAGCGAAGTGGAACACAGTGTTTCCAAGCATCCTGCTGCCAGTTGTCAGGTCTTAATCAGAAACACAGCCTCAGTCAGAGTGTGTGAATCACGGGGCGCCCACCCTTCTTTGCATTGGATGTACTTCCTGAAGAGAACCGAGAGAGTTCAACATGGGCTCTCACAAGCTGTGTGTGTGCGTGTGTGTGTGTGTGTGTGTGTGTGTGTGTGTGTGAGATACGTGTTCAAGCTGTGCCTGAAAAACAAAGTGAAGGAAAAATGAAAGTAATCTTTGAATTTTCAATGAATGTACAAGAAAGGAAAATGTACATCAGTTCAGTGCAACAAACAGAAGTTTCAGCCGGCTGGGGAAGGCACAGCCCTTTCATCTTTTTTTTTTTAAATATTTTTTTAGTTGTTGATAGACCTTTATTTTATTCACTTATTTATATGCGGTGCTGAGAACTGAACCCAGGGCCTCACACATGCCAGGCAAGTGCTCTACCACTGATCCACAACCCCAGTCCCCAGCCCTTTCATCTTAATGTATTCTTCAGCCAGTGCACAGAAGAGGATAACCGCTTAACACTTCTGAGGAAAAAAATATTTTAAAAAATAACTTACAGGCAGGAAAGGAAGAAGAAATATGGCCTAAAACTAAATCAACATGAAAAACGGTCTCCGTTGCTAATATCAGATCAAAGAAACACCAAATAAAATAAAATAGCATTTTAGAACTCTTGTTAGGACCAAAATAAAATTGGTAATTATAAAATAAATGGGCTGGTGAAATGCTTTACAGCTATATATTTTTGGTGGCAGTGTAAACCCTAAAACCTCTTTCAGGTGAATATTTGTTAAGTATCAAAAATTATTAAATTTATGGCACCCTGATTAAATAATTGCACATTTGAAACTTTATTTTCAGGCTAATTTAAAAGAATTCTATTTTAAAAATCAATTTCCTTAATAAGATATCTGTCCGAGTTAGGTATAATATATTAGCCTCTCAAATACCAGGATGTGAGGTGGGAGTGAGAGCCTGATGATCCAGTAATGGCAAAAGTAAGCTGTAATTAATATATTTCTTAGAATATATTTAACACAGCTATACAAATACTTGCTATAACCATAATTATTTTACTTGACACATTTTTGCTGAGCCTCCACTATTGTTCTGGATACTGAGCATGCAGCAGTGAATAAAACACAGAACTTCCAGCAGTGTAAACAACATGGAAAAACACTCACTTAGTATTAATAACAAAGTACATATCACTATGTCTATGAAGAAGGAGCTTAATTAGAACATGAGGAAAATGAAAGTTTGACTTTACCTTTTTTATGTTGAAATAGCAATGATTTATTTTTGTTAGACAAGAGTATTTCCACATATGTCAAATTCCATTATAATAAAAACTGCCAATACTGTATATAGCTACATAATTACAGACAGATCACAAAAATTCTCTAGGTCACAGCTGAGTCCAATGAGAGGGTAAGATAAAATATCACATGTTAATTGCAAAGTTCCTTTTAACTCAAAACTCCATGATCAAGAGAGTTTGCTAAAATAAGATTTGACATTTTCCACCACTGATAGAGGTGAACAGAGGTACGGGGCACATTCCATGGAAACTTAATATGCCTCAAATTCCCTACTAGTTTTGACATACCCACAATTTCAGGGGTCCTGAATCCTAGATTTCTATTCTGTGTTTAGAAATAAGTGCCAGCAGTTCCTCCCACAACCATATACGCAGGCTGCAGCTCTGTGATTTGCTCGGACCAGTGGAATCACTGTCAGTTCTGAGCCCAGCCCTCAAGAAGCCTGGCTGCTTCTACTTCTACCCCTTAAATACCAGTGACTGGAAAGAGCCGGCAAGGCCCAGTGGTTCTGGCAAGGCCCAGCTGTTCCAGCCAGCCCTGCTATAGATCCGACCCACGAGTGAACAATCTTGCGTGTCCAGCTCCAGCTGAGTTCTCAGAGAGATGAGCTATACAAATCCCAGCAGACACCACATGGAGCACAACTGCCCAGCCGAGCCCAGCCGATCCACAGGGTCATTAGAAATAATAAATTAGCATTGTTTTAAAGCCACACAGAATGTTACACAACAGAAAATTAATAATTGACCCTACATCTTTCTCTGCTGTATATAATCTGGAAAACAAATCTATTTATTTTATATTAAATATCGAACGGTTTGGTCTCCTAAGCTTTTGCCCAAATAAACTCAGTTTACTGTTAGGATCAGAAAGTTTTCTGAAAAATTAAGTTTACATCATTATTAACAGAGAGTAAACAAAATGCTAAGAAATAATATTTCACCAGAAAATAAGATAATTACCCAAATACTGACTGCTGGTGTGAGTAGTGAAGTTTGAAACCCTAAGTAAACATATTTTTTATTCCAGTATATTACATTTGGTTATTCTAGTTTTCCTATAATTACCACAATAAGAAAATATCTACTTTAATTTATCTATTATAATTTGGCAGTAGTAAGGTGTGCTTTTTTAAATGGTCTTGTCTCTTTACAGGCCCTAAAATAAACATTTGGTTGTATTAATATTTTACTACGAAATTATTACTATTACTTATTTAAATGCTTTTGTTCTTAAAGATATGCTAAACTCTTAGCTATTATTACATTCAATCTCTTTTTGAGAAAAATACACTCTAATTTTTTTTTTTTTAAATAATGAGAACCAACAGAACATAACATGCAAAAGCACTTTTCAAAAATGTTTCAGGAAAGGAAGGGAGAATCAACCTTTAACAGTATATGCTCCATTCAGCTCCAGTGTTTTGTATAGAAACATAACTGGGCACAAAGACCAGCAAGCATGTATGGGTACACATGTGTAAGCATGAACTTTTGCCCACACACAGTCTGTCATTCAGGGCTCAGGAAACCAGCACTGAGTGGCTCCTGCCCCAGCCTCCAACGTGGAAGGCCCCCTCTGCCTTGACAGGAAACCGACTGCTCTAACAGTACCAGCAAGAACCAGGCCCACCTGAGACTGTACAAGGACTTCACTAAGCAGGATTTTGTCTCCTCCCAGAACTGGTCCCTACTAAGAAATTCCTGTTTTTAGGAGGACATCAGGTACTCTACAATCTGGCTTGTATAATTCCCCCCTGAAATAAAACACAAAATCCCCAGGGGGAATGATCATGTGCCTCATTTTCACAGGAAACAATCTCTATTTTCCAAGAAAACAAAGAAGGAAATTCAGATCAGTCCCGGCCAGGATCATCACTCCAGGGAGAGAGACTAGCTTGAGTGCTTAAGGAAAGCCAGGAAGCCTTCGGCAGACGGCACAGAAGAAATGCATTCTAGCTGAAGAAACCGGTCCCATGAGAATAGAGTGCTGAGGAAAATTCGAGGAACAATCTACAAAGTAGGCAGAGCTCCATGTTTTCCCAACACAAGAGAAAACCTAATTCTAAGCTAAGAGGCAGCAATTGCAAAAGGAGCTGTCAGATGGAGGGTTGGGCTGGGTGACTTCAGAAGGTGACTCCATATACCATCTGGGGGTAAGGGAAGGATTGTATGCAGAGAGCAAAGAGAAAGAAAACCACTTGACCTTGATAGTGTGGGGTCTGAAGCTGAGAGATGCTGAGAGTCAAAGCCAGCCTCCTGGGCCCTCTGCTGGCTCATGCTCAGGCCAGCCAGGGCTGCATGGCCCCAGGCCGAAGGGTATCTCTCTCTCCCTTCCCAGGTGGACTCAGGCTGGGTGTCAGAAGTGCTTGCCCAGCTGAAAGAATTCATCTGTAAACTTTGTTCTGAACTTCCAATGCTGCCCCTGACATGGGTGGAGATAAAGATCAGGTAAGACAAAGGCCACCTGGTTACTTGTCTACCAGAGCTCACACACAGTGGTAAGGGGCAGAATTAAGAAGGAAATTAACAAATGTTTTAATTTATACTCTTTTGGGGACTCTACCTTCAAAGGAAAAAGGTCTTCATAGAGGAAAATATTCCATTTCTACTCATGATGCTGGAGGGAGAAAATTCATAGCAAGAAAGAGTGGTCTGTGAGAAGGCAGGGAAATCTGTCATTGGTGAGTGGAGGAAGAAAACTGTGCCTGAGCTGTGCACACAGTTCTCAAAGACAGCCACTATCTGCCCCTGGTATCCAGCACCGGCCATCCATGTCCCTGAAAAGGAGAACAAGATAGCAGGTTCACCTCTACGGGTGAACTGTTTTGCCACCTAAGTTCCATGTTGTGATGAGACTGAGTTTAGAAAGGACTCACTTGTGCCATAACCAAGCATTGAGAGAGCCAAAAAACAAGCCACAGAGTCATCAGAGCCAAAGCACGAACAGCTTCAACGTGACTCTGGAGGAACAGATTTTCTCTTATTTGGGCTACAGGCCAATGCTAGCTCTTGGAATTAAGTCGGCTTGAGTATGTGGGAAGACTGGCTGGTCTTCACATCTATACAAATGAAATACTGCCTGCAAGATGCTACCATCATCTCTATCAGAAAGATCTCCTTACTGAAAACAGCAGAGGCCTACCTCATCCAGACATGCCTTTGGCCTTGACCTTGAGGCTTTTCAGAAACTTGCTACTGAAGCCAGAATTAGACAGGCAGTCAGTGTAGAGAGGTAAATTGAGTCAGGTCGGATCAAGGAGGCCAATTTGGGTCTGGGAAGTTGGAGAGGAATTGAAATGCTAATGCCATCAGAGCCCTTCCTCCACCCTTATCAGGATAACCAGCCCCTGCTCCAACCTGTTGCTAAGGTAAACTTCCCAAGGATTGTCCCTCCCTACAGGGAGCTGTTAATTATGCCTCCTCCTTCCTGCTCAAATCATTCCACTTGTCCCGTGCCCTCCCTCCCCCCCCCAATCTGCTTTTCACCTTCTGGCCATCCCACTGAGCACCTCTCCTGGGCCTAGTCACTAGGCAGGAAGGAGAGAGAGACAAGAAGAGATCAGGAGAACAAAGGAAGCCTAGGACATGTAAAAAGGCAAAACACCTGCACTTCTTGGGCTACCAGGATACCAGCTACGGCCCCCTTCTCCCTCCTGGGAGAAGTCTACATTACCCCTTTCAAATAAACCCTGCTTAAATGCTTGCCAAGGCGTGCTTCTCTAACGTTCAAACTTCAACATGTGAAGAAGCAGAACTTGTCGCCGGTAACTGGCGCTATCATCACCTACTTCTTCACTTTCTAAATTTTTTTCCTTGAGACAAGGTCTTGCTATGTTGGCTGATCTTGAATCCTTGGGCCCAAGTGATTCTCCATGTCAGCCTCTCTGGGAGTTTACTTTTTTATTCACATTTCCAAAGGCCGAGAATCTCTATAATAGCTTCCATTTTCCATCAGTTAAAGATTTAGCTGTGATTTGCCAGCTGGAATTTTTTTCTTTTATTTAGTCTATGTTACTAACACTGAAATTGCGGGACACACATCACTGAATTAGTAACTCTCAGCACTTGAAGAGCCTTCACAGACTTATGCAGTGGCATGTCTACCAGTGGGTGAGCCCAGGCTAGGCCACCTTAGCCTCCCATCCTTCCAACCTAATTGTCTCATGAAATTTTTTTTTTTTAATATTTATTTTTTGGTTGTAGGTGGACAGAATATCTTCATTTTATTTTTATGTGGTGCTGAGGATCGAACCCAGTGCCTCACAAGTGCTAGGCGAGCACGCTACCACTGCGCCATAATCCCAGCCCCATCTCTCACGAAATTTTTTATAATGGGAGAGAAAGGATTGTACCCAGCCAGGAAGAGAGAACTGGCATGTGAGTATGAGAGAGGTGGAGAGACGCACAGAGAGATGGATAGGAGATTTTTGAAACAATGGACCTGAAATAGATGTAATTCTATATTTGGAGGACAGGGATAAAAAGTGGCTTCTTGAAAATTACAGAAGGATCATGCACACGTAGCTCCATCTCCAGCATCCTACATGCCAATAACTGCCACTAATAGGCTCTAGGTGCCTCCCATCCTTATGACCTAAACATCTCACAAAACTTCTCATAAATGGAGAGAAAGGATTGTTAGCAACAAGGATATACAATTAAACAGTGGTGGAAACATCCTCAAATGTTAACACTGTTGTCATCCTTGTCTGGTGGGACCAGGTATTAATTTTAAATCCTTCTTTGCAGTTTTCCTACATTGTCTATCGTAACTTGGATTATGTATAAAGTCAGGAAATAAAGCCTTCCTTCAGTTTACTGAAAGCCCATTATTCTGTCATTCCTGCAAGAAACACATCTCCTATGGGTGGATGTGCAAGGCACCATCCTAAGCCCTGGGGAGACAGCAGTGAACAAAACTGAGGAGCATATATCTTAGTAGGGCTAAGAACAAAAATAAATAGGATGTTAGATGGTGACAAGTGCTATGGAGAAAAGTGCTGAGTTTTGGAGGGGGATTACTATTTTATAAAGCATGAAGTATGTCTGAAGAAAGCATTTCTGACATGGGAACATTTGAGCAGAGACCTGGAGGTTTCTGGAAGTGGGAATAGCAATTGCAAAGCCCAACCAAGTGTGTTCAAGAAGAAGCACAAAGCTCAATCTGGATGGAACAGTGGCAGGCACCACAGCTACTCTGAGTGCAGGAAAAAATATATTTTGCATGAAAACTCAGTACATGTGCACATAACTATATCAGCACTAGCAACATGGTGCAAACTTTTATTCAACTCTACCTCACATTTCCAAAATGCTGGCCACAACCCTTTACATTGATTTTGGGATTCACTAATGGGTGACAGACCTTAGTTTGAAAACTTACCATACAAGCCACAATATGGACTTTGGGTTTCACCCAAGTGAGACAGGGAGCCATGAGAGGGTTTTGAACTCAAGATCTGGCTTCTGTTTTAAAAGAATCACTTGGGCTGCTCTGTGGAGAATAAGGTACAAGATGGAGAGAGGCAAGCAATGTGGGATAACATGTTAGTGCATTGCCACAGGCATGTGGTGACAACTAGCTGCTGCATCCCCAGCCACCATGGGCTGACTAAACTATCCCTATGGCAGAGTGTTCACAGGCTCTCCTGGGATTCCTGCTGGGATTCTTGGGAGAGCTCCACCAGCTCCAACTGGACCTCTTTGACTGGCTCCTGCTGCTCCAGACAATAGTCTTTGGGCGTCTCCTCCCTAGGGAGGGAGCATCCCTAAGGTATTGTTGATAGAAAGACTCAAGACTAAGAATCAAAGCCAGAACTGTGTTCTCTGGGTATGATCTCTAATTCTCATAGTAATGCTACAGTGTGGATATTCATGTTTTATCAAAATCAGGAGAGCGAAGCTCAGAATGAGTAGTCATCTTCCAATTTCACACAGTCAGTGGTAAACTCTGAATTCAAAACAGAAATAGGGGGCTGGGATTGTAGCTCAGTGGTAGAGCACTTGCCTCGCATGTGTGAGGTACTGGGTTCGATCCTCAGCACCACATAAAAATAAATAAATAAAATAAAGATATTTGTGTCCATCTACAACTAAAAAAAATTAAAAAAAAAAAACAAATAGTGAAAAGATGACTAATATCATTAATAATACAGAACTTCATTTTTTAAAAAACAAGCGACATTTCACTCTCATTAGATTGACAAATATTTCAAATGTTTGATAACAGCAAGTGTTGGCAAGGATAGAGAGATACCTGCACTGATAACCTAAAGAAAGGAGTATGAGTTGGTCCAGCCACATGGGGTAATACTTTGATGGTCTATTAAAGTTAAAGATCCTCAACTCCTACAACTCTGAAATTCCACTTCCATCCTCTAGTGAAGTTCCCCTCATAAGCAGGAAAAGACATATAGAAGAATGCTCTTCACACTTCTGTTTGCAATGAAATACTGGGAACCCAAATGCCCATCAACAGGATAATGAAAAGATAAGCAGAGCCGGGCACAGTGACACATGCCTGTAATCCCAGCAGCTCAGGAGGCCGAGGCAGGAGGATCTTGAGTTCAAAGCCAGCTTCAGCAAAAGTGAGGTGGCTAAGCAACTCAGTGAGACCCTGTCTCTCAATAAAATACAAAATAGGGCTGGGGATGTGGCTCAGTTGTCAAGTGCCCCTGAGTTCAATTCCTGGCATCCCCCACTCCCCAGAATATATATAAGCAGACTAATTATACAACACAACACAGTTCACCAATTTAAGTAAATTAAGAGACTCATCTATTAACATGTATAAATTGTGAAAACAATGAATGAAAAAAGCAAGTTGCAAAATCATATCTTAAGAGTTTTTAAAAAACTTGTAAAACAACACTACTGATCAGCTATAATGTGCCACTAAAGTAAAAGGGTAAAACGTAAGTGTGATTGGGAAACTCAATTGAGGACAGTTACCTAGATGGGAGGGCAGGTGCAGGTTGTGGCAGAGCAGAGGCTCCATGGCATGTGCCACAGTGCATTTCTTTTAAAAGTCCCTCAAACAAATGTGGGGAAGTGCTATTCTCTCTGCTTTCACAAATGTTTGAAATATTATATATCATCAGTTTTCATGAAACATTTTCAACAGTGAAATGACGGTCTGGGTTGTTTATCTCATGACCCACTCTTTCTTCATAGTGCTGTTCCTCTGTCTTGTCAGTTATTTGGCCAGGCAATGAATATGTGGCCACTGTGCTGGGCAAGTAGGAACTCAGTCACATCTGATAATGAAGGAATGAATGCACTAATAGATGTACACAAACATAGTATGAAAGAGGAGCTAGCCTCCTCAACCTCCTGGGCAGCCCCTGGGAAGCAGGTACAAGCACAGCTCCCATCCAGCTTAGGACCTCAGAGGACTCAGCTCAGTGTTCAACAATTAACCTCCTCTACCTTGCTCCGCTACCTCTCTCTAACTTGCTCCTGCCACCCTCTCCTCTCAAGAGCTATGCAGAAATCACTCTTGTAAACTGGCTTCAATTCTGGTTGGACAACCAGTCTCAAATGGTACCTACCTCTTTCAGCCCTGCAAGTCACATCTAAGAATTTATGCTTATCCTAGGTGTAATCTAAAACAGTTCATTGAAAAGATCTCTGACATTTGCTTATGTCCCCAAATAAGCAAAGTTCTCCTATTCTCTCAGTAGTATATAATACTGTTATTTTTCAGTGTCTCAAAGAATAACATTTAGCTTAAATTCTCATCATAGCTCTTATGTAACATCACACACACACACACACACACACACAAATGCTGATACCTGATAGAACAGAGACACTGGATGCAGGAATGGCAGCTTCTTCCACCTAGCAAAGGATGACACACAAGCACATGCTATAAGCCACAGGGCAATGAGGTTGGGGTGAAGGTGGAAAGGAAGGCTCCCTAGAGGGCTATATGCAGAGCGCCTGGGTCCCTGGATCTTCCCCTCCCTGTTTTCATAGACACTAACCCAGAGACTGTTGCATAGGGAGGGTAGACAAGAAGCACAGGAATAAAAAAGAATTGAGTGAGGGTGGGTATATCAATTAACTATGGGTCTTTCAACTCTCTTCTCCTTCTAAGTCTCTCATACTCTATATATCTGAGGATCTCCTCTGGAAAAACCCAAGAGCATCAGAGATAAGCATATCAGACACAAACATTTGTGGGTCCCTACTGAAGAGCCTGGCTGCCTACCCAATCACCAACCATAAAGCCCCTCGAGGCACAGGCCCACCACTCCCAAACATGAACAACTGAGAGTGAATGGGTATTTGAGAAAGTTTTCCAACACAAAGCC
Source organism: Xerus rutilus (assembly GCA_028644305.1). Classification (NCBI taxonomy): domain Eukaryota; kingdom Metazoa; phylum Chordata; class Mammalia; order Rodentia; family Sciuridae; genus Xerus; species Xerus rutilus. The sequence continues at coordinate 72,071,318 of CM053404.1, forward strand.
AAAATAAACCAAACAATACACACTAAATCATCTTGGTTTTATAAAATTAAAAATTATAGCATTAAAAAATGCTAACATACATCAAACCAGGCGCAGTGGCCCACGCCTGTAATTCTAGTAGCTTGGGAGGCTGAGGCAAGAGGATCACAAGTTCAAGCCAGCCTCAGCAACTTAGTGAGTCCCTGAGCAACTTAGTGAGACTCTGTCTCAAAATAAAAAATAAAAAGGGCTGGGGATGTTGCTCAGCTCAGTGGTTAAGCACCCTTGGGTTCAATCCCCAGTCCCCCTAAAAAAAGACATACATCAACAACATGGTAATGGTGGCCACCTCAAGGTGGTATGATGATTTCTACAGAAATGCATGTCAATTAACTACCAATCATCTTGGATGAGGACTTGTGGCATTTCCTGCTTCCTCTTACCTCTTTCTTGGTGGTTATTTTGAAATATTTGCTCTTCTTTTACCCGGCTCTTATCAAAGACTGACATTGGCTTTTAAAGGTGAATATGTATCTACAGATCCTCTCCTTCCTTCTGGTGCCCTAGACATTCATGAAATCTGTATTCTGATACTTTGCTACATACAGGCAATCTGGCTGGAGGTATACTTCTCCTGGCAGAAAACTAGTGTTTTTAAACTGGCCACTTGTACTCACAAGAGAGGCAGTAAACTAAAAATCAGAAAGTATACAAACAACTTCTTGGATCTGGTGGCATTTTCTTTGAGGAAATGGCTCTTCTGCATGGCTGAGTGACATGTGGTGGGGTTTTCAGTCCACCTATTGCTAAGAGACTTTGCCTTGTTCCAGGAATTAAAACAACATCTTGTGCTTCTTTCCTGACTCTGGAAAATCTGGGGCAAAATACTGGCTGGCTATTGAGGAGTTAATAGAGCTAAAACAAAACAAAACATAATAAAACCAGAATGCTGCATTTAGTATTAATTGCCAAGCGCTTAAACTATTCAACTAGGAAATTTTATGGTCAAATTTTTTATGTAGTGGTAATTTCTACCTTAGTATTATTTTCTTAGAAAATGCTCGTGAGGACTCTATTGGATAGTCAACAGAGTCTAAGCTCTTGGCAGATTTTTAAAGGAAATGGGCAGAATGAGAAGATGATAGAACAATCAGTGCCAGTAAAGGGCCAGGGTCTGTGACAGGCTCTTTACCTGTCAACCCTACCAGCTCCCTAGGAAATAAACATTACCAGCCTTTTTTTTTTTTTAAAGACTCCTTTATCTTTTTATTTAGATACGATGGGGACTGAACCCAGAACCTTGTGCATACTAGGCAAGAGTTCTAGCACTAGGCTACATCTGTAGCACCAGCTGTGTGTTGGGAAAACTGAGACTAAAGTGCATTACCAATTTACCAAAGTTACAAAGATAACATGAATTGGGGGGCAGTGGGAAAAGGAGATGCTCAAAGTGCTTGTTTCTATTGTAAAGCAACTAAAGTAGAGACCTTTTACAAATGAGTGACTTCACAGTCTCAACTATAATATTTCATTCATTCAAAACTGTTACTAGCTGTGTGTGGTGGTGCATCCCAGTGACTTGGGCGGCTGATGCAGGAAGATAACAAGTCCAGAGCCAGCCTCAGCAACTTAATGAGACCCTGTCTCAAAATTAAAAAAAAAATAAAAAGGGCTGGGGATGTGGATTGGTGGTTTAAGCATCACTGTGTTCAATTCCCGGTACCAAAAAAAAGTTACTCAAGAAACAAACTGTGAGACTTTCTCTGTTCTGGATATTGGGATGCAGCAGTGAAGGCAGTGTTCCATTCTAGTGGAAGGGTATGTTCTTATATTTGAAGGTTCTCGCTTGCCTGCTTAGCCAAATATGACCAGTCAGCTGTAGGGACAGAAAAGCTTTCTGGAGTGATCTATAGCACCAGGGTTACGGGATTGCGTTGTGGTGGTTCCAATTTACCTGAACAGTTGTACTGGCTAAAAGCCTAAAATCATTCCCATTTCTTTAATTATGACTAATGTGCTTGAGGGAATACTAATTATTATATCTAATAAAAGTAAAAATCAGAGTTTGCTAATTGCAAAGTCCATGGAAAGAGTCCAGTTTTCTGTAGACAAGACCCAAAACAGACAGGAAGGGTAATGACAGGGTTACTTGGAGGGTTGCACCCAAAAAGTCCGTACTGGTATAAAAGTCCTGGCCTTTGTAAAAGGTCCATTTTCCCGATGTCCCTTTCATGTTTATGTTGGAGAGATCTCTTTACTCTCTGAAATGTCCTTAAAAATGAAATGTGAAAGTGGGATTAAAATGCCAAATAACATAGGGAAAACAGATAAAAGAAAATTATTCTAAAAAGCAGGAACAGGGCAACATTAGGTCAAGGGTAGGGGAAGAGGGGTACACCCTGCTCCCAGGTCACCTACTGGTTGGGAAGGAGGGGCACTTCAATCCAGTGGCTTTCCTTCTTGTTCTCCCACAAATGAAAGTGAACAAGAGGGCATTTAGCAAGGCAGTTGGCTATTCTCTCCAGCCACATGATCCATCCCAACCAAATTCCAATACTGAAATACACTAGCCAAAGAAAGCAGTAACTCAGCTAGATTAAATAAACCCCAAATGCCACCCTTGGCTGCCATCATGGTTTGGCTTAGTGGAATACTGCAGTATGAATAAAGCACAAGCTGTGCTACAGAACTGCTGTGAGGAAGTGTTTTTGAAGAAATATACATTAGCAAACTACTTGCTAGGAAGGTTTTACCATAACACTGAGGTAGCATGTGGCAAGGCTAACACTGTGCCTGCAAGCAGCACTCCTGCCTAGCCACCATGTCACAATGGTCCGTCCAAACTGAGAGCTGGCACCTAAACACACTCAGCTGGCTTCACTGAACTGGGAAGCAATCTGATTCTGTAGCCAGCACTGCTGCCATCGGCCTCAAAGTCCAATTTAAGTGATGAGAATAAATATTACAGGGCCAAGGAAAGGAGGAATAGGATGCTTAGGGAAAAAAAAAAAGTTTGTTGAGTGGTAATTAATTAAATGAAAATTCCTTTCTTAGAAATTCACAAATAATATATAACATTCCCCCCCCCACCAAGCTGGGATGATCTAAATTATTCTTTTTTTTTTTAAATATTTTTTTTAGTTGTAGATGGAGACAATGTCTTTATTTTATTGCTTTGTATGTGGTGCTGAGGATCGAACTCAGGGCCTCACACATGCGAGGCAAGCGCTCTACCGCTGAGCTACAATCCCAGCCCTGATCTAAACTATTCTAACAGCTTGTATGTTTTATGACAATTCAGTTAGTTTTGGAAAGAGGTACTGACAATGTATTTGTTGCCTGGATGAAAGCTTTGTCTGTAACTAACTCTAAGAATGCAGACCACGTATCCCTGGGGCCTAACACAGTGCCTGGCACACAGAAGATACTTGCAAGATGTGCAGAAACAGTGACTAATGCTGATGAACAATTCCTTTTGGGGGTTTGAAGTATAGCTCAGTGGTAAGACATTTACCAAGCACGTGTGGAGGCCTGGGTCCCATCCCCAATACCACACACACACACACACAAACATCCTTTTGAACTTCAAATGTATGTACGATATTCTGGGTAAAAATCACATAACTCTCTGGGTTCTTTGTATATACCGTTGGCCTTCTGTATTTGCAGGTTCTGCACCCATGGCTTCAACTGACCCTGGTTGGAAAATATTCAAAAAGAACAACTTATGTCTGTGCTGAACATACAAAGACTTTTTTGTAATTATTCCCTAAACAATATAGTACAGTAACTATTTACAAGGCATTTATATTGTATTTGGTATTGTAAGACATGATACAAGTATTCAGGAGGACATATATAGGTTTAATGCAATTACTATGCCATTTTGTAAGAGACTTGAGCATCTGCAGATTTTGATATTGAGTGGGGATGGGGTATCCCAGAACCAACCTCCTGGATTACTGAGGTGTAAGTGTGCCACTGATATGAACCAGACTGCATTTTTCCAAGATGGGTAGAAACACATTTCTTGACTTTTCTTCCACCATCAAATAACTTGTCTGATATTACCTGCTGGCCATCAAACTCCAGATCAGCTGTAGAGATGAAGAGGTAGCCAGGTGGAGGATGCCTAGGGCAGACAGAGCTACCTCTTGTGCCAGGGGGATCTGTGCTGCTTTGGTGTCACCCTCAGGAGCCTGGTCAAGATGATGCCACATGTTTGATACACGATGGACCAAGACTCTGGTAGGTGGCAGACACCTGGCTTACTGTGACACAGTTTCTGAGATGGTATAAAGGAACTACCCATGCCTCATCAAAAATAGCTAACACAGCCAAAAGCATAGTAAGCCAAAGCACACACATGAATTCAACAAAAACCCAAAATCACTCAAAAACATCTATCATAAGAAGACAAGCACAGTAACTTTGGCTTTGCTAATACCCAACCTTAAAATTTTTTCCTCAGTAGATGTTATAAATAATATCCAGGGGACTGTCAAAAATTAAGTTGATTTCTATAACCAGCAGTTTGCAAAAAGCTCCATTTCCCCCTTTGTATCAGTTCTTAAAAATGCCTGGAAAGTTCTCTGAGGTACCTGAAATGAAATTTCTTTGCATGTCATCCCTATACAACACTCAGGAAATAGCAAAGCCCTGCTGCAGGTGCTGAGGTGCCCAGAGCAACAGCTCCTGTGACCTATGCTAAAAGCCAGCTGTTTTGTTTACATCACAGTGAGAAATCTGCAGGAAAACTTCTCATTGACAAAGCTGACAGAATACCCTACTTCCCATTATTAAGTCCAGTCTTCTGAAGATCAGGACAACCAAGGCAAAGAAGAATGCTTTGCAGGATGTGTGGTCATGCATTTGGTCTTAGACATTAGAGCAACTGTGGCACCAAATTACTTATGAGGAAAAACACGCACACCAAGTTGCAAAACTGGTAACAAATCCATCTTCATTATAAATGCTTCCCTTTCAGATTTCTAAGAATCTGAAGCATCAAAGCAGTTATAGGAGGTGATAAATCATTAGCCAAGCCCCACGGAAAGTGCCTGGCACTTGGACAGCAGCTGGCACAATGAAGGAAGACAGGCAGCACAGTCACATCATCCTCCCATGTGGAGAAAACCAGCATTTTTTTTTTTTTTTTAGAAGAACATAAATTTATTGTCTCATAGTTCTGGTGTCTAGAAGTCCATATTCCAGGTGTCCAAAGGGTTGTTTCCTTCTGAAATTTATGAGGGAGAATCTGTTGTATGTTTCTTTTTCTTTAAATTTATTTATTCTAATTGGGTATACATGACAGCAGAATGCATTTTGATTCACTGTACACAAATGGAGCACAACTTTTCATCTCTCGGGTTGTACACAATATAGAGTCACACCATATGTGCAGTCATACATGGACCTAGGGCATTGTTGTCCATTGCATTCCACCATCTTCCTGCCCCATGTCCCATCTTCTCCCCTCCCTCCCCTTTGACCAAATTTTCTCCATTCTTCCCATGCTCCCTCCCCCATTATGGATCAGCATCCACTAATCAGAGAGAATATTTGGCCTTTGGTTTTTTGGGATTGGCCTACTTCGCTTAGCATGATGTTCTCCAACTCCATCCATTTACCTGCAAATGCCATAACTGTATTCTCTTTTAATGCTGAGTAATATTCCATTATGTATATATGCCACAGCTTCTTTATCCATTCATCTGTTGAAGGGCATCTAGGTTGGTTCCACAGTTTAGCTGTTGTGAATTGAGCTGCTATAAACATTGAAGTGGCTGCAGCACTGTAGTATGCCGTTTTTAAGTCCTTTGGGTATAGACCGAGGAGTGGGATGGCTGGGTCAAATGGTGGTTCTATTCCAAGTTTTCTAAGGAATCTCCATATTGCTTTCCAGATTGGTTGCACCAATTGCAGTCCCACCAGCAATGTGAGTGTGCCTTTTCCCCCACATCCTCACCAACATTTGTTGTTGTTTGTATTCTTGATAACTGCCATTCTGACTGGTGTGGGATGAAATCTTAGAGTAGTTTTGATTTGCATTTCTCTAATGGCTAGAGATGCTGAACATTTTTTCATATATTTATTGATTGATTGTATATCTTCTTCTGAGAAGTGTCTGTTCAGCTCCTTGACCCATTTATTGATTGGGTTGTTTGCTTTTTTCGTGTTAAGTTTTTTGAGTTCTTTATATATCCTGGAGATCAGTGCTCTATCTGATATGTGTGTGGCAAAAATCTGCTCCCAGAATGTGTTCACTTCATTAGTTGTTTCTTTTGCTGAGAAGCTTTTAAGTTTGAACCCACCCCATTTATTGATTCTTGCTTTTATTTCTTATGCTTTAGGAGTCTTGTTAAGGAAGTCGAGGCTTAATCCGACATGATGAAGAGTTGAGCCTACTTTTTCCTCAGTTAGGTGCAGGGTCTCTGGTCTAATTCCTAGGTCCTTATCTACTTTGAATTGAGTTTTGTGCATGGTGAGAGATAGGGGTTTAGTTTCATTTGGCTGCATATGGATTTCTAGTTTTCCTAGCACCATTTGTTGAAGAGGCTATCTTTTCTCCAATGTATGTTTTTGGCACCTTTGTCTAGTATGAGATAACTGTATTTATATGGGTTTGTCTCTGTGTCTTCTATTCTGTACCATTGGTCTACATGTCTATTTTGGTGCCAATACCATGCCGTTTTTGTTATTATAGCTTTGTAATATAGTTTAAGGTCTGGTATTGTGATGCTTCTCACTTCACTCTTCTTGCAAGAATTGCTTTGGCGGGGCTGGGATTGTGGCTCAGTGGTAGAGCACTTGCCTTGCATGTGTGAGGCATTGGGTTCGATCCTCTGCACCGCATATAAATAAATGAATAAAATAAAGGTCCATCAACAACTAAAAAATATTTAAAAAAAAAAAAAAGAATTGCTTTGGCTATTCTGGGTCTCTTATTCTTCCAAATGAATTTCATGATTACTTTTTCTATTTCTATAAGGAATGATGTTGAGATTTTAATTGGACTCACGTTGAATCTGTATAGTGCTTTGGACAGTATGGCCATTTTGATAATATTGATTCTGCCTATCCAGGGGAGATCTTTCCATTTTCTAAGGTCTTCTTCAGTTTCTTTAGTGTTGTATAGTTTTCACTGTAGAGGTCTTCCACTTCTTCTGTTAAATTGATTCCCAAGTATTTCATTTTTTTTGAGGCTATCGTGAATGGGGTAGTTTTCCTAATTTCTCTTTCAGAGGATTCATCACTGATGTATAGAAATGCATTTGATTTATGGATATTGATTTTATATCCTGCTACTTTGCTGAATTCATTTATTAATTCTAGAAGTTTTCTGGTGGAATTTTTTGGATCTTCTAAGTAAAGAATCATGTTGTCGGCAAATAATGATGGTATAAGTTCTTCTTTTCCTCCAGCATTCTATCTGAAGTTGATGTTTGGATGGTTGGTTATGCTTTCATAAAAAACAAAACAAAACAACAATAATATCACGTTCTCTTTTATAGGTAGTGCTATCTTTCACACTGTTACTTAAGATTCAATTGATTCTGGTCAGCCCTCTGCACCCATGGATTCCACAGCTGTGGATTCAACCAACCAGACTGAAAATATGAAAAAAAAAAAAAAAAAAACTTGAAAAATGGCAGACTCTTTTTCTTGTAATTATTTCCTAAATAATACAATATAATAATTATTCAGATAGCAATTCCATTGTATTAGGTATTGTAAGCCATCTAGAGATGACTTGTATGGGAGGATATGCTTGTAAGTACTATTTCATATAAGGAACTTAAGCATCTTTAGATCCTGGTATACACAGGGATCCTGAAACCAATTCCCAGGGAGATTTAGGGATGATCATACTTAATGCTTGACCAGCTCAAAGATGTCACTGTGCAATCTGAAAAGGTGGGGACGCTAAAAGATGCTTGGAGACCATCAGCAACAGGCTCCCTCCATTACAAAGATGATTCATTTCTTCATAATAATAATGTGAGGCCTTGGAAAAATGTTTCTTTTCAATTAAGTGCCAAGGTTTTCTTTCTGGTCTCTAAATTAAAAACTACCAAGTAGAGGCGGGCAATTTTAAGCTGATTTAGGTTTCACTCATCTGGATGGATTTTCCTTGGCTTCAGTTATACACAAGATGGTCAGCTTGTCTTGATTCTTAAAAGATTTTTTGGAGCTGGGCATGGTGGTGCATGCCTGTAATCCTAGCAACTTGGGGGCTGAGACGGGAGAACTCAAGTTCGAAACAAGCCTCAGCAATTTAGCAGGGCCTAAAGCAACTTAGGGAGATTCTGTCTCAAAATAAAAAATAAAAAGGGCTGGAGATATAGCTCAGTGGTTAAGCACCTTGGAGTTCAATCCCCGGTTCAAAAAAAAAAGATCTTTTTGGTTAGTTGATATGTAAATCAACAGACCAAAAAGCTCTCTATAACTTAAGACATTCTCTTAGAATTCAATTAGAAAGTAAACATTTACTTTAAAAAATACTCTTTATGGAAATACATAAAGGCAAATTTCTTTCTGATTTGGGGCAGAGGATCCTATCCACAGCATTTTTCAAGTGTGGGTACTGGGCTAGGTTTGCAACAAAACTGAAGGCATTTACTACTGTCTAGTGGGCCAGTTAAGGAGACAAGGTTTTTGACAATGAAAAGCAAACCTATGCCACAGGGCTGATGAAAGTAATGTCTGAGGAGCAAGGGAAGGGGTGGCTCAGAAAGGGAAGGGATGGTTCCAGCCAGGGCCATCTGGGCTTGATAGAGCAGGAGTTCCCCAGGCACATCATACCCTGCTTGGGCAGCGGGGCCAGGAAGGCAGGGGTTACTTATCCTGACATCCTTCATCTAGAGGTCCAACAGTGCATGTCACTCTGCCTGGTCCTCTTTGACCCGTCTGAGTCCCTCTATTTAACTAATTTTCCTTCTGAATCTTCCTTGGCCCCTTCTTCATGCACCTGTCCTGCAAGTGGCCCAGGGTTAAGTGTGGGGAGTCATACAACCTGAGTCTAAATCGTTAGGTGAGCCGGCTCTCCCTGTGTGGTTGGAGGGAAATTTCTTCATCCTTACATCTGTCTTCTCGTCTGTGAAGTAGATTTAATAACCACACCTACTCCTTCACACATCTCAGATGCTGGAGACAGTGCGTGGTACAGAGTGAGCGCTCAGTAAACATAATTTGAGTTACAACAGACAGCTGAAAGGTTCTACAATGACCTGTGCATATTAAATTATTTCATATTCTCCCTTGAACTTTGTATTTTTAGTCTCTCTCTCTCAAAAAAAAAAAAAAAAAAAAAGGACTGAACTTTTTTTTTTTCATTAGCACATTTTTCTTTCTTGAGATGAGATCTTGCTATGTTGCTCAGGCTGGCCCTGAACTCCTAGGCTCAGGGAGTCCTCCCACCCCAGCTTCTGCACCCAGCCTCACTGGCACATTTTTCTAGAGAACAAGGAACATGAGCTAATTTGTTAATAGCTTCCTATTCTACAAAAGTGGTTGAAGGTAGGTGTACATCTTTTCCTTCCTAGACAATCCCTACAGTCAACCAGGTTACACAAAATATACCTAGGTGCACAATATAATTCCACTGTGAAACAGGTGAACCTCACAAAATTCTGCATGAGAAGCAGCCAGTAGCTTCTGGTATAGGCAAGTCTAGTTCTCGAATACGGCAGTCAAAGAAGGACTTGAAAGCAGCTGCCTCATTTCAGAGCCACCAATGAGGTCTACAAGCAGAAAGAAAACCAAAGTGCTCTCTCTTCATTGTCTCTGTGCACAGGGCACTTCACCCAGGAAGTACCGAAGAAAGGGTACGACAGAAAGCCGGTCTCCAGAAATACAACAGCATTCTTACAAGACCTTGCTTTTACTTCATAATGAATTTTAATAGGGGGAGATACTATTTATTTCTCTTAAACACATCTAGGTGGCTACACATGAGCTGCTCAAAGTATGGGATTTAAGGATGTGTAGTCAGTCAGCCATCAGTGATCAGCACGGCCACAGGGCCATCTCATTGCGCTTCTCTGCAGCTGGGGAACACTGCCTTGAGAGGTGCAGAAAAGAATAAGGATGGTTTCCTTCCAGAGGAATACTGTTTCCATAGAACACAGTGTTTCTATCGTGCTACTGGGACAGAAGTCAGCACTGTTCCATGTAGAATAGGCAACCCTGTCATTCAAGCAAAACCTTCCAAGACGTGGCCACCCTTGCTTTCAGGCAACCCAGATTAACATAGAGCCACTGTGTCACACCACAGTGTGGCCATGACACATGGACCAACGAAGTGTTTTTCAGCATTGTCATTTCACCTTCTGTTCTGAATTCATCTTACTATCTTTAAGGCACACAGCAGTGGTAAAGAAGGTAACCTTGATTCTTCAAAATTAAAAGGCATTTAAGATTTATTTTAAGAGAGTTTGGGAACCCGGGTGCGGTGGCGCAAGCCTGTAATCCCAGCACTTAGGGAGGCTGAGACAGGAGAATCGCGAGTTCAAAGCCAGCCTCAGCAATGGCGAGGTGCTAAGCAACTCAGTGAGACCCTGTCTCTACATAAAACACAAAATAGGGCTGGGGATGTGGCTAAGTGGTCAAGTGCCCCTGAGTTCAATCTCCAGTACCAAAAAAAAGAGAGAGAGAGAGTTTGGGAGGACAGGGGAGGGAGGAGCACAGAACAAGGCAGGCCATGCATGGGTCACTGTTGAAGCTGGGCAGTGGGTATAAAAGAGTTCATTATTTCATTCTGTCTGCTTTTGAATATGTTAAAAACTTCCCATAATTCAACTTTTTGAAAGGGCACTTCTAATATGCACATTTAAGTTTCCTGAGGAAACAAAACCCTTTTCTAAGTCCTTATTCCAACCCTTTTTAAAGTTCTTATTAATTTCTCAGTATTCAGATGCTCAGGTTTCTCTTCATCATTAGTAGAAACTGCTGAAAACTCTACCCTGGAGGCAGCACTGATCTTGTGACACATGGTTGGCCGGACAGCTCCAGATGCCTTACACAGGACCACAGAAACCAGCTCTGTCACACAGCAGCAGAAGCCAAGAGCTCCTCAATCTGCTCAGTTCCACACACCATTCCAACGGAGAAAACCAGAACCGAGCTTGGACTATTTGTCTCCATATGCTCTGTTCCTTGGAGGAGCTGGCCTTTTAACAATAAAGTAAAAGGTGATGTTCAATGAAATCATTGAGAAGTCAGCACAGTGGCTCCTCATATCTGATGAAGAGCTTTAGAAAAATACCAATGCCCAGAACATACTCAAGGCCAATGGAATCGGAACCAATGGAGCTGGAATCTGAGGGTGCACATGAGGGGTATGCACAAGTGCAAGTACGTGAGTGTCTGAGCATGTAAATGTGTGTGTACATGTGTACATATAAGTGTGTGCACATGTGACAGTTGTAGGCACGTGTGTTTTTAGAACTCCCCGAGTCTAACGGGCAGCAAGGGTTTAGAATTATTGCTTGAGGCCATACATCTAAGATGTCCTAGAACTCCTCAAACAACCCCTTTTCTCTCCCACTGGCCCTAGAACCCTAAAATTCCTGCCACCTCACCTCCACATTATGCTGCTGGAGAGTTCTTGGTATCATATAAAGCTTAGTCCACATAGACCTTGCCTCCATTGGCCCTTGTTTTAACTGTACAAAATGCATCTTGTTGGTCTTCCCAAATGTCTGAAGAGATGAAGTGGGTTGTGCCAAAATCAGAGGAAAGATTCTTATTTGTTATCAAGGAGCTTTTATGAATTCTATGCTTACCACTTGAGAGAAACTGAACACGTAAGCAGGCAGGGGAATGGAGACAAGGGACACTACAGAAACATACAAAGATACCAAGACAGAGGCAGGGCATAAGAAAAATGCCACAGGAGGACGAGACAGGGAGATGAGTGAGTCATTCTGCCACTGAGAACTTACCACTCATGATAACTCCCACCATAAGTTTGGTATTCCAAAACAACCAATGGGGGTAAAATGGACAGTATTCTAATTAGGATACTAAGTAACCAATGGGGGAAAATTGGACAATATTCTAATCAGGTATCATAAAAATATTAGAAAATGAGGTAAGGTCTGTACAGGGAAGAGATCGCCTCAGGCTCAGCATATAAGACACTAATTTCCAGACACTGGGGCCTTGAGCCTCTCATGCTTGGTTCACTGCACTCCATTTACGGAGTGCTACTTCCACCTCCATCTTCAATAAATCTATACTTTGCCTGTTACTTTTGGGGCGAGTGCTGGGGATTGAACTCAGGGTCACTGAGTGTGAACACTGAGCCACATCCCCAACCCTATTTCGTATTTTATTTAGAGACAGGGTCTCACTAAGTTGCTTAGCACCTAGCTCTTGCCTCTGAGGCTGGCTTTGAACTCGTGATCCTCCTGCCTTCGCCTTTCAAAGCCGTTGGGATTACAGGCATGTGCTATCGTGCCTGGCTGCCTGTTACCTTTGTGTGTCTTGCTCAATTCTTTGTTCGGGATAGGGAACTGAACCCCGACTAGACACCCCAACAATAACATATGTAAGTGGGGGGTTTGTATGTGTGTTTTTGAGAAACTGGAGTTGAATAGCAAATAAAAGATTCTTTTTTATTTATTTTTTGTACCAGGGATTTAACCCAGGGGGGCTCTACCACTGAGCCATATCAACAGCCCTTTTTTATACTTTATTTAGAGACAGGTTATTGATGACTTGCTTAGGGCCTCACTAAATTGATGAGGCTAGCTTTTATTTTGGGGGAGGGGTACTGGAGATTGTACTAAGGAGCACTCAACCACTGAGCCACATCCCCAGCCCTATTTTGTATTTTATTTAGAGACAAGGTCTCACTGAGTTGCTTAGCACCTCACTTTTTGCTGAGGCTGGCTTTGAACTCGCTATCCTCTTGCCTCAGCCTCCTGAGCTGCTGAGATTACAGGTGTGTGCCACCAAGCCCAGCGAATAAAAGATTCTTATGTTTATCAAGTGGTTTCTAAGATACTCTTGTGAGAAAAAGTGACAATATCCTGCTTTAAAAGACCATCAGGTTGTTGGGAACCCATCAATAATCTTGATATAAAGTAATAAAATTTCTCCTTTCACTTTGGCTGGAAGCTTGCCAATGGCACTTTGGTCTTCTCTTTCATTAGCCAAGGAAGGTCACGAGGTATAGGATTGTACTATAATAGTTCAGGGAGGTGGGAGTGTTTCTGAGCCCCTCCAGCCAGCCCTGCCATCTTGAGCTGCACCCTCCTCCCAGCGCCTGCTCACTAAGTCTCATAGGTGGAAAAGCTACCGCAGGGCTGGTGTCTAAATCCCATCAGAGCACACTTTCCCTGCATCAACCCTGAACCAGAGTTGTAACAGAGGGCTCCAGAGTCACCCAGGGCCCAGGAACCAGCTCCCATTGGGAGGGTCTTGTTAGGAGTCACGCATGGTGGTACATGCCTGTATGTAACCCTAGCGACACAGGAGGCTGAGGCAGGAAGAGGCAAGTTCAAGGCCAGCCCCGGCAACTTAGCCAGACCTTTCTCAAAATAAGAAGTGGAAGCCGGGCGCGGTGGTGCAAGCCTGTAATTCCAGCACTTAGGGAGGCTGAGACAGGAGAATCGCGAGTTCAAAGCCAGCCTCAGCAATGGCGAGGCGCTAAGCAACTCTATATAAAACACAAAATAGAGCTGGAGATGTGGCTCGGTGGTCGAGTGCCCCTGAGTTCAATCACTAGTACCAAAAATAAATAAATAAATAAATAATAAAAAAAAAAAAGTGGAAAGGGCTGAGGATGTAGCTCAGTAGTACAGCACGTCTGGGTTCAAACCCCAGTAACAACAACAACAAAAGTATGTATCTATGTAAATATAGAAAAATATATATCAGATGGATGGATAGATAGATAAAAGTTACCCTTTCTAAGTTGACTGAACCTTTGGTGAGAGAAGTTCTAGGCAGGGCATATCTAAAGGCTTAGGACACCCTGCTGGGAGTTCACCTTGACCATTACCTAGGACTAGTGCAGTACAGTCCAGCCGAAATGAAACAAAAATCATACAATGGGATTTGCCATTGTTCTATGTGAAAAGGAACAAAACAAACAAGGGGAATGGATATTAAGATGTAATAATTTAACCCAAAACATCCAAATATTATCATTTCAACCTGCAATGTTAATAGACTTTTTTGGCAACAGTGGGCGTGGAACCCAACTCCTCACACATGCTAGGCCAGTACTCTACCACTGATTTACTCCCCCAGCCAGAGATATTTTATATTCACTTTTAAGCATTTCATCTTCCAAACTGGGTGCTTATCACATACTCACTGCATATCTCAACGAGGATAAGTGATAGCTCCACAGCCACATGTGGCTAGGGCCTGTCCCAGCAGCATAGGCCTAGAGCTCAGCCAGGTCCAAGAGCCCTCCACACTGACACAGAGCCCAGGAGACGAGGGCTTCCCATTTAACTTCTTATTCTGTTTTTTTGCTTCACTGATTTTTACTTATTTAATAATTGTTAACTATAATCAATATTCTCTTGTGTCTAACGTACTATTTATTATTCCCAATGAGTTAAATGTAAAATACCTTGATATTTTTATGGTCACTGGAGAAGAATTTCTGGGGGGTCAGGCATGGGGATGAGGCCATCTGCAGGAAGACTCAAAGAGGGTGTCTTGAAAGGAAAGGCATGAAGTCTCTTGGAATGAGCTTGTTCAATAATTCTGCCTTTTGGTGTCTTCTTCCATATAGGATTATTTAGGTGTTCATCTCTACTCATGACACAGGAGGTAGTATATTATGAAACTCTGTCTTGATTTCATTAGGTCTGGTCTCAAAATTATTAACCAAGACAGACTCAGATCTTGACTTTAACGAGACACTATTACTTAACAGTGTTCATAGCATCATCTAGAATGGTGATTTTATGGGTGAGCTCATTCACAGAAGTTGGGGTCTTCCACACTCAGTACAGAGGAAAAAGTGAGAGTATTACTGCAACCCCTCATTTAATGCTCCAGGCTAGGGGGAAGCGGAGGTGAGCAGACAAGCTGCTGTTGGCCATGCAACCCTGTAGGTCTGCTATCTGAATCAGACTGGAATAGGGGCTCCAGTCACAAGGTTTTTTAGAATATAGCTTGTTTCTGACTGGGCTTTTGCCTGATGTTTTTGAAGAGACTCTCTACCTTACTCCCCCTGCCCAAGAATTGGCCCAATCCTTCTTAAGCCACTTTGAAAGCACTGGCCATAAAGAGGATTACCCATGAGATCAATACTAATCTCTGGAGCTTTCACTTGATGCCCCATCCTTCTTTAGTGTGTAGTAAGTGGGAGATGGAAATGAACAATTTGCACCCATTATAGTTGGATAGTTCAACAAAGGAGAAAGATGTATATGCCAGTAAAACCACTCTCACAACAAAGACATGTAAGATTTTCTTAGTGCTCCACACCCCTGCCCTACACAATCAATGATCCACTCTCAGTCACTATGAATTAACTCACATTTTCAAAAGCATTATATAAATGAAACCTTATAGTATGTACTCAGATGTGTTCAGCATCTTGCATGCAGCATGATTTTGAAATCCATCCATACTGTTATGTGTGCAAGTAGTTCCATAGTTTGGTAGGTAGCATCTCATTGTATGGATATAACACAGTCTATTTATCCATTCAACTGTTGGACATTTGGGTTGTTTGCAATTTGAGGCTATTACAAATAAACCTGCTATAAATGTTTATGAACAAGTCTTTTTATAAACATTTGCATTTCTCTTAGATAAATACATGGGAGAAGAATGACTGAGACACATGGTAGCTATACGTTTAGCTTGAGTTGTAATAAAATTCCAGTCACGGCACACCCTCAACAACACTGGGTGTTGTCAGACTTTCAAATTTTAGCCTTTGTAACGAGTATGTAGTGGAGTTTCATTGTGGTTTTAATTTGTATTTTCCCTGAGGACAACTGATGTTGATTATTTTTTCATGTGCTTATTGGCCATTCCCATATATTCCTTTCTAAAATGTGTGCTCAAATCTTTTGCCCATTTTTAAGGGTTTTGTCTTTTTACTATTGAATTGCAGAAGCTTTTTATATATTTCAGATGCAAATCTACTGCGTTGGGAATATTTTCCGCATTCTATAGATTGACTTTTTGTCTTAAGGATGTCTTTTGAAGAGCAATGATTTTTAACTTTGGAAAAGTCTAGTTTATCAATTTTAAAAGTTCTAAGAAAAACTTTGCCTTTCTCAGCATTGCAAAGATTTTTTTCTTATGCTTTTTTTCTGAAAGTTTTATAGTTATACATTTTATATTTAAGGCTATTATCCTTTTTGACTTAATTCTTATGAATGGTGTAAGAGTAGTTAATATTTATCCATTAAGATATCCAATTGTGTCAGCATTATTTATTGAAAAAACAAAAAATAAAATAAAAATCTCTTTTTTCCTTATTGAATTTTCTTTTTTTTGTTGAAAATCAATTATAAAGAGCATAATAGACTTGTGTCTATTCTGGATTCTATTCCATTGATCTGTATGTCCTATGCTTCTGCCAATCCCATACTATCTTTTTTTTTTTTTTTTTTTTTTTTTATTATTTTATTTTTTCCCAAAAGTTGCATTTTAATACATGTTGGCAAACATAACAGAAAAAAACAAAATTATCAGAAGCTGTACACACTATTCACTGAAAACATTTGTTGAGGCAAATAGAAAAAAATTGTTACAATCATAATTTTTCTAACTTTGCACAAAATTATAAGCAGA
>CM053404.1:72098567-72124104 GCA_028644305.1 Xerus rutilus
ACTATAGGTACTCCCTTTCCACAACAGGAGAAGAGAACCCTGATGGAAAACGTTAAATCACTTCTACATACTGGGGTAACCAATCTTTTGCCTGTGGGATGACCACTTGATTTTATGAATAAAATTTTGTTGGAACACACACACACACAAAAAAAAAAAAGTTACATAACTATGGCACATTATTTAGCCATCGAGAAGTTGTTCTGTCATCAGCTACAACGTGGATGGACCTCAAGGACCTGGTGCTAAGTGTAGTAACCGCCACAATGACAAGTACTGTATGAGTCTACTTAATGTGAGTTACCAAGATTGAGCCAATTCAGAGATAGGAGAATAGAGGCTATCAGGAGAGAGGGGAATAGGCAGTTATTTAATGGGTTGATGAAAAAGTTTTAGGGATAGACAGAGGTAATATCTACAGCAATGACATGAATGTTTAATGCCACTAGACTAAATTGCATATTTATAAATGATTAAAGAATGTAATATATATTTTATCTCCATTTAAATAAAAATGGGAAAAAGAAGTTACCTAACTATTCATGGTTAGGTAACTGATGTTTGAATAATGGTTCCCTTTCTACACAGCTTCACAAGTAAAATGACTGGCAAAGTCTTCACCCAAAGTGACATCTAAACTCTGGGGGTGCTGCACACTGCACCCCAACCGTACTGTTACCCTCTACCAGAGCCCTGCTCCTGGAGTACCCGTGTGCCTGCAAACATTCCGATCATAAAACCCAAGGCAGGAGAGCCCTGTGTTGGTGTCTGTATTTATACATGAGCTAAGAAATACCAGGTGCTATGCCCTTCTACAGCAGCAGGGTCAGAAGTCTAGGTTTTTCTTTCTTTCCTCCCCTCCCCCAACATTCTTACAAAAAATTTCAAACATACAGAAAGGTTGAGAGGATTAGTCAATGACACCCCATAAACCTACCACCTGGTTTTCTTCAGTGTGCAGGGAGGAGGAGGACGCCATTCCCTGTTCTGATTTTGTTTCTAACTCCTAGCACGGCCTCTGGGAACCTCAGGACTGGTTCTAGGAATACCCCAGGATTTGTCCCTGTTTTCTTATGTAAAACAGCTATGATAAACTGTTCTTACCAAATAATCCAGAAAGGATAAAACTTCCTTTCAGTTTCATAAATGATGAAAGTGCTTTCTCAGCTTGAGACCTTGTGTTTTAAACTTGAGTTTAAAGGCAGTTATTTCATGGCCAAATTATGAAATTCTAAAAGAAATTTTCATGAGAACATTCATCAGTCAAGACTGTGGCTAGAGATGAGCTACTGTGATATACTCCTTTACCATTTTACTAAGATTTAACTTACAGGAAATTTTTTTTCATCAAGAGTTTTATAAACATGACTCAGGAATGTGGACTTTCAGAAATGAGAATATTAGCCAAAGTAAGTCTAATTTTTGAAATTTCTTTAGCATCATCAATCGATTTAAATATGCTTTAAAAGAAACTACAAGACTTTCAAATTTTACAGTTGTAAAAACTTACGAAACAAAAACACCTCATTGTCAAATCTGGAGCTGACTACCAAATCCCATGCTTAGCATAGGTGGCTTATATAAACAATGTGAGAGCAATATTTTAAGCATTCCTTTAATTTGGTCCTACCAAACCCAATCCTCAATGCAATCCTAGAAAATGCTATCAGATATTCAAGAATTTTTATTCTAATTCTCCTAGTGCTTCAAACCCTCACGAGCTGCCAAACACACATCAAGCACCAACCATGGAACCAACCTAACTGATGTCCTGGGGCACCCATGCTAATGACACACATCAGCATTTTTTTTTAAAGTATTTCTTGGACCTAAAATTCAAGTTATTATTTAAATGATATCCCTACTATAATTAACTAGCAAAGCTGAAACTAAATCAGGCAGACAGGCCAGGCCTCAAGCCAGATGCTAAATGTCAGAATCATAAACCACCATGCGGATGTACCACTCTAGCTTGGTCCAGGCCAGGAAGCCACAGGCTAAGGGCTACCCCGCATAATGAGGGTCTTTGAGGAAAGCAGTGACTGCATTCTTCTAGGGATTTAGAAGAACACTCTAGAACTCCCTCTCCCCCATAAATAGTGTCATCACAAAGCCTGGGGGGAGGGGGAGGTTAGCAGTATAGTAGGACATTATGAGCTTTCACAGGGAAAACAGGGTTTTGCCTCTAAATAAGCTTACAGTCTAGTGAGGGAAGATCACCATATTCTTTGTTAGACAGCTTTGTATGTGGTATTTGTATGATACAAATTATGCAAAAATTAATGGCATTTTAAATAAATGGAGCCGTATAAGTTTGTACTCAAGATAGCTCAAGTGAGTGACCAGGTTGAAGATAAATTTATTACTAGTTCTTTGTAGCATCCTTCACAGCAAAGCAAGTCAACAGGATGGGTCTCCTCACAGTCAAGACCATGGGGGCGGGCAGTCTCCATCTTTGAGGAAGCCCCGCCCCCTCTACGCCACCCCTCCAAGTTTCAGAAATACTCCAGTTAGGGAGTTGGGGCACCATCCCATTTTAAAATTGCTGCCAGGGGTATAAATACTGTGACTGCCGAGACCCCTCCACACATGCTTATTTCTATAGAGGGGCACTCTTCAGGAAGGTGTTGAGATTATTTGGAGAAAGCCTTCTAGAAAAACGAGGTTTCACCAACATTGGAAAGGCTGAAGGGCTATGATTTGATGGAGGAAGTGTGAAGCTATTCTTGGAGTCTGGAACTTCCTGTGAAAAGGCTCAAACATAGAAAAGAAAAAAGAATAGGGAGACAATTGTTGGGGAGGGGGCAAGTGCTGTCTAAGGACATTTCATGAAAAAACAGGAGTGAGACTCAGGAGGTAAGATGGAGTTAATTAGTAATGGAAAGTGCTGGCCCTTAGCATTCCAGCTCAAGATAACTGCCTGGGGGCAATGAAGCTCACTATTCCAAACTGAGATCTACTCCATTC
This sequence comes from Xerus rutilus, assembly GCA_028644305.1. Classification (NCBI taxonomy): domain Eukaryota; kingdom Metazoa; phylum Chordata; class Mammalia; order Rodentia; family Sciuridae; genus Xerus; species Xerus rutilus. Next base: position 72,101,535 of record CM053404.1, read on the forward strand.
AAAATCCAATTTACACTCTTAGACCTTACCATCCTGATTTAGAGTGTATAGGATCTGCCACAATATCATAACAATCGGTGTAAACAACAAACACAAATCAATGCTATGAAATACAAGATTTTCCATTCATCCTCCAGGAAAAAATCCTATGTACGCCAAAATTGGCACAAGAACAAAAAGTATTTAACTTAAAAGAAATCACTTGTCACAATTAAGTTGACATGGTCTAGACCATAACCAACAAAGTCTTTGCAGAGTGAACGGCAAACATTAAGCAATGCCAAACTTCCACTCTAATTTTAGCATCACCACCAATTATTTTTATTTACAACATTACTTTGTTTTATTGATACTTTCTAACTGAAGCAATAAATCAAATAACATTGGCCTTAAAAGTACAGGAAAAAGGGGGGAGGGGCTGCCTTCAAATTCCAGGAGCCCTTCACAGAGGGCAGCCTCGACCTAGCATACAATGGGATCAATGCCCAGGACTTGTGCAATTTGGAGGCCTAGCCTGTCCAGAGAAATTACTAAGCAATAGGCTTTTTCTTTTTGTACTGGGGAGTGAACCTAGGGGTACTTAACCACTGAACCACATTCCCAGCCCCTTTTAATATTTTATTTAGAAGACAGGGTCTCAAGCCTGATTCTTTCATTCTGTGGGTCAAGATTTTTACCCTTTTTAAGAACAGATTTGCAGTCAAGGCAAAAATGCATTGATTAGTTTGGGCATTTCTTCAAGTCCCCTATTTTTAAAAGGCCAGTAAGGAATATTTCTTACAAGTTTCAGGTTATTAAAACCATGAAATGAATACAAAAGCAGCTTTTCAAAACTGGTCTGGTTTTTTCAATACAAAACAGACACCCCCCTCCCCCCACTGCACACTCAAAGCTTCCCCAAATCCTTCCTGTGTTTAGAATGAATTCATCAGATCGCGAGTTCAAAGCTAGCCTCAGCAACTGCGAGGCGCTAAGCAACTCAGTGAGACCCTTGTCTCTAAATAAAACAGAAAATAGGGCCGGGGATGTGGCTCAGTGGTCAAGTACCCCTGAGTTCACTTCCTGGTACTAAAAAAAAAAAGAATGAATTGATCAGCTTCAGCCCCCACCCCACCCTCCTGTGGGTTTTAGGAGCCCAGAGCTGGCTATTTACAACATAGTATTTAAAATAACAAGGCATCATATTGTAAAAGCATTCCCCTCCCACCAAAGGAAAATCCCTCTTACCAACGCTGTGATTTGTTAGAGAAAAAAATATGTACAGTTCCAATTTACATTTATCGAACTATCTCAAACTAGATCGAGAAGCTAGAAAAATTACTTCCAGTTCTACAAATGATCCTAGTAATTTTTCAATATTTTTGCATGACAGCCTCTGTTTAGACACCATTTTAAATTGCTTGATATTTTGAAATGTATTAATTTCAAAAGAATGCTGGTATATTCATTCGGCAGTATTTTCTATACTTAGATAATGAGACAAAATTTTTGAGAGGTTGAATAACAGAATGCCTTGTTTATTACAGTTAAAACGGTCTTTACGAACAGTCTCTGCATTCTTTCTTTGGAATATTTTTGTTACTACCTTATTACAACAGTTGCTAAAGAAAAAACCAAAAGCAGCTGTCTCTTGATTTAGCACTCAAAAATGGTGGGCATCACTCAAATTTATGCTGATATTAAACTAAAAATATGGAACAAGATCTATTTCGTACAAATTTCCTAATAAACAGTCACACGTTGCTTTTTCCATGACTACCAGAAGGCCCCTAATCTGCTATGGTAAAATTTTAAGCAGAACACCTGTGTAGGATCACACATTTTTGTGGCTTTCCACTTAAATTTCAGTATATGTAAATGTATATTTATAAATGTGGGCAAATTTCCTTTAAACATGTACACATTTGCTGAATTATTTGTGAGGAGAGCTGTTGGGCTATGAATTTGATTTTTTTACCTGCCAAATGTAATACTCTCAGGCTAATAGTAAGGCTAGAATTTTAAAGCCTAGATTATTACGTTAAGGACACACGTCCATGCTAGAGAAAGGTGAAAATGTAAAAACTTCTCATCAATAAAAATTTAGAAATAACAGTGATGCTTATATTTCCATCCTAGGGCCTCAGAACACGCTACCTGCAGCCCAGGTGACCCAGGACCCTAGCCTTCTTGGAGGGCTACTACCACCTTGGCACTGGAGCCTTGGGCTCCACAATCGAAAGGGTTGCTCTGGGCCGGCAGTCTTGTCGGACTTCATCTCCAGAGATCATCCTGGCTGCCTGAGTTAGGCTGCAGAAAAAGCGATGGGCAAGACGTGGATTCTGTCAACACTCGTCTGTCCAGAGGCCCGCAGGGGAAACTAACTGCAGGTGAGGTTGCATTAGAAGAGAAAGAGAAGTCCCAAAAAAAGCTGAACTAGGGCGCAGGAAAGGCGTGTTATGCAACGGCCCCGCTCTCACAGCCACGAAAGCAAGCGCTCCAGCAGCTCTGGCAGAGTCCTGCCAAGACCCGGGGAACTCGCAAGGGTCGCGCGAGTGGACGCCGGGCAGGGCCTGGCTCCCCGCCTGCTCGCCCCGTGGCCTGTGCCGTTCCGGGGAGCCGGAATACGGCTTGCCGGGGGAACCGCGGCGCAGCCTCGGCGGGACTCATGCGCCCGCGAAGTGGACGGCGCGGCCCGTAGGGCATCAGATGGAAGAACAGAAGCAGCAGCTGGAAGAGGACAGTAGCGGGCGCAGCTTGCAGGCAGCCCGACGACGGCGTACCGGTGGAGAGTGGGGAGTGGATGCCGCGGCATCGGGAGGACGGGGCGGGGAGACAGCACCCAGGAGAGAAGGCGCGCGCCCGTGGTGGACGGGTGTGGAACTGGTTGGCCCATGGTACGGCGGCGCGGCCCGAGGAGACGGCCCCAGCACTGTGGGACCGCGGCGCAGCCAGACGCACGGTCCTAAGGCTGTCATGGGCGCCGGACCCAGCATTTGGGTAAAAGCCAGCCGCCATCCCACCGGACGGTGGAGGTGGAGACGTGCCCAGCGCTGACTGCCTCTCGGGTAGTCCAGAGCGTCATAGACGCCGCCCCCGGCCCGCGGCCGCCCCTGCCCAGCCGGGAGCCCGGAGCCCAGCCGCTGCACAACAAAGCGGCGCAGCCCTGCCGGCCCCCGCCCGACGCGCTCTCAGCGGGCCCGGCGCTCTCCCCAACTTCTCCGGCTCCTAGGAACCGGCCCGGCGGGCTCCCCAATGCCCGCGAAGACGCGCGGCAGGGCGGAGGCGGCCCCTGGGCCGGGCCAAGGGCCGTGGGGGCAGGGCGCAGCTCCCGTCTGGACAAACTTCCTTGGCCGCGCGCTCCCCGCTCCTCCGCCCGGCCGCCCCGCCGAGCCGGGGCGTCTTTCCCTGAGCCGCGGTCTGCAGCGGCCCGAGGGTGGGCGCCCAGAGCCCTGAGGTTCTGCCGGTCCACGGAAACTTTCGCCCGCCCGGCCGCCGCCCGCAGCCACACGCCCCCCGGTCCCGGCCCCCTCACCTCCTGGGGCGCGGTCTACACTCTCGGGGGCGTCCTGGCCCGCGGCTCCTGGGCCTCGAGCGCCGCGAGACCAGGCGCCGGTGGCTGGAGCTGCTGTTGGCCCCGCAGGGACGGGGGAGCCCCGGGCGGCGGCGGCGGCGCGGGCGGCGGCTGCTCCATCTTCCCGGGGCGCTCACGCCGCGGTTCCAACGCGCAGACCCAAGTGGGACATTCGCTACATTGTTGGCATTCCACGGGCGTCACGTGACCCAGCCTCCCGCGTCACTCTCGGCCGCATACCAGCCCGGGCGGGGCCCCTGCAGCCCTGCTCCTCGGCAGCCGGCCGCTCCGCCCCGTCCCGCCCGGCCCAGCAGCCGCTTCGGGCCTTGGCCGTGGACGCCACCTGCCCGCGGCCTCCCAGCCAGCCTGCGGGAGCCCGGCGGGCCTCGCGGACCCAGATGCGCTCTTGTCATTCGTCCACCCCATTGTACTTGTATTGACCCCTCCACTGTACTTGTATTCAAAGTTGATAACTGTCGTTAAAGTCACGTTTTACTAAACATCTCATACGATTCTTGGTGAAAAAAGTAAGTTAGCGGGCCAGAGGAAGCTGCAAGTTGCCAAGTAGGTGCCAGTCACTGAAAATAGGGACAGCTATTGGGACCATGGACTCAAGTCATAAACAAAACGTTATGTACGTATATACAAGTTATTCAGGTATAATTTAATCAACTATCTCCCCCACTATACATTTTATAAAAAGTGTTTTGCTTGTAAAGGACAAAATAGTAATGTATGTATCAACAAGTGAGACAGTGGTTTTTGCATTTCAGCCACTCCATTATATTTGCATTTGAGGATTTGGCTCAAGGACATAAGCAGGCATTGTGCAGAGATGCAGAGTAGAAATAATAGAATGGATGCCAAATCCTTAATCTACTTTTGGCTCTCCTTTTAACATTACACTTTCTACCACCTACAGTCTGTGGCAAATGACGGTGAGGACTAATTTAGTTTTTCCTTAATCTAACTTCCTCTTTAATTAATAAACTTGTGACATTTTAAAGTTGTAATTCCAGAAGAAACAATATGGAAGATCATTTAGTCCCAGCTACTTCTTGCTTTTTGGTGCTGGGATTGAATCCAGGGCCTCACATGTGTAACCTCCCCTCCTTCATCTCTCTAATTCCTTTAAATTCTTAGCTCTTCCAAGGAACCTTCTCAGATGTCTCTCCTGATTCATTTTTTGTTTGTTTGTTTGGTTGGTTGGGTGTTTTTTGTTTGTTTGCAATAATTAAACCGTTGTCCAACAGCTTAGAATTCAATTTCATTTTTCAATCTTATCCTGTTTGCTACCAAGATATTTTGGATGGTATTGGGAGCAGAATAAATCTCCAACCAATATTCTATAAAATCTGAGCCCCATTTGCTTTAACCTGTGTATCTTTTCACTCTCATACTCACCTTACTTTCTCCACCCTAGCCAAGACACAGAACTGATTGCCAGAAGACTTATGTGTGTGTTTTAAGGTCCTGCCCCTGTGCTGTCTTCAAAGGCATGGACTTACTTAAGGGGGGGAAAAAAAAGAAATTTAGTCCAATAGAGAATATTATAAGATAAAAGGGATTTAATGATATTATGATTTGGATCTTTAAGTTTCCCCCCAAAGCCCATATATTGAAGGCTTAGTTCCTAGCCTGTGGTACTGTTGGGAAGGGAAGGAAGTTTTAGGAGGTGGGCCCTAGTGGAAGGAAGTTAGGTCACTGGGGGAGTGCCCTTGAAGGGAATACTGGAATGCCTTCCCCTTCTGTGAAGCTATGAGGTGAGCAGCTTTGCTCCATCATACACTCCCCACTGTGATGTTCACGTTCACTACAGACCCTAAAACAACAGAGCCAACCTACAATGCACTGACACCTCTGAAAATAGAGTCAAAATAAACCTTTCCTCCTTTAAAGTTGATTTTCTCAGGTATTTTGTTCCACGGATGGAAAGCTGACTAACATAAATGAACTTTAAAATTTATGTGTAAAATGCCAAATAAAAGGTTTGTAGTTACAGTGATCATTATAGCCCAATAGTAAAATATCAGGATTAATACAAATGTCCAACAGTAGAAAAGTTGGAAAACAAAAGGTTTTATTCAGATGATATGACAGATAACTGAATGGACTAACTTTGTATTTATCAGAGGACAAATGATTGTGGACAGAATTTTAAACGAATGTGAATTTTTTTTTTTTTTTTTTAAGAAAAGAGCAAGTTGCCAGGCACTGTGGCACACACCTGTAATCCCTACGGCTCAGGAGGCTGAGGCAGGAGGATCACGAGTTCAAAGCTAGCTTCAGCAACTTAGGCCCTAAGCAACTCAGTGAGACCCTGTCTCTAAATGAAATACAAAATAGGACTGGGGATGTGGCTCAGTCAAGTGCCCCTGAATTCAATCCCTGGCACCCCTCGCCCCCAAAACAAAGCAAGTTGTAGAACTAGATATACATACGATACCATATTTATAAATAAGTAAAATCCACAGAACCTGTACCAACCATATACTTTGTATATGTATAGACACAGACTTCAAAGTACACATCAAATATGACAGCTGTTGCCTGTGTAGAAGGAAGGAGGGAAATTAGGAGAGAAAAATTAGGACTTCTACTATATCTACAATGCTTGCTTGCTTTGATTTAAAAAACTGAATCAAACTGTCAAAATTTTTGAAGTTGTTGATTCTGGGTGATAGAGTTCCAAAATGCATGCTACATTATTCTTTGTGCCTGTTTCAAAAATATTTTTAAATTTTTTCATCTTTAAGAATAGCTCATGGCATGTATGACGTCCTGGATTTGATCCCCAGCACAGCAGAGGATCATGTTTATGTTCTTCATATGTTTTTTTTTTAATTTTTTTTAGTTGTAGATGGACACAATATCTTTATTTATTTATTTTTATGTGGTGCTGAGGATCGAACCCAGTGCTTCACGCATGCAAGGCAAGCGCTCTACCGCTGAGCCACAATCCCAGCCCCTCTTCATATGTTTTTATTCTTCACAACACATTAATTTTTTATTAAAATGTTTGAATTTAATTGAAAAAGAAAAAGAATAGCTCAGGGGTTGTAGCTCAGTGGTGGTGCTTGCCTCACATGTGTGAGGCAGTGGGTTCCATTCTCAGCACCATGTATAAATAAATAAAATAAAAATCCATTGACAACTAAAAACTTTTTAAAAATTTATAGAAGAGATAATTTTTTAAAAAAGAATAAATAAAGACAAGTTGAAAACAAACAAGTTTCCAGGATTGGACTTTGTTGGAGAAAACTATGACACACTCATATGGGAGAATATTATGATTAGTGATTTTGTGGATACATATTGATTGATAAGAGTCATTCATTCCTTCTGGATTTTTGGTTGTTGTTGCTTGTCTTTTAAGTATCTACTATGAGCCATACACTAAAACAGGCACTAGGGTTACCATGGTGTGCAAAATTGTTAGATTTATCCCCTGATGGAGTTTGCATTCTGATAGAAATGTTCAAGGGGTAAAAAAAAAGAATTGGACAAAATAGAGTATGGGTCTCATTTTGTAATTTGTTTACTTACACTTTTTGAAGTTCAAAACATAGTGTATAGCCCAATGTTAAAAGTGGTAGTCTAGGGCTGGGATTGTGGCTCAGTGGTAGAGCACTTGACTTGCATGTGTTGAGGCAATGGGTTTGATCCACAGCACCACATAAAATACAGGTATTGTGCAATACAGTAAATACAGGTATTGTGCTCGTCTACAACTAAAAAAATATTTTTTTAAAAAAGTGGTGGTCTATCGATATGGTGATTCTAGATATTTTTTGCAATTCCTGATACATCTACAGGATAGTTAACAACAAAAATTTTAACAAATTAAATAATCAGCCACATAATGTATGCAGCTGAGAAAGGGAGAGAAGGAGATAACACAATGCCAATTGAGCACAATGCTTAGTGTAGTAGCAAAACCACTGTGTAAATACTGATTAACATGTATATACCGTATGTGCGTGTGTGCTTCTCTGTACCAGGTATTGCTCTAAGCTTGTGCATTCTGTCATTTAATCCACAAAACGACCATATTATCAATCCCTTTTTATAGACTAGCACCCTGAAGTATGCGCTCTCTCTCTCTCTCTCTCTCTCTCTCTCTCTCTCTCTCTCACACACACACACACACACACACACACACATAATATTTGGTCTTTGACTCTAGTTCCTGACTCAGAGCTCCTAAATCCCTTTGAATTTCCTAGGTAATAGAAGTATCTTTTTTTCTAATAAGGTGACTTTTGATGGGCTCCTGGATGGGGGCTGGTCACAGAAAGATTAAGCCATGATTAGAAGCTGGAACTTTCAGCCCTCCTGCCCCAAATGGTCCACTGAGAGGGATAGAGGTACTGGAAACTGAGATAATAATCAATCGTGCCAACATGATGAAGCCTCCATAAAAATTCCTGATCTATAGGATTGGGGGAACTTCTGGGCTGAGCACATCTGTGTGCTGGGAAGGTAATGCATTCAGATCCACATCTGGCTTTTCGTCAGGATCCTTTATAATGTCCTTTATTGATGTAATAAATTGGTAAATATAAGTGTTTCCCTTAGTTCTGTAAGGTAACTTAGCAAATTAATCAAATCTAAAGAGGGGTAGTGAGAGCCCAGTCTGCGGCCAGTTGGTCAGGAGTATAGGTGACAACCAACTTCTTGAGGTTGGCATCCAGAGGGGGGCCACTCTTGTAGGATTGAGCCTTCAAGCTGTGGGATCTGACTCTAACTTGAGGTTGATAGTGTCAAAACTGAACTGAATTTTTATAGGACATCCAGTTCATGTCTGCTGGAGAATTGCTTGGTGTGTGGGGGAAAAAAACCTCCATATCTCTTAACCAAAAGTGTGCTGAGTGTTGAGAATAAATATAGAAGGGAAACTTCCCCCCACTTTTGCCTCTGTTAGGTAATCAGCTACTTATTTTCTCTGCTACCAAAAGTCTAGCTTTTAATAATACATTATACCTTACTCATTTTTAGCTAATCTGCTCTTAGCTAAGAAACATTACTGAACTTATCAAATTCGTATGTAAAGTAAAAGCTAATAGAATTTCTTATGCCTAAAATCTTTCCCTATGCAAAGAAGTAGGACTTTATAATGGCTATTCAACTATTAAAAGACTTTTACTCCCTCAGTTCCTGGACATTTCCCCTAGGATTTACATCATTGGAATTCAGATTTATAGAAGAGTAAGTATTATTATTTTAAGAGAATTACAGATACATAAATAATAGATGACTAACCAGAAATATTTTACATCTGTGTTTTTTTAAAAAATTCCACTAATTTTCTTTTTAAGTTTTAATTTAATTTAATTTTCCAAGCTGTGGTAAATTTTAACCATCTTGACCTTTTTTCCCCCTTATTTTGTTTATTTTCAGTGGTGGGATTGAATCAAGGGCCTTGTACATGCTAGGCAAGTATTCTTCCACTGAGCAACATCCACAGCCCTTAACCACTTTTTAAGTGTTATTTTTATAATAATGAAAACAATTTGGATACTGGGGGCTGGGTAATCTCCAGTATTAAATATTAATTCTTGCATGTATTTTCCAATGTTAAAATCATGAACTCCACAAAAGCATCCAGTGTATAGTTGAAGGGAGGCCAGGGTTCAGGGACTGATGTCCCTGAAGACCTGCCCTTCTGGCCACCTCCAGGAATGCCAAGGTAACTTCATTCTCCAAATAGCCACTCTGCTTCTCAGATGAGTAATAAAGTATGTGATTGCGTAAGTCAGTATTGCTCAATAATTTGAGAAGATCCATTCCCAGAAGAGCTCAAAGCAACACTGTGAAGATACAAATCACATTCTGCATTTAGAGATTCTTATGTTGACACTTTATATTAGTAAGTGAATTGCTACAACAGATTTTCTTCCTTACCACATCCCTTGTTAGCTTACTCCTTGTGCGGAGGGAGCTATGACAGCAACACCAGCTATTCACATATTCCTCATCACATTTATAGTTGGCAGCAACTTTATTTCATATGCAAACATGAGCAGAATGCTGTTGTGTCTATAACTGAAATAAAAATCCCACTGAAAAGGGGAAGTGTTGCTTCTATATGTTCCAAAACCTTCCATTTAGATGTTTATTATTGTTGCTGTTGAGCTGGGGTCTTACTCTGTTGCCCAGGCTGGCCCCGAACCTGTGGACTGAAGTTATCCTCCTGCTGAGAACTCCTGAGTAGCCAGGACTACAGGTGTGCACCACCACACCTGGCTCGTTCACTTTTTTAAATCTAATCTTTTGAAGTCAATATTGGTACAACTTGCTTTAGGAAAAACAAAAAAGTCTAAGGCCCAATCTCTTAACAAAATCAATTTCTATAACAAAATGAACACTTTGATGAGATTATGATAAGGGGATTTCACAGGCAGAAGTAGAAGCAAGCCAGTGACAAAGAGGTTGCCAAATTTCAGAGAGCAAATGGAAATCTACACAAACCAGGCAGCAGTCATTGTAGATGGTATTTGATAATGGATAGCCCTAGGCTAAGAAGAGTTTCTAGGTTTAGAGTTGGAACTTGAAAAATGGCCCAGAGCTAATACCCTTCAGAAAGACAGATGGGAGAAAGAACCAATATGTCAGGTAAAGAGAGTTAGAAGAGGGGAGGGATAGAAATGAAGTCAGGAGAAAGCCTGGTATTTGAGGCATGTAGAGAATGGACTTGTGAGAGAGTAGGGAGGATGTTAGAGAAATAGGGACATGAAGTAAACAGAGAAGTAGGCCAACGAGGTGAGATAGCTCTGTGATTATGTATTGGCAAATTAAAAACCTGGTGCGTGGTGTGCACCTGTAGTCCCCGCTACTTGAGTGGCTGAGGCAGGAGGATGACTTGAGTTTAAGGTCAGCCTGGGCAACATAGAAACCTCCCCCACACCTTTTTTTTTTTGGTACTAGAGATTGAACTCAGGGGCACTCCACCACTGAGCTACATTCCCAGCCCTATTTTGTGTTTTATGTAGAGACAGGGTCTCACTGAGTTGCTTAGCACCTCACTATTGCTGAGGCTGGCTCTGAACTGGCGATTCTCCTGTCTCAGCCTCCCTAAGTGCTAGGATTACAGGCGTGCGCCACTGCGCCCGGCTGAAAAACCCTGTCTTAAGAAAATAAACAAAATAGGTGTGCAGCACTTGCCTAGCAAGTGTGAGGCCCTAGGTTCAATCCCCAGCTCCACAAAAGACCAAAACCAATAAAATCCCTAATTCTTCAGGAAAGAAGGAGTTGAAATAAATACTTGAGACATAGTCTAAGAGAAGGAAGAAAATTAACCAGAGCTCAAGTAGACAAGTAGAGAGATGAGACTCCAGGTCTGCACTCCAGGGTACAACATCACAGTTCATAAACTTTTAGAGTCTAGGACACACCTGCATGGAAAGGTGACTCCAAAGAAATACAAGATCTTAAGTATGCTTTGATCAGCCGACCCCTTTTCCGTGATATTTTGTATAAACAAGATTTTTCTGTATACTCCTAGATAATGAGTTATAATCTGTATTACTAAGTCCCTTATTTTTATTTCCACACTTGCAACCACTTGCTAGACATTTCCACCTGGATATCTTGACAGCCTTTCAAACTCAAAATGGTCTAAAATAGAACACACATATTCACTTGATAAATATTTATAGAGCACTTATAATATGCCAGGTTTGTTGACCACTTTACTTGGACCTCATTTGTTCAACACAGAGTGATCAGGCACCAGGGATAAAATATGAAACACAGACATTATCATACAGTTTACAAGTCCACTGGGAAAGGTAAATAATAATCAGATAATGCTACAAATGAATGCAAATTTGGGATTGTGATTACTACTATAGAGGAAGGACATATTTTCCTGTGAGAACTTATAATAGCAGGGCTATAACCTGGTCTAAGAAATCAGGGAACACTTAAGCTGAGATGTGAAAGATGAGAAGAAAGTGAAGAACAGAAAAAGTATAAGAGTCTTCTCTTATCTGAGGTTTTGCTTTCTGTAGTTTCGGTTACCTGAGGTCAACTGAGGTCTGAAAACATTAAATGGAAAATTCCAGAGATAAACAATTCATAAGTTTTAAATTGTGTACCTTTCTGAAAAGTATAATGGAATCTCACTGTCCTACCCAAATGTGATTCATCCCTTTGTCTTGTGTATCTGCATTGTATGTGTTACCCAACAATTAGCTATTTAGTAGCCATTGGGATATCACAGTGCTTTAGTAGACTATTGTGATATCACAGTGCTTATATTCATATAGCCCTAATTTTACTCTATAATGGCCCCTAAGCACAAGAGTAGTGATACTGGCAATTCATCTATGCCACAGGAAAGCCGTTAAATGCACCCTTTAAGTGAAAAGGTGAAAGTTATTCACTTAAGAAGGAAAGAAAAGGGCTGGGGTTGTGGCTCAGTGGTAGAGTGCTTGCCTCGCATGCGTGAGGCCCTGGGTTCGATCCTCAGCACCACATACAAAGCAATAAAATAAAGACATTGTGTCCATCTACAACTAAAAAAATATTTAAAAAAAAAAAACAAAATACATAAATAAAATAAAGGTTTAAAAAGTCTTTAAAAAAAGAAAGAAAAAAATGTATGCTGAGGTTGCTAAGATGTACAGTAAGAATATATCTTTGTGAAAATGGAAAAAGAAACTAGTGTAAATTTTGCCATTGCATCTAAAACTGCAAAAGTTGTGGCCACAGTGCATAAGTGCTTAGTTAAGGTGAAAAAGGCATTAAATTCTAGAGTACAGTACTCTCTGTGGTTAGTATTGAACAGCATGAACTGAAGGTCTTATGATGCATATCCCTCATGGATAAGGAGGGACCACTGTATTCCATGGGGAAAGGTCTTGTCAGGGAAGGAACACAATGTAGCATTTCAGACACTCAAGGGACCGCTATGATGAGCAGACAGAGGGGTGAGAGCCAAGAGGCAAAGGCAGAGAGATATTCAGGGGCTGCGGGACCCAGGGCCTTGTGTGTCGTTTTAGGGATTTCAATCTTTGAAATTCATGCAGAGCAATGGGAAGTCATTGAAAGGATCTTAAGAAGAAAGGTGACATGATCTGATGGGTTTCCACAAAATCACGCTGGCTGCTGCGTGGAGAATGGGTGGGAACCAAGAAGGAGGAGAAAAACCAGCCAGAACATTGCAGGAGTCGAGAGTGACTGTGCGCATGGAGGGAAGGGGATGAACTGGAGAAGTAACAGTGGTGAAACTTGCAGATCCCAGAGATGGGATTGGCTCTGTGGTGAAGGAAGAAGGTAATCATTTCTGGGTTTCTAATTTCTAGGAGTGGTGGGTGATAGTGTCATAAGTGTGTTTTGGGAGTTCTCTTTGAAATGGTCTGGAGTGAATGGAAATGCTATGGAGGCAGCTGTAGGCACTGATGTGTGAATCTTCTGCGTATCCCATGGGTGGTCACAGAGGCCAAAGCTGTGGCTGACTTTGCCTCTGTGAACAGTAGAGAAGGAAACGGGGAGGGGACCTACATTTTGAGGAAAGGCAACATTTAATGGCAAAGTAGAGGGAAGGTGAGCCTGCACAGGGAACAGATGAGGTGTCAGGGAGCTGGGGAAAGGTATGACTTCACAGAAACAAAAAGAAGAATGTTTGAAGGAAGGAGGAAGCAAGAAACATATACACTACTAAAAAGACAAGTAAGATGACAGCTGCCAAATGTCCACTGGATTTAAAGACATGGAGTTACCGGAACCTCAGGAAGTTTTCTGATGGTAGATTGACAAGAGTGAAAGCTGGGTGGATGCAGGAGAGCTATCGTGAGGAAAGCAGCAAAGAGCAAGCAGAACTCCACTGGGAGCTGGGTGTGGTGGTGCGTGCCTATCCCAGCGACCAGGAGGCTGAGGTGGGAGGATCACAAGTTGCAAGCCAGCCTCAGCACCTCAGCAAGACCCTGTCTCAAAATAAAAAAATAAAAAGAGCTGAAGATGATGCTCAGTGTAGAGCGCTTGCCTAGCATACCCGAGGCCTTGGGTTCAGGACCCAGCCCTACACACATGCACACACAAAAACAACACGCAAACACACAAAGTCTTATTAGAAATTTAAGTTGGAGGGCTGGGATTGTAGCTCAGCGGTAGAGCGCTTGCCTCGCATGCTTGAGGCCCTGGGTTCCATCCTCGACACCACATACAAAGCAATGAAATAAAGACATTGTGTCCATCTACAGCTAAAAAAATATTAAAAAAAAAGAAATTTAAGTTGGAAAAGTTAGGAAAGTGATAGTGATGGTAGCCAGAGGAGAATGAGGGATCAAGGAATTATTTTTTTTAAATGGGTGAATCATATATATTAATATCAATACTATTCTATTGCTGACATAAAACAGTTCCATAAAATCAATCACTTAGAGTCCTGTAGATCTGCAGAGACTGACTACCTACAGCACAGGTGAAGAACTGGACTTGATTAGGAAACCACAATATCACCATCCCTTTTATTTTAATTTTTTGTTATTATTTTATGTTATTTTTTGGTACTGGGGATTGAACTCAGGGGCACTCGACCACTGAGCCACATTCCCAGCCCTGTTTTGTGTTTTATGTAGAGACAGGGTCTCACTGAGTTGCTTAGTACCTTGCTTTTGCTGAGGCTGGCTTTGAACTCGCGATTCTTCTGTCTCCACCTCCCAAAGTGCTGGGATTACAGGCGTGCAGCACCGTGCCCAGCTTATTTTAATTTTTTAATTAAAAATGTTTTTGTGGGGCTGGGATTGTGGCTCAGTGGTAGAGCGCTTGCCTCACATGTGTGAGGCACTGGATTCGATCCTCAGCACCACATATAAATAAATAAATTAAATAAAGATACTGTGCCCATCTACAACTAAAAAAAAAAAAAATATATATATATATATATATAATGTTTTTGTGGTGCACATGCTAGGCAAGCACTCCATCACTGAGCTTATAGCCCCAACTTTCATTTTTAAATTAATGTAGTGGCATTAATGCAGTAGCTAAGTGGTCTTTCTTGTTTCAGTTTTTCCTTTATCCCACCCATTCAAAGTCAAGTTAGTCTTCCTAATGCACAATCTGCTCAGAAACCCTTAGGAGCTCCTCACTGCCTACTGACATTCTCCATGATACAGCGAAAACTATGTTTCTGGCATCCTGTGCCTTCTTTCCCTGTGTGTACACTTTGTGTCCAGGTGCAGGGATATGCCTCAGGCACCCAGTCCAGCAAAATAGCCGTTTCTGGCATAGGATCTATCTCCACACCCCAGCCATGCCCTTCCAGGCCTGTGTGTCCTCTCCTCAGTTTTTCCCCTGCTTGAAATCCTTCCCATTTGTAGTAAGAAAAATAATAGCACCCTAAAGATGTCCATACCTTAATGCATGGAATCTGTGAATGTGTTACCTGAAGTGGCAAAAGAGCCCTTGCAGATGTGATTAAGGGTACAGACCCTGAGAGATGGGAGGCCATCCTGGATTATTCACATTGTAATCAAATGGTTCCTTAAAGGCAGGAGGCAGAAGGGTAGGTCAGAGAGATGGGGCAGCATGAGAAGGACTTGTTCACTGCTGACTTTAAAGATGGAGGAAAGGCCCACAAGCCAAGGACTGCCATGGCCTCCAGAAACTGGAAGAGCTGTCAATTTACAACCAGCAAGAAAACAGGATGTCACTCTTAGAACCAAAAAACAAAAACAAAAAACCCTGAATTCTGCAGCAACCTGAAGGAGCAGGAAACTGTCCCCTCAAACCTCCAGAAAGGACTGCGACTCTGCTGATGCCTTGGTGTTAGCTCGTGAGGTCCAGGTTGGGCTTCTGACCTCCTGGACTATAAGATAATAAATTTAGGGTGGGGGCTGTAGCTCTGTGGCAGAGCACTTGCCTAGTATGCGTGAGGCACTGGGTTCAATCCCTGGCACCACATAAAAATAGATAAAATAAAGGCATGTGGTCCATATACAACTCCAAAAATATTTTTTTAAAAAGATAATACATTTATATTGCTTTAAACCATTAAGTTTGTGGCTTTTTTTTTTTTTTTTTTGATACTGGGGATTGAACTCAAGGGCAATTAACCAATAAGCCATATCCCCAGGTCTTTTTTTTTAGACAAGGTCTCCCTAAGTTACTGAGGCTGGCTTTGAACTTGCAATCCTCCTGTCTCAGCCTCCGAAGCTGCTGGAATTGCATGCATGAGCCAGCACAACCAGCAGTTTGTCGCATATTTTACATCAACATCCTTCACCACCTGTTCTTCAGTGTTTCCTAGAAGTTGTCCGTGATGGTCTCAGCCAGAAATTAACAGTTTGCTTTCATCCGAACTCTCAGGAGCTCTGGGGACATTCCTCCCACTGAGGAATGGTCTCATGTCATGGTTTTTGGTATCCTTGTTCTAATTCTATTAGATTTGTAGTTCCTTGAGGTTAAAGATTAGGATTTAGGAGGGCATGGTAGCTGCCACAATATCTAACTTTGCCTTGTACATAGTAGCCACTGAACTGCCCCCAAATTTTCTTTTACAGGATCAATGAACAGATGGAAGTTCCATAAATCTTTATGGCAGAAACAAAATAGTAGTACGTACACCCTTTCCTTCCTCTTTTCCCTCAGGTAGGCTATTATTATCTTAATTCTGAAACTAGAGGTTATATCTTTACTGTCTATCGTCTGTCACACTAAAACCTCCAAGGATGTGGACACTTAGTGTTAACAGGATATATTTTTTTACCACATAATTAATTTGAATTAACTGTATTTCATACCTTTCCAAAGAACAGGGCCTTAGAAGTTTAAAAAAATAATAAATAAGAATGGATAATGAGGGGCTGGGGTTGTAGCTCAGTGGTAGAGCGCTTGCCTAGCATGCGTGAGGTGCTGGGTTCGATCCTCAGCACCACATATAAATAATAAATGAATAAAATAAAGATCCATCAACAACTAAAAAAAATTTTAAAAAAAAGAATGGATAATGAGAGACGTTTACCTGTAAATGGCTACTGACAATAAGGGTATTATTTTTATTAATACTGGTGATAATACAAAATTAAATCAACACTAAATAGGACTTAGTTTACTTATAAATGCCTAAATCTGCATTTTAATGTTTTTCTTCCAGGTCAGAATATGAGCAAGTGGAGTATATGATGGTGAATATAAGTTGTATTTAGATTTAGAGAAAACTAGGTTTATAAAAAAGACTTCCTGCCAAGTGCAGTGGCACATGCCTGTAATCCCAGCACTTGGGGAGGCTGAGACAGGAGAATTACAAGTTCAAAGCCAGCCTCAGCAATAGTGAGGTGCTAAGTAACTCAGTTAGATCCTGACTCTACATAAAACACAAAATAGGGCTGGGGGATGTGGCTCAGTGGGTAAGTACCCCTGAGTTCAATCCCTGGTACCAAAAAATAAAAATAAAAATAAAAAAAGACTTCCTCTAGATCCTGGAGCATGTTCATATCCATATATACTGAATAGATGCCATGATGATAATAAAATGGACAGTACAATTATATGCTATTAAAAATCCATAGATTTGAAGCTACATTGCTCAAATAATGTTAACATATAAAGCAACCTTCAAACAACAGTCATAATTGCTTTAATGTTTATAGCAGCTTAATTCACAATAGCTAAGCTATGGGATAAATCTAGGTGTCCTTCAACAGATGAATGAATAAAGAAAATGTGGTACATATACACAAGGGAATATTACTCAGCCATAAAGAAGAATAAAATTATGGCATCTGCCAGTAAACCATGGAACTAAAGACTATCATGTTAAGTGAAATAAGCCAATCCCCCCAAAAAACCAAAGGCTGAATGTTCTCTCTGATATGTAGATGCTAACTCACAATAAGTGAGGGTGGGGGGTTGAAGGGAGGGAAGAATTAGACAAAGGGGAATGAAGGGAAGGGAGGGGGTAGGAATAAGAAAGACAGTAGAATGAATGGGACGTAACTTTCCTATGTTTGTATATGAATACACAGCCAGTGCAACTCCACATCATGTACAACCACAAGAAAGGGAAGTTACACTCCATGTATGTATGATACATTCACTGTCACGTATAACTAAAAAGAACAAATAAAGAATTTTTTAAAAAATGGAAGCATGAATCTTACAGATCTCAGAACCTCAAGAAGACAAAAGGAAAATATTTTTAAATGTTGGAACTACATTAAAAAATCACAACTCAGGATTAAACTATAGGTTCATTTTATAGGGACAGATCAGACATAATAGATTTTGTCTTTACCAGGCTCTTGCTGGTTTCTAAGTTTCCATGTTACCTCTTTCTAGTAGGCATTTCATCCAGCAAAGAATGTACCATTTATTTTTCAAAATCAACATGAGTTGAAGTTGTCTCTAATTACGGTGCAGCTATTAAAATGTTACGTGCATATTTAGTTACAAAAATCTAGAGAAATTGTAGATACAATTCTGGCTAGGAAGGGAAGAAGTAGCCAGAACACAGGGAGAAATCAGGATGTACTCTTGGAGCAGAAACTCAGAGAGTCCAAGGTTAGAACAAACTGAGAGTTCCCAGCAGGGACAAACCCCAAAGAACAGTGGGGCTCCTGTTGGATTGTCGCACTTACCATATTACTATAGAATTGGTTTTGGAAGTTAGTTTCTTAATTTCCTTCTCCAGTTTGATTTTTTTTCCCCCCAGTGCTAGGGATGGAACCCAGGGCCCCACACATGCTAAGCAAGTACTCTACCACTGAGCTACACCCTCAGCCCTGAATCTTAATTAAAAACCCCAGGAGATATAAAGCCTTTGAGATCCAAAGGAATGAATCTGTTTAGGTGGAATTTCAGGAATTACAAGTATTTTTTTCTTTCATTCATTCATTCATTCATTCATTCATTCACTGTCTATGTACTGAATTCCAGGCACAGTGTTAAGCATTGAGACATCACGGTGGGCAAATGCAGACACAGAACTTACACTTTAGAGAGGAGATGGACATTAAAAAACCTATATGTGGTGAGAAATAGTATTAAGTGTCACACAGTCTAATTTCCCCAACAGAGAGACTGACCTACCCAGAGGCCATGAGGGCTGGCCCTCTTAAGGAAATGACACTCGGAGTGGCAGGGCAGAGCAGGTGGGAGCAGCACTTCAGGTAGGGGCGACTGCAGGATTTCTAGAGAGGCAGGGATGTGGGTGGGAGCATGGGCCAACTTGCACAAGCACCTTGTCACCATGTGCACAAGTATACTCATTGCAAATGGCTCCAAGATTTTTTCACCAAACCAGTTCCCTCTCGGTGGCACTGGCATGAGTGATTTAGGGGTCACAATCTGGTTGAATGAGGTGTGGGGACTTGTCTGCTTTTTTAGACCCAGCAGCAGTTTCCACCTGGGTTATGTATTCACCTGGAGCAGCTGAAGGATATATTCGTGACCCCAATCCCCCTTATTTTCTCAGGTATAGTCATGTAGAACCTTGTTCCTGATAAGAAAGATTTCTCCTCTTAGACTCACCATTGGGCAGAGGATCTGCCAAGGTTGGTTCCCATCAGGCCCAGTCCCCAGAGCACAAAATACTTTTAGGGATTCATTAAAATATTTTACTTTTAATTTTTTAAAAAATCAGAACAAAAAAGTGAATGTAACCACAAAGAATATATATGGTCTATCTATGGTTTCACTTTCTGTGATTTCAGTTATCCATAGTGAACCGTGATCCATATATTAAAATGGAAAATTCTAGAAATAAACAATTCATAAGTTTTCGGTTGAGTATCATGATGAAATCTTTTGTTGACCTCCTTCGTTCTGCCTTGGGCCATGAATCATTCCTTTGTCCAGCATATCCACATTGTATATTCCACCTGCCTGTTACTTAGTAGCCAACTCCCTTATCAGGTCGACTATCATGGTATTGTGGTGTTTGTGTCCAAGTAACTGTCACGTCACTGCCTAATGCTATGTCACAATGCCTACATCATTCACTTCTCTTCATCTCATCATGTAGGTATGGAGTCATCTCAACTCATCACAAGAAGGGTGAATACAATACAATAAGATATTTTGTGAGAGAACATATTAGTGTAAATTTTATCATAGAACATTGTATAATGGTTCTGTTTTATTATCAATTATTGTTGTTAATCTTTTGCTGTGCCTGATTTATATATTGAACTTTATCATGGTATGTATGTATAAGGGAAATAGTATATATGGGCGTCGGTACTACCCATCATTTCAGGCATCCCTCACATTATGCTGGTAAAACAAAGCACATCTGAAAATCTCATTTCCATCTTGGAATGTGCCACCAGAGGAAAAGGGGAGACTCCTGTATATAAGAAATCCAAACCCAGTCTGCATTACATTTGCCTTTATACATAGTTTTAAATACCATTTTCATTTTTAGGGAGAAAGACACCCATAGGTGATAGTTAGAACATAGGCCTGGGTACTGAAGGTGGCCAGATGGAAGAGGCTTTTGTGGCTGAAGGATGTGAGAGAGGAGAGAAGGGGAGAGGAAGGAAAGATCAAGATGTGAGACTTCCTCTCCTAAGTGCAATGGAAGTCACTGGAAAGGTTTAAACTGGGGCAGGGGTGATCTGATGTTTCAAAGACCACTCTGGTTGTTGTGCGGGGAGTGGATGGTGGGGCTGGTTGGAAAGGGGCAGAAGCAGAAGTGGAAAAGTGTCATGCTGTGATGCAGCATGAGGTAACAGACGATGGGGCTGCATCAGAGCAGAGTGGCACCATTCAGTAAGGGCTACCTGTCAAAGGGCAGATGGGTTCCAACTTACAATGGTTCAGTTTTACAACAGTGTGAAAGCAATATGCATTCATTTGCATCCATAATCCCAATTTTGATATTTTCTTGGGCTAGAGATATGTTGCATGGTATTCTTACATCATTGGGCAGCAGCGAGGACTGCAACTTCCACTCAGCTCCATGATCATGAGAAATGACTGATACTCCATGAGGCACTGTGCTGCTAATGTGAGATGATTGATAGTTTAGGTTATTAAATGCATTTTTTTTTTTAGTACTGGAGATTGAACTCAGGGACACTTGACCACTGAGTCACATCCTCAGCCTTTTTTGTGTTTTATGTACAGACAG
This sequence comes from Xerus rutilus, assembly GCA_028644305.1. Taxonomy (NCBI): domain Eukaryota; kingdom Metazoa; phylum Chordata; class Mammalia; order Rodentia; family Sciuridae; genus Xerus; species Xerus rutilus. The sequence continues at coordinate 72,122,168 of CM053404.1, forward strand.
GATCTCACTGAGTTGCTTTGCGCCTCGCTATTGCTGAGGCTGGCTTTGAACTCGCGATTCTCCTGTCTCAGCCTCCCTAAGTGCTGGGATTACAGGCGTGCGCCACCGCGCCCGGCTAGGCTATATTAAATGCATTTTTGACTTATGATATTTTCAACTTACAAAATATGGGGACCCTATCACAACTTGATTAGCATCTGTACCACAAATTGAGTGGCTTAAACAACAGAAATTAACTCCCTCACAATTGTCGAGATTGATCCAAATTTATCTGCTGAACTCTCAAATTTATCTGCTGATAGTATTTGAAGGTGGTTATGGTTAGATTAAATCATGAGGGTCTGGCCCTCATGATGGGATTGTTGCAGGATTTATGCACTGACAGGGCATTGGGGTGTTCCACAGGAAGCAGTGTTTATTTTGTGCCAGCATGGACTATGCAGATTCTTGTCCAAAGGCTGAGCCCCGGGGCTTTGCCTTATATAGCCCCTGCTAGTCCCCCTCTCCACCAACCCCCCATTACATAATAGCCCCTTTGTCTCCCATATATAGAAAAATACATTTTGCATGAGTATTCTATACAATCATGAGTAAGTTATGGCAGAGCTGTGCAGGTACACTGGTGGGGGTTCCCAGCAGGGTCGTACTTGTGCCCAGAGTGTCAGTGGAATAGGGCATGCATACTGAGTGTGCCACGTGGCCTTTCTTTTGCCTGGGAAATGCATGCATACATGGTTACTGAAGGCACCAAGTTGTCTCATATAGTTGAGCATGTGCACACAGATACTGGCCTGCACCATCTTGTTTAACAAAGTCATGCAAGTGTGCACACATATTAGCATACCGTGCAGTCTTGTCTTTGTTTGAAGAGGGCTCCTACCACAGGATTAGTGTTCATAAGAGAAAGAGACTTGAGTTTGCACCTTCCTGCTCTCTCACCATATAATACTCTGCCATGTTATGACACAGGAAGAAGGCCCTCACCAGATGCCAGCACCTTGACCTTGGACTTCCCAGCCTCCAGAACTATAAAAAATAATTGCTTTTCTTTATAAATATCAAGTCTCAGGTATTCTATTGTAGCAACACACAACAGATTAAGATGCCTGTCCACCTGTCTGTGCTAACCAACTCCAGATCCACCCTACCTTCCCTTCTGAAGGTCTTCAGGATGTTGCCTGGAGTTTTCTCTCACTGTCTTCTCTGAATTCTTTTGTTCTCAGATGTACCTCTCACTCTGTCCTCAACTCTGATTCAGCTCTCCTGCACCCTGGTCTGTGTGAAGCTGCGCGGAGAGAAGAGGAAGCCAACCTCTACTTGGAAGTGTTCCCTGCCTAGGAAGAGAGACAAAAATGAGAGCAGGCATGTTCTGCATGATGAGCACAGTAATACGTTATGCACAAGTGTGCGAGGAAGTCCTCAGGCCAAAGGACAGAGCCAACCAGACTGTGAACAAAGGGAATGGACAAATGGAGACTTCAGTGGTACTTCGGAGACTATGAAGCAGCCCAGGTGAAAGTGGGTTTTTTGCCACCCATTTTGGATCAGGTGTGAGACAGATAGACTTCTGGGTGGACACTGATGCTAACACATACCTCTGCTACTCTGGGGGATCCTCTGCCTGGCTTGAATCTGCTCTGAGGCTTTTTTCCAGGTTTTTCTTCTAGGGTTCCTGGAGAATAGGGATATAAATGAATGAATAAGCGAAGGTGGGAAGGAAGGAGAGGCCTTACCTCACTACTATTGACTGCTCTGTGGCAGAGATTATTTGTCTTGGTTCATCATCAGCACCCACAGCAAGGTCTGGCAAGTAGGAGGTGAAATGAATTACTTACTAAAGGACCAGTCTTACTTCAGTTGCCCAGGAATGCTGTGTATGTGTTGTGTTTCTATTTAATTTCTTTTTTTAATATATATTTTTAAATTATAGATGGACA
>CM053404.1:72124604-72168972 GCA_028644305.1 Xerus rutilus
AAATATCTTTATTTTATTTATTTATTTTTATGTGGTGCTGAGGATCGAACCCAGTGCCGCACACACGCGAGGCAAGCATTCTACCACTGACTACAATCCCAGCCCTCTATTTAATTTCTTATGGTGTTGATCCTTAATAGCTTTGCCTCTTGTTTCTCTGAAAGCTCCCATTTATCTGCTCTTAAGACACCCACCCATCCTGCCACCTCCTCGAAGAAGTCTTTCCTGATATTGGATTGCAGTCATATGCCCTCCAGTCTGGGAGGCAGCTGCATGTCTGAAAAGGACTCCCAGCACTGGAGCCAACTTATCTGGTCAGTTCTGAGATCTTGACCAAGTTTCTTAAAACATGTTAGTGCTTTGCTTTTCTCATTTGTAGAGCAGGGATTCCTGTCTCACAGTGTCATGAGGATCAAGTCAGATAATGTACGTGAAGCCCTGGCATGGAGTATGTCATTGTTGAGTAAATAAACCTTTTATCCAAGGAAAAATTCAGAAGAGCTGGAGCTTAGCAAATATCAACACAGTAGAAAGAACATTCTAGAAGGAAGAATAAAGTGAATAATCTTTTCCTGAATGTTCAGTCTCATGAATCAAATTATTAACATCAAATTTGAGGAGGGAAATGGATTTCTCCAGAAGGTAATGGCACCACATGCTGCCAATTACAGCCCATAGCCGTGCATTCTTAGGAATCATGAACAGAACAACTAAAAAAGTGTGGTTTTGATGGTTTTTAAGTAAGGCACAGTTGTAGCAAACATCCTGTAGCTATTGAATAGTTTTTTAAAAAACAAGCTACATTAAATTCTACATGCTGTACATACCAAAAAATAAAAAATAAAACAGACTAAAAGAATTTGGGGACTTTGAATGGAATTTCCCTAACCTTAGGAAGGAACACCACAAGTTAAACATCATAACTGCCAGCTGTGGAATTAAATCTAAGCCGTTTTAAGTCCTGACAAGTATTTTGTTTGGCAGGAGTAAAGCAATATGTTATGGAGGATCTCTGAAATTCGGGGTTCTGGTTCAAGGATAATTCTAGTCTTCCTTTAATGCTATTATGCAAAGAGAAGAAACACTGGATTTATAGATTAGACTGTAAATACATGGAAGATGACACTGAACTTATTGAGAGACCATAGTATCATGTCACTACTTCACTTCTCCCTCCCGCCTGTAGTTTGTTTTTACAGTCATCATATAATTAGGTGAATTGATCCAAGTCAAGTCCTGTGCTTTGTTAAGAAATGATACACACACACACACACACACACACACACACACACACACACACACGCCTCACTCAGTTGGAAATGACAGGTGAGAATCCTTCAGGCAGGTGGCTCCCCTCAGCATGCCATGTGAGGTGATACCCTCGCAGCTCAACAGAATGTGTCACTGAAAAATTCTCAGAATGTCAGAAAGCGAGAGTAGGGGTGAAGTGAGATGGTCACATGATTTCAGTTCCTTCCTTGAGAGAAGCAATTCCGCACACCAGAAGGACTGCTCAGAGGAATTTGTTCTTTCACTTCCAGGAAACACTTCTCCTATCTAACAGGCATTATGCCGAATGCCAAGTGGGCTGAGTGAAGACAAATGCCCGCATGAGGGGCTCAGCCCTGAAAATTCCCTGGCAGCACTGGACGTTAATTCTCAATGAAGTCATGTAATATGCGAGTTCTACAGAAAGGCCCAACTGAAAAAACACTGATGTGCAGGCTTTTATTTGTGTGAAAAACAAGCATGTGTCTGCTCAGTTGAAAATGAATTTCATATTTGAATTTGTGTTCATCACTCCACTGAGAAGTGCTAGACATAAATTTGGGCAGTGCATGGATTGTCCAAAACAGCCACTTGGGTGAAAGTTCTATTAGCCTACTAGATGCATAGTTACTATCTTCTTTGCAGTGCCCAGAATCCCATAATAGTATAATACTTTGTTTCTGAAAGTGTACTATTTAGTAAGATTGGATAGGACTGGATGCTGGCCAATAGCATCTATTGAATACTTCTGTGCTGAGGGATTGTGAAGAGAATGAAAAGAATGGATTGATGGGGGAGCCCCACATAAAAGAGAAATAATGACAGATGCTTTTTATAGAGCAACCTAACAACAAGAAGCTCAAAGTAACACACTAACAAAGGCTTAAGTGCTCAGAGGGTATCACACAGAAATTCAGGGCTCAGCAGGAACCTGAGGTTCAAATGGGAGTTGCTGCAGAGAAAACACAAGTGGGAACATAGGCTTCCCGCCAGGGGCAGCACTGAGGGTGATCCTGCTTGGTTTAAACACAGACTCACTGCCAGAAATGTGATTTTAAAATAGCACCCCCAGATTAGACTCAGAGACCTACAATTTCACCCCCAAAATCTAGAAGGTAGAAAATCAAAACCCATATTTTTTCTTATATTCTAAAAACTACTACCTGCTTCTGTTGAACTGCTATTTGGAAGAAACAAAAACTCAGTTTGTGTGACTCTGCATAGTTAACTGATGTTTAATTTGAACACAATGAGCCCTTAAACTTGTGTGCTTGATGGTGGTAAGACAAAGGATATAAACAAGTACAATATTAATTTAGAAACTTGGATTCAACCATTTATGCTTGGCTTCACTGCCTTTTTTTTTTAATGGAAGTGGCAAATTTGAGAAATTTAACATTTCCAAGCAAACAAAATATACAATAAGTCAGTGTATAAATAATACTGTGCTAAATCACAGGCTTTTGTGAAGATTAAGGGGCATCCTTTATCACCCCTTCCTGAATACAGGCCTGAGTTTGCCAAAGCACCAGGAGAAAACCTGAAGTGGATCCTGGCTGTGATTAGAGAAGCTCAGGGAAGCTCTGTTCATTTTTTTTTTAATATTTTATTTTTTTAGTTGTAGGTGGACAGAATATCTTTATTTTATTTTTATGTGGTGCTGAGGATCGAACCCAGTGCCTCACGCATGCTAGGCAAGCACGCTACCACTGTGCCGTAACCTCAGCCCCTCTGTTCACTTTTAATCCATAGGTGGGGGCAGAAGTCCTCCAACATTAATATCTGCAGGAATAATCTAGGAGCTTGTTAAAAAAGAAGATACCTTAATGATTTGTCCCAGAGATTCGTAGTCCAAAATCAGTGATAGCTTCAGGCATGTTCATTTTATTTTTAATGAAATTTTTGGTTTTTCTTTTTTTAATTGGTTCATATTAATCATACAGAATGATGGAGTTCATTATGGCTTATTTATACATACATAAAAACAATATGGGGTGGGTGCGGTGACATACACCTGTAATCCTGGCAGCTCCTGAGGCAGGAGGATTGTGAATTCAAAGCCAGCCTCAGCAAAATCAATGTGCTAAGCAACTCAGTGAGACCTTGTCTCTAAATAAAAATACAAAATAGGGCTGGGGTGTGGCTCAGTGGTTGTGTCCCTGAGTTCAATCCCCGTTACCAAAAAAAAAAAAACATAACTTGATCACTGGGTGCAGTGGCACACACCTGTAATCCCAGCAGCTCAGGAGGCTGAGACAGAAGGGTCATAAGTTCAAGGCCAGCCTGAGGGATTTAGTAAGGCCTTCAGCAACTTAGTGAGTCTCTATCTCAAAATAAAAAATAAAATGGGGATGTAGTTCAGAGGTAAATCACCCTTGGGTTAAAATCTCTAGCACTGAAACCAACCCAAAACAAAACAGCAGCTGGGATTGTGGCTCAGTGGCAGAGCGCTTGCCTCACACATGTAAGGCACTGGGTTCCATCCTCAGCACCACATAAAAATAAATAAATAAAGGTATTGTGTCCATCTACAACTAAAAACAATTTTTAAAAACAAAAACAAAAGAAAACCCCCAAAACATTATTTGATCAATTTCATTCCTCGCTAGCCCTTCCCGCTCCCCAGCCCCTCCCCTTCCTCTTCTCTAATGGTCTCTCTTTGCTTTCATTGCCTCTTGGTTTTTTCCCCTCTTGCTTCCACATATGAGAGGAAAGGCAATACTTTTCTCTCTGATTGTGATGTATTTTGCTAAAAATTAGGTTCCTCCATTTTCATCCTTTAATGGAAAAAATTTAAACGTCCATAAAAATAAAGATATTAGCATAACGAGCCCCCACATACTCATCCCCAGCTTTAACAATTAACTCGTGGCATATCTTGTTTCACCTACACCTCTTTCTTGTCTCCCTCACCCCATTGTTCTGAAGCAAATCCTAGAAACATTTTTTTTCTGTAAATATTTCAGCATTTATCTCTGAGAAATAAGGACACACTAAGCTGGGTGCAGTGGCGCATGCTTGTAATCCCAGCGCTTTGGAAGGCTTAGACAGGAGTATCACGAGTTCAAAGCCAGCCTCAGCAATAGTGAGGCACTAAAGCAACTCAGTGAGACCCTGTCTCTATGTAAAACACAAAATAGGGCTGGGGATGTGGCTCAGTGTTCGAGTATCCCTGAGTTCAATCCCTGGTACCAAAAAAAAGAAAAAGAAAAGAAAGAAAGAAAAGAAATAAGGACACTTAAAAAAACAACAGAAGTCATCCAGATGAGAATGGAAGAAGTAAAATTATATTTATTTGCAGATGACATGATCTTGCACCTAAAACACACACAAACTAACACATACAAAACTATTAGATCTAATCATTCAAGTTAATGAAAATCTGTTTATATTTAAAAGGATAAAATATTTAGGAATAAATTTAAGCAAACTGCACAAGACTTGTACACTGAAAACTACAAAACACTGAAACTAAAGTAGATGTAAGTGACTGGAAATATATCTGTGTTCATGAGTGGGCCAATTTAATAGCGTTAGAAGGAAAATAAACCTAAAATTGACTTAAAGATTCAATACAACCAAATCAAAATTCCAAATATCTTTTTTGTTTTTTTTCTAGAGATGAATGAACTAACCCTAAAATTCATATGAAGTTGCAAAGGACAGAATAGCTAAAACAATCTTTTTAAAAAAAAATTTTTTTAAAAAATATTTTTTTTAGTTGTAGATGGACACAATGTCTTTATTTTATTGCTTTGTATGTGGTGCTGAGAATCGAACCCAGGGCCTCACGCATGCGAGGCAAGCGCTCTACCGCTGAGCTACAATCCCAGCCCTAAAAATATTTTTAATATCTTTATTTTATTTGTTTTTATGTGGTGCTAAGGATCAAACCCAGTGCCTCACGCATGCGAGGCAAGCACTCTACCACTGAGCCACAGCCCCAGCGTAGCTAAAACAATCTTGAAGAAAAAAAAATTGAATTCTCAATTTCAAAACCTACTATAAAAATACAGTAATCAAAATTGCGTGACACTGGCACAAGAATACAATAAATATTGAACTAAGAGTCAATAAATAAACTCATACATCTATAGTCAATTGATTTTCTATAAGGGTGCCCAGATCATTCAATGGAAAAAAACTAGTCCTTTGAACAAATGGCACTGGAACAGCTATATATTCATAAGAAAAAGGCTGAAGTTAGATCCCTACCTCACACCATATTTGAAAATTAACTCAAAATGGGTCAAAGACCTAAATGTAAGAGTTAAAAATACAAAACTTTTAGGAGAAAACAATAAACAAATCTTTGCCACCTTAGACTAGGTAATGTTCCTTGATATGTTGAAAAAAGCACAAGGGACAATAAAAATATTGGTCCTCATAAAATTAAAAACTTTTATACCTCAAAGGACAGTATCTAGAAAGTGAAAAGACAATTCACATAATGGAAAAAATGCAAATTACATATCTAATAAGGGCCAATATCTAGTATATATGAGAAATCTTACAACTCAACAATAGAAAGACAAATAACCTGATTAAAATAGGAATTAAAGGATCTGAATAAATGTGTCTCCAAAAACACATATATATATAGAGAGAGATAGCCAATAAGCACATGAAAAAAGATTCAAAATTATGGTCATTAGAGAAATGCAAATTAAAACCATAATGAGATGCCCCTTCCACTCACTGAGATGACTATACAAATATATAAATAAAAATAAAAAGCATAGTAACAACTGTTGACTCAGGTGTGGGGAAACTGGAACCCTCATACATGGTTGGTGAGAATGTAAAATGGTACGGTCATTGTGAGAATAGTCAAACAGTTCCTTGACAAGTAAAACATAAAGTCATCATGACCCAGCAATTATTCTTCTAACAATTAAACCCAAGAAAAGTGAAGATGTTTATACCAAAATTTGTACACAAATATTCATAGCAGTATTACTCATATTAGCTAAAAAACAAACAACTCAAGTGCCCATCAAGTGATGAGTGGATAAACCAATGTGGTATATCCATTTAATGAAATATTATTCAGCCAGAAACAAGCTACTGATACAAGCTACAATGTGGGTGAACCTTGAAAACATTTGAAGTAAAAGAATCAAGACACTAAAGACCACATATTGTATGATTCTATTGCTATAAAATTTCCAGAATAGGCAATCCATAGAAACTTAAAATAGATTAGTGGTTGTCAGGGGATAAAGGGAATGGGGGTTTGGGTAATGACAACTGATGGGTATATGGGGTATTTTAAGGGGTTTAAAATATTTTGGTGATTGTTGCACAACCTTGTGAATATACCCAAAACTACTAAACTATACATTTTAAATTCTAGTATATGTGAATTATGTCAATTAAGTGAAGGTAACTCAACATGATTATCACACCTAAAGAAATTAATAATCCCTTAATATCACCAAATAGCATCACTGTTCAAATTTCTAATTGCCTTTTAAAAAAAATATTGTTTTTAGGGCTCTTTGAATTGTTTGTACATGCAGGCTGTAAGGGTCATAATGAAGTCCATGTGTTACAATTGATGAATATGCCTCAGTCTTTTGTAAGCTGTAGTTTTGCCCTCCGTTTTCCTTATTTTTTCTCCTTACAATTTGTTTATTGAAGAAACAAGACTGCATGTCCTATAGAGATTTCCAGTCTAGATTTTGCTGCTTGCATTCCTAAGGTGCCTTTTAACATTTTCCATATCTTCTTTATATTCTGGACATTTGTGGTTGGGCTGACCTGTTTACCAGATTCAGATTTTATTTGTGTATCTGTATGTGGTTCTGAGGATCAAACCCAGGGCCTCATGCATGCTTAGCATGTATCTACCGCTGAACTACGTGCCTAGCCCCTAGATTTTTTTAGCTAAATGAAAGAGGTGTACTTCCATTGGGAGGCACATAGTGTTGGGTTGTTTCTCCTTGCTATAGCCTGAATCTGGAACATTCCCCAAAGGCCCATATGAGAAGGGCTTGGACCCCAGCTTGGTGCTTGAGAGGTGGTAGAACCTTTAAGAGGCAGGGACTAGTGGGAGGTATGTTGGTCATTGGTGGCTGCCCTTGAAAGAGATTGTGGAGTCCCATTTCTTTCCTTCTCTTGTCCTCTTCCCAGCCATGAGGTAAGAGTTTTGTTCCATCAAGCAATCTCCAGCATTATTTGTTGTCTCTCCACAGATCAAAAAACAATAGGGCCAACTGATTGTGAACTAGAACCTCTAAAACTGTGCACCAAAACAAACCTTTTTTCCTAAGTTGGTAATTTGTCATTTGTTATATTGACAAAAATCTAACACACTCCTTGTGATATGTTAGAAAATGTTGATGCTTAATATCTAACCCTTTATCTTGTCATAGGTGGAATGCGGTTGTATTCTAGCACTCCATCTTCACATAGCAGTTAGAATTCTTACACAGGAGAATCCTCCTTGTGAAAACTATTGGATCATCTTGATGTTCCATTCTAATAGGAGAGGGAAAATATTCTATTATTTCCCTATTATTTACTAGTTTTCAAAATAATAATTATTCTCTATATAAATTTTATACAAGTGACACACAATTTTTTATCAGTTTGATTTGGTATCACTTAAAAACCTGAATTTAAATATATCATAGTGTACTTCAATCCAGCGCCATTTCTCTCCTTCTATTGCCCCATTTTGATGAGTGCATGCTTCTTTGTGTTGGCTCCCAAGTCCTTTGAATAGCTTCTTTCCTTTGGAAATGAGAAGATGTTCCAGGTTCCATCTTGCACATTAAGGACCATTCATTTTTAAACACCGTCTCCTGGTGGCTCTCTTAAGAGAGATCTAAAGACCCCAGTTCAAAGACTAAGTCATTTGTTCAGCTTCAGCCCATGGTGCTTGTCCTTCAACAAGCTCATTTAGGTTTTATGTAATGACATGTCTGGGTTGATTAAAGGGGATCATGTTAATAGTTGATGTTACTTAGTGATACCAGAGAACACAGTAAAATTATAGGGATGAAAGTTCTCACATTTATCTCTCTTTCTCTAGGGAGAAATAAATCTAAACTGGGCATCAGCAAACTACCACACCTATGCCAGAAGTAGTTTGGCGGGGGTGAGGTGATGATGATGATGATGGTGATAAGTAGGGAGGGGAGGAGGAATAAATAACGATGATAACAATTACCTATTATTCTGTGTCTGCTATGTTCCCACGGTCATATTAAAGACTTTATGAACATTTCCTCTTATTATGCACATTGGTCCTCTGACAATGTTTTATCTGAAGACAAGGAAAGTGATTCTGAGCAGGGAAGTGTCTCCAAGCAGCTTTCATCCTCTTCAAGGTCAAGAGTGGGAGAGGGGGGCTGGATTGTGGTTCAGTGGTAGCGTGCTCGCCTAGCATGTGTGAGGCACTGGGTTCGATCCTCAGCACCACATAAAAATAAAATAAAGATGTTCTGTCCACCTACAACTAAAAAATAAATATTAAAAAAAAAAGAGTGGGAGAGAGGTGGGGACAACAGGGGAAAAAAAGTGTTTTATAAGGTAACACCCCCCTACCCCCGCAGTGCTCCCAGCACCCAGAGTAACTTGCACCGTTTGCCATGAGAACTCCAAGTGTCACAGTTTGGCTGACATAGGTATTAGGAAGAAGCTGCTCAATATCAAAGGATTTTGAAGTGAGGATCACCTTGGGGTCATTTCATTTTAAGGCTGAAGTTTATTGGTTCAAATAACTCCTTTACTGATGGAGAATGTGGATATTCTTTTACTGATGGAGTGGCTATTTTGAAGCCCGGGCACAGCCCATATCACAACAAAGGCAGTCAGAATCCCAAACCCCTTCAAATCACTCCTGAGAAGAGGTATCTGAACAGTTTTAAAACTTCCTCTAGTATTCATGATCATGACCAGTTTTTACTTTTCCCTTTGTAAGGGAGCATATTGTAAAAAGCATCTTAGCAAATTAGATTCTTTCCTGACAACAGCTGAAGGTATTCAACAGTACTTTTCACCTTGTGTGTATGTAGGCACTTCATTCATGTTGCTGAAGTAAATTTGGTTCCTACCAAAGTGAAATATGAACAAGAGCAAAGCAAGATGCAGTGTGTGAAATGAATATGACAAAAAAAACTTCCCACCTTTATAAATATTGGTCCTAAAAATAGTGAACATAAGGCTAAAGGTTACACAGGATGCTCTGAACTCAAACCATCCAGTCTAGACACATAGGCAGACGACGGACAGCGGAAAGAGCTCAGAGGGCTTGAGTTTTTAAAATATAATAGGAATGTTTTTAAAATGGTAACTGCATTTTTGGGCTTATCTTTATGACTTTGATGAGCAAATATCACCTTTGTGATCAGAGAAAAAGCAATAAATTCTCATTTTGAAAAATTGGAAAAGGGTATATGAAGGGAAATGGGATGGGCCCTGGGAGTTTAGGCTGGAGGAGCTGGTGGATCCTGGAAACATCTGCAGCTCTCTCTGTGTCCTGAAGCCTGTTGCTATAGTTTGTAGGCTGAATGTCCCCCAAAGGTCCATAAGCTAAAGGCTTAGTTCCCCAGGTAGCACTGTTGAGGAATGGCCAGACCCTTAGGAGGTGGGGTCTAGTGGGAGGTCCTTAGGTCATTGGAAGGATGCCCCTAAAGGGGACTGTGGGACCCCAGCTTCTTCCTCTTTCTTCTTCCTGATTCATGAGGTGAGAGGTTTTGCTCTGCTATATGCTCCCCATCATTACCAGCCAGCACACCCGCCAGAGGCCCAAAGCAATGAGTTCACCCTACTCTGGACTGGGAACTCCAAAACCGTGACCAGCAACATACCATTTCTCTTTTTAAGTTAATTATATCAGGTATTTTATTATATAAATAAAAAACTAATACACCTATGACTCAAATCTCCTCACCTTCTCCCTTAGTGTGTTCAGGGAAACGAGGTGGCAGAAAAGGTTAATGAACTGAAAAACCACTTAACAGGGATCTTTTATATTTAATAGTTAAGAGCAAATGGCTATTAGTTCTGGCTATTAGTAGTAACTATGATCTCTGATTGTGAGTTTTTAAGAATGCCAGTCCTGGGACCCTCTCCCAGAAGCCCAGAAGGTTCAGTGGGTCTGGGGTTTCAAATCCAGATCTAACTATTTTTTATAAGTCCTACATTAAAATTAATCGGATAGATGATATCAGCAAGATAGTGGAATAGACAGATCTGAACACTCCCCACCCCATGGACACAGCAATTCAATAATAATAAACAGATAAATTGTCTTCTTTGGAAATCCAGAAACTACTAGCGGCTCCGACACCCAAGCAAGGCCAAAACCAGCCAACCAGCTGTGGGAAAATTCAACGCACTCTCTTGTCCTAAGCCGTAGTCTCAGCACAGCCTCATGTAATCATAAGGAAAGTCCGACTCAAGGATTCCCCTGGGAAAGGAAGGAATTGAACTGCATGTCCAACTTTCTAACTTTTGTGTGGACCGAGGCACTGACTTCTGTTTCACCTATCTAAAAACATTAATGGGACTCAGCCTACTCTACATCAAGAAGATGGTAGTTTGGATTTAGCACAGAAGTTTGAGAGGCCCTCAGAATATTTGGTTGTTCTGATTGATGAGGGTCCTCTCCTCTATTGGGCCGCTCTCTAAAGATGGGGAGAAGTGGCTGTTTTCAAGCGCAAAGAGCAGCAGAAAGAGTCAAGTAAAATGAAGAAACAGGAAACATGTCCCAAACGAAGAACAAGATAAAATTCTAGAAACCAGTCCTAATGAAATGGAATTATATCATTTACCTGACATAAAATTCAAAATAGTCATCATAAAGCAGTTTGAATGAGGTCTTGGGAACAGTGTATGGACAAAGTGAGAATTTAAACATAGAGACTAATAAAACAGAATAAACAAAAAATTTCAGAGCTCAAGAATGCAATAATTGAGCTGAAAAACTCAGTAGAAGGGGGTTCAATACAAAGCAAATCAAGTAGAAGAAAGCTCAGTGAATTTAAAAACAGGCAACTTTAAAGTATCCAGAGAATAAAAGAAAAGAAACATCGTAAAAAAAAACTTAAAGAACTTATTAGACACCATTAAGCAGAGAGAAGAGAGAAGAAAATTTTCTTTAAAATAAAGAAAATAAAATTTTTTTAAAATAAAGAAATGATGAAAAACTTTCCATTTGGGGAAGGAAATGGAAGATATAGGAAGCCCAACTAACTTCAAATAAGATGAGTTAAGGAAATACACACTAAAACACATAATCAAATTGTCAAAAGTCAAAGACAAGAGCTGGGTGCGGTGGCCCACACCTGTAATCCCAGTACTTTGGGAGGCTAAGACAGGAGAATCGCGAGTTCAAAGCCAGCCTCAGCAATGGCAAGGCAATAAGCAACTCGGTGAGACTCTGGCTCTAAAATAAAAACACAAAATAGGGCTAGGGATGTGGCTCAGAGGACGAGTGCTCCTAAGTTCAATCCCCAGTAAACGATTAATCAATCAATCATCAAAACAGGCCAGGCCCAGTGATGCATGCCTGTACTCCCAGCTGCTCGGAAGGCTGAGGCAGGAGGATCCTCAGTTCAAAGCCAGCCTCAGCAAAAGCAAGGTGCTAAGCAACTCAGTGAGACCTTGTCTCTAAATAAAATGTAAAATAGAGCTGGGAGTGTGGCTCAGTGGTCGAGTGCCCTGAATTCAATCCCCAGTACCCTCCCCACCAAAAGTCTAAAACAAAAAGAATTTTGAAAGCAGCAAGAGAAGTAACTTGTCATGTACAAAGGAACTCCCATGAGACAATAAACGGATTTCTCAGCAGAATCTTTGCAGGCTAGAAAGGGGAGGAGTAGAGTAATATCTTCAAAATGCTGAATACAAAAGCTGCCAATCAAAAATATTATACCTGCAAAACTGTTTTTCAAAAATAAAGGAAGCCGGGTGCGATGGTGCATTCCTGTAATCCCAGCACTTTGGGAGGCTGAGACCTCCAGGAGGATCGCGAGTTCAAAGCCAGCCTCAGCAATAGTGAGGTGCTAAGCAACTCAGTGAGACCCTGTCTCTACATAAAACACAAAACAGGGCTGGGGATGTGGCTCAGTGGGTGAGTATCCTGAGTTCAATCTCCCATACCAAAAAAGAAAAAGAAAAAGAAAATGAAGGAGATGAGCAATGAAAGTTATGTTATAAAAGTCTAAGTGAGCCTGAGCCCTTGAGTCCTTCTAGCTTCCTGCTTGGTCATGTGACCATCCCCTCTAATACATGCTCTCGTCATTGTTTTTGCCATGAGATCCTCACCAGAGTTCAGCACCATGCCTTTCAATCTCCGGAACTCTGAACCAAAGAAATCTTTCGTCTTCAAAATCAGAAGCTACCTCGGGTATATCCTTACAGTGGTAAAAATGGACTAACAACAGCTACTGGGAAAAATGTTTTAGATAACCTCCAGGCCTCCTTTATTCTTATTTTTTTGCTCTAGATTGCTTAAAGCCATGTTAATAATAATTAATGGTTAAATAATACAAGTTTAGGATTGTTAAATGTTCTAGATGAACTATTTCTTTTATCATTACTGACCCTCTTTATAATGATAATGTTTACCTATACAAAAGATTATTTTGTATGCTACTAATATTCCCATACCAATTGTTTTCACTAGTGTTTGCCTCATATGGCATTTTTCTATCCCTTTATTTTCAATCTCTTTGTGTAATTATGTCATTTCTAGTGAGTTATATAAAAGGTGTTATTCAGTAAATAAATTATACCTCCCACAACAAACAATAGAACTTTGCAATGATCAGAATAGAGCTTTGCAATAATCAGAATGTTAAGGTTCAATATACTTTTTACTGTATATTAAATAGTTTCTTGTAAAATGAAATTTTTATAGAGATACACTGTAGATTCACATGCAGATATAAGATATAAAACAGAGATATTTTGTGTTCTCTTTATTCAATTTCCTCTAATGGTAACATTTTATAAAACTACAGTTCAATATCACAATTAGGATATGCACATTGATACAATCCACTGATTTCATTCAGATTTCCCCAGCATTACTTGTGTGTGTGTGTGTGTGTGTGTGTGTGTGTGTGTGCAGTTCTACACAATTTTATTATACGTAGTGTTTGTATGTCTACCACTGTATTCATGACACAGAAGAGGAACAGTTCCATCACCCAAAAGATTCTTTTTTGGAGGGGAGAGAGGATTACCAGGGATTGAAATCAGGAGTACTCGACCACTGGCCACATCCCCAGCCCTATTTTGTATTTTATTTAGAGACAGGGTCTCACTGAGTTGCTTAGCACCTTGCTTTTGCTGAGGCTGACTTTGAACTCAGCCTCCTCAGCTGCTCAGATTACAGGTCTGGGCCACCTCATCTAGCTCCAAAAAGATTCTTGATGTTGCTGTTTTATAACCACATCCACCTCCCTTCCTCCTTCCACTTACCCATCACTAAGTTCTGGCAGCCACTAGTCTGTCCCCATTCCTAAAATTCTCTCATTCAAAGAAATGTTATATACATGGAATCATGCAATATATAACCTTTGGGAACTGGATTTTCCCATTCAGCATAATTCCTTGGAGAGTTATCCAGGATGTGTATATGAAGTTTCTTTTTGTTTCTGAGTAGAGCTGTGCTTGGGATGCATGTATTACAGTTTTGTTTAATCATTCAATTGTTGAAAGACATCTCGGTTGCTTCCTGCTATTACAAATAAAACTCCTATGAACACTCAAAAAAAAAAAAAAAAGAAAATGAAGAAGAATTGAGCATGATGGCACATGCTTATAATCTCAGAGACTCAGAAAGCTGAGGCAGAAGGATTGCAATTTCAAGACCAGCCTCAACAACTTAGCGAGGTCCTAAGCAACAAATACAGAATCGTATTACACTATAATGGTGGTAGGTAAGTTACTTTTCATATTCGCATAAAAGTAAAAGAACATGTGTTTAAAATAACTATAGCTATAAAATATTAATGGATACACAACACAAAATATGTAAATTATAATGTCAATAGCAAAGTAGGGAGAGGAGTAAAAGTGTAGAGTTTTTGTGTTCAATTAAAATTGTAATTATCATGGGGCTGGGATTATGGCGCAGTGGTAGGGTGCTCGCCTAGCACGCATAAGGCACTGGGTTCGATCCCCAGCACCACATAAAAATAAAATAAAGATATTCTGTCACTTACAACTAAAAAATAAATATTTTTAAAAAATTGTAATTATCAGCTTAAAGTACATTATTGTTAAATATATTTTATGTATGCCTGAAGGTGACCATAAGAAAAATAACATATAGAAGATGCACAAAAGAATAAAAGGGGAAGGGGCTGGGATATAATTCAGTTGGTACAGTGCTTGCCTCACATGCATAAGGCTCTGGGTTCAACCCCCAGCATCACAACAAATAAATAAATAAATAAATAAATAAATAAATAAATCCAAACATATGAATTTTTCTAGTTGCCATGGTGCACATTATAACCCCGGTGGCTCAGGAGGCTGAGGTAGGAGGATCACAAGTTTGAAGGTAGGCTCAGCAACTTAGTGGCATCCTTTCTCAAAATAAAAAATAAAAAGGGCTGGAGACATAATTCAATGGTAAAGTGGCCCTGAGTTTAATCTCCAGGAACCCCCCTCCCAAAAGTATATATAAATTTTAAAAATCAATGAAACCCAAAGGAATACAACAAGAGAGGGAAAGAGGGACAAAAAGCATAGTTTAAGGCAGAGGTGATGAACAAAATGGTAACAGCATATTCTTCTCTATCAATAATTACTTTAAATGTAAATGGGTTAAATTCCCAATCAAAAGAGATAGGGTAGATAAGTGGATTAAAAAAGAGCCAACTATATGCTGTTATAAGATACTCACTTCAGATTTAAGGTGTACATAGGCTGAAAGTGAAGAAGTGGAAAAAAAGATACTTTATGCAAATGGTAAAAAGAGCAAGGGTGGGCAGACAAAATAGTCTGAAGTCAACAACTGTCACAAGAGACAAAGAAGGACATTAATATAAAAAGATCAATTCATTAGGAAAACACAATAATTACACATGAATCCAACATCAGAGCACCTGAATATATGAAGCAAACTTTGACAGAACTTGAGGGAGAAATAGCAATACAATAAAAGTAGAAAACTTCAATATCTCACTTTCAATAATGGGTAGAACATCCAGACAGAAATTCAATAAGGAAACAGCAGATGTGAACGAAATGTAGACCAAACAGATTAGCAGCCACATGTGTGCATGTGTGTGTGGACAAACAGATAGAAAAAACAATCCATCCAACAGCAGCAGAATATACATTTTTTTCAAGTGTACATGGAACATCCCCTAGAGTAGGTCACATTAGGTCACAAAACAAGTCAAAAAATTTAAGGAAATAGAAACCAGACTAAGTATCTTTCTTTTTCTCCTCTTCCCCCCTCTTGAACCCAGGGCTGCTTTACTTCTGAGCTACATCCCTGGCCCTTTTTATTTTGAGACAAGGTTTGCTTAGTTGCTTAGGATCTTGCAAAGTTACTGAGGCTGGCCCTGATCTTGTGATCCTCCTGCCTCAGCCTCCCAAGTCACTGGGATTACAGGCATGCACCACCATGTATGACACTCGTGTCTTTTCTGACCGAAATGGAATGAAACTAGAAACTAATAGCAGAATCTGGAAAACTCACAAATATATATAAATTAACACTCCTGAACAACCAGTAGGTAAAAGAAGAATCAAAAGGGAATCTTGAGACAAATGAAAATGGAAATACAGTGTATCAAAACTTATGGGTCAGCCAGGCGCAGTGGTGCAGGCCTGTAATTCCAGCACTTTGAGAGGCTGAGACAGGAGAATCACGAGTTCAAAGCCAGTCTCAGCAACGGCGAGGTGCTAAGCAACTCAGTGAGACCCTGTCTGTACATAAAACACAAAATAGGGCTGGGGATGTAGCTCAGTGGGGGAGTACCACTGAGTTCAATCCCTGGTACCAAAAAAACAAAACAAAACAAACAAACAAAACCTTAAGGGTTATACCGAAAGCAACATTAAAAGGAAAGTTTATAATGATAAATACCTACATTAAAAAAGAACAAAATAAATGCAAAATTAGAAGGAAAGAAATAAAGGTCAGAGCAGAAATAAATGAAATAGAAAAATAGAGAAACAATAGAAAAAATCAACAAGGTTAAGAGTTGGCTTTTTGAAGCAGAATTGACAAATCTTTAGCTAGACTAAGAAAAGACTCAAATAAATAAAATTAATAATGGAAAAGAGGGTGTTACCACTGAAATTTAAAGGATCATTAAAAGACTACTGTGGACAATTTATGCCAATGAATTGGATAAGTTAGAAGAAAAATAACAGAGAAATTCCTAGAAATATACAATCTACTGAGATAGAACAAGGAAGAAATAAAATATCCAAACAGACCCACAACTAGTAAGAAGGTCAAATCAGTAATCAAAATCCCCTAAAAAAGAAAGTTCAGGGCCAGATGGCCTCACTGGTGAATTCCATCATTTAAAGGAGAACTAAGAATAATCCTCAAACTCTTCCAAAAAATTGAAGAGGAAGAAACATTCTCAAACTCATTTTATGAAGCCAGCATTATTACCCTGGTACCAAAGCCAGACAGCAACACTGCAAAAAGAGTGGAAAAAAGAAAACTAGAGGTCAATATCTCCAATAAATATATATGTAAAAATTCTCAACAAAATACAAGCAAACTGAACTCAATAGCACATTAAAAAGATCATTCACTGTGATCAGCTAGGATTTATCTCTGGATACAAGGATGTTTTAGCACATAAAAATTAATTAATCAGGGGCTGGGGTTATGGCACAGTGGTAGCATGCTCGCCTGGCATGCATGAGGCACTGGGTTCGATCCTCAGCACCACATAAAAATAAAATAAAGATATTCTGTCTGCCTACAACTAAAAAATAAATGTTTAAAAAAATTAATTAATCAGGGCTCGAATCGTAGCTCAGTGGTTGCGTGCTCGCCTGGCATGCATGAGGCACTGGGTTCAATCCTCAGCACCACATAAAAATAAATAGAGAAGGGGCTGGGGTTATGGCTCAGTAGTTGAGCGCTTGCATCGCATACGTGAGGCACTGGGTTCGATCCTCAGCACCACATAAAAATAAATAAATAAAGATATTGTGTTCATCTACAACTAAACAAAATATTTTTTAAAAAATTTAAAAAAATAGAGAAAAGAGAGGAAGGAAGGAAGGAAGGAAGGAAGGAAGGAAGGAAGGAAGGAAGAAATTGTGTCCATCTACAACTAAAAAAAATTTTTTAAAAATTAATCACTAGCACCACACAAAAAAATTCAGTATGATATGCCACAATAAGGGAATAAAGGGTGAAAATCATATATCATTTCCATAGATGCAGAAAAAGCATTTGACAAAATTTATATCCTTTCACAACAAAAATGCTCAACCAACTAGGAAGCAAGGCAATTACTTCAACATAATAAATGTCATATGTGAAAAACACAGAGTGAACATCATACTCAATGGTGAAAAATTGAAATCTTTGCCTTCAAGTTCAGGAACAAGATGAGATACTCGCTCTTGATCCTTCTATGCCACATAGTACTGCAAGTTCTAGCCAGAGCAATCAGACAAGAATAAATAAAAGGCACCTGGAAAATAAGTAAAATGATCTCTGTTTGCACAGGACATGATGTGCAAATACAGGTGTTCAAAACCCCAAAGACTCTACACACCCACCTAAAAAATCAGTTAGGACAAATAAATTCTATAAAGTTGCAAAATACAAAATTGACATACAAAAATCAGTTGTGGGCTGGGGTTGTGGCTCAGTGGTGGAGTATTCGCCTTGCATGTGTGAGGCACTGGGTTCATTACATAGCATCACATAAAAATAAATAAAGCTATTGTATCCATCTACAACTAAAAATATTTTAAAAAATAAAAGTTAAAAAAATCAGTTGTGTTTCTATTCACTAATAATGAGAAATTAAGAAAACAATTCCACTTACAATAGCATTAAAGAGTGAAATACTTAGGAATAAATTAAGGAGATGAAAGACTTGTTCATTGGGAACTATGAAACATTTGTGGAAGGAAATTAAATAAGACATAAATGGATGGAAAGACTTCTCATGTTCCAGACTTAGTAGATTTAATACTGTTAACGTGTCTGTACCTTTAAAATGTCCATGCTACTCAATCTACAGATTCAATGCAATCCCTACCAAAATCCCAATAACATTTTTCACAAAATTAGAAAAAAGTCATACTAAGATTTGTTATCACAAAGATTCCCAAATAGCTAAAACCATCTTAGGAAAGAATCAATCTGGAGGCATCACAGTACCCCATTTCAAAATATATCAAAGCTACTATAATTAAAAGCATATGACCATTATAGTGCTGCCATAATGAGATACATAGACCAATGGAACAGAATATAAAGTCTATTAACAAATCTACCCATATATGATCAATTGAACTTTGAGGAGGCACCAAGAATGCACAATGGAGAAAATCATCTTTTTAAGAAATGGTGCTGGGGGGCTGGGACTGTGGCTCAGTGGTAGAGTGCTTGCCTCGCATGTGTGAGTCACTGGGTTCGATCCTCAGCACCACATACAAATACATAAATAAAATAAAGATATTGCATTCATCTACAACTAAAAAAATATTTAAAAAAAAAAAAAAGAAATGGTGCTGGGAAACCTTGCAGGACAATGAAATTGGACCCTTTATACCACACACAAAAATCAACTCAAAATGGATTCAAGACTTAAATGTGAAACCAGAAACTATAAAACGTTTGGAAGAAAACAAGGGAAAAGCTTCATGGCATTGATCTTGACATTGATTTCTTGGATATAATACCAGAAGCACAGTCAATAAGAGCAAAAATAAACAAGCGAATCTACATCAAAATAAGTTTCTATGCAACAAAGGAAATAATATACAGAATGAAAAGTTAATATAGAGAAAAGGAGAAAATATTTTCAAACTATATATTTGATAAGGAGTTAATATCTAAAATGTTTAAGGAAAATATATAACTCAATAGCTTTAAAAATTCAATTTTTAAGTGGGCAAAGATCTTGAACAGACATTTCTCCAAGATGAAATACAAATGGCCAGCAGGTATATGAAAAGATGTGCTACACTACTAATCATCAGAGAAATGCAAATCAAAACCACAATAAGATCACCTCACATCTGTTAGTATGGCTATTTAAAAAAAAAAGGTAAGTATTAACAAGTATGTTGAGAAATTAAAACCTATCTATACTATTGATAGGAATATAAAATGATGTAGTTCCTATGGGAAAACAGTATGGAGGTTTCTCAAAGATTAAAAATGGAAAACCATATGATCCAGCAACCCCACTCTGGATATTTATCCTAAAGAATTGAAATCAGGGGGCTGAGGTGGTGGCTTAGTGGTAGAGCGCTTGCCTAACATGTGCAAGGCACTGGGTTCAAACCTTAGCACCACATAACAATGAAACAAATAAAGGCATGCTGTTCATCTACAACTACAAGAAAAAAAAATTTAAAAAAAGAATTGAAATCAGGATGCTGAAGAAATATCTGCACTTCCATTTTATCGCTGCACTATTCACAATAGGCAAGATGAGGAAACAACTTAGATGTCCCTCAATGAACGGGTGGTAAAAGTGTGGACTATACATACAATGCAATAGTATTCAGCCTGAAAGAAAGAAGGAAGGAAGGAAGGAAGGAAGGAAGGAAGGAAGGAAGGAAGGAAGGAAGGAAGGAAGGAAGGAAGGAAGGAAGGAAGGAAGGAAGGAAAAGAAATCCTCCCAGGTGGAGTGGCACACACCTGTAATCCCAGTGACTCAGGAGGCTGAGGCAGGAGGATTGCAAAGTTCAAGGCCAGTCTCAACTGCTTAGCAAGACCCTGACTCAAAAGAGAGAGAGAGAGAGAGAGAGAGAGAGAGAGAGAGAGAGAGAGAGAGAGAGATGTAACTAATTAGAACAAATAAACAATTTAAAAAAATAAAAAGAGCTGAGGATGTAGTTCAGTAGCAAAGCATCCCTGAGTGCAATCCACAGCCCCCACCCTCAAAAAAGAAGAAAATGCTGTCATTTACAATGCAGAAATGAAACTGGAGGACCTTATACCAAGTGATACAAGCCATTCAAAAAAGGACAAATATTGCATAATTCCACTTATATGTGTATCTAGCACAGTCAAATGAACAGGAGCAGTATAGAATGGTGGTTGCCAGGAGCTGAGGGGAAAAGGGAAAATGGGGGCATTGCTGTTCAAAAAGTGTAAAGTTTTAATTTGACAATAGGAATCAGTTCTAGAAATCTGTCATCAACTTTGTGCCTGTAGTTAACAATACTGTACTGTTTGTTTGTTAAGGGCTGGGGGTGTAGCTCAGTGGTAAAACACTCACGTGCCTAGCATGTGCAGTATCCAGGTTCAATCCCTAGCACCAAAAAATAAAAATTTGTTAAGAAGATAATAGCTCGTGTTAAACATGAGCTACTACAATTTAAAAAGAAAAAAAAAATTAACCAGACGGTAGCAGTCAGCAAGCACCTTTAAAATGCCTTTAATAAAGTGAATGAATTTTTATCTTTTCCTTCCTTCCTTCCATCCTTCCTTCCTTTCTCTTTCTTTTTTACTCTTAACACTATTTTTAAATTAAATACACTGTGTTTATCTTGAACTTAGAACGGCCCCAGTTGGGTTTTACAGCCTGCAAACCAGGAGCAATTTATCATGAATTTCTGTACAATGGGCCAAGGTTGAGCTTCACTGAAAACTATGCAATATATTTGCAATAAATCTGCTTTTGTTTGGATGCCATGGAAAATACTGAGACTAACACCAAAAGTGAGGAATTTGGAGATTATTATTTTAATAGCAAAGAATATCACCATAACAATGAAATATTAGCAAGTCACCAGGCCCAGATGGGAGGCTCAGTGGAATGTCAAAGGAAGGGACAGAAAAGGACAGTGGCAGATGCCTCCTCTTCTGGTCTGACTTCTTGAGCAAGCATGGTTTTCCATCATCCTGCTATTTGCCAACCTCCTCCCTCTGGCTCCTTTGAATTCAGACAAATCATCAAAATCTGGCTGGCAAAGAGGTATTTCCAATCCTTCTGTGCTCCTGAAATAAATCTCAATGGAGCATTTCTCAGACTGGCCAAGGAGGGATTTGAAATCTTTTCTGAGCCATGAACCCCTTTGACAGTCTGAGAAAGCATGTGGACATGTCTCAGAATATTTTCTAATGCATGATATGAAACACATGTAATTAAAAGGGAAAACAATTTTGCTGAAATATCATAATCACATATTTTAAAAATCTGGTTATATGGTAACATGTATTTTTCTTTATTCATATATTAAGATCTGATGGCAGGGCTGGAGTTGTAGCTCAGTGGTAGAGCGCTTGCCTAGCATTTGTGAAGCACTGGGTTCAATCCTCACCACCACATACAAATAAATAAAGGTATTGTGTCCATCTACAACTAAAAATATTTTTTAAAAAACTGATGGTAGCTTCAACAACTTCTTTAGTGTTGCCATTGAGATGACTATGGCAGTCTTTCAGGAATAACTATAGCAATTGTAATGCAGAATGAAAATATCTGATATATGAGAGATAAAGTCACAGATACTGCAATATCACTGGGATGTACTGCCTACATACATAATGAAAGGAAAGGAAGTGCTTAATTTCAGTTAGAAGTTAGAGACCATAAAAACATATTTGTTTACCATCTAAGTTCACAAATCCAGTTGAGTGCTACCCACTTGAGGTTAAGAATTCCTAGACTAGGAGCTGGGGCTGTAGCTCAGTGGTAGAGCACTTGCCTAGCATGCGTGAGGCACTGGGTTTGATCCTCAGCACCACATATAAATAATAAATGAATAAAGATCCATCAACAACTAAAAAAATATTAAAAAAAAAAAAAAAAAAGGAATTCCTAGACTACAGCTGGGCGCACTCCTGTAATCCCAGCACTTTGGGAGGCTGAGACCTCCAGGAGAATCACAAGTTCAAAGCCAGCTTCAGCAGTGGTGAGGTGCTAAGCAACTCAGTGAGACCCTGTCTCTGCATAAAACACAAAATAGGGTTGAGGATGTGGCTAAGTGGTCGAGTGCCCCTGAGTTCAATCCCTGGTACCAAAAAAAAAAAAAAAAAAATCCTTAGACTATCACCTACCTGAAGAGGCAGCCTGGTAAAAGACTTAATGTAGAACTAAATGTTATAAGTGATTATGTCAAATCATTAAATTTCCTTCCACGTGAAATGAATTCTCTGGATTAATCAGTAAATATTTTTCAAAACTTGAAAGGAAAAGAGAAATCTAGCTCATTTCACTATATCCTTAGTAGGCCTTAATAAATTCTAAATAGAAATCAAAGGAAGTCCAAATGCTGTGCATTTTGCAATGAATGCTTGAGAAGAAATTTTAAAAGTAGTGACAATGAACAGTTGAATTTCTGATACAATAACCACACTAATTTTCCAAAACTGTGTATATGTGAAATAATCTGTACCCCTGTTCCCTCAGCTTGATCACACATAACCGCTGGGTTCATTTTGGTAGGTAAATGTAGCTACCAAAATTGATTAGGGTTAGCTACTTTCCCACATCTCATTACCAGTTTATAATGAAAGTGAATCTTCGACCAAATCTAGACACACAGAGAGGTCTATTGGAGTTGGTTGTCTTTTTTTTTTTTTTTTTTTTTTTGGTTTTTGTGGTGCTGGTGATCAAACTCATGATCTTAGAACATGCTAATCATACTTTCTCCCATCACGGTACATCCCTTACCGGCTTAGACAGACTTTTATTAGCAAAGCAAGCACCGTTGATTTAATACATTCTGTAGACTCAAAGAAGTTCCGGCTCTCCGTCCTTTTAGTTGCTGGGCCCATAATCTTGTGGCAAACACAACTTTTCAGCAAAGACTGGTATCTGGACTGAGTAGCCCTCAAACCTCAAGCCAGAACCTAACGGGAATAGGCGGCAGGCTTCTGAATTCTTCACCTTGCTCTTGCAAGGGGACAATGTCTAATTGTTTTTAGCAATCCATATTTGATTATCTTTAATTTCACCAATGGAATCCATTTCTGCCATATGTCTTGCCAAATCAAGTGACTATTTTTACTAATAAAAAACCAAACTGGATACCAGCTATGCTTATTAGAAAAGTTTAGGTTGTTGATGACACCAAAAGGGCAGCTATAGCCACCTGTGGTGGGTGCTCCTTTCTGATGTGACACCAGCTGACCATTCCTGGACTATAAAGTCTCTGCCCCAGCTTTTTTTTTTTGGTGGAGGAGGGTACTGGGGAATGAACTCAGGGGCACTTGACCACTGAGTCACATCCCCAGCCCTATTTTGTGTTTTATGCAGAGACAGGGTCTCACTGAGTTGCTTAGCACCTCGCCACTGCTGAGGCTGGCTTTGAACTCATGATCCTCCTGGAGGTCTCAGCTTCCCAAAGTGCTGGGATTACAGGTATGCACCACCGTGCTGGCCAACTTTTTATTATAGAAATTGTTAAGAGACAGAAAACTTAGGGCCAGGTGCAGTGATACATGCCTATAATTCCAGCACCTTGGAAGGATGACACAGGAGGATTGCGAGTTCAAAGCTAGCCTCAGCAACCTAGAGAGGCACTAAGCAACTCAGTGAGACCCTGTCTATAAATAAAATATGAAAAAGGCTGGGGATGTGGCTCAGTGGTTAAGTGCTCCTGAGTTCAAACCCCGGTACCTAAAGAAAATTTAAAAAGATAGAAAACTTGCTGGTATTTTGGAGTTTATCATTCAACTACATCCATAATTCTCAAATTTCAGCCTGTAGGGGCTGGGGTTGTGGCTCAGTGGTGGAGTGCCTAGCACATGTGAGGCCCTGGGTTTAATCCTTAGCACCATATAAAAATGAATGAATAAAATAAAAATATTGAGTCCATCCACAACTAAAAAAATACATTTAAAAAATGTATTTTTTTCAGGCTGCAGCAAAATCACCTGGTTAAAACAGATTGTTGGGCCCCATCCCAAAAGTCTCTGACTAGTGCACCTAGCTAGAGAATGGGCATTTCTAACAAGTTTCCAGGTGATGTTGGTTATGCTACTGTCCACACATCACTTTGAGAACCACAGACCTTGGTTTTACTATTGATATTTTGATGAACAGTCACATATAGCTTAACACCAGGACACATTCTGAGAAATGCATCATTGGTTGAATTCATCATTGTGCAAACTTCCAAGAGTGCACTTATACAAACCTGGATGGTCTAGGTCAATCACTCCACATGGCCTTTCCATGCAATCAAGAGACAGTAAACAGGAGATGTAGGAGGCTGCAGCTTGTGAAATCTGGCATACTGTTTATAGTAACCATTTTTATATAAATAAGAATACACTCTAAAATAGTAATAAAAAGTATAGCAAATACATAAACCAGTAAGATAGTCATTTATTATTGTTATCAAGCACTGTGTTCTAAACAAAATTATATGTGCAATGTTTTTATACGAATGGCAATGTAGCAGGTTTGTTCACATGAGCATCATCACAAACAAAAACACAAGACAGAGGAATGCATTGCATTGAGTTAGGGCAGCTACAATATCACTGGCTGATAGGAATTGTACAACTCCCTTATGGCACCACCATCCTGTATGTGGCCCATGGTTGACTAAAAAATCATTATGTAATACATGACGGTCCATAAACAGCTCCATTCCTCGGGATCGAAGTGAGGCAGAACAACATGGCCACAGAGTGTGGTAGAGAGAAGTGGCTCACATGATGATCAGAAAGGAGAGAGAGAGAGAGGGAGGGAGGGAGGGAGGGAGGGAGGGAGGAGAGAGAGAGAGACTCCATTCACCGGATACAAAATACATACCCCAAAGGCATACCCCGGTGACCCACCTTCTCCAGTCACACTTTACCTGCCTTCAGTTATCACTCAATCCCATCGGGGGATTAATTCACTGATTGGGCTAAGGTTCTCATAACCCAATCATTTCACCTCTAAATCTTGCATTGTTTCACACATGAGTTTTTGGGGGACACCTGACATCCAAGCCATAACAATGATCTTCTTAAAATGACTTAATGGAGCCTGGTGTCCTGTCTCTTTCCTCTGTCATCTCCTAGTAATTCTTAGGAAAAGTGTCCTCCATAATTCCATGGGTGTCCAATAGTCATGAGTCTCAGAAATTTAGATAAACTTCCCATATAATTATAACATTATCTCGTGCTTGGATCAATTTCTCCAGCAAGTGAATACATTCATATTGTTAACTTGCAAATGTTGATGCAAGTCTTTTATTAGAAAGATTTTTAGAATAGCATATCCAGCAGATAGAATGCATATCACACATGCAATTTGAAATTTTCAAGTCAGCTTCATTTTAAAAAGGAAAAAGGTGAAAATAATTTTAATAATATATTTTATTTAACCCAAATTATTATTTCAATGTATAATCGATATTAAAAATTTTATTAATGAGATATTTTACTCTCTGATTTTTGTACCAAGTTTTCAAAATCTATTGTATATTTTAACTTATAGTTTAACTTATAGAATGTTTGTCAGAAAATCCAGACTAGTCACATTTTAAGGGTTCAGATAGCACATGTTTGGGTCGTGACTTCATATTGGACATCATTGGTCTAGAAGCACCCATTACCAGAACCTTTGTGATTGAGAGGGGAAAGAGATGGGTGCGGATATAATAATAATATTTTAGAGCAGGATTTGGTTTGTGGAGACTTTCATAGATATTATCTTGGGTAATCTTTCTAGCAGCCTTTTGAAATAATTCTTTTCATTATCATGGTTTTGCAATGAGAAAATTAAGGCTCTTCAGTCTGAGAGTGGCTTGCCCAAGGGTACTCATGAGTGGATGATACAGCTTGGCATCTCTCTCCACATCTTCCCACTAGACAAAGATGGTACAATCTAGGTGTCGCTGAGGAACATGAAAGCAAGCAGAGTTACCACCTCCATCATTTCAGATAATGACACCCTAAAGAGGAATGCATACATTAAAGTGATAAAAGTCTGGTGGTTCTCAAACCTTAATTCTCATAGGAATTTCCCATATGGGCTTATTTAAAATGAAGATTTCTGGATCCCAAACCCTGATATTCATATTCAAGAAGACTGAGGTGGAAATCCAAGAATCTGCATGTATTAAGAGCCCTGGGTGATCCTTATATAGGCAGTACTGTATGGGCTTACTTATGAATTGAAATTCACATCGGAAAATTATTTGACCATAGGCAATTCAAGAATCCCGGAGAGGTGTTACGTGTGCACAGTAGAATACTACAGACTTATGAAACATCATGCTCTGAAAGAAGAGTTAAAGTCGTGTTAAGATATTTGCTACATATTGCATAAATAGGAAGATACCAGATTGTACTTTTTTGTCATATGCTACACTGAAAAGCTTTTTTTGAAAGATTATCAAACATCATGTCATTTCCCATTTGCAGAACAAATCTTATATATATATATATGAATGAAAACCACTTTATGTGATAGCCAAGTTATGATAGGGTTGTGGGTAATTTAAACTTATTTCCTAAATTTTGTACAACCAAAATGTGCCATTTTAATTCAAAAAAAATTTAAGGAAATAACTAATTCAAGTACTGGTATTTGAATTAGTTGATTTCATTAATAGGCAAATCTGCACTCATATCTAAATATCTCTATAGGATGGATGTGTTAATAAATGGACAATATTAATGTGTATGTATTGACAATTTTAGTTTATCTGAGTTTGTGTATATAGTTTATATGTATACATTTATATGTATATAATATTAAGTATAGTAGTTCCCCAGCTCTCAATCCATTTCTTTTTCCAAAGTTTCATATACTTACAGTTTAACCATTGTCCAAAAATATTAAATGAAAAATTTCAAAAATAAGTAGCCAAACATGGTGGTGCATGCTTGTAATCCCAGCAACTCAGGAGGCTGAAACAGGAGGATTGCAAAGACCTCAACAATTTGGAGAGGCTCTAAACAACTTAGTGAGATCCTCTCTCAAAAAAAGAAAAAAGAAAAAAAGCAGGGGGAAGTGGGTGAGTGAGGATGTGGCTCAGTGGGTTGAATCCCTGGTTCCAAAAAACTTTTTTTAAATAAACAGAGAAACCACATTCATATAATTTTATTGCAACATAAATGATCCCTTGGTTCAGTGTATTCACACTGTATACACTACCCTCTTGTTAGTCACTATCCATCTCAATTATCAGATCAACTATAGTAGTATTGTTCTACTTAATAATATTGTTATAAATGTCCTAGTTTATTATTGTGGTTGTTAATCTCTTACTGCCTAATTTATAAATTAAACTTCATCATAGGTATGTATGTATAGGAGAAAACATAATATATAGTGTATTACTGTCCATAGTTTCAGGCATTCACTGGGGGGGTCTTGGAATGCATTCCAAAAGGATAATGGGGGACTACTGTATATTTCTTGCAAATGGAATCATCTTTTTTTTTGGTACTGGAGATTGACCTCAGGGGCACTTGACCACTGAGCCACATCCCCAGCCCTATTTTGTATTTTATGTAGAGACAGAGTCTCACTGAGTTGCTTAGCTCCTCGCCATTGCTGAGGCTGGCTTTGTACTCGTGATTCTCCTGTCTCAGCCTCCCTAGAAAATGGAATCATCTTTTAAAGGAAAAAAAAAAGCATTTTAGGGGCTGGATTGTGGCTCAGTGGTAGAGCACTTGCCTTGCATGCGTGAGGCATTGGGTTCGATCTTCAGCACCACATAAAAATAAATTAAGATATTGTGTCCATCTACAACTAAAAAAAAAATTTAAAAAAAAAGCATTTTAGAAATAACAATGCTGGATTCTAACAAGTACCTAAGCCACCTTCAGTTGGGTAACTCTATTTTGACCACCTGCTAGAAAGGTCTACCTGGTATATTAGAAAGAGTCTTCATTAGGGCTGTATTTGAATCAGACTTGTGTGATTTGGGACATGTTAATGAGCTTCTTTTCTTGTCTCTTGAAGAACACAACAGCATCTTGAGAAGTGTGAGGATACAAAGAGAAAACCCATGGAAAAGTCCTCAGCACCAAGCACCCTGGACAGGCTCTGCTGGCTGCATCCTGCTCTCCTGCTGGGGAGCCAGGACATCAGTGAGTCACTGTCACTGCACCTGAAAAACATGGCAAAAGAGCAATATTTACTTCATCCGGTTTTGTGAGCATTACATTCAATAATTCAGGTGGCTAATGAGACTGCTATAGAAAAATTGACTTTTATTAGTGAGGAAATGAGGAAAATATTTGAACAAAGGACTTTTCTAGAAAGCCAATGCTCTCTGGTTGCAAAACCACTACAACGCAAGAGAAGGTCAACTTTAGGTACCACCACAGTTCAAACCTGCTGGTGACTGCTGGCGCCTTGAACTTCGTTTCCCCACCTACGACTCCTCCCCATCCTCTCTCAACAAAACCTAGCTTGCAGCCGGGTGCAGTGACACACGCCTGTAATCCCAGAACTTTGGGAGGCTGAGACAGGAGAATCGCAAGTTCAAAGCCAGCCTCAGCAGTGGCAAGGTGCTAAGCAACGCAGTGAGACCCTGTCTCTGCATAAAACACAAAATAGGGCTGGGGGTATGGCTCAGTGGTCAAGTACCCCTGAGTTCAATCCCCAGTACCAAAAAACAAAAACAAAAACAACAAAACAAAAAATAACCTAGCTTGTTTATTTTGCAAAGCTTACCAGCAAATTCTACCATCTACTCCAATTTTCGATTTTCTCCCTCTTCTACATATTTTGTGTCATCCTACCTCCTAGACAGGATTTGCCTACAGCTTAGGATCAATGATTCTGGGGAAAGGGCTTTCACATTCCAGATGGCATTGTGCCCCATTTGGCAAGCAGTGTAAAACTATTCTGGTGTGTAAATGGTCAATGAGGTTGGAGGAGAATAGGAACTCCACTTTCCTCTCACAGTGGGGAAACCTAAGTACTGGAATTACCTCAGGATAAAACAAGTGTGAAAAGATCAGGAAAGAATGGTGTGGAAGTCACTAAGTCAAGTCAATAACTGTACAATCTCCAGAAAAATTCTAGGCTTTCTAACAAAACAAAACAAAGTAATCATTCCTTCCATCTGCACAGAGGGACAAAGGGAAGCTGCATTGCACTTAAAATGGAATACAAAAATAAGCTTTAACAACAAAAACAAAAGCAAAAAATCTTCAAAGTCATTAATGAGGTCAAGCAGATCTTCCACAGAAAGTGTTTCTTTGCTGCAGTGTAAGGATGATAGGGTTATGGGTAATTTAAACTTATTTAAATAGTAGCTGTGGAGGATTTCAAGGTTCTTGGACATCTAGATGTGCCTATAGCAGAGGTGGACCCCTTCTTGAAGGTGACATGATGGGACTCCACTTGGGCCAGGACATTTAGTGAAGGATAATGAAAGAGAATAGAAAAACATCTCCCATTGTTTTAGTCAGCTTTTTCACTGCTGTGACTAAAAGACTTGATAAGAACAATTTTAGAAGAGGAAATGTTTATTTGGGAGCTCATGGTTTCAAAGGTCTCAGTCTATGGAAGGCCGGCTCCATTCTTCAGGGCTAGAGGTGAGGCAGAACAACATGGCTAGGAGTGGGGCAGAGGGAAGAGCTCACACTATGATCAGAAAGCAGAGAGACTCCACTCAGCATATACAAAATATATACCCCATACACACATCCCACAGTGACCTACTTCCTCTAGGCGTACCGCACCTGCCTTCAGTAACCACTCAGCTAATTCCCATCAGGGGAGTAATTCACTGATTGGGTTAAGACTGTCTTAAACCAATCATTTCATCTCTGAATGTTCTTACATTTTCTTTGCACATGAGTTTTTGGGGGACACCACATATCTAAACCATTATACCCAAAAAGATAAATTCTATTGGCATGGTGTCCTGAATTTGTGAACCAAATCTTCTTGTAAGATTAGTAAGATTGGGGCTGGGGTTGTGGCTCAGTGGTAGAGCGCCTGCCTTGCACGCGTGAGGCACTGGGTTCGATCCTCAGCACCACATACAAAATACATAAATAAATAAAATAAAAGGTTTAAAAAAAAAAAGATTAGTAAGATTAGTGAAAGCATTAATCTTGAGGAAACTTATGGGTTTGGTAGTAGAGCACTTATTTAGCATGCATGAGGCTCTGAGTTCAATACCAGCACCATATACACACACAGAGAGAAAAGTTTCTGTTTCTATGGAAGCGTGTGTCTATGCACAGGCTTAAAATTTCTCATACTTTTGACATTTAAATTTCAGAAACCTATCATTTTAGCCATGCTGCCCCCAAAAAGGTAGATTTGGAAGTCTAACTTCCAATAACCTCAGATTGTGGCCTCATTTAGAAATAGGGTCTTTACAGAGGCAATTGAGATAAAATTAAATCACTGTTGTGGACCCTAATGTAAATGGTGTCTTCATAAAAAGGGGAAATTTGGACATGTGGATACACAAGGAGAATGAGACATGAAGATAAAAGCTGAGATCTACAAGCCAAGGAAGACCAAAGATTTCTAGCACATCTCCAAAAGCTGAGGAGACTGGGACAGATTCTTCTCCCAGTTTCAGAAGGAATGAACACTTTGACACTTGGATCTTGGACTTGTAGCTTCCAGATCTGGAACGGGGAACATAGGTGAGGTAAAAGAGAACCAAGGTATGCCCCTATGTGGTCATTGTTGAAGCTGGATGAGATGCCTGGAGGGTCATTATACTAGTCTCTTTACTTTTGCATATATTTTTAAATTTCCATGGCAAAAACTTTTTAAAAACCAGGACTTCCAGGATTTCAGTATGCAAATATTATGTGAAAGAACACTTACCCAGTTTGTTTAAAATTTTAAAAACTCCAAGATAGTCGTAGTTCATTTCCTGCTGCTATAACAGAATACCACAGGTTGGATAAATTATAAAGAGAAGAGATTTGTTTCTCACAAGTTCTGGAGGCTAACCCTAAGTGCTTTGCACCAAGCATCTGCTGAGGTACAAAGATAAAAAGGCTGCATCATAATACGACTGAAGGGCAAGCCTGACTGTGCAAGACCAAGGGAGAAAAATCAGGCCCGATTTGTTCTTTTTTATCAGGAAGCCACTCCCGCCATAGCTAACCCACTCCCCTGATAATGAGAGTTAGTCCATTCTTGAGGGCAGAACCTTCATGACCTAACCACCTCCTAAAAGGTCCTACCTCTCAATACTTACAAAAGCAATTAAATTTCAAACTGAGTTATGGAGAGGACATTCAAATCAGGGCATGGAGGTTAGATTAATACTTTTGGTATATCCCTAGGATAAAATACCATTAAAATACCATGATCTCATTATATATAGAGATGTCCATGATGTGTTGCAAGTGATTAAACCAACTTAATTTGTTTTAAAATGAGATCTCACTATGTTGCTCAGGCTGGCTTCCAACTCTTGGGCTCAAGTGATCTTCCCAGGTTAACCTCCCCAGTGCTGGGACCAGAGGCACATGCCACTATGCTTGGCTATAAATGTAATTCTAAATTTAATTAAAACAGTACAAATAAATTGCAGAAAGATCAGTAGATGTAGGAGGGGAGGAACGCTAGGGATTGAATCAGAGCAAATTATATTCCATGCTTTTATGATTATGTCAAAATGTATCCTAATGTTATACATAACTAAAAAGAATCAATAAAAATTTCAAAAAAAATATGAAATAAAAAGTAAGGCCAGGCATAGTGGCGCACATTTGTAATCTCAGCAGCTCAGGAGGCTGAGACAGGAGGATCCCAAGTTCAAAGCTAGCCTCAGCAAAAGCAAGGCACTGAGCAACTCAGTGAGACCCCGTCTAAATAAAATACAAAATAGGGCTGGGGATGTGGCTCAGTGGTTGAGTGCCCCTGAGTTCAATCCCTGATACACCCCCCACAAAAAAATAGTATAGAGGTATTACATACTTATCATAAAAAGAAACTCAAAGAATACAGAAGAGAATAAAATAAAATGCCCTCTTCTCTCTCCATTCCTATTGATACTACTCAGCTACCTCTTTCTCGTGCATTTTTATAGGCATTTTCTGGTCATATGCAAATGTTTGCCTGTTAGTTTTAATGATATATCAGGGACACATTTTGCATGTCAGCTTTCATAAGCTGCTTCATTCTTTTTAACAATAGTGTGAAATTTCATTTTATAGATACAACTTTTTTTGGGTACTGGGGATTGAACTCAGGGGTACTCACCACTGATCCACATCCCCAGCCCTATTTTGTGTTTTATGTAGAGACAGGGTCTCACTGAGTTGCTTAGCGCCTCGCCGTTGCTGAGGCTGGCTTTGAACTCGCGATTCTCCTGTCTCAGCCTCCCTAAGTGCTGGGATTACAGGCTTGCGCCACCGCTCCCGGCTCAGATACAACATTTTTTAACCAGTTCCCATTGATGGATATTTAGGTTTTCCCTATTATTAAAAGGTGCTGTAAAACATCCTTGTACATTTATTTTTACCTGTTTTGTAACTATATCTGTAGGAATAATTCTTAGAAATGGAATCACTGTGCATACAACCCCATGTTATTTTAAAAAGTGTCCCTATGTTTGTTCTGTGATCGTACATGTACAAGGATGATATTTTGACACAGAAACACATTCTCATTAGTTCCTTTTTATTCTACATCCCTTCCACCACAAAATCTGGCCATGAGACATGCCCTCAGGGAGGGGACACAAGTTGAAAGTGAGTTAGCTAGACTTTTCAGCCTCAAGGCAAATGGAAGCTTTGGGATAAAGCACTTTTTGAGTTACCAAAACTTAGTCTGACTTCCTCACTCCCAACATTTATTCCATAAACAATTGACTCAGGAAATTTTGTGATGATATAAGAGCACGTTGCTCTACCTAAAGTATTTGAGGTCACTGGGGATAGGATGAAGAACTTCAGGGAGACAGATTCAAGAGCCAAACAGTTATGCTTTTTTAAAAATAATAGACTATATTTTTTGGAGCAGTTTTAGGTTCACAGCAACATTGTGCAGAAGATACACAGAGTTCTCAAATACTCCCTGCTCCACATAGCCACAGCCTCCCCCACTGTCAACCTCCCCCATCAAAGTGGCACATTTGTTACAATTGATGAACTACATTGTCACCTCACCATCACTAGGTTGCCTCTTGGGGATGTACATTCTATGGGTCTGGATAAATGTGTGAGGACATGTGTCCACCATTATGTTATAATGGAGAGCAATTTCATTCCCTTAAAAATCTACTGTCTCTGTTTTTTGCTTGTTTCTTCTGTTTTGGGGATTTTTTGTTTGTTTGTTTGTTTGATCCACTGATTCACCCCTTCCTCTTTTCCCACAAACCCTTGACAACCACTGATTTTATTTTATTATTTATTTGATTTTTTACTGCTTTTACTTTTACTGTCTCCATAGTTTGGCTTTTTTTTTGGAATGTTACACAGTATGTAGGTTTAATTTAATTTAATTATTTTGCAGTACTAAGAGTTGAACCCAAACAAGTGCTCTACCACTGAACTACACCCTCAGCCCCTGTGTAGCATTTTCTTTAACTACTTTCATTTAGTAACATTCATGTAAGTTTCCTCCATGACTTTTCATGACTTGATGGTTTTTTTTTTTTAAATATTTTTTTAGTTGTAGATGGACACAATAGCTTTATTTTTTTATTGCTTTGTATGTGGTGCTGAGGATCGAATCCAGGGCCCCACGCATGCGAGGCCAGCGCTCTACCGCTGAGCTACAATCCCAGCCCCACTTGATGGTTTTTATTTGTTTTTGATACTGAATATTTCATTGTATGGGCTGGGGCTGCAGATCGGTGGCAGAGTGCTTGCCTATCACATGTGAGGCACTGGGTTCAATCGTTAGGATCACATAAAAGTAAACAAAATAAAGGCATGCTGTCCATCTACAACTACAAAAAATTTTTTTAAAATATTTCATTGTACGGGATCCGGTTTTATCCATAAATAAAGAACATTTGAAGAACATTTAGATTGCTTCCAAGTTTTAAATAAAGCTGCTATAAATATA
This sequence comes from Xerus rutilus, assembly GCA_028644305.1. Taxonomy (NCBI): domain Eukaryota; kingdom Metazoa; phylum Chordata; class Mammalia; order Rodentia; family Sciuridae; genus Xerus; species Xerus rutilus. The sequence continues at coordinate 72,158,978 of CM053404.1, forward strand.
CTTCTGTAGGTTTTTGTGTGGACATGTTCTCAATTCTTTTGGGTAAATACCAAGGGGCATGACTGCTGGATCATTTAGTAAAAGTGTTCAATTTATAAGAAACCACCAAACTGTCTTTCAAAGTGGCTGTACCATTTTGCATTACCACCAACAATGAACAAGTGTTCCTGCTGCTCCAGGTCCTCACCAGCATTTGGTGTTATCAGTATTCTGGATTTTGGCTGTTCTAATAGGGTACATTGACAGAATTATAGTTACACTTTGGTGGTGCCTTTGAATAGCAGTCTGGCTCAGCCTGAATAATCACCAATAGAAACTCTTGAAAAAATAGGAGATCTCATAGCTCAAAGAGATCATGAGCCCCTCTGAGGATCCCTGAGCTCTGTAGGACACCAGAGTTGTAGAGCAGCCATGGCTCAAAACTAAGATGCCTGAATACAAGTCCTGAAGATAACTTGGTGCAGTCCTACAACCCCACAAGTCATAGGGAAAGCAGCTGAAAGGGCCCAGGCCTCAGGAAAGTGGCTGACAGAGAAGCCTTACCATAGGGCCCAGAAGGACTCAGAAAACATGGACACTTGACCAAAGTCCCTATTGACTGAGCTTAGTCTGTTGAGGGCTAGGATTAGAAAAATTAGTAAGATATATATGGGTCTTATGCTTTCCCTTCAGAGTTTCAGACTTCCAAGGCATTATTATCTGCTGAAGAGTGCCATGACAGGGGAAGTTCAAGGTGTTGGGTGGGTGCTATGGTTTGGATATGAGGTGTCCTCAAAACTTCCTGTGTTAGTACAGGAACATGCAGAAGTGAAATGATTAGATTATGAGAGCTGTAACCTACTCAGTGGATTGATCCATTTGATGGATTGATGATTTGAAGAATTACTGTACTGGGTGGGAGTGGTAGGCAGGCAAGATGTGGCTGCAGGAGATGAGTCACTGGGAGTAACTTTGGGGAAAGGGGAGAGGGAAATGGAGATTGGCCCTACAATCTCTTTTGAGGGCATTCTCCCAACAGCCTAAGAAACTCCTACTAGTCCCTACCTCTTAAAGGTCCACAACACCTAATAACACCACCCCTGGGGACCAAGCTTTTATATGAAGACCTTTGGGGAATACTCATTCAAACCATAGCAGGGCCTAAATGCTGACTGACTGGAGGCAGGAGCCATCTGTGGGAGCTGGCTGGAGGCAGCTACAAGGCTGTGGCTGAGCCAGGTTTCCTCTCTAGGTGTCTGTGAATGTGCTGAGCCACATGATAGAAGCCATAGTGGAAAACTGGTCAAGTTTGGTCATCCTTGTGAAGCTAAAAGGGCAAGTAAAATAAAGTGATGAATGATGGATGGGCTGCAGGGAACTTGGGGGATAGTGCAGATGCCCGTACCCACCTTGCAGATCTTCAAGGAACAGTCCTTTTTGTGATGAAGTCTTCATGACCTGTGGGGATCAAGAGGCTCCTCAGGGGTCCCCACCAAGCACATGCAGTATTCACCGAGTACTGTGTGCTAGGCAATGAAGCCGGCGTTAGGAAGTACAAAGCTGAGTAAGACAATGCCCTGACCATCAGGTAGCACACAGCGCAACGAGGAAGCAGGAGGACAAATAACTATCTGTGGCCAGCTCTTTCAGTCCTCCTGACTGGTGGAAAACATCCTGAGAATCCCACCCTCACCCATCAGCTCATGTAACACTCAAGGATGAGATTGCTGTTTCACTCTGTAAATACATTCCAGTATTAGAGATAGCGCAACCCCCTGTACTCCCACCCCCCAATTCAGAGAAACATGGATGTGCTGACTCTGACTTCAGGGACCTAGGGTAAACCAGCTTCTGCTCCACTGGAAATAAATTCTGCTGTCTTTCGCTGCCTTTCCATTGAACAAAGCCTCAGCTCTCAAATTCAGTATCTTGCATGTACCGTCTAATGGGTCTACCTCATGGTTTTACTTGTTTGTTGCAAGAACTTACAATGGCATTATTTTTATACTTGATGGAATGTCTTTAAAGTGTTTCAGCCTTTTAGTTCATTTTTATCTAAGGTTCTTTTCTTCCATTTTCTGATGGTGGTCTGCCAATTCACAAGGCTAGGATTTTAAAGGTGCTATTTGTGTGGGTCACATCAAGAACAGGCTACATTACTAATTCTCTGCTTTCATTCTTGCATACTCTCCAGCAATCGACAAAAATATGTAAAATGCATTAAAAGAGCAATTCCCCCTCTTTGATTGTAATAGATGGCTCTGAAAATAAAAAGGAAGAAACAAAAGACTCCTATATATATATGTGTAAAATATATACATGTACTATGGACTGAATATTTGTGTGCCCTTCCCTCAAATTCATATGTTGAAATATTATGTGGTTGAATACAGTTGTATTAGCAAGTGGGACCTTTGGGAGGTAATTAGGTCATGAATGGAATTGGTCATGATGGAGATATGAGAGCCTGTTCTGTCTCCACCTCAGTCTCTGTCTGCCACATGAGGATACAAGAAAGAATCAACCTTTTTTTTTTTTTTTTTTGGTTACTGGATATTGAACCCAGAGGGACTTGCCCCTCTGAGCCATATCCCCAGCCCCTTTTTATATTTTATTTAGAGACAGGATCTTTCTGAGTTGCTTAGGGCCTCACCAAGTTGCTGAAGCTGGCTTTGAACTCATGATCCTTCTGTCTCAGCCTCCCAAGCCACTGGGATTACAGATGTGGGCCATCATACCCAGCCAAAGAATCAAACTTCTGCTAACCAGGTAGAGGACCTACTGAAGAACCCAATCATGGCTAATCTGATCTCTGAATTTCAGCCTTCTAAACTGAGAAATCTCTTGTTTAACATACCAGTCTATGGTAATTTTTGTTGTTGGTGTTTTGAGACAGGGTCTCTCTATGTTGCCTAGGTTGGTCTTAAATTTCTGGGCTCAAGTGATCCTCCCTCTCAGCCTCCTAAGAAACTGGTATTATAGGCAAGCACCATCAGACTGAGCTTTATAGCAGCCTGAGCCAAAATATATATTATATAATATATATGCACATGTTACATATTATATGTTCTACATTCTATACAATATATATTTATATTGCATAATATGTATTCTCATTCATATATATTGCATAATATATATTCTTATTCATACACACATACACACACATATATATATATACACAGCTATATGGAATAAGCCAGTTACAGAAAAACAAATACAATATAATTTCATTTATATGAGATATCCTAAGTAGACAAAGAGACACAACATAAAATGGGGGTTGCCAAGCTGAGTGCGGTGGCGCACACCTGTAATTCCAGCAGCTCAGGAGGCTGAGATGGGAGGATCACAAGTTCAAAGCCAGCTTCAGCAAAAGCAAGGAGCTAACCAACTCAGTGAGACCCTGTCTCTAAATAAGGTACCAAAAATAGGGCTGTGGATGTGGCTCAGTGGCCAAATGTCCCTGAGTTCAATCCCTAGTACAAAAAAAAAAAAAAGAATGGGGATTTCCAGAGGCTGAATGAGTTGTTGTTTAATGATTATAGAGTTTGTTTTATAAGATGAATAAGTTTTGGAAATCTGTTTCCCAACCGTAAGAATATATTTAACATTACTGAACTGTGCATTTTAAAATGGTTGAGATGATAGATTCTATGTTATAGCTGGGCACAGTGGCACATGCCTATAATACCAGCTACTCATGAGGCTAAGGCAAAATAAGAAATAAAAAAGAACTGGAAGGCGCAGGACCCCAGCCACTCGCTGGTGCAGGACCCTGACCAATAGCCCATGTAGGACTCACTCTCGTGCAGAACTCCAGGCTCCAGCACCCACACACCAAGCAGGATCTCTGGTCACTCACCCATGCAGGACCCCTAGCTGTTGCTCCCACACAGGACCCCTGGCTGCTGCACCTGTGTGCACCTCCATCTACCAGTGTGGAACTCCCCCCATTTGCCTACTCTTGGGACATGGGCAGGATCTGGAGACAACCTTCTGCACAGCACGCCACAGAGTTGCATCTCCAAACACATAACCAAGCGCCACCATCTAGCCAGGCCCTACACCCTATCTCTGAAAGCGGATGCCTTCATTGTGAGACTTCTTCATCACCCATCATGGACCTGAGTGGGGAGATACCAGGAAACAACACACAACCCCACTTACTGGATGAGAAGGGAAGCAATCCTTTTTATTTACCTTGAGACTTCCCCCCCCATTATCCCTCTTTTTTTCTTTTTTCTTTTCTTCCTTTATTTTTCTTCTTTTCTCTCTCTCATTTTTTTCTTGCCCTCATCCCCAACATTTGTGAAACCAAGTATATTTTATACATTAGGCTACTGAGGACTGGGATATCTGATTAGTATATTACAGTTGTATTATATAGTCTCATATCTTCTATTTTTACATGTTTTATTTTTATTAAGTTTTATGTTTCCTTGTTTGTTGTATTCCATTTTCTTCCTACTTACTTGTCTTCCCCAAACCTCTTTCTCTTTTCTACTACTAGCCAACTTCTTTTGGATTCCTTTTTCACACTTTCTAGGATCTAATAACTCTATATCTTCACTTCCTACCTCCCTAACATCTCATCCTACACCCCACCTCCAGTTCTCTTTGGTCCACCAGCAGAAACTGTAGACCTTTTTGCAAACCTATTGTTTATATAGTAAATACTAATTGAGCTCATATTTTCTGTATATTGTGACAAAGACGTAAATGTCCTATTAGGAGCTACTTGGTTTAAAACTATATATTGTTTGTATTGAGATCTGTTAATATTGATCTCCCCCTTAAAAGAGAGGTATTGGAACCCTGTAGTAAATCTATAAGCCCATAGGATAAAGATTGTGGAACGACCATGCACACACAGAGGAGGAGACTGACTGCATACCGCACTGCGGCCCCTCATCTACCAACCGGTGGATGTTCCTGTCTACTTCCATCTAGAGTCAACAGCCAGGACCAGGGAGATCATCCTTGAGGTCCCTGCAGGCCTGGTTATACCAGAGGTGAGGTATTGGTAACTTGCAGGGATACTACAAGATTATAGGGTAGAAACTGTAATACCTCAGATCTGCACTGCTAGAGAGGAAGACACGTGAACAACATGAAAAAATAAGGGAATAAAATGCCTCAAACCAAGATGCTACAATGATAGAATGCATTGACAGCACAGTAGATGAAATGTCAGAGAAGGAGTTCAGAATGTATATAACTAAAATGATCTGTAAAACACAGAATAATATAAGACAATTACAGGCAATAATTGTTCAATCCAACAAAGAGATTAGAGAGCAAATACAGGCAACCATTGATCACTCCAACAAAGAGATAAGACAACAAATACAGGGAGCAAAAGATTCCTTCAAGAAAGAGATAGAGACTTTGAAAAAAAAAAAAAACCAAGCACAAATCCTTGAAATGAAGGAAACAATAAACCAAATAAAAAATTCAATAGAAAGCATCACCAACAGACTAGGTAACTTGCAAGAAAGAACCTCAGAAAATGAAGACAAATATGTATAATCTTGAAATTATAGTTGACCACACAATGAAGATGATAAGAAACCATGAACAAAACATCCAAGAATTATGGGATAACATCAAAAGACCAAACGTAAGAATTATCAGGATAGAGAAAGGCACAGAGATACAAACCAAAGGTATGCACAATCTCTTCAATGAAAAAATACTAGAAAATTTCCCAAACATGAAGAATGAGTTGAAAAATCAAATACAGGAGGCTTACAGGACACCAAATGTACAAAACTATAACAGATCCATACCAAGGCACATTAAAATGAAAATGCCTATCATACACAATAAGGATAGAATTTTAAAGCTGCAAGAGAGAAGGTACAGATTACATACAGGGGGGAAACAATGTGGATTTCAGCAGATTTCTCAACCCAGACCCACAAAGCCAGGAGATCATGGAAAAACATATACCAAGCTCTGAAAGAAAATGAGTGCTAACCAAGAATCTTATATCCAGCAAAACTAAGCTTCCAATTTGATGATTAAATAAAAACCTTCCATGATAAACAAAAGTTAAAAGAATTTGCAATGAGAAAGCACACATTAGAGAACAGTCTCAGCAAAATATTTCATGAGGAGGAAATGAAAAACAACAATGAAAATTGGCACAGGGAGGGACTACACTAAAGGAAAAGCTAATCAAAGGAGAAACCAAATCAAGTTAAAAAAACAAAAATAAACCAAAATAAATGGGAATACATACCATATTTCAATAATAACCCTGAATGTTAATGGCCTAAACTCATCAATCAAAAGACATAGACTGGCAGATTAGATTTTTAAAAAAGACCCAACAATATGTTGTCTTCAAGAGACTCATCTCATAGAAAAAGACATCTACAGACTGAAGGTGAAAGGATGGGAAAAAAATACCACTCAAATGGACCATGTACACAAGCAGGAGTCACCATCCTCCTATCAGATAAAGTAGAATCCAAACCAAAAATAGTCAGAAGGGATAAAGAAAGACATTTCATACTGCTTAAGGGAACCATACATTAAGAAGATATAACAATCATAAATATCTATGCCCTGAACAGTGGAGCATCTATGAATATTAAACAAATCCTTCTCAATTTTGAGAATCAAATAGACCACAACACAATAATACTGGGTGACTTTAACATGCCTCTCTCACCACTGGATAGATCTTCCAAACAAAAACTAAACAAACAAACAAAAAAAACACATAGAACTCAATAATACAATCAATAATTTAGAATAAACAGACATATATAGAATATTTCATCCATCAGCAAGTGAATACACTTTTTTCTCAGCAGCACACAGATCCTTCTCTAAAATAGACCATATGTTGTGCCACAAAGCAACTCTTAGCAAATACAAAAAAATAGAGACACTACCCTGCATTCTATCAGACCATCATGGAATAAAATTAGAAATAAATGATAAAATAAAAAATAGAAAGATATGGTTGTGCACACCTGTAATCCTAGCACTTTGGGAGGCTGAGACAGGAGAATCGTGAGTTCAAAGTCAGCCTCAGCAGCAGCGAAGTGCTAAGCAACTCAGTGAGACACTGTGTCTACATAAAACACAAAATAGAGGCTGGGGATGTGGCTCAGTGGTTGAGTACTCCTGAGTTCAATCCCCAGTACCAAAAAAAAAAAAAAAAAAAATAGAATCTACTCCATCACCTGGAGACTAAATAATACACTACTGAATAACACATGGATAACAGAAGACATCAAGGACGAAATGAAAAATTCTTAGAGGTAAATGAGAACTCTGATACAACATATCAAAATCTCTGGGACACTGTGAAGGCTGTGTTAAGAGAAAAGTTCATTGCATTGAGCTCATTCATTAAAAGAAGAAAAAGTCAACAAATAAATAACCTGACATTACATCTCAAAGCTCTAGAAAAAGAAGAACAAATCAACACCAAAAAAAAGTAGACGACGGGAAATAATTAAAATCAGGGCTGAAATCAATAAAATTGAAACAAAGGAAACAATTCAAAAAACTGACAAACAAAAAGCTGGTTCTTTGAAAAAATAAATGAAATTGATCAACTCTTGGCTACCCTAATGAAGAAGGAGAGAGAAAACTCAAATTACTAAAATTTGAGATGAAAAGGGAAATGTCATGACAGACACTATTGAAATACATAAGATAATTAAAAACTATTTTGAAAATCCATACTCCAGTAAAATGGAAAATCCCAAAGACACCAACAAATTTCTAGGGGCATGTGATCTGCCCAAATTGAATCAGGAGGACATACACAACTTAAACAGATAAATTCCAAGCAAAGAAATAGAAGAAGCCATCAAAAGCTTACCAACTAAGAAGAGCCCAGGACCAGACAGATTCTCAGCCAAGTTCTACAAGACCTTCAAAGAAGAATTAATACCAATACTCCTCAAATTATTTCATGAAATAGAAAAGAAGGGAACCCTTCCAAACTCATTCTATGAGGCTAATATTAATCTGATTCCAAAACCAAACAAAGATGCATCAAAGAAAGAAAACTTCAGACCAATATCCCTGATGAACATTGACACAAAAATTCTCAATAAAATTCTAGTAAATATCATAAAAAAAATTAGAAAGATAATGCACCACAATCAAGTGGGTTTCATTCCAGGTATGCAAGGTTGGTTCAACATACGGAAATCAATTAATGCAATTCATCACATCAACAGACTTAAAGTCAAGAATCATATGATTATCTCTATAGATGCTGAGAAAGCATTTGACAAAATACAGCACCTCTTCATATTCAAAACACTAGAAAAACTAGGGATAGTAGGAATATACCTCAACATTTTAAAAGCTATCTATGCAAAACCGAAAGCCAACATCATCCTCAATAGGGAAAAATTAGAAGCCTTCTCCCGAAAAATGGGAACAAGACAGGGATGTCCTCTTTCACAACTTCTATTCAACATAGTCCTTGTTACTCTAGCCAGAGCAGTTAGACAGACAAAAGAAATTAAAAGTATATGAATAGGAAAAAAAGATGTTAAAATATCATTATATGCCAATGACATGATTCTTTACTTAGAGGATCCAAAAAATTCTACCCAAAAACTTCTAGAATTAATAAATAAATTCAGCAAAGTAGCAGGATATAAAATCAATATCCATAAATCAAATGCATTTCTATACATCAGTGATGAAAAAAGAGAAATTAGAAAAACTACCGCATTCACAGTAGCCCCCCCAAAATTAAATACTTGGGAATCAATTTAACAAAAGAGGTGAAAGACCTTTAAAATGAAAACTACAGAACACTAAAGAAAGAAATTGAACAAGATCTTAGAAGATGGAAAGATCGTCCATGCTCTTGGATAGGCAGAATCAATATCATTAAAATGGCCATAATACCCAAAGTGCTATACAGATTCAATGCAATTTCAATTAAAATCTGAACATCATTCTTTATAAAAATAGAAACAGCAGTCATGAAATTCATTTGGAAAAATAAGAAACTCAGAATAGCCAAAAAAAAAATTCTTAGCAAGAAGAACGAAGTAGAAGGCATCACAATACCAGACCTTCAATTATATTACAAAGCTATAATAACAAAAACAGCATGGTATTGGCACCAAAATAGACACGTAGACCAATGGTATAGAATAGAAGACAGAGACAAACCCATATGAATACAGTTATCTCATACTAGACAAAGGTGGCAAAACTTACACTGGAGAAAAGACAGCCTCTTCAACAAATGGTGCTGAGAAAACTGGCAACTCATATGCAGCAAAATGAAACTAAATCTCTATCTCTCACCATGCACAAAACTCAACTCAAAGTGGATCAAAGACTTAGGATTCGACCAGAGACCCTGAGCCTAATTGAGGAGAAAGTTGGCCCAAATCTTCATTGTGTCAGATTAGGACCTTACTTCCTTAACAAGACTCCAAAAGCACAAGAAATAAAAGCAAGAATCAATAAATGGGATGGATTCAAACTAAAAAGCTTCTTTTCAGCAAAAGAAACAATTAATGAGGTGATCAGAGAGCTTACATTCTGGGAACAAATTTTTGCCACACATATATCAGATAGATCACTGATTTCCAGGATATATAAAGATCAAAAAAACCAAAAAAACAAAAAAACATAACACCAAGAAAACAAACAACCCAACCAATAAATGGGCTAAGGAGCTGAACAGAAACTTCTCAGAAGATATACAACCAATCAACAAATATATGAAAAAATGTTCAGCATCTCTAGCCATTAGAGAAATGCAAATCAAAACTACTCTAAGATTTCATCTCACGCCAGTCAAAATGGCAGTGAAAAGACATCCACAGACTGAAAGTGAAAGGGTGGGAAAAAACATTTCACTCACATGGTCCCCACAAACAAGCAGGAGTTTCCATCCTCATATCTAATAAAGTGGACTTCAAACCAAAGATGGTGAAAAGAGATAAAGAAGGTCATTTCATACTTCTTAAGGGAATCATACATCAACAAGACATAACAATCATAAATAT
>CM053404.1:72175313-72197303 GCA_028644305.1 Xerus rutilus
TCAAGCCTGTAATCCCAGCACTTAGGGAGGCTGAGACAGGAGAATCGCGAGTTCAAAGCCAGCCTCAGCAATGGCGAGGCGGTAAGCAACTCAGTGAGACCCTGTCTCTACATAAAACACAAAATGGGGCTGGAGGTGTGGCTCAGTGGTCAAGTGCCCCTGAGTTCAATCCCCAGTACCAAAAAAAAAAAAAAAAAAATATATATATATATATATTTCATTGTGTGAATATACTCCAGTTTATCCATTTGCCTGTTAATAAATATTTGGGGTCTTTGTAATTTGGATTTATCAGTATCTTTGTACAGCCTCTCTGGACAAACATTTTCACTTCTCTTGAGTACATACATAGGAGTGGAAGTTTATAAACAAACTTGATAAGAAGCTCCAAACTGTTTTCCAAAGTGGTTGAATCATTTTATACCCCATGTAGTGTATGAAAATCATAGTTGCAACATATCTGTGCCTTGGTATTTTGTTCTTTTAAATTCCATCTAGTTTTTGAAATTCAAGACTGAGGATATAGCTCAGTAGTATAGCATTTGCCTCGCATGCATAAGGCCCAAGGTTTGATCACCAGCACTGCCAAAAAAAAAAAACAACAACTAATATGTGTGTTATTTTAATTTGCCTTTCCTGATAATTAATGGTGTTAAACATTTCTTCACATGCTTACATCTTTTTTTGTAAAATGTTTATTAAAATCCTAGCTGGGTATGGTGGCACATGCCTATTATTGGGATTATTCCCAATAGATTTGGAGTCTGAGGTAAGAGGATCACAAGTTTAAAACTAGCCTCAGCAACCTAGGGAGGCCCTAAGCAACTTAGCAAGACCTTGTCTCAAAATAAAAAATAAATAGGCTGGGAACATCATTCAGTGGTAAAGTGCCCTTAGGTTCAATCCCCAGTACCATAAATAAATAAATATCTTTTGTTCACTTTTCTATTGAGTTTTTCATCTTGCTTCACTCTTTCATAAAAACCAATATTTTGTCAGTTTTTAAAAAAATGTAATCTGAGCACTTTGGGAAGCTGAGACAGGAGAATTGCAAGTTCAAAGTCAGCCTCAGCAACGAGGAGGTGCTAAGCAACTCAGTGAGACCCTGTCTCTACAAAAAACACAAAATAGGGCTGGGGATGTGACTCAGTGGTTGAGTGTCCCTGAGTTCAACCCCTGGTACCAAAAAAAAAAAAATTCTACAAAGACAATACATCATTGACAAATGATTACAGTTTGGGCTTGCACTTTCCAATAGGTATAACTCATTTATTTTTCTTACCTTATTTTATTATCTACAACTTCTAGCAAAATGTACTTTCACTATAAACTGTAATAAGTATATTCATCATGTTCCTGACTTTAATGAGAAAACTATTGTTTTACTAGTAAGTATGGTGCTTCTGTATGTTTTCGATAGCTGTGCTTTATTAAACTAACATGAAAGGTTTTTTCTATTCTTAGTTTTACAGGTGTATCTGTTGGGAATTCTTACTAATAAGTGCAAGAAAGACTCTAAATTTCTCTTTAAACACAATTTTGGAGGATTTCTTAGGATATGATTTTTGAAAATAAAGAAATGTCATGTTTTTAATAAGATATATAAACAGTGACATGTGATGTTTCTAATTTGATTTATAACATAAAGAAATGTGATTTGGGGGCATAACTGATTCCTGTTACATGTTATAAAAAGCAAACAAGCAAAAACCCCAAATCTAATGGCTATAGATCTATAGAGGAGCCAGACTCGGTGATGCATCTCTTTAATCCCAGGGACTTGTGAGGTTGAGAGAGGAAGATTGCAAGTTTGAGGCCAGCCTCAGCAATTTAGTGAGGCCATAAGAATTTAGTGAGACCTTATCTTGAAATTAAAAATAAAAAAGAGCTAGGAATGTGGCTCAGTGGTAAAATGCCCCCAGCTTCAATCCCTAGTAACTCCCCCCCACCCCCGGCAAAAAAAAGTAGATTTATAGAGGTATAGCATGAAGAAAATACATTTTAACTTGTTTCCTGAAAAGTCCTAGTAAGAGAAGATCTTATAAGAGAAGCTGCAAATCCTGGAGATCAACCAAACCTCAGATTATACTTGCCTATAGTAATGGCTGTAATGGGCTAGTCTGTGGGCAGTCAGAGTGGCAAACTATATAAGGGACTATGAACCTTGAAAACTTACTGATCTTTTCAAAGGAATCTCTGCAGGACAGCCTTTTGACAGCTGGGCTGCAGAGACATTGTGTGCCTTGGTAGAAGCCATCCCATACAGATGCTCAGGCACATGGGTGCATGCATGCCCAGCAGCCCAGGAAGCCATCATACCTACACAGCATCACCTTTCTTCCCTGAAGTCCACCCCCTACTCCTATCCTCCTGCAGTTCCTGACACTTCTACCACAAGGGTGTTTACTCCACTCCAACACTCCCTAAAGCCTCTCACTAGCCAAGGGACACTTTTATTCAATCAGAAAAAGGCAAGCCTTCCTTCAGAACCCTTACTGCCCCCTGCAGGAAGACTGTTATGGTAACTGCACCACTTCCTGGTGATTATGAGAACTGAGCTCACAAGGAGCAGCCCAAGCAGAGTTCATACAACTGAAGGTGGTAGATTTTATGTTATCTATGCAGGGGTTTTACTCTGCAGTGAATCTTTCTGAGATACCCAATTCTACCACTTTGACTGACAGTAAACAAACTAGTGTATCTTTTTACTGAATGATATGATATTAATACCAATGAGCAATCAAAACCAAGCTCCTAAAAATATATCTCACACAACTGCTCTCATAAGTACAAAAAGTAGTTGCCCTGCAACCCTCATATCAAAAACATATCACTTATAAGCACTAAGTGCCAGGCACTGTGATTTGCAAATATTACTTCAATTAATTTAATCTTCTTAGTTGGTATGATTATCTCACTATTACAGAGGAGAACTCTGAGGCACAGACAAGCTAAATATCTCAGTTTGTTTTCTGCTCCTATAACAAAATACCTGAGACTGGGTAATTTTTAAAGAACAGAAATTTGTTTTCTCACCATTCTGGAGATTAGGAAATCTGACAACAAGCTATCAACATCTGGTTAGCTGAGGAGGGCTGCATCCTCTGGAGGGTAGGAACACTGTTTCCTCATACAGCAGAAAGGGGAAGGGCAAGCTATTCTTTTTAATAAAAGACTTGATCTCATCCATGAGGGAGGGATCTTCCTAATCACCTTTAAGTGGCCTCTCCTTTTAATTCTGTCCTATTGACAAAACCTGAATTTTGGAAGGGACACATTCAAATCATTACACCCAATCATTTTCCCAAGGTCACCCAGGGCTAGAAAGTGCTGAACCACGAGCAAATCCAGGTAATTGGCCTCTAGTCTCTGATATTGAGTACTGCATTATGCTTTCTTTCATTTAAAAGAAAAAGAAATATCATTGGGTGGAGATACACATAAGTCCAAACCACATGTTGCACAGTCGTGCAATAAACAATTCAGAGAACATTCTGGGCAGCTTGCATAAGGAGGACTGGTCAGATGATAGGACATTGTCCAGGTACAATGAAAGGGTGGCAGCGAGTGCCCTACACCGTGGTCTGAACAATTGTCTAAATTGTCAGAACATAACTGTACCTGCTTACACAGGATTTGGGGATAGTAGCCAAGTGCAGCATTATGTGTGTAAAACCTAAATCACTAACAAAGCCAAGGTTGAAACCGTGGGAAGGAGGTCAAGCATCATATTCAAAACTCAAGGCAAGATAAGAATAAGACGAGAAACATCCATCTACAGTAACCACAAGACGAGAAACATCCATCTACAGTAACCACGAGACTCTAGAAGTGAGATGAAATTGCTTAGGAAGACCAAAGAGTAAGCGTGTGTTGAAGCTTCTCTACTTAAGTGTCTATTACAGAGCTGACTGCTGAAGCTTAAAGTGTCTGTGATGGGTCTGGAAAGAAAAGATATGCATTCACTGGGCTGGAGGTATAGCTCAGTGATAGAGGATTTGCATAGCCTGCACAAGGCTTTAGTTTCAACCCCCAGCAACACACACACACACACACACACACACACACAGAATATGCATTCAATTTATTGTCAGAGTCAATGGAACTTTGCTACTCCCAATGGACAGCAGCAACAGCATTGTGTGAGGACTCCTAGAATCTCAGACCCCACTAAGACCTACTTACATCTACCTGCATCTTAACAAAAAACCCCAGGAGATTCATGCATGCCAACTTTTAGAGTTGGGGAGCATTGTTTGGAGACCTGATCAAAGAGGGACAGATTTAAGGCCCAGGATTTGGCTAGAATGCTATTGATGTGGTCCCAGGTAAGAAGGGATGCTCCGGAGGAGAAAGGAGCAAATGTCCTACACGGGACATCTGGGATAGCTACTGCCACAAACATCACTCATTTAAGCCAGGGAGTTTTTAATCATCCCAGTTTTTTGGAAGGGTAAACTAAGTTTCAAAGACAATAGGTCGTTTTCCCAAAGTTACACAAGTAAGTAAAAGAGTTGCAATTCAAACTCAGACTTTAGGGACTGGGGGTATAGCTCAGGGGCAAGTAGAGTACTTGTCATGCATGCATGAGGAGCTGGTTTTGAGCTACAGCACCACAAAACACAAGCAAACAAACAAACCAAAACAATACACAGGCTCTGTAAGGCTGCACTGCAACCTCTCTCCTAGGTCCTTCTATCCCCATGAGAAATTATGAAGTCACAACCTCAGTGTGCACCTAACTCTGGGACTCTTTGTGCCTATTAATTCATCATAACTCATTTCTTATTTCCATTCTATTCATTATTTCTCTTATTTTCATTTTCATACAATGAGCCTAACCAAGAGCCTAGAATAATCTTTATATAGGCATCATAAACAGATCCAATTTTAAAAGTTTAAGTCAACACAAATGGTCTTGGAAATTTTGCAAATGAAAGCAAAACTAAAATGACTGAGAAATTTCATGTTTGTATTACCTGGATTTGGAAAGTCAAAGTGTGGGAATATCAGCATAGTATCTCTGTGCTCTACCACTGAGCAACAGATTGAAGTTCTGAAAGACGCCATGATCAGCACTTCTTATCATGGCTTGGTTCCTGAATTCAGCCCTGGGACCTCTTGCCTGCCCAAGAATGAAGATTGTCACCTGAACTTCCCCTTTGGGTGTCAGCACTTCTCTTACCCAGCTGTTGCTCCAAAAATGCAGTCTGGCCATGTTTTCAGCCAGGGAATTCCAGTTTTGCCTTATCTGCGTGGCAGGCCACCAGGAGCCAAGCAGGACCAACGCCAAGACAGTCTGACAATGTGAAATATCTGTAATTATTGCCCATCCCTTGTAACTACCCTTTTAAGCACTGTCCAAGGAACTATTGTAACTTTAGCAGTAAATTTAGTAGATCTCTTAGGGCTTCCCATTAGAAATCATCCTGTTTTTCAGGCTATGATAAGACATCATGGTCTTAGCAATGACAGATTGTGCACACATGAAATTTGTAATGTAGATCTAGGTTTTGGGAATTTCTACCTTGCTCTTAGTAGGAGTCTACCTCAAGACATATCTAAAACAATCACCTTTGTTTTATGTTTACTTTTCCCTTATATTGTTAAATTATTAAGCAGGACCAATTGTTCAGTTACTCCATTCATTCATTCATTCATTCATTCATTCGTTTATACCAAATTTCAGCCAACATTTGCCAAATGTTGAATCTCAGGTACCAGCTAACCCGTGGGGCACAAGGCAAAACAATACAGACCCTCTAAAAGAAGGAAATAAGCCAAGTGCGGTGGCACACACCTGTAATCCCAGCAGCCCGGGAGGCGGAGGCAGAGGATCATGAGTTCAAAGCCAGTCTCAGCAATTTAGTGAAGCCCTGAGCAACTCAATGACACTCTGTCTCTAAATAAAATACCAAAAAAGAGTTGGGGATGTGACTCAGTGTTTAAGTGCCCCTGTGCAATCCCCAGTGCAAAAAAAAAAAAAAAAAAAAAAAAAGAGAGATTTAGAAAGAGAGAAGGAAATAACATTCAATAAGTGTCAGTTAATTTGTGCCCGGCATTGGCCTAGAACAGATTTGGTTGCATATAATTAGAATAGAGTTTAAAAGGTTCATAAAGTCATCATTCAACCTGGGCATGTCAGGAAAAAAATGATAAAGTATCCTGGAAACATAGGCAATAAAGCTAGAGATGTAGCTCAGTGGTAGAGCACTTGTCTACCATGCCTAAGCCCTGGCTTTGATCATCAGCAGTGAAAACAAAAGAACAAATCATAAATAACAGTTTATCTGTTTATCAGTGAGCACTACTTTGTTTGGTTCCTTCTTCTTCTTTTTTTTTTTTTTTTTTGGTACCAGGGATTGAACTCCGGGGCACTTAACCACCAAGCCACAATCCCAGCCCTCTTTTGTATTTTATTTAGAGACAGGGTCTCACTGAGTTGCTTAGTGCCTCACTTTTTGCTGAGGCTGGCTTTGAACTCGCGATCCTCCTGCCTCAGCCTCCCCAGCCACTGGGATTACAGGTGTGCACCGCTGCACCCAGCTTTCTTTGTTTTCTTAAATGTTAAAACTATTTCTCTCTCTCTCTTTTTTTTTTTTTTTTTTGGTACTGGAGATTGAACTCAGGGGCACTCGACCACTGAGCCACATCCCCAGCCCTATTTTGTGTTTTATGTAGATACAGGGTCTCACTGAGTTGCTTAGCGCCTTGCTGTTGCAAAACTATTTATCTTTTGCTTGAGTGGTTAATACACCTACATGGTTCACAATAGTACACACACACACACACACATAAATAAGGTATACTGTCTAAGTAACTAGTTTCTCACAGGTCTTTTTGATGTTCATGCATTTATAAATAAATGCAAATGCTCCTACCTACTCCCCTCCTTCCCCCTTTTATGCATAAAATGTATCACGCTGTCTACAATACTCTGCACCCAGCTTTCCATTTAACAATATATCCTGGACAATGACAGTGTCTGCATTCTTTTTTATCGCCACATTAGACTCCTTTTGGTGAATGCACCACAGTTTATTTAACCAGACAGACCCTTATGGATAATCATTTGAGTTATTTAGTCTTAAGTCTTTTGTTCTTTAGTTTATAAATATAGCCTTTTGTATGCACACACCTGTATCTGAAGATTAGCATTCAGAAATAGAGTTGCAGGGTCAAATGCATTTTTGCTGTACTAGGGAGGGAATCTCAGGCCTTGTGGATGCAAGGTAAGCACTCTATCAACAAACTACATCCCCAGCACTTTTCATTTTATTTTGAGACAGGGTCTCACTAAGTTGCCCATGCTGGCCTCCAATTTGCAATCTTCCTACTTCTGCTTCCCCGGTATCTGGGATTACAGGTGTGCACCACAGAGAATGCCTTCAAATGCATTTTAATAGGATTAAAATACTGCATTGATAAGGCATCCTCCATGGGGTTAGTACCACTTTGTACTTCCATCAGCAATGCATCAAAGTGACCGTTTCCTCAACACTTGGAGATGAAAAGTGAAATCTCAGTTTTTTAATTTGCTTTTCTCTGGTTATGGGACAGCATGAGCACTTTTTTTTATTCCTTCAAGGGCCATTTGTATTTCTTTTTCTGTAAACTATTTGTGTCCTTTGCCTGTAGATTCTCCTTTTCTATTTCTAAGAACTTATTATATGTTGGAATAATCCTGTGTCTGTGACATTGTTTCCAATATTTTTTTCTGGCTTGTCATTTGTTTTTTGACTTTGCTTATAGTGATTGTTCTGATTTTTTTTTTTTTTTTTTTTTTTTTTTTGGTACTGGGGATTGAACTCAGGGGCACTCTATCACTGAGCCATATTCTCAGCCCTATTTTGTATTTTATATAGAGATAGGGTCTTACTGAGTTGCTTAGTGCCTAACTTTTGCTGAAGCTGGCTTCAAACTCTCAATCCTCCTGCCTCAGCCTCCCAAGTGGCTGGGATTACAGGTGTGTGCCACTTTGCCTGGCTGATTGTTTTGTATGTAGTGAAAATTACTATTTTTAAATTTTTGTAGATTTTGAATTTTGAGTAATAATAAAAATGGTTTTTCCTATTCTGAGGATTTAAAGGTATTTACTGGACACCATTTGTAAAAGAGTCAACCAACCTTTTGTCCCTAAGAGGCAGGAATGCTATACCCACCTTACCTACATGTTACAGACAATGCCCAGCTGACACCTGAAAAACCTATTGTTTTCACTTTAAATTTTAGTATTTTTAATACAGCAAATAGGAAATTTTAGTATTCTTTAAAAAACAAAAACCATAAAATCCTACTTCTTCTAAATCATTTAAATTCTTGCCTTCAGTCTGAGTCACTTGTAAAAGCCACAAGTGTTTCTCAGCCCAAGCTCTGCCAGTCTCAGCAACTTAGTGAGGCCCTGACTCAAAAGAAAAAATAAAAAGGGCTGGGAATGTGGCTCAATGGTTAAGTGCCCCTGGGTTCAATCCCTGTTACAAAAAATAAATTATTTTTATTTGACAAATAATCATTGTATCTACTTGTGGGGTACAATGCGAACTACATCTTTTTAGAATCAGTTCTTTGTCACTACTACCCAGTAGTTATAAGAAAATGGGTTTTTTTTTTTTTTTTTACTGCACTTCATCTATTTTTCTGAATTAAATTTTTTGGAGATACCAGGGATTTAACCCAGGGGTGCTTAACCCTTAAGCCACATCCTCAGCCCTTTTTAAAATTTTTATTTATTTATTTATTTTTAAATTATTTTATATGTATTTTTAGTTGTTGATGGACCATTTTATTTTATTTTATTCATTTATTTATATGCGGTGCTGAGAGTCAAACCCAGTGCCTCATCTATACCAGGCAAGCACTCTACAACCCCAGCCCAAATTTTTAAATTTTGAGACAGAGTCTCCCTAAGTTGCTCAGGGCCTTACTAAGTTGCTGAGGCTGGCTTTGAACTTGTGATCCTCCTGCCTCAGCTTCATAAGTCTGCTGGGATTACAGGTGTATGCCATTGCATCCAGCTGAATTAAAATATTTTTAAACTTCCCACTTGATCAAAGTAGTATATGTCCACTGTGTGAAATTTGAAAGTTACAAAAAAGAGTAAAAAAGCAAGAAAAACATCATTCATTATCCTATCAACCTGAGGCAACCACTGCTAACACTTAGAATATTACTTTCAACTTTCCCTTCTTTTTCCTTAAATTGAAATATCTCCCCTCACCCACCCCCGGCAGCAGGGAGTGAACCCAGTAGTGCTCAACCACAGAGCCACATCCCAGTCTGGTTTTTTAAATTTATAAAAAAATTTTTAAGACAGGGTGTTGTTAGGTTGCTGAGGGCCTCATACGGTTGCTGAGGCTGGCTTTGAACTTGCAATCCTCCTGCTTCAGCTTCCCAAGCCACCAGGATTACAGGTGTGTGTCACTTGGCTTGAAATACCTTTATTATTTTTCCAGATAATATTAGATCAAAGATTGAAATATGAAGGATAAATCCTCCCCTGGACTAAGAGGTGCAAAGGAAGTATAAATCAAGGAGCTGTCCCACTAAGTACTTGGGGGACAATTTGGACATGAGAGGTACTAAAGGTACATGTTGGTATAAGACACTCCCTCCCCAGGGCCAAGGCGTGCAGCTCCTTGGGCTCAGACCTTCCCACAGCTTGGCCAATAGGTATTCAGGAGCATTGTTGGTTTTTAACTGAGAGAACACCTGTCACAAGAGTGTCAGGGCTTTCCAGGAAAGACTTGGGGTCTTGTGAATGGTTCCAGGTTCCCCCCAGCATTTCACAGTCCTCTCAGCACACATATCTCTTGCTCTCTGTGGATAACATTTGAGCCTGACCCCTGGGAGCTGCTGATTGTGGGTTATAGTCTGGAGAAAACGAGAAGATGGGCTTAGATCTTGAGAACATTCCCTTAAAATGCAGCAACCTGAGATGATATTACTCAGGGCTTCAAGCAAGGAAGAACACATCTCCTTAGACAAGATAGGGGAGGCTGCTGCTGCTGGCAACAAATAATTAGCGCAATTTGAGAGGTTTAGAGTACCCACATTCATCCAAATGTGTCCAAATGCCCCATCTCAATTCACAGAGCCCCTGCTTTCTTCATCAAATCTCCAAAGTTCACAGAATAACTGACAAGACAGTAAATTCAACATATTCTGTAGTTCTGCAATCCACTAATGCAGTTTCAGGTCTTTTGGGGGTGCTGTCTGGGAAGGTATTAGCCCTGCAGCTACAACAAGCAAGAAGTTGCTGGGCTCAGTGGGGCACACCTGTAATCCCAGCGGCTCAGGAGGCTGAGGCAGGAGGATCACGAGTTCACAGCCAGCCTCGGTTACTTAGCAAGACCTTGTCTCTAAATAAAATATAAAAAGGGCTGGGGATGTAACTTAGTGGTTAAGCATCCCTGGGTTCAAGCCCTACTACCAAAAACAAAAAGACAGAAGTTTCTTTTAGGTCAGTTATTGAAGAACTCTGGTTTTCTGACTATGCCTTGAATCAAAAATTACAAACCCTGAGCATGAAGTTTTCTTTTTCTAAGCTTTTTGTGCAGCCTGAATAGGTGTCAGAGGCTCAAACCCGGCAAGCAAGCAAACCCAGCAAGCAAGGTTTGGGGCTCAGCAGGTGGAGAAAGGTGCAACAGGTAGTTAGGATAGTAGACTTGTTTTATTCAGAGGTAGTAACAGCCTCCAGCTTCAGCCCCCAGGCAGTTCCATTTTAGCCCTCTATTAGCCCCCATTTTGTCCCCAAGTCTTTTCCATAGGCCCATTTTTTTTTTTTTTTTTTTTAATTTTTTTAGTTGTAGATGGATGGACACAATGTCTTTATTTTATTGCTTTGTATGTGGTGCTGAGGATCGAACCCAGGGCCTCACGCATGCGAGGCAAGCGCTCTACCGCTGAGCTACAATCCCAGCCCCCTGAGCTACAATCCCAGCCCCAAGGCCCATTTTATATGCCAAAGGCAGCACGCCGCCAATGGTTACATAAGAGGGCACATGCCTCACAGGTTAATGTTTATGACCTTGAGTGTCTAAGCTGAATCAGAGTGTCTGTAGCCTTGACTCACCATAACACAGCTGATTCGCAGCCCTGGCTACACACTAAAAACACAACATAGCAAAGCCTCCACGAGGAAGCCTAACTACAGCCATTTTGGGTCTGCCCCAACAATAGGCAAGCTTACTGCCCAGTCCTTGTAGACCCCATTCCACTCGTTGTGTCTTTTAGATGATACTTGTTTTCACAAAGAATTGCCTTCATTGTTTGCATACATAGATAACAACCAAAGTCACCCTTTGTTGGGGTACTGAATGCTCTGTACCTCCAAGATCCCATTTCCACCAAGAAAGGGTCATCACTGCTTTCAGATCTAGCTTAGACAACTAATCCTAGAACCCCACTGCTGTGGTCTGCATGTTTGTGCCCTCCAAAATCACATGTTGAAATCTAATATCCAATGTGTTGGTAGTAAGAGTCAGGACCCCTGGGTGGTGACTGGGTCATCACCGTGGAGCACTAATGAATGAAATCATTGCCCTTATCAAAGAGGCCTGAGGGACCTTGTTTGCCCTTCTGCCATGTGAAGACACACAGAAGGCACCATTCATGAGGGAAAAGCCCACTTCAGACACAGAATCTGCTAGCCCCTTGATCTTGAACGTTCCGGCTTCCTGAACTATAAGAAATAAATTCTGTTGTTTTACTCAGTCTAAGGCATTTTGTTATAGCAACCCAGAGGCACGAAGATTCTTCTACCTCTGAGAGTTGTTTCCTGGAGCTGCTTCTGGTACCAATTACTTTGTCAGTCAATGTTTAATAAAAAAGAACAGAAACCATTCTAGATGTCTTAAACAGAAAGGGATTTTATTTACAGAATCAGATGTTTAAAAAGTGTTGGAAGCCAGGTGCAGTAGTGCATGGTTGTAATCCCAGCGACTTGGAAGGCTGAGGCAGGAGGATCACAAGTTCAAACCCATCCTCAGCAACTTAGTGAGGCTCTAAGAAATTCAGCGAGATCCTGTGTCTAATAAAATATAAAAAAGGGCTGGAGATGGAGCTTGGTGGTTAAACACCCTGGGTTCAATCCCTGGTACCCTCCCCAAAAAACCAAAAACTGTTGGAGGCCGGGTGTGGTGGCATAGGCGTGTAATCCCAGCATCTCGAGAAGGTGAGGCAGGAGGATCACAAGTCCAAAGCCAGCCTTAGCAATTCAGCAAGGCCCTAAGCAACTTAATGAGGCCCTAAGCAACTTGGTGAGACCCTTTTTCAAAATAACTAACAAACAATCAAAAAGGACTGAGGATGTGGCTCAATGGTTAAGCACCCTGGTTTTAATCCCTGGTGCCCCCCTCCCCCCAAAAAAATTGCTGGAAAGACTAAAGGAACAGAAGTCAGGGAAGCAGGTGTTAGTTATCAGGGTCAGCATGGCAGCTGAGACAGACTCAGGAAATTGCTGCCGCTTGTTTCTTGGTCAGGACCCCCGCCCCCACGGTGGTCACACACCTAGTAGCGAGAGTGGTGTGCCTCCTTGGGGAAGCCTGGGGTGGCAGCAGAGGCTCTGAAGAGCTGTGCTCCTCACATCAACACTGCTCCTAGCTTCTGCATCTCTTTGCTTTTCAAATAATTCATGAGTGCCTGTCCTTGGCAGAATGAAAATCCTAGAATCCTGGAGGCAAAGGGACCTGGGAAATAAAGTACCCAGGCATCCCAGGAAAGCAGCAATGAATGGTGGTGGAAGACAGAGGGAGTGAGAGCTAGGGGTGTGGCTTGGTGGTAGACTGCTTGCCTAGCCTGCACAGGGCCCTGGGTTCCATCCCCACATCCTCAAGTACTGGTGGGTGGGTGGAGGAACAGTGGGGAGGGGAGAGAAAGCCCTACAAAGTCCAACACACCCAATCAAAAAAACCTTTATAAATCAAGAATTCAGCTTTTTTTTTTTTAATTTTTAGTTGTTGATGGACCTTTATTGTATTCATTTATATGTGGTGCTGAGAATCGAACCCAGTGCCTCACACATGCTAGGCAAGTGCTCTACCACTGAGCCACAACCCCAGCCCCAGGAATTCAGCTTTCTTAACTCACTCTTCCTGTGGAAAGCCCCTGCCTGGCCCATAGTCTGGTGTTTCTCAGTGATTTGTCCACAGGCCAACTGCATACCACCCAAACCTTTCAAAAAATATTCTCTGGAAGTAACCTTATAGCGACTCTAAGTATATTTACTACAAAACTAGTGGCCGTCCATGTTCTCTCTGAGAGGCTTTCCGTTTTTTTGTTTTTTTTTTTTTTTACTGTAAAGCTAAGGTTTCAGAAGTATATTGTTTGTTGCAAAGTCCCCAGAACTGAGCATGTGTCTGCCCACTCGTTGGGCTCTGCCTAGAGTAGCCACTTGTGTGGTCAGTGTAAGGCTAGTGTGTGTGTGTGTGTGTGTGTGTGTGTGTGTGTGTGTGTGTGTGTGTATGCAAAGCAGGAAGTGCTGGCTGCTGTTTCTCTCTTTGTCTAAAGACACAGTTCACAGTAGGGTCCCAGCTGCTGCCCAGTCCCTCCCAATTCATATCCTCTATGTAAATTTCAAATCACTCTATATACCTTAGCAAAGAAAAAAAATGAGCTGAGTTACAAACTAGATGTTATTGAAAGCCTGGAGATTATGGAGAATTATGAAGAAAAATATATCTATTAAAAATTCTCAAGCTGAATTATTTTGCAGGACATAAAATTTTAAATTGTTTTTAAAAAATTAGAGGCATTTTATCAAAGCAGATTAAGTAAAAAATTGGGTCTGGCTCTAAATCTTAAAAATCCTTTGATCCTAGACCTGGATAAATAATGAAGAGGCAAGGTGCAAGGCCTTGGTAGCCTTCCACAGAAATTACCTAGCTTCTCCAGGTGCAATGACACAGGCCTGTAATCCAAGCAACTAGGGAGGCTGAGGCAGGAGGAATAAATGTTTGAGGGCAGCTTTGCAAACTTACCAAGTCCCTGTGTCAAAATAAAAAATAAAAAGGACTGGGAATGTGGCTCAGAAATAAAGTGCCCTTGGGATCCATCTCTAGTACAAAAAAAAATACATAAGGAAAGAAAGAAGGAAGTTGACTAGCTTCTTGAATTTAAAAACTTGTACTTTCCCAGCCAGGCGCGGTGGCGCAAGTCTGTAATCCCAGCACTTTGGGAGGCTGAGACAGGAGGATCATGAGTTCAAAGCCAGCCTCAGCAATGGCGAGGCGCTGAGCAACTCAGGGAGACCCTGTCTCTACATAAAACACAAAATAGGGCTGGGGATGTGGCTCAGTGGTCGAGTGCCCCTGAGTTCAATCCCTGGTACCAAAACAAACAAAAAACCTTGTACTTTCCCAAGTCAGTGAGCATAAAGCTTGGGTAGTGGTTCCCAGTCCTGGGAGTTCGTGCAGCTGCTAGGTCCAGGGTTTCCCCCAGATATTTTCTTTTGGTTCAGCTGATTTTTGTTGGGGTTGTTTTAAGTTTCTCAGGTGTTTCTAATGGGCAGCCAATATTGAAAAATCTCTGGTTTAGAAGTTAAAAAAAAAAAAAAATCTAAATGAAAATGCCACTCACTGTTGTTTAGATAAAATGGGTATCTTAATCATTTTCATATTACTACTTCACTGCATGTACAACTCCTACAAAATAACCTGGTGCCTCTTTCTGGTGTAATCGTTCTGATGCTCATTAAAGCTATTTTCACCTAGCCTCTAACTGCCACCTGTTGGCCTCCTTTCAGTAGCCCAGGATTATGACTGATCTCTGTGACTTTCCTTAGTAAACAGCAAGTGTGCCCATTAGAGTTACTGTCTTTCCTGGCTGTTCATTTCTAAATGTGTTCTGCATACAACATATGCTTACCCCTTTCCTTTTTGCTCTCTTTTCCTGGCTCAGAACAGAGCGGGATTTGTTGTTGTGTTGCTTTTGGAGGGGGGTTCTATGTTACGCAGGCTGGTCTTGAGCCCCTGGACTCAAGTGATCCTCTGCCTCAGCCTCCCCAGTAGTTGTGGGACTACAGGTGTGTGCCACCATGTACAAATGAACTAAGCATTTTGGAAGAAACTGAAATAAATATTTGTCTGAACTTGTACTTGGTTGTCACAAAGGCGAGTCACAACCCTAGTGAAAAAGACCCAGCAGGAGGGAAACCAGCTCAATGGAGTCCTCAGATGTCCTTAAGAGAACACATTTCCATCCCAATGGGTAAGCAACTGCTTCTGTTCTGAATAGATTGTCTTCTTTCTATTACATGTAACATTTTAAAGTGTGTCATAATGTTTAGTGATGGAATAAGAAAATGTTGTGATAACTGAATATGAACAAGGGCACTTATAGCAGTTTTTTGTCTCCTGTTCACTGTCTACAAAATGGATACATGGCTCAAGTGGTCAGTGTGTAATGATTGGCCTAATGTAGTTGTAGTTATGCTTAAAATGCCCCAGAGGCACCTTTAGCACACAGATACAAAACTTGTAGCAACACTGTGTTTGCAGAATCTCTGGGCTCCAGGAGATGTGCAGGCCAACCCGTTGGAATCCATTCCAGGGACCACAGCTGCGACTTTCCACGCTTGTTCTGGGAAACAAGTCTGTGTTTCCTGCCCCCTGCCCAGCCTCCCTGGGTGATTGCTTGTCCTCCTCTTCCACCCTGCTCCACCCCACCTGAGATCTGGATCTAGCCGTGCACAAATTATTCTCGTTTAGCTGCACAAGTTGTTCTTGAACTCACCGTCCTCCTGCCTCAGCCTTCTGAGTAGCTGGGATCACAGGTGTGGCCTGGGACCTACTTGATTGCACATTTTCCAAGCCTGATTCAATCAGCCTTTGTAGCAGTTTTGTGAGCTTTTAACATCTTTTCAGTCAATGGCTTTTCTTAAATTGACCAGTTTCCTCTTGTTTGTAGTAAGAATCCCAACTACTGTAGTGCTTATTCCAATTCAATTTCAAACTCATACCATGGTCTCTGTCAGGCAGCCTGGCCTCTGCCCACCTCCCAGGTCTCATCTCAGTCCTTTCATTTGTCCTCCCTGCTGCAGCCTCCTGACTTTTTATCATCTCCCCACTACAGTCTGGCTCTAATCAGCCCCTACCCAGAGATCGCCTTCTGCCTGCGCCAGCATCTCCCAGATCTTCTCCTGGCTTCGCCTTCTCAGCACGCATCACTTCAGAGCACATTGCTAGGGCTGGGGATGTAGCTCAGCGACTGCTTTCCTCGCATCCTTGAAGCCCTGAGTTCCATCCACAGCACCGCCACCCCACCACCCTCCCCCAAAAAACCCAAACCAAAAACCATTGCCCTGTTTGTTCTCTGTCAAAGTACCAAGGTTTGAAATCAAACACATGCACACTGTGTGTACATGTATTCAACTATACATTGATTAATGATGGGGATACATTCTAACAAATGTGTCATTAGGTGTTTGTGTTGTGTGAACATGATGGAGTATACTGACCCAAACAGCTGTGGCTCCTGAGGTAATATAATCTCATAAAATCACCATTGGGAGCTGGGTTGTAGCTCAGTGGTAGAGCACTTGCCTAGCATGTGTGAGGCACTGGGTTTGATTCTCGGCACTGCATGTAAGTAAATTAATAAAATAAAGGTCTATCAACAACTAAAAATTTTTTTAAAAAATCAGCATTGGATGTGTGGTCTGTATTTGACAGAAACAGATCTTATGTCACTGACTGTATGTACAAATGGGTGTGCTATTTATTTTCTGTCTCCTAGATCTAAATGTTCTTACCATGAGGGCAGGGAATTCGTCTTTTTCTTTACCTCTTAAGGACATCATGTAGTAAGTGCTAGAAAATATTTATTAAATAAGTGAATTGGTTTACAGTGTCACATTACTTTTATTTGATCTTCAAATAATCCTGTCAGGTAGCTATGTGTCTTTTTTTCTTTTCTTTTTTTTAATCATCTCCATTTTTCAGAGAGGACATGAGACTTGTCTACAGTCAGCAACCAAAATAAGGAAAACCAGTCTCAAATTAGTTTCTATTTCATTATTTTTATTACCCTTATGGAAAAAAATCTGATATTCTTTCTGCCATACTGTACTTGATAGACATTAAGTATTTGAAGACTACTGAAATTTTAAAAAGTAAAAGATGGTATTTTTCTTTTGAAGTGAATACTTCATAGCAAAACAGCTAAGCACCAACTTCATTTATCACGTCCGCACAAACAATGCCCACTGTGCAAGGTGGGACTTGCCCATTTATTAGATTAAAATGAAAGAAGTGAATGCAGTTGGAAATGAGTAGCAGGATCATCATTTGCTAATATGTTGGGTATAAAGATGAAAGAGAGGCATCAAGGCCACATTCCCTGGGTGTGCCTGTTTCTTTACAATAATTTGTAACTTTGTCTTGAATCACTGTTTGGCCTCCTGTTTTTGCTTTTTTTTTTTTCCATGAAAGCAGATAAATTTTAGAGCTCACCAAAACTCTTAGCTCTGCCTTTTTGCTTCTAATACATGCAGTGTAGAAGACAGCCCACAGGAAATGCTTAATTGCCCAAACAGATAGGTGGAAACTTTGACTTAAGGCAAGGGTATATTTTTGTCTAATTTTTAATTTTTAAAAATTTTTAATTGTGGTGATAGTATTGACCACTTTTAAATTAAATTGTTCAGGAAAGGGGTTATAGCTCAGTTGGTAGAGTCCTTGCTTAGCGTACACCAGGTCCTGCATTCAATCCCCAGCACCACCACCAAAAAAACCAAAACAACAACAAATATATATATAAATATTTATATATATATATAATTGTTCAATAAAATGCAGATGCTGGTATTATGATTACATGAAAGAGAAAAGAAATTCTGACACATTTACAAAATTTTTAAAATACATATAAAGTACAGTAAACATACCTAATTTTCTTATAGTACAACTCTTGTCTAAAGATCAAAAGTAAACTACTTAGGAGGCTGAGGCAGAAAGATAGCAAGTCTGAAGCCAATCTGGTCAATTTAGACCCTGCTCCAAAATCAAAAGGGCTAGGGATATAGTACAGTGGTAGAGCACTTGCATAACATGCACAAGACCCTTGGTTCCATTCTTAGTACTGGAGAGAAAGGAAGAGAGAGAGGGAGGTTGTGGGGAGACATGCAAAAGTAGAACTATGCTGCTAAGTACAGGAATTAATTTCACAATTATTTGATGAGATTCACAATATAAATTGTACTTCAGGAAAAAATGTAAAACAAATTTAGATTCAGCAAATGAACATTGGTGAATAATCTGAATTACTTTTTTTGATTTCTTCTTTTTTTTTAAATTTTTTTAGTTGTAGATGGACACAATATTTTTATTTTATTTATTTATTTTTACGTGGTGCTGAGGATCGAACCAAGTGCCTCATGCATGCGAGGCAAGCGCTCTACCACTGAGCCACAATCCCAGCCCCAACTTTTTTTGATTTCTTACACCTCATTGAATTGAAACTCATGAGTTGAGAAATATTCCCTTTGCTTTTATTCTATTGAAGAAATTATAAAGAATTGATATGATTTTTCCTTTAAATGTTTGATAGAATTCAGCAGTGAACTCATCTGGACCTGGTACTGTTTTGGAAGGTTTTAAACTATTGATTCAATATAGACCTATTTAGATTACTTTATTTTTATTTTCTTTCTTGTAGTAGTGGGGATTGAATCCAGAGTCTCACACATACCATAAGCACTCTTATCACTGGGCCACATCCTCAGCTCCTGTATCTATTATTTTTGTGTTTTTTGTATACTGGTGTACATTTGTTTTTTACTGGTGTACTTTTAAAAATATTACTTTTTAATTTCTTTTTCTTTTTGGAAAGTTTTAAACTATTAATTTAATATAAATCTATTCAGATTGCTTTTTTTTTCCAGTGCTGGGAATCAAACCCAGGGCCTCACACATGCTAGGCAGGTGCTCTACCACTCAGTTACATTCCAACCCTTACTTTCTTTTTTTTGGTACTGGGGATTTAACTCAGGGGCACTCAACCACTGAGCCGCATCCCCAGCCCCTATTTTGTGTTTTATTTAGAAACAGGGTCTCACTGAGTTGCTTAGCACCTCGCCTTTGCTGAGGCTGGCTTTGAACTCGTGATTCTCCTGTCTCAGCCTCCCAAAGTGCTGGGATTATAGGCTTGCGCCACTGCACCCAGCTCCAACCCTTACTTTTAAATTTCTAAAGATAAATATATACTTATGAAAAATTTGGAAAATATATTTTAAAAGGGAAATTACAATTATCTATTATCCTCTGACTCATAGGAATTGGCTAATATTTTTAAATATTTCCTTCCAGAATGCCTGCATGTGCACATATCTTTAAAACATAGTTGAATTACTTTATACATAATATTTCATCTTGCTTTTTCATCTAACATTCTATTATTCTGTTATTGGTATAGTTTTACTCATTAAGAACCCTTACTAAGGGCTGGGGCTATAGCTTAGTGGTAGAGTGCTTGCCTAGCATGTGTGAGGCACTAAGTTTGATCCTTAGCACCACATATAAATAATAAATGAATAAAATAAAGATCCATCAACAACTAAAAAAATTTTTAAAAAAAGAACCCTTACCAAAATTTCCTTTATTAGAACATCAAGTTACATCTCTGTTTCAGTTTCCTCATTTAATAATACATCCATCTGATAGGTTCATTGGAGAAATTAAATGAGATAATACATGCAGAACATGCAGCAACTGTCTTGAGTGTAAATTGTGAAAAATATGACCACAAACTTTTCTCTGTTTTGCATGTATGCCCTTTTGCAGTGTGTCTTAGCTCTTACCAAGAAATGATCTCCACTTTTCTTGGCTTGCTCTAACCAATAGAATGTTGCAAAAGTGATGTTGTGTAGCTAATGAGACAAGTCCTCAAAATGCCCTGCATCTTCTGCTCTCACTTTCTTGCAACCCTGAGGTCATAATATCAGAGGCAATTAGCTTCTCTCTCCTACCACAAGTTAAGCTTTCAGATAACTACATTTGCATGAGGGAGGCCAAATAACATCAGCAGACCTGCTAGCTCAGCCAAGCCAAATAATAAGGCTATTGTCTTAAGCTTTTATGTTTTCAGGTGATTTGTTACACAGCAAACAACAACAAACCTTGAAACAGTGATCAATAAAATTAACTATTATTATTACTATAAAATTTTTAAGGCAAGAAATATGATCCTGAGATCGTTACATTAACACACTAAAAGGTCTTTAAGTCTTTTTTTTTTCTTCTGGTACTGAGTATTGAACTCAGGGGCACTTGACCACTGAGCCCCATCCTCAGTCCTATTTTTTGTGTTTTATGTAGAGACAGGGTCTCACTGAGTTGCTTAGCACCTCGCTGTTGCTGAGGCTGGCTTTGAACTTGCGATTCTCCTGTCTCAGCCTCCCAAAGTGCTGGGATTACAGGCGTGTGCCACCAGGCCCGGCTGGTCTTTAAGTCATTTAACACATATTTTAGGGTCAGGTAGATACAAGGCAGGTCCTTAAATCTTATTCATGCCATGGCAGATGTCAATATCAATTTCACAAAGACATCTATTCACGTTCATTTCCTGATCCCAAAGAATCTCAAAGTTATTCACATCTTTCTTCATGTGCACTCTTTGAAGCAGAGCCAGAAGGGCCACCCAAGCCTTCCCAACAATTGCTCTTTACAAAGGTTAAATGCCTAAAACAAATAATTTCTATTTCAATTGAATGAATATGCCCTCAGTATTTTGCAATGACTTTATTTGAACATGCATGATAATGAATTGGCAAAGGTTTATAGTATTTTTTTCCAGAAGATTTCATGAAATCAGTTATATATTTATCTGTTCATTCATATTTTAAACATTCACTAATCTATATGGTAGGCTCTATGAGCTAGGAGCTGGGAGGTGCAGAGGTAAGAACTTCTACTCTCTTGGGCAGCTTACATTCTAGAAAGGGAGACTGACAGTTAGTAAATCAAAAAGGCATACTATGAGAAATATGTGGGTGACTGCTGAGTGGATGTTCTTGGGGGAGCTGGTAGAACTTTAACTTAAAGAAACTGGGAAATGCCTCTCTGAGGAGATGACTTTGGTCATAATGTGAATGAGGACTGAAGGTAAGGCAAAGGTCTTGGGGGGAGGCTCTTTCAGGCAGAAGAAGTGAGAATGGGAATGTCCTAGGCTAGTAGGGTCCTTGCAGCTGCAGAGCAGTGAATTCAGGGAATGGTAGGGCAGAAGAGGAGGACAGAGGGGTTTGCAGGACCTTAGCAATGAAATTGTTTTGCTTTGTTTTGTTTTATTTTCCTAAATTGCAATGGGATGCTTTGAAAGTTTTTAATCAAGGAATTAGGAATTTAAAGACACTACCCCTTTGGCTAGTATGAAAAGCTGTAAGGGTGACACAGAAGACCAATTAGCATCAGGGCCAAGTCACGGCTGTGTTTCTTATAGTACCAATGCTAAACAGGTATGTTTGCTCACATGTGAAAATACAGAGAATTCCTAGGGTGATAGAACACAACCTATCTTTGAAGTAATAATCATCTACCAGTAGGCTTAATTCTTCTAGGAATATAATGGGAAATCATATATATTTTTCCTACTCTTTGTAACAAGCAGATGCTTTGCTGAGACTGTTTACATACACCACTTTCTGAAACAGAACCCCATAAATATTGTGCTTATAAATTCTGTATACTTCATCTTCCACAGATATACCTTGAGTTTGTCATTTTAGGAATTTGAAAAGCTTTAATAATCCCTCAGAGAGTGTCAAATACATAATCCATAACTTCTATTAAGAGTCAAGGTGCAGCCGGGCGCGGTGGCTCAAGCCTGTAATCCCAGCACTTAGGGAGGCTGAGACAGGAGAATCGCGAGTTCAAAGCCAGCCTCAGCAAGGGCGAGGCGCTAAGCAACTCAGTGAGACCCTGTCTCTACATAAAACACAAAATAGGGCTGGGGATGTGGCTCGGTGGTCAAGTGCCCCTGAGTTCAATCCCCAGTACCCCC
>CM053404.1:72197803-72246397 GCA_028644305.1 Xerus rutilus
GGCTCAAGCCTGTAATCCCAGCACTTAGGGAGGCTGAGACAGGAGAATCGCGAGTTCAAAGCCAGCCTCAGCAAGGGCGAGGCGCTAAGCAACTCAGTGAGACCCTGTCTCTACATAAAACACAAAATAGGGCTGGGGATGTGGCTCGGTGGTCAAGTGCCCCTGAGTTCAATCCCCAGTACCCCCCAAAAAAAAAAAAAAAAAAAAGTCAAGGTGCTAGAGTTGTGGCTCAGTGGTAGAGTGCTCATCTTGCATGTGAGGCACTGGGTTTTATCCTCAGCACCACATAAAAATAAATAAAATAAAGGTATTGTGTCCATCCACAAATAAAAAAATTTTTTTTAAATCAGAAAATTCTATTTCTGGGGCTGGGTTGTAGCTCAGTGGTAGCACTCTTGCCTAGCATGTATAAGGCCCTGGGTTTGAGCCTCAGCACCACATAAAGATAAATACATAAAATAAAGGTATCGCGCCCATCTACAACTTAAAAAATTTTTTAAATAATATATTCTATTAAATCTTCTGCAGAAACACATTTCTTAAAATATTTATTTTTTAGTTGTGGGTGGACAGAATATCTTTATTTTATTTTTATGTGGTGCTGAGGATCAAACCCAGTGCCTCACGCATGCTAGGCGAGCACTCTACCACTGTGCCATAACCCCAGCCCCTAGAAACACATTTTGTATGGTATTCATGAATACTTTTTTCCTGACATCAGAAAGCCATCCTTAATCTTTTTTTTTTTGTACTAGGAGTTGAATTCGGGCACTTAACCATTGAGCCACATCCCCAGCCCATTTCATATTTTATTTAGAGACAGGGTCTCACTGAGTTGCTTAGGGTCTCACTAAATTGCCGAGGGTGACTTTGAACATGCAATCCTCCTGCCTCATCCTCCTGAACCACTGGGATCACAGGCGTGCACTGCCGCACCCGGCAATCCTTAATCTTAACAACACTGGGCTGTTAGTGACTGACTGAGGCATAGTATGTAAAATTTCACATTACATATTTCTGATTTTAATTAATATAATCTCCTTTTCCCAATTTATAATGTTGAGACATGTAAAAGGGAGTAGAAAGAGTGAAGAAAGTTTGATGGTTTATTTTCATATACTTTAGATGTTCACTTTAAAAATTTTTAA
The DNA here is from genome assembly GCA_028644305.1 of Xerus rutilus. Classification (NCBI taxonomy): domain Eukaryota; kingdom Metazoa; phylum Chordata; class Mammalia; order Rodentia; family Sciuridae; genus Xerus; species Xerus rutilus. The sequence continues at coordinate 72,198,952 of CM053404.1, forward strand.
AACTATGATAAAATTTATAGCAAAATTTATTATTTCAACCACTTCCAAGTGTACCATTCAGCATATTCACAATGCTGTACAACCAACACTATTACTCCAGATCCAGAATATTTTCATCATCTCAAACAGAAACTCGATACTCATTAAGTAATAACCCTCTACTCCCTGCTTTTATCCCATCCTCTTGATAACCTCTATTCTACTTTCTGTTTGTATGAATTTGCCTATTCTATGTGCCTCTGTTTTTGTGTGTGTGTGTGTCTGGCTTATTTCACCTAGCATAATGTTTTTATTGAGACATAATATTTGTATATCTTCATGGGGTAAGTTATAGTAATTTGATACATGTATACAATGTATAATAATCATCAGGATAATAAACATTTCCATATTTTCAAACATCAATCATTTTTATGTGTTAGGGTTTTCATACTCTTCCTTTCTAGTAATTTTGAAATACAGAGTGTTTTAACCTATAATTACTCTACTATGCTAAAGAAGTAATTCCTCTACTCTGTTTTGGTCCCTCATTGAACTTCTTTCTGCCCTCTCCCTTCCCAATGTCTAGTGTACACTATCCATTTTAGCTATTGTGAATAGTGTTGCAATAAACATGGGAGTACAAGTACCTTTTCTGTATAATTTCATTTCCTTTGGATATATTCCCAATAGTGGAATTGGTGGATCATATGGTAGTTCTTAGTATTTTTAGTCTTTTGAGGAATAGCAAAATGTTTTCAAGGCTTATCTGTGCTGTAGCATGTGTCAGAATTTCATTCCTTTTCGAGGCTGTATAATATTCCATTGTGTTTGTGCTGTTTCATCTGTTGAAATACATGAGGACTGGGTTTCTACCTTTTAGCCCTTGTGAATAATGCTGCAATGATCACTGGTATAAAAAATATCTGAGTTCCTGCTTTAAATCCTTTGTGGTGTATATTCAGAAGCGTAATACTTGTCTATGTAAATTCCAAAGAAAAACAGAAAAGGTGTATATACTTAAATATAATTTGTATTCAGAGTTTATCCAAAAAGTGCAAATAGTGCAATGAAGGATGCTGATAAGCTACCCTAACCATTCTAAAATATACCTGGAGTTCTACTGCTTCAAAGTTTTGGGAAATTCCATTTTGATAAGAACTGGTTATTTGGAAAGTTCCCAAAATGAGAACTTATATCTAAGAAATAAAATCTTCCCAATAAAATTTTGCTGGTTTCTTTATTTTCAGTTTCAATGTTTCCCCCCTAATTGATTGACTAGAGTGCCCTCGTGTGTCTGTATGTTAATACTATGGAGGTTTTGAAAAAGATTTAATATTAGAATCATAGAAATGAGAAGAGAATTTAAATATCTCTTTTAAAAAATCAAACATGTCGGGGCTGGGATTATGGCGCAGTGGTAGCGTGCTCGCCTAGCACGCATAAGGCACTGGGTTCGATCCTCAGCACCACATAAAAATAAAATAAAGATATTCTGTCACCTACAACTAAAAAATAAACATTAAAAAAAAATCAAACATGTCAGGTCTCATCCTAAGCACAATTTAAAAAACAAAAATGTTTGAAGGTGATCTAAATTGCACATAGAATAGTATCTAAGATGTATAGTTACAATTTAAAGAATGAAAAACCACATCCTCCTGAGAAAGAATGTATTTCTAGTATCTTAGAAGCCCAAAATACCCTTCATTACACTGAATTACCTGAGCTTATACTTCAAGATAACACTAACCTGAGTTTTATCTTTCCCTTGTTTCTCTTTACAGTTTTAACACTTGTGGTTTTTTCCCCCTAAACAATATTTTGGGGAGTTTTCTTTTGTGTATGTGTGTGTGTATGGTACTGGGGATTCACTGTGAACCTAACAGCTACATCCCCAGCCCTTTTTATTTATTATGTGTTTTGAGACAGAGTCTCCCTAAATTGCCTAGGCTGGCCTCAAAACCAATCCTCTCGCCTCAGCCTCCAGAGTCCCTGGGATTACAAGAATGTCACCATGGCTGCCTAAATTTTACTATTTTAAGCTTTGCATGAATTGAATCCTATTGTATGTATTCCTCTGGGATTTGTTCCTTTTATTCTATCTTTTAAAAAAATATTGATTCATTCATTTACTTTCTTTCTTTTTAATTTAATTTAATTTTAGTTTTTGTACCAGGGATTGAACTCGGGGGCGCTTAACCACTGAGCCACATCCTCAGCCATTTTTTGTATTTTATTTAGAGACAGAGTCTTCCTGAGTTGCTTAGGGCTTCACTGAATTGCTGAGGCTGGTTTTGTACTAGCAATTCTCCTGCCTCAGCCTCCCAAGTGGCTGGGATTATAGGTGTGCGCCTGACTCATTCATTTACTTTGAAATCTTTAGAATAGTCCTTATATGATAGTCCTTGATAGTTTCTAGTTGTCATGAATATGATGTTAGAACATTATCCAAAATGTCACCTTGTGCTTATATGCAACATTTTTTCTATGGTATATGTGAGAAATTCCCTTTTCTTCATGTCCTTGCCAGCACTTGCTTGTCAGATGTCCTCATTTTGGCCAATCTAGAATAAAATGTTATCTTATTGTGGTTTAAGTTTGCATTTCTACGACCATTCATGAGGTTGGGCATTTTTTCATATGTTTTCCTATCACTTGTGTTTAATCTTCTGTGAATACCTGTTTTTTTTTTTTTCTGGCACTGGGGATTGAACTCAGGGGCACTCGACCACTGAGCCACATCCCCAGCCCTATTTTGTGTTTTATGTAGAGACAGGGTCTCACTGAGTTGCTTAGCGCCTCGCCATTGCTGAGGCTGGCTTTGAACTCGCGATTCTCCTGTCTCAGCCTCCCTAAGTGCTGGGATTACAGGCTTGAGCCACCACGCCCGGCTCTGTTTTTTTTTGCCCATTTTTATACTAGATTGTCTCTTCTCAATTCATAAGCATTATTTTTTCTTTGAGGGGGCTATCTTTTTAGAAAAATAGTAAGGTATAGCTGGGCACGGTGGCGCATGCCTGTAATCCCAGCACTTAGGGAGGCTGAGACAGGAGAATCACGAGTTCAAAGCCAGCCTCAGCAATGGCGAGGGGCTAAGCAACTCAGTGAGACCCTGTCTCTACATAAAACACAAAATAGGGCTGGGGATGTGGCTCAGTGGTCGAGCCACTATACCTTGGTATTTTTCTTTTTTGGTACTGGGTTCAATCCCTGGTACCAAAAAAGAAAAATACCAAGTTATAGCATTGTGACAATAAGGTAAACAAAAAAAATAAATTTACTCTTTCAGAGTAATTTTAATTCACACCACTATGTAAATACCACCTATGTTAAAAAAATAATAGAATGTTGCCAAGCTTTCCACTTGCCTCTTTCTTATCACAATACCCTTCTTTCTTGAGTTATCATTCTGACTTTTGTGGTAAGTATAATTATTTCATTACTTTTTAGTTTTATCAGATGAAAATCTTCCTGAACAATATATTTTATTATTACCTGCTTTGAATGTTATAAAAATGGACTCTGAGTATATTCTTTTGTCTTTGGTTACTCATATTCATCATTATGTTTCTGATTCTTGTTGTTTCATGTACGAATAATTTGTAAATTATTGTTACTTTATAGTATTTCATTGTTGTTTAGTAGTTTTGTGATCCCCACTTCCCCCTTGCTGGAGATTGAACCCAGGGGCGCTATGCCACTGGGCCACATCCCCAGCAGTTTTCATTTTTTATTTTGAGACAAGGTCTCAGCAGAAGCTGACCTTGAACTTACAATCCTTTTGCCTTAAGCTTCCCTGGCTAGTTGCTGGGATTTCAGGCCTAGACCAGGCTTATTTAGTAGGTTTTTGTTTTTGCTTTTGTTTTTTGGTACTGGGAATTGAACCTAGGGGTGACTTATCACTATTTTAGCCAGCTTTTTCACTGCTGTAACTGAAAGACCTGACAAGAACAATTTTAGGAGAAAAAGTTTTATTTGAGGGCTCATGGTTTCAGAGGTCTCAGTCCATAGACTGCCAGCTCCATTCCTCAGGACTGGAGGTGAGGCAGAATATCATGGCCAAAGAGTGTGGCAGAGGAAAGTATCTCATCATGGCTAGGATGCAGAGAAAGACAGAGAGACTCCATTCATCAGGAACAAAATATATACCCCAAAGGCATTCCCCCAATGACCTCCTCCTCCAGCCACACCCTACCTGCCTTCAGGTACCACTCCGTTAATCCCTATTAGAGGATTAATTCACTGTTTGGGTTAAGGTTCTCATAACCCAATCATTTCACCTCTAAGTTTTCTTGCATTGTCTCACATATGAGCATCGGAGGGATACCTCATGTTCAAACCGTAACAACCACTGAGCCACATCCCCAGTCCTTTTTATTTGTTTATTTAGTTTGGCACCAGGGATTGAACTCAGGGACACTTAACCACTGAGCCATATTCCCAGACCTTTTTTGTATTTTATTTAGGGACAGGGTCTTGCTCAGTTGCTTAGGGCCCAGCTAAGTTGCTGAGGCTGGCTTTGAATTCACAATCCTGCCTCAACCTCTGAAGCTGCTGCGATTACAGATGTGCTCCCCCTGACTTTTATTTTGAGACAGTCTCCCTAAATTGCTGAGGGCCTTGCTAAAGTGCTGAGGCTGCCCTTGAACTTGAGATTCTCCTGCCTCAGCCTCCAGAGTTGCTAGGATTACAGGTGTGCACCACCACACCCAGTTTGTTTGGTAGATTCTGTATAGTTAGTATACCACAATTGAGCTATTGCAGTGCTGATGGACACATGGTCTGTTTCCAGATTTTTGTTCTTGAGAACAATACTGCTAAGCACATTCCTGTAATGTCTCTGGATACACTTAGGCAAGATTTTCATATATATGTGAAAACATACACACACACACACAAAGGTGTGGAATTGTTAAAGTATGCATACTTCAACTGTACTAAATAATCCTAACCTACTTCCCAAAGTGAGTATTCCAGTTTACATTCTGACCAGCAGTATGTGTGAATTACCATTAGTCTATCAACAATTGCCACTGTCAGAGTTTCTAATTTTTGCCAGTCTAGTGGGAATAGTTTTAAACCAATCAATTAAAACGAATCACTATGGCTTTAATGGGAACTCCTGATTAGTAATGACATTGAGCATCTTGTATGTTCATTGATATTTGGGACTTCATTTTGGGGCGGGGGGAGTGCCAGGGGTTGAACTCAGGGTACTCAACCACTGAGCCACATCCCCAGCCCTATTTTGTGTTTTATGTAGAGACAGGGTCTCACTGAGTTGCTTAGCGCCTCGCCATTGCTGAGGCTGGCTTTGAACTCGCGATTCTCCTGTCTCAGCCTCTGGCACTTCATTTTTAATGCACCTGTTCAGTTATATTACCCATTTTCGATTGGGTTATCTTTTTCTTTAGCTCTTACATATTCTGGATAGTCGCTCTTGTCCATTGCTCACAAATATCTGCTCTGAGTTACGATTTTCTCTTTTATGATGTATTTTTTTTAAATATTTATTTTTTAGTTATAGGTGGACAGAATATCTTTATTTTATTTTTTTATGTGGTGCTGAGAATCGAACCCAGTGCCTCCCGCATGCTAGGCGAGCACGCTACCACTGCGCCATAACCCCAGCCCCTTATGATGTATTTTGAAGGTTCACCTTTTCTTTTCCAGTTTTAATCTAGTCAGATGTATCTTTTTTTTTTTGGTACTGGAGATTGAACTCAGGGGTACTTGATCACTGAGCCACATCTCCAGCCCTATTTTGTGTTTTATGTAGAGACAGGGTCTCACTGAGTTGCTTAGCGCCTGGCCCTTGCTGAGGCTGGCTTTGAACTCGCGATCCTCCTGTCTCAGCCTCCCTAAGTGCTGGGTGGCGTGAGCCACCGCGCCCGGCCCATTTTTTTCTAATTAATGAATTCTGTAGCATATATTCCTACCTACAGGTTATGAAAATATTCCAGTACTTTATTTCCCCAAAGTTCTGCTTTTATTGTTCGTATGTAGGTCTTTGACTCGCTTGAATTTCGTGTGTGCAGCACGGGAAGAATCCAGTTAGTTCACTTCGTTCCTCAATACAGACGGTTTCATCACCACTTACTGAAAAGCCTCTTCTCTCCCCTCATACTCCAGAGGTCCGTATAGGAGTCTATTATTCATTTCGGAAAGATCGATATTTTGCTAAGGTTATTTCTTAACGCTTGTAATTTTCTCAAGAGTTTTGTGTTCGTTAAGGTTTTCATCATTGCGCATGAGAACACCACTTTAACCTTAGTTCACTGGTGAGCATTTAAGGTTAAAAAAAAGAAATAGCTCGCCAGCTAACCGCAGGGATACAAACCAGGGACTCTTCCCTCAGGCTCCGCCCTGTGCTCGACCGCGCACTCCTTTCCCCTCCTAGGCGCAATACGCAGGCGCGCCCTACCCGGGCTCCAGTGCCGCACAATGAAGTGCGCCTGCGTCGGGAGACGCCCCGCCCCGTTCCTGGCGCTGTATAAAGCCTCGCGCTTCTCCTCGCGAGAGACTTCGTGCTCATGCTCGCTGCAGGGGTCGGAGGTCAGGGCGAGCGTCTCGCAGGCCGAAGGAGGAAGATGGCGGTGGAATCGCGCGTTACTCAGGAGGAAATTAAGAAAGAGCCAGAGAAGCCAATTGACCGCGAGAAGGTGAGGACCCCAGTTCTGTGGGGTAAGGGAAGAAGTGGGGTGGGCCCGGCAAGGCAGAGAGGCCCGGCCTATGTGCGGGAAAAGGCGGTGTTTTTGCTCCCGGGGCAGCCGGGAGGCCTCGACGCCTCCTAGCTCCGGATTCACTGCTACTGTTTTAACTTTTGCCCTTCCTTTTCCTTTCTCCCCGAGACATGTCCGCTGCTGCTGCGAGTCTTCACCACCAATAACGGCCGCCACCACCGAATGGATGAATTCTCCCGCGGAAATGTACCCTCCAGCGAGCTGCAGATTTATACTTGGTGAGCGCTGCAGGGGCGAGGTCAAGGAACCTCTTCGTCCACCCGGAGCTTCAGCCTTTGCTAGAGAACAGCTAATGTTCTTTAATGCAAATTTCTCATTTTCTCATGGGGCTTTTAGGTGTGGCTCTCAGAAGTTTTTGCTGTAAGGTAGAAGAGGATTTGCCCATCTTGTAGCTTTTATGATTAATATTGAAAGTTTGATTTGGTAAGAATTGATAGAATATTGCTATCAGCATTATGGCTGCCTAGTACAAAAACAATGTTTAGATGATTAAAATGCAGTAGCGCCCTCGAGGGATTCAGTCGCATAAATGATGCTGAGAAAGGTGGAAGTGATGTTGTTGAGTGATACTTGTTATGCTCAAACAGCATTTCCATTTAATAGCACCAAAAATATAGCACCACCGAAAACCGAGTGATTTCTGCCCTGGAGCTTAGCGGAAAACTTTTGGTGTGTTTAGTGAAAACCGGCATCCAAATGTTTTATATCATCATACCTCTCCTGTGCCCTAGTCCAGACTAGGACTTTACTGTAAGCCCGTAATTGGTGCTTGCTCTGTACAGTTGGTATCATTAACGTTCACATCGTTGTGCAACTACCATTTCTAAAACGTTTTCATCCCAACAGAAGGTGTACCCATTAAGCATTAACTTTCTGTTACCTGCCCCCCCATCCTCCAATCAGCTTTCCATCTATGTGAATTTGGCTGTTGTAGATATTTCATGAGTGGATTTATTACAATGTTTGTCATTTGCACATTGGCTTATTTCACATTGTTTTTAGGGTTCATCCATGTTGTAGCATCCATCCAAATTTCCTTTTCAAGGCTTAGTAATAATATTCCATTGTTATGTGTACCCCATATTTTATCTACTCCTCTGTTGGTGAATGTTCAATCTTTTTTGCAGTTGTGAATGATGCTACTTATGAACATTGGTATATAGATATGTGCTTGCATCCCTGTTGTCTATTCTTTCAGGTTTATACTTAGGAGTGCATTGTTTGGTCATGTAACTTTAATTTTTTGAAGTACCACTAAACTTTTTTACAGCAGTTGCACAACTTACATTCCCAAAAAGGTGTGTGAACTATAAGCCCAGTATACTACAACTTAATCCTTTGAAGATTGGAACTTTGTCTTTTTTGGAAGAGCTTGTTAAATTTATGTACTATTATGATTATCTTTTACAGCAGTGTCATTCAAGGGTAAAAGTTCTATTAAGGTTGATATAACTTAACAGAGAAGAATTATTTAATAATGACTTATTGAAAATTTCTTTTCCAAGATGAAATTGTTTTCCAAAAAATAAGATTTCTAATTTTCTAGGTACGGTGTTCATGTTGAGGTTATAAAGTAAATACTTCCCTTCCTTATAGTGAATGCAGCTTATAGGAGGAGAATGTCATTCCTGTTTCTGTGGAAATTGGTTCTAAAACATCCACGGATACCCAGATCCTAAGATGTTCAAGTTCTTTATAGCATAGTATTTGCATAAAACCTCTGCACGTTCTCTGGTATACTTTTTAAAATCATTAGATTTTATAACATAGTTAAATTTAAATGCTGTGTAAATAGTTGTTATGCTGTGTTGTTCAAGGACTAATGATGAAAAAGTAAGTCTGTACATGTTCAGTACAGGACCAAAATATTTTTCTGAATATTTTCAGTTTGTAATTGGTTGAATTGTGGATGTGGAACCCACAGATAAAAAGGGCTGACCATAAAGTAGGCAGTCCTAAGACCAGGTAAGGAGAAATTAGGAGAAGAGAATCCCAACAGAAGTAGTGTTTGTAGAGTTTAAGGATGAGCCAAACACTGCAGAAGTGGTATATTTCCTGTGCTTGGGTGCTCATGAAACAGGTTATTGGAAGAGAATTACTGACACCTCTTTGTTAGAACCAGTAGGAGAGAGATGTGAAGAAGTTTATTGCAAAGACTTGGCTTAATGTGGCTGGGGGTGCTGGTGAGGCCCCTGGGGCATTAATTTGTAGGCAGGCCCTCTCCAGTAGGAAAGACTGAATCCTTGAATATAAACATGAGCTAATATTGGTCTCTATAACCAGAGTTTCTTTGGGCAGTCTCAAGTCTGCTCTAAAGGCCTTTCTACTGGTTGAGTCAGGCCTACCCAGGTTATATAGGTCAGTCTCCTTAATTTGAAGTCAACTAGTTATAGCCTTTAATCACATCTACAAAATATCTCACAGCAACACCTAAATTGGAATTTGGTTGAGTAACGGGGCTGTAGCTTTGCCAAGTTGACATGTAATACTGAGCCTCACAGTCACACATCAAAAACTTAAGCCCCAAGGGAACACTTCTTACATTCTGTATCTTTGTCCTCAAACTTTAGTAGTCAGAAAGCAATTCTCAGCACTTCAGTTGTTCGCCTGAGAAGATAAACCACAGAGGGTAGAAAGCTGATAGTTCATGTTGTCAGAAGTGATAAAAGGTAGGAACCAAATTCTCCAAGTTGGTTGTGAGCACTATGACAGTATGGAAAATGTTTTAGAAAGGAAAGAGTCCTTTCTGGTATATATGATTAGTATACACTGTTTGGGTCGTTGATACAGAATAACATCCAAATATGAAGTTAAAAGAAGAAGTCACCCCCAAGACAGGACTACCAAGTCTGACCTCAGAGTTTATGCCAACATTAGAGTTCAGTAGGAACAAAGTTAAAATGCCCAGGATATTATAATTGCAGAAGAGAATATGAACTCAGACAAATTAAAATAGGCTACAAAATTAAGAGGAAGGATAACAGTGAATTTTTATCTGAAGTTTTACCGACTGCTTCACTTATACTTGATTTTCTTCTGGTAAAGTAAAAATCATTTTTCATTAAAAGCATAATGTTTATATTATTATATTTTTATGTTTTTGTATTGTCTCAGCATTAATGTATGCTTGACATCTTAGGAAATTATTTTCCTCTAGCACTCTATGAGGAAATATGTGTATGAAGAAATGCTCACAATGGTAATATTGCTGGTTATTCTTGATTGGAGAGATTTGGGATATAATTTATTGCATACTTGCATATGGCTTTTTCTCTTATTTAAACAGTGGGCACATTTCAAGTTGGGAAAGGCAGTTATGCTTAGCTTCTCCCTTGTATGGCTGCATAATGTGGCCTTGACTGGAAAAAACAAACTTTGAAAAACAGATAGGTTGTAGGCAACACATGCAGGGTTAAATAATGAGAGGTTGAAATCAAGCAGCCGTGGCAGGGATGAAGAAAAAATAGATGTTGATCTGTATTTAGGTAGAAAAAGAACTAATAGGAAGGAGATGGGAAGAATTGAACAAACTCAGGATGATGACCTGGCATCTAAATGGGTGATGGGGTTTTTTTTTTGTTTTTGTTTTTTGTTTGTTTTTGTACCAGGGATTGAACCCAGGGGCGCTTAACCACTGAGCCACATCCCCAGCCCTTTTTTGTATTTTGAGACAGAGTCTTGTTGAGTTCCTTGGGCCTAAGTTGCTGAGGCTGGCTTTGAACTCGCAATCCTCCCGCTTCAGCCTCTGGAACCACTGGGGTTACAGGCGAGCAACACCGTGCCTGGCAGGTGATGGTATTTTTTGATAGGAATATTAGAGAAAGGGTGTGTTTTGGGGAGAAGACTATCGAGATGTTACTGGAATATATTGAGAAGGATTTGGGAGCAATAGAAAAAGGAAGATGATGTGGTCATCAGTATAGCTGAAGCCAGTGCTTTGGTGTGGTGGTGATTTTTAGAGTAGAGCTAAACTCAAATGAACGGTTTGATTTGATTTCATGCTTGATGATGTACGTTATAGTTCTCATTCTTCACAAGTCCTTGTGCCATTTTCTAGCATTCTACTGGCAGTGTTGTTTCAGGTTCCAAATCATCCATTTCATTTTCCCACTTGTCATGGAAGAAAACAATATAAAAATGTATACTGGGTGGTTTTTATTTCTAAGATGCTTAGATATAATGATTTTTCCAGATTGTGCCATATTGGCTCAGAAGACCATATTAAGTTCTGAGTTTAAATATTTGCAGGGTAAGAATTTATATTATGAAAAGATCTTGTGATTTGTTTTGAAAATTTCATAGATTGGCTCTAGGACCCTGTTGTGAAATTCATCGTAAGATTCCATCCAAGAAGGAAAACACACTGTACATTTTTTTTTTTTTTTTTTTTTTAGTACTGGAGGTTGAACTCAGGGGCACTCGACCACTGAGCCACATCCCCAGCCCTATTTTGTGTTTTATGTAGAGATAGGGTCTCACTGAGTTGCTTAGTGCCTCGCCGTTGCTGAGGCTGGCTTTGAACTCACGATTCTCCTGTCTCAGCCTCCCTAAATGCTGGGATTACAGACTTGCGCCACCGTGCCCAGCTCACACTGTACATTTTTTATGAAAATACTTCCTTAGTGCATTGATTGTAGGATGCTTTCCAGTTTCTGACATTCTAAATGTGAAAGAGTACATGTCTTAGAAATGACAAAATGCAATTATTTTGTGTATTTGAGTTAATTTGGACTAGCTGCCTTTAGAGGGGTAAGTAACTGAAGCATAAGATGTTATGTAGCAATAGAAGATAGCATATGAAACCTTTAAAATCCCTCTTAATATTTATTTATGGTGCTAGGGATCAAATCTAGGACTTTATGCCTATTAGGCAGATGTTCTACCACTGAGCTACATTTCTAGCCTTAAGAATTTGACTTTAACTCATCACAAACATTGAGCTAGTATAGGAAGTATTTGGAAGCAAATAGTGTTTTTACCTGCTTTAAAATGAAGCTTTAATATAAGACCCTGACATTTTCTAACATAAGCATAACTCAGATACAATAATGACTCATTGTCATTATCCTTGTTCCATTATTGCTGACTGATCATACGTAATTGTCTTTTTAAAAAAAACTTCAGGATGGATGCAACTTTGAAAGAACTGACTAGTTTAGTAAAAGAAGTCTACCCAGAAGCTAGAAAGAAGGGAACACACTTCAATTTTGCAATTGTTTTTATGGATCTTAAAAGACCTGGCTATCGGTAAGTAACTCCTCACTTTTAATTCCTTTAATCTCTTTAGTTTTGGCATGTTTTAATTGATAGGGATAATTCCTATAATGAATTCTCTTCTGTATTATGGAAGGGGGTGTATTTATTATCTTAATATCTGGTTTAGCTTAATACAGTACTGTTTATGAACTGTTGCAAGATAGAGCAAATTCAATCCCATGTTCAGTTTTGTAGTACATACTCAGTTTAATTAATTTGTGGTCCAGTAACAGTTTATTTCCTTTCCTGCAGAGTTAAGGAGATTGGCAGCACCATGTCTGGCAGAAAGGGGACTGATGATTCCATGACCTTGCAGTCGCAGAAGTTCCAAATAGGCGATTATTTGGACATAGCGATTACCCCTCCAAATCGAGCACCACCTCCTTCAGGGCGTTTGAGACCATATTAAATTTTATTTACTATCTCTTGAATTTATTTTTCAGCCAGTTATGTAAAATAAACTTACATACTCTTTCCTCCCCTGATTTTTGCCATTAAGCCTTTAAATTCTAAGAAAATTGTAATGCATCTATTTAGGAGTTAGATTTGGATGTGCTGTGGGGTATGAATATTAATAGAAAGTCTGTATGTTTCACACCTCTGTAAAATATGAAGAAAAGTGCTCTTAGCATTCTGTGTAAAACTATTGTTAAATATATGTGTACAATCAGTCTGAGTATAAAAGTCAGTGGAGGCATGGGAATAGGATTTCATCTCTTATATGAAGGTTATACAAAGTGTAGTGCAGGTGGGTATTTTAAGTCCCAAAGGTGCAGAATAAAAATACCATGAGATTGTATGAAATTTAGCATAAGTTTGTGGTGTAGACTAGAGTATGCAGTTAGAAAAAGGGCCTGTGACAGGCAGCAGGGGCTGTTTGGAATGGTATGAGCTGAAGCAAGTTGAAGGAATTGTGTTGGAAGACATGGCCTGCCTTGGTTTGGGTGCAACGACACAGGTTAGAGAATAGTGCCATGGTGAGGACGTTTATGCTTTAAAATGGAGGCTAGGACATTTTGAAGGCAGGAACCAGTACTGAGGAAATAAGGGTTAGAACTTAGGGTAAAGGTAGGAAGATTTATCTTAAAGATCTGAAAAATGGAGGAAGGGATGAAAAAAGAATCTTACATAGCCTGTTATGTGCTGGGGACTAGTGTGTGTATGGTTTTGGAGGCATTATAGCACAGTGATCAAGACCAGTGCACAAAGTATTTAAATTCTGATTGCACTAGTAGCTCTGCAACCTTGGACAAATTACTTGAATCAAGTCTCTCTCCTCCCTCCCTCTCTCTTTTTTTTGTGTGTGTGGTTAATGGAGACACTAGTCCATAGGATTGTGGAAGTTAAAAGACCTAGGATAGTACTTGGTAGATAAACAGTACATACTGGTTATTAGCCAGAAAGTGGAATTTAGTTAAAACTGGAACCTTTTTTTTTTTTTTTTTTTTTGGTACCAGGGATTGAACTCAGGGCTACTCAACCACTGAGCCACATCCCCAGCCCTATTTTGTGTTTTATGTAGAGACAGGGTCTCACTGAGGTGCTTAGCGCCTTGCCGTTGCTGAGGCTGGCTTTGAACTCGCGATTCTCCTGTCTCAGCCTCCCTAACTGCTGGGATTACAGGCTTGAGCCACTGCACCTGGCTTGGAACCTTGTCTTAATGTAGTGTTTGATTCTCCTTTTGAAGTTTATAAACAGTATGACAATGTGAGAAAGCCTAATTACTTTTAGTCTGACAGAAAATTGAAATCCTCAAATGAAAAAAGTGCTAGTAGTCTGAGTAAATGAGTTTTATCTTGTGCATATAAAAGTCATTTAAAATCTGATGATTCCATGGAATTGGTGGCCCTGTTGCAGTGAGTCCACGGTTGCAGACGAACCTGGAACCTAAATCTTAGTGGTTCTTCGACGCTGTGCTTTACTCCAAACCCTTAGCTTGTATACGCATTCAGACTAGATGGACCTGAGTTCCTCTTTGGAGAATAGCCATGATTACCTTCCCGTTTGTGGGGAATGAAGGGGGAAATACATAGATCCAAAGGGTGGGAACCATATTAAGGACCTTCAGATGCCAATTTTTTCATATGGTGTGACCCCTTATCTTACAGGAGCTCCCCTGTTAATGTTATTTTCTCACTAGTTTAAAATAAAGTGGTTTAGCTGGTTTGCCCAATTCTATCCTCTGTTGGTTCCAACATGAAATTTTTCCTTTCAACATTTCAGTTTTCTACCGAAAGTATAAGTTCAAGGATACCTAGTGAGTTTGTTATTGATTGTAATACTAAGAATTAAGAGTTAGTCCTTGTTTTCCTTTGACTTTGCTAAGAAAGTATGGCTTTAAGTAATAACTGAGCTATTTTCTCAGAAATAGAAGTGGTCACCATAACAGCATCTTTCTTAGTGCTTTAGTATCTTATCTTCCCTGTCTCAATTGCTAATAGGTTTTTAGAGTTGAAATTTTTCCTTTAGAACATGTGATTTACAGTATATGACATTCCATGTCTTTTCAGTCTTCTCTGTGTCTAAAACTGGAATGGTTATTTATGCCCATACTCATTGACTCAGGTAATGTTTCAGAGATCGGTTGTGTGTGTGTGCATGCATATGCATGTAAGGGGCAAGTATGAGTGGGGAGAGAAAAAGCTATTAAACTGTTAGGCCAAGTTTAAAAAATTTTAAACTCTTGTTATTCTTTAATAAAGAGCCAAATTCAGCCTACCTATTTGTGTTCAATCAAACACAAATTCCAGACTTGGTTTTTGTGAAACTGAGAAAGGGAACACTCTAAAACCAAGCTTATCATAATTATGATTTAGGTGCTAAGCTGTGCCAAATACTTTGCCAGGGAACAACTTTAACCAGGCATTAATCATTTAACCCTTTTAGCTGAGATGCAGTGACCATATGGGTTCCATCTTTTGATGAGATTGATGCCTACTTGAACATCTCTGAAGTGTGAAGGCATATGGATGGGATTAGTTAGCCAACAACAATTCAGTTGAAACACATTTTAAGAAATGTGTTCTTTCAGTTTCCTTTATCCTCAGTTCTTTAGTCTGTCTTCCATTCATTGACACTGTTCTTATAGTGAAATTATTACCGTCAGTGATAAAATGCTGCCAAGATAGTCATCGAAAATAAATGGACCTGCTTTATTCAAGTTTTATATACAAACCACAAATATCTATCTTAAGATATCCATGGTTTGTTTCCAGAATGAGTAAAGAATAGCCAAATGGAATCTCTCTGCTTTGTCTTTGTCTTTGATTGATTAGAAACAGGTTGTTTTTGCTAATAGCTGCAATTTGCCAGGGTCTGCAGTGAAACAAGCATGAAGGAAGCACATTTATTCTGTCAGAACCAAATAATCATGACTAGGAACCAATTTATGAAGACATTCATGGATATTTTTTCCTAATTAAAAATATTGCTAAGGCTAGCTAGGAATAAGCTAAATCCTAAAAGCAATTTCAATACTGTAAAAGTAATTTTAATAAGCAAAAAGCTTTAGCCTAGGAATGTTATGCAGACTTTATTGCAGAAGGGTATTGTAATGACATCTGTACCCCATAGGGCAGTTGGAAGGAGTCAGTGAAGCATTGAAAGCCTGATGAGCGATAAACGTTTGCTGCTTTTTTTTAATTGCAAAGAAAGCTTTAGTCAATGAAAGTGTAGTACTTGGGATTTCCCAGAGAATGCACGATACACAGAAACTGTAGTTTTAGACTGGCTTTGCAGTTGTTTCTGCTCCAAGAGTTACATCTCACAATCTTCTAAAATTGCTTTTATTAAAGTTTTTAAATCGTGGCAATAAACAATAATATATCCTTAATACTGCTTTTTATAAAAAAAAATTTCAGCTGAGAATTAAAAATGTTTTGGCTGTTATAAACATGTTTATCATTCCGTAACTAGTATTGCTGTCATTGGCTGTAAGATCAGAATAGATTTTAAAAACACTAAAAAGGATAAAATAGCCCCGTTATTTGCCTGTAGCAAATGTTTGTTTATGTCTACATTTCCTCACTATCATTCTAATTTTAAAAGTCACATCCAGCTGGGCACAGTGGTACGTGCCTGTCAGGAGATTGTAAGTTCAAGACCAGCCTCAGCAACTTGGCAAGACCCTGCGTCAAAATAAAAAAGGACTGGAAATGTGGTTAAGTGCCCTGTGTTCAATCCCTGGTACCAAAAGAAAAAAAGTCACATTCAAAGGATTAAGGCAAAATCATTTCTGAATTTCTCAGTTGTGAAAAATGTCAATATTTTGATCTAGCAAACAAATCTGAATTCTGATTGCTATGCAAAATAAAAGACAATTGGCTTTTTTTTTTAATATTATTTTTTAGTTGTAGATGGACACATATCTTTATTTTTATGTGGTGCTGAGGATCGAACCCAGTGCCTCACTCATGCAAGGCAAGCGCTCTACCACTGAGCCACAACCCTAGCCCCGACAATTGGCTTTTCAATTAACTTTGTAGTTCAATTGCATACAGGCAACATGCTACATATGCAAAAATTATTACCTAAACTATAGGCATTAAATACTGAAAAATAAGGTTTATTAGTTTATTTAACAGTATGGGAAGGTCACACCATTCTAGTGCAATTGGGAATTCAAGAATATTGGAGTGTGTTTGAAGGGATCTCTAAATCTGACCTCATTGATATGCTTTTCAGTAAACTGATCTGGGCCACTCAGCATGGCATTTATTGTATCTGTTAGTGCATGTTCTCCTTTTTACAGTAAATTCATGACCATCAAGTCATATCAATTATCATGGCCTTCATAGCCACTTCTCCATCCATTATGTTCCTATGAAATAGGAAATTATGTTCCTGCCTTGGTTCCACAACAGGAACTTTAGTTGTTTTTCATCAACCCCACAGCCACTATAACCGGGCGCACTTCACATACTTAAGGGCTACCTGCCCTCCTCACCCGCAACTGCCTGCCTTTGTGGGTTCTGAGTCAGTGGAAGGAATTACCTCTGCTGGGTCATAGCTGCTTGCTTTTTTCAAGGGAGAGAAAAAGGTATATGTGTCTCTTGGTGCTTTTGGCTGTTCAGACTTTATAATCCTACAATTAAAATTAGCCCAATTACAACCAACTCCTAAGACAATGTAACAGAATTTGATGAAATTAAAGCAATTTAAATTGTGAATGAGGTGAAATTCGTTAGGGATTTTTAAAATCTCTGAATTGTAAATAGTAATTATTGGAAAGTGGCAGAGAACTTAAAATAATCCTGATTACTTTAAACCCCACCCTGTCTTGGCAGAAGCATGACTATCTTAGGTACCAGGTGCTGTGGACCTAACAATCACAAAGATCAGATACAGATCTTTCCTCAGAAAACCTTACAGTCTAGCAGGGTGGAAAGAAAATTATGATAAAAGGTAGACAGAAAAGTGTGATGAGAAACAAATTGCTACTGAAGGGAGGACAACAAAAAGTATTCTGGGGATGGCACTTGAGCTTGTCCAACTCCTGAAAGACGAGGGGGATTTATAGTCCAGAATGAGGATCCAGCATGAACAAAAAAGGAATTGAGTTCATGCACCTTTATGTACTGTTGCTGGTTCAACCCAAGGAGGTAGCAATGACAAATGCTATTGGGATAATCAGGGTGAGAAGTGGGGTAATGGCAGAGGGTAAGGTACATCTGAGATTGAACTGGAGACCATCAGGAAGGCTTGGCAAAAAACAAGACTTGGGGTGGGAAATGGGAAAGAAACGTGAATCATTAAAGCTTCAATTTCCTCATCTGAAAAGTAAGATGCTTACTTCAACTTTAAGAATTAAATAGGGTGAAGAACCATGCCTTGTACAGTAAAATCTCAGTAATTATTTGATGTTATCACTAATTCATTAAATAAACATGCTAGGTACCAGGGTAATGAACAAAGCAAACAAGGTTTTTACTCATCAAGCTTGTAATCCAGTGGGGCAGAAAACATTAAATAAATGTACACTCAAATAAATATTACAAATTCTAACAAATGCAAAAGCCAAACAAAAACAGGTGCCAAGAACTAAGACGGGGGAAACAGCCTGTAATCTCAGGGGTTTGGGAGGCTGAGGCAGGAAGATTACAAGTTCAAAGCCAGCCTCAGCAACCTAGAGAGGCGCTAAGCAACTCAGTGAGACCGTCTCTAAATAAAATACAAAAATAGGGCTAAGGATGTGGCTCAGTGGTTGAGTGCCCTTGACTTCAATCCCCAGTACCAAAAAAGGGGACGGGGGATACTTTATACTGGCAGGATACATAAAGTTTTTGATAAAATGACATTTAATCTGAGGCTGGGGCTGAGTGGTAGATTGCTTGCCTCGCACATGTGAGGCACTGGGTTCGATCCTCAGCATCACATAAAGATATAAAGATATTGTGTCCCTCTACAATGAAAACAATAAAAAAAATTACATTTAATCTGAGATCTGATAAACATATCATCCAAGGTTGAAATAACAAGTTCAGTTAGTTTAATCAGAAGGACTTTTATGGGTCACTTAACAGGAAAGTCCAGGGTTAGAGCTAGCTGGTGTTAGCCTGATTGACCATTGGGTCATCACACCTCAGTCTTCTTGTTGGGGGTCCTGTGTGGATTCCCTGCTTGGCAGGCTGTTTCTGTAGTAAAAAGCAGCTCCAGTTGTTTCTCCACCTCCAGAAAAGAAGTGTGCTGCTCTTTTCTCCAGGCCCCTTTGCTTTCACTGAGTGGCTTGGGGCATAGCCTGTCACTGACTGGCAATGGTGAGGGATTGTGATTTTGCTTAGAGCTGGGTTCTAAGTTCCAATGTGTGCAAGGTCCTGAGGCAGGAAGAGTGAGGAAAACAAAGACAGACAGTGGTGGTATGGCTAGGGTACCACTGCAGGAGGGAGAAGTCAGCTGGGGTCAAATCAGAATACTGGATTTCAAAATTTCAAAATTTCAAAATCACAGCTATGTGAAGGCATGTTTGAAGGATCCCAACATTTGAATCTTGAGCTGGAAGCATCACCATTATAAGTAACAAGCTAGGACCATAGAAGGAAGGAAATAAAGATTTAGAAAAAAATAAATTTTGAACAAAATAAATTTGAAGGCCCAAGGCCATCATAAAACAAATGGAGCTCCCTTGTAGGCAAATGCCTAAATCTTTTTTGTCCATCTTTTTTTTTTTAAGTTGATGATGGACCTTTATTTGATTCATTTACCTTTATGTGGTGCTAAGGATTGAACCCAGTGCCTCACACATGCGAGGCAAATGCTCTGCCACTGAGACACAATCCCAGCCCCTAGTCTTTATGCTCCATATCCCTCTAGAGTGGCAGTTCTGTTTCTCCTCCCTTCATTAACAAGACCTCAAAACAGCAGTCTAAAGCCATCATTGTCTACTCCTCACCCCTGTCCTCTTAGGCCACCAGACTTCACTTGCTAGTACTGCACCAAAATTAGTGTTGTTAAACCAGCTTTGCCCAATCTAGTGATCAATCCTCAGTCCTCTTTTTACTTGTGAAGTATTAAAATAATTGACCATTTTCCCCAGCTTCCTTATGCTAGATCATTCTGCCTCTTTGCACCCTCTTCCTACTCATTCCTTCTTCAGCAATCTCATCCCGTTCTGTGCATTGTTACACACACAGTAAGTATTGAATGAAAAGCAGATATGAATTTCAGTTATCAGCATACATAAGGTGGACTATAGCTTTACCTTGAAAGTAATATCTTGGACACTACTATATGTAGCAAAAATTACACTTAAAACTAATAATTCCTAGGCAAGAAATAAATCAGGTTTTAGTGACAATTTTATGACAAAATTAACACAGGTCAATGTTACAATGTCACAGGTCTTTCGTATGATTTTCAAAACAATTATAAGAGGGTAATCTTTACCATATTGAATTTCTTAAAGCCAAGCCTTTGAAGCACCTAGTCATACATGCCAACTAATCTCAAGTTTTTAGCTGGTTTCCACAGTATGATAGATCCTTATTTTCCTGTTGGCTGTAATTTGAAAAGTTCTTTTCAGTTTTTAATCAGATGAATCTTGGGCTTGATGGCTGGGGCAGTTTGAATCTGTCAGGTAGTTCTAAAGGCTCCTATAGCCCTAGCCAATGGTACACAGGAGGCCTGTGGGCACAGGTCCAGACACTGGAACCTTCCAGAGAGTGAGGTTCAGGATCTGATGAGTGGCCAAGCTGGAGAGTAGAACTTGAAAGGTCAGCTACCATGTAGTAGAAGGAGCTGATGTGAGAGAATGAAAGCAAAACACTGCAAAACACAGAGACAAGAAAACAAACACTAAGAGTGGTGAATGCTTGACTTCAACTAAGACTTCTTTCCTTCTCCACTGATTGACAGTGCAGTTACCTAACCTGGTAATTCTCCTCCTTTTTCTAAGTTTAAACTATGTTTCTGTCATCTGCAAATAGCAGTAGGTGTAAAAGAGCACTTATTAAACAAAAGATATAAATGACTTTGACAGTCATGAGATGACAGAATGGCAGAGCTAGCAGACAGCAACTGCCACCTGGCCATGAGAAGATCAAGTGTGATGTGTAGCAAACTAGTGTCTACATTTCTAAAATTATCTGTCTTATACTCTGCTATTATTTAAGCTACTCTGATAGATTAAGTGGGACAATTTACCATTAAGTGACTGAACTACATATCAATCAGACTAAGCTTAAACCAAATCAAAATTTCATAAAAAGTATAATATTATGACATCAATGTCCATATTCCTCTTTAAAACTGGTCAGTTTTTAAAAAGGAAAGAAGGGAATTAAAGTGAGTCCAGCTGTGCTTCCATCTTATTCTGTTCAGTTTCTAAAATGGAGAAATCCACTAGAGTTTCTACAAAGATACAAATAAACATTAATAGCCTCCAACAAAACAGATGACACAACACTGGCTGCATATTTTATACTTATAAAATAGTTGGGATTAGATTCCCACTGATAGTATCAAACTTGATAATTTGGGACCCTGAGATTCAAGAATAACAAATTCTATGTCAAAACGAAGAGACAAGCTATTAGCCTAAGCTGGCCAATGTTGACTATAAACTATTTTTCAATACCATTCTAATACTAGTTTTAAAATGTCTTCTTCAAATAATGCATTTTTTAATTCTTATTTTTTAGGGATACTGAGTATTGAACTCAGGGGCACTCGGCCACTGAGCCATATCCCCAGCCCTATTTTAGTATTTTATTTAGATACAGGGTCTCACTGAGTTGCTTAGTGCCTCCTTTAAGGCTGGCTTTGAACTCACAATCCTCCTGCTGCAGGCTCCCGAGCGCTGGGATTACAGGTGTGCTCCACCATGCCCGGCCCACATATTTTCTTTAGAACAGTAGCATACTCACTTTCACCAGTTTTCTTTGTCACCAGCATCTCGGATATTCTGTCTTTCATATTTGAGGAAACCCCTCCTGGGTGGTACTGCCTTCACTGCTACTGGAGTAGCTAGGTTTGAGTTGTATTTTGACAAAATCTAAAACAAAAAGCAAATTTTTTTTTCTATCTAGTCATATGAGTAACATAACATCAAGATAGAAGATGTTAGAAGATATTCAAGAAAAGCCATGGAAAATTTAAAGATAAAGGTTATTTAAAACAATTTTATCTTTCTTAGCAGTACCTGCAGACATTCAACAGCAATGAAAACATGGAGATATTAGAAATTTAACTGGATGTAAAGGTTTGAAAGGCTTCTAAAATGCACTCTTAACTGAAAATGCAAACAAGTACCAATACACCCCAAAAGCAAATTAAGCCTTTACAAGCTGTTAGGGAAAACATAAAGGAAAAATCTGAAACAATGTTTAAAAGAAAGATCTTCAGTTACAAAGATCAGGGGACTCTGAAATATCAGCAGCCTTTTCTTATGTAAAGAAGTGACATTAAAGCTGGGCGTGGTGGTCCACACCTGTAACCCCAGCAGCTCGGGAGGCTAAAGCATAAGGATCATGAGTTCAAAGCCAGCCTTGGCGAAAGTGTGGTGCTAAGCAACTCAGTAAGACCCTGTCTCTAAATAAAATACAAAAAAAGCGCTGGAGATGTGGCTCAGTGGTCAATCCCTATAACTGTCCTCCCTCCCCTGGCAAAAAAAAGAAGTGACAAGGGGTTGGGGTTATAGCTCAGTGGTAGAGCACTTGCCTTGTACATTAAGGTACTGGGTTCAATCCTCAGTACCACATAAAAATAAATTAATAAAGATAATTTGTCCATCTACAAATAAAAAAAATAAGATATATATTTTTTAAAAGTGACATTAAATACAGGGCTTTGTTCCTTTCAGAGAGAAATGAGAATAATAAACCATGAGGAACATGCTATATTCCTTTCTCATTCAACCTACTATATGTATTGCTCAGAAAAGCAGAAAAGACAGGATAACAAATAATTAAATATCTTCTTAAGATGAGTCCATTCTGATAATATTTAGGTATTTTCCCAAGTGGTTATCCTTCTTATGGCTTTTCTTTTTTTAAGAATATTTTTTAGTTATACATGGACACAGTATCTTTATTTTGTTTCCTTATTTTTATGTGGTACTGAGGATCGAACCCAGTGCCTCACATGTGCAAGGCAAGCGCTCTGCCACTGAGCCACAACCTCAGCCCCCTTATGGCTTTTCTTAAGCCAAGAACACTTCTAGAATGGTTATTGACAATTCCACGTGCCAGCTGGGCATGCTGGTGCACACCTGTAATCCCAGTAGCTTGGGAGGCTGAGGCAGAACGACTGCAAATTCAAAGCCGGGCTCAGCAGCTTCTGAGGCCCTGAGCAACTTGGTGAGACCCTGCCTCAAAATAAAAAATAAAAAGGGCTGGGGATATGACTCAGTGGTTAAGTGCCTCTGGGTTCAGTCCCTGGTTATAAAACAAATAAAAATCTACGTGCCTAAGCAATACCTGCCAAACACTCTTACTTCTGTTAAGAAAGAGGAGTGTCAAAGAAATCACACTGGTTATTTAGTACAGCTGACAGTTAACTCTAGTTAGTAGACTAGTGGTAAATGTTATTTACCAAGAATCAGATATTTACAGGTAAACCAGTGTTTCTCAAGCTGAAGCCCAAGAAGCCTCAAGTTCCACGAAACTGATACGTAATTAATGATACCCTGCTCTGAAGAATTGAGAATGAATGACATTTCTAACTTTGTCTGCAGCACTTCCAATGGAATAATGGTCAACATGGAAACTGCAGCTGAACAACATTGGAGTTAATATTATACATTTCAAAGGTACAGAGAAAAATGCCCCATATCACTAAAAATGTGGGAAGCTCCCTAAAAATGTGTGAAGTTGCTGGTTTATACTAAGTTCAGAAACCAGGTGTTCTTAGAAGGGCCTATGTGTCAACAGCCTGATGACAAGACAGCTTACATGCAGTTTCAGGTCTTTATATCAGAAAAAAAAAATTGTCTTAAAAAATAACGTGGAGCTCTATATAAGCTGAGAAAGCATTTGACAAAATACAGCGCCTCTTCATGTTCAAAACACTAGAAAAACTAGGGATAGCAGGAATATACCTCAACATTGTAAATGCCATCTATGCAAAATCAAAAGCCAACATCATCCTCAATGGGGAAAATTTGGACATTCCCCCTAAAAATGGGAACAAGACAGAGATGTCCTCTTTCACCACTTCTATTCAACATTGTCCTTAAAACTCTAGCCAGAGCAGTTAGCAGAAGAAATTAAAGGGATACGAATAGGAAAAGAAGAAGTTAAACCATCATTATTTGCCGATGACATGATTATTAGAGGATCCAAAAAATTCTATCAGAAAGCTTCTAGAATTAATAAATTCAGCAAAGTAGCAGGATATACAATCATCACCCATAAATCAAATGCAGTTCTGTACATCAATGATGAATCCCTGGAAAGAGAAATTAGAAAAACTACTCCATTCACAGTAGCCTCAAAATAAATAAATAAATAAATAAATAAATAAATAAAATACTTGGGAATCAATTTAACAAAAGAGATGAAAGACCATTAAAATGAAAACTACAAAACACTAAAGAAAGAAATTGAAGAAAACCTTAGAAAATGGAAAGATCTTCCATGCTCTTGGATAGGCAGAATCAATATCATCAAAATGGCCATACTACCCAAAGTGTTAGACAGATTCGATGTGATTCCAATTAAAATCCCAACATCATTCTTTATAGAAATAGAAAAAGCAATCATGAAATTCATTTGGAAAAATAAGAGACTCAGAATAGCCAAAGCAGTCCTCAGCAAGAAGAGTGAAGCAGGAGGCATCACAATACCAGACCTTAAAGCTATAATAACAAAAATGGCATGATAATTGGCACCAAAATAGACATGTAGATCAATGGAATAGAATAGAAGACACAGAGACAAACCCACATACAGTTCTCTCATACTAGACAAAGGTGCCAAAAACATACATTGGAGAAAAGATAGTCTCTTCAACAAATGGTGCTGGGAAAACTGGAAATCCAAATGCACCAAAATGAAACTAAATCCCTCTCTCTCACCATACACAAAAGTCAACTCAAAGTGGATCAAGGACCTAGGAATTAGATGACAGACCCTGCGCCTGAGGAAAAATTAGGCCTGAATCTCCATCATGTCGGATTAGGCCCCGACTTCCTTAACAAGACTCCTAAAGCATAAGAAATAAAAGCAAGAATCAATAAATGGAATGGATTCAAACTAAAAAGCTTCTTCTCACCAAAAGAAACAACCAATGAGGTGAACAGAGAGCCTACATTCTAGGAGCAAATTTTGCCACACACACATCAGATAGAGCACTGATCTCCAGGATATATAAAGAACTCAAAAAACTTAACACCAAGAAAACAAACAACCCAATCAATAAATGAGCTAAGGAGCTGAACAGAAACTCCTCAGAAGAAGATATACAATCGATCAACAAATATATGAAGAAATGTTCAACATCTATAGCCATTAGAGAAATGCAAATCAAAACTAAGATTTCATCTCACGCCAGTCAGAATGGCAGTTATCAAGAACATAAGCAACAAAAGTGTTGGCGAGGATGTGGAGGAAAAGGCACACTCATACATTGTTGGTGGGACTGCAAATTGGTGCAACCAATCTGAAAAGCAGTATGCAGATTTCTTAGAAAACTTGGAATGGAATCACCATTTGACCCAGCCATCCCGCTCCTCAGTCTATACCCAAAGGACTTAAAAACAGCATACTACACTAACGCAGCCACTTCAATGTTTATAGCAGCTCAATTCACAACAGCTAAACTGTGGAACCAACCTAGATGCCCTTCAATAGATGAATGGATAAAGAAGCTGTGGTATATATACGCAATGGAATATTACTCAGCATTAAAAGAGAATACAGTTATGGCATTTGCAGGTAAATGGATGGAGTTGGAGAACATCCTGCTAAGCAAAGTAAGACAATCCAAAAAAACCAAAGGCCGAATGTTCTCTCTGCTAAGTGGATGCTGATCCATAATGTGGGAGGTGGCACGGGAAGAATGGAAGAACCTTGGTCAAAGAGGAGGGAAAGGAGGGGATGGGATATGGGCGTAGGAAAGATGGTAGAATGTGATGGACAACAATGTCCTAGGTTCATGTATGACTGCACATATAGTGTAATTCTATATTGTGTACAAGAGAAATGAAAAATTGTGCTCCGTTTGTGTACAATGAATCAAAATGCAGTCTGCTGCCATGTAAACCTAATTAAAATAAAAATAAATAAATAACCTGGAGAATATCTTCTGGAATTACAGTTACTTCTGGGGGTGTAGGTGTTCTAAGCAGATTCTCATAAGAAGAAACTGTAGGAGAAGAGGGATCCACAAAATTCTCAAAGCACTCATCTGAATTTAAAACTAGTGGAGTATAATCTTTAACTTCCACATCATTTGATGAACTATTTATTTTTGATAATGGATAATTTGTAGATACCTAGAAAAGAAAAATAAATCGTTGAATTATGGCAGTAATTAAAAACTGAAAATTCTGTTGGGGTCTCTAAGTAAGCCTCTCAATGACCTTCCCCCTCCCATAAATGTGTTCTAAACAAAATTGAGGAAGACAAGAAATGGCATATACAGGACAAAATATCATCTTCATTACCAATAAAAGCTTACTGTAAGAACTGAAAGGAATGTTGACTAAACCCCAGATTTCAGGCAATGCTAAACTGGGCCAGATGAGAATCCTAGCATGGATAAGCAAAAGTGTTTGTACACACCCTCAGCAAGCAGGGTCACTCCCAAGAAGAAGAAAGCAGATATGAAGTAAGCTCAGTTTGCAGTTTTCATGCTAAATTAACTACCTGGGTAAGTAACTCCATCTCAGAGCCAGAAATATTAATAAAAAAAAGATGCTAGAAATATCAGGTTAGCAGGGTGCCTTCCACATGAATAGAAACATAAGAAGTAAATTAATTATAAATGGCCAAGTGCCAGCAGACCGATAATCTGATACTTGAACTGACAACACAGCGCTGTGTTTGTCTACAGCTGCACTGGCCAATATTTAAGGCTGTGAAATAAATTTAAATTAATTAAAATTAAACAGTCTTAAGAAATTAAAAATTAGTTCCTCAGATCAGTAGCCACATTTTAAAGGCCCAATAACTACATGTAATTAGAGGCTACCATATTTAAAATTACAGTTTACAATACTTTCCATCATTACAGATGGTTCTGTTGGATATCCCACTACAGTAGTAGTTGTCTAAAATACTGGTTGTCTTAAGTGTTCATACTGACTCTAAAGAGTTATAAGGTTGGGCTGAGGATGAAGCTCAGTTGTAGAGCACTTGCCTAACATGCTTGAGGCCATGGATTTGATCCCCAGCACTACAAAAACAAACCAAAAATAATAAAGTGGTAAGTTTTGATTATAGTAAATGTGTTAACTAGAAAAATTTGGAGAGAAAAAAAAAACCATTAAAACACCCATAAATCTGTTGCCCAGAGAACTACACATAGGTATATTTCTACTCATTCATCTTTAAATAAAATGTGTGTATCAGTGTGTTGTATATACAACACATACATGTCATTTTTCATATAATTAAAGATTTCTTGAAAATACTCTTTTAATGTGTTTTCAAAACATGACAGTTAACACCAGATTTTATGGATCTACCTTACTGAGTTCTGCTTATTTTTCACTTGATATTTTAATTTGTTTCCTTTTTCATATTTCTTTCTATAACTTGTTATAAATCTTTGTCCCAGGTGGCTTTAGAACAAATTCTGACACATGATTAAAAGGTCTAAAATTTGTCTAAAGTTCTTGATCTATGCTGGTAAAACACCCTCTAGAAATACATTGTAAATTCTCCTGAGAGCTGCATTTATCTAAGTTTTTAAAACACACTGTTGAAAACATCTTGGGAATGGGGAGAGGGTTACCAAGGAACACAAGAAATCTTTTAGGGATGATGCATATATTCTTTTTTTTGATTGTGGTGGTAGTTTTATAAATGAATACATGTGTCAAAATCTAATTCTATATTCCAAATATATGTAGTTTATTTCATGTCAATTATTCCTTCCTAACACTGATTTAAAAATACGTAAAGATCCCATAACTTTGTAAGGAAGGAAAACAAAATCCTAGATTTTATGTGGGTTAGAAAACAAACAAAAACAGACCATTTGAGTCTGGAAGTAGTATCTAAGTCATTAAGAAAAAGATTGGAGCTTTCAATTCTATGGGAATTTACCATAGCTGTGCTGTTCTTTGTAGAAGGAATTTTCAAACCAGGAGTGCAGAATGTAGGTGCCAATGGGGAATTCGTACACTCGACATCTAGAAGACACACAAAATGTTCATGAAAATAAAGATTTGAAAATAAATTGAAGATTTCAACTTTTAAGTGTTGTCAATATAATTTGTGATTTTTTTTTTTGTGGTGCTGGGGACTGGAATTCAGAGCACTGTGCATGCTAAGTAAGCACTGTGCCATTAAGCTACACCCCCTCATCCATGTGCTTTATTATTAATAGCTTAAAAAATGTAAGTATAAGCTAGGTATGGTGGTGCATGCCTGTAATCCCACCAACTCAGGAGGCTGACTGAGGCAAGAGGACTACTGAGGCCAGTCTCAGCAACTTAGTGATACCATGTCTTAAAATAAAAAATAAAAGGGGCTGGGGATGTAGCTCAGTGACAAATCGTTCCTGGGTTCAATTCCCAGTACAAAAAAGAAAAGGAAAAAGAAACAATGCTCAGCATCAAAATAAAATACAAAATTGAAGAAAAATAACTGTCAATCTTTACCCAACTAAATTATCATTCAAGGATGAGTTTAAGCCAAGTGTGGTGGCACACACCTGTAATCCCAGCAACTTGGGAGGTTGAGGCAGAAGGATCCAAAGTTAGCCTTGGCAATTTAGTGAGAACTTGTAAAAACTTTATAAAAAATAAAAAGGATTGGGGAATATAGCTCAGTGGAAGGGTGCTTCCTGGGTTTGATCCCCAGTACTACCAAAAAAAAAAAAAAGGCAAAAAAACTTCCCAGCTAAACCCAAAAGAAATGAGTGGGCTATAACAAACAACATAAACACAGAAAGCTATAAACAAACTACTGCATATTATTAAGTATGGACTGTGACAATGGTAAATGGTACTCTTGTGGGATAAAAATAGGGTCAAACCAAAATAAAATAACTCTTAACAAAGTTCCATTTAACTAGATTACTTTTTTCCACTCCCCCTATAAACACATTAACTGTAATATACTAAAGGATTTTAGTAAGCAGTTTATTCTTTAATAAATCCATCCCACTTTAGGAGTTATACAGATGTTCTCCTTCATCATTTTCCAAAATGTTTATATGCTTTATTGGGAATTGAGCTGAGTGTGGTATAAAGTGATGGTTCAAAAAAAATGTTTTTTTAAACTAGCAGCTCTTTAATACAATCATGCTCTTAAGAGTTGAGCTATAACCTACTGTGAGTCACTTACATTTTTTAAACCTGTTTATGTCAGCAGTAATTATTAATTTAATAACAATTTAATTACATGTCAGTGAAATTAGTACAAAAACAATTTTTCTGAAAATATGTCCAAAACTTTGGAAATATCTGATAAAGATGTTTTAAAACTCTACCAATAAATTTGATTAGACAAATAATAGATAAATAAATAAATAGATCAGAAAATTATGAAGAATCATTCATAGAATATCATGAGAACAGAAAATTTTGTATTTCTCTTGCATGAAATCATGCTTACCCTGAATGAAGTAGTTCTGAATAAAATTCAATATTACAAATTAAAAGATGTGGAAAACTACAGAGTGTCTAAGGTGACAGAACCATTTTTGAACAGATAATCTGGAAAGAATATGACTGAGAAGTAAGCTTGATGTTTGCACTCACCACTTTTTTCCAGCTGCTGGTTTATGGGGCCAGGAGTGACAGAAAAATTATTGGTTATCGGTTCTCTTTCTATAGTCTTCTCACTGGTGTGGTTCAGAGGGAAATTATAAAGTCAAAAAGATTTAACAATAAACCTCTGGGATACAACTTAATCTTATTACATAACAAAGTTGGACTAGTTCAGTTTCTTACTCAATTTCACAATTTCTTACTAATTTTTTCACAATTTCTTACTAATTTTACTCCTTTAATTTTTTCCCCTCTTTCCTGTCTCCACAAATACTATCTTTTTTCAAGCCTTTATCACAATTCCTTCTATGTAGCCTCTCATCTAAAGAAACCAGCAGTTTGTACTTTATTAATAGAATTGGTGATTCAGAGAAGTTTCAAATATAAAGTATCAAAAAACATTTTAAAGGAAAAATGTTCGAAAAATTTAATCTAGGACAAAAATCAGTAAATGCAAAATATTTAGGAAATGAAATTAAAATGTACCTTTTAGGAAAGTTGCTTACCTTTTAATATTCTTCACATTTTTAAGTCCCAATGTATAATCTTCATTTAAACACATAGTATACTCAGAGATACCAAAATGTTCTAATTTAGGAGTTATACACTCGAAATCATCCATTTTTAGAGCACATTTTGGAGTTTTTAGTATTTTAAATAGTGACTGACTGGTAGGTGGAGTTTGAATTTTGGGCTCTTCCTTATTGTTGTTTCCTGCCTTTGGAGGATTTGGTAAAACTTGGGATATCATATATCGCTCAAGTCCAAAATCTGAAAGTTGTGGACTACGTGGCGGCTTCTCAGAAACAGAACTACCAGACATATCATCCTTCACATCATGGTTTCCAAAATTTTCACACTTAGCCATCTCTTGGGTAGAGTCAGTGAGTTCTTGCTCACATACTAGGAGGAAGAATCAAAGAGGGAACATTCTGATAAACAGCAGAACAGAAAAATCTTAAATTCTATTTCAATTGTCCCCTCATTAATTTTCTGGTATGTACCTCTTACTCGTATCCCATTTTGATCATATATTAGAGAAGGATAGCAAACTAAAGTGTTAAAGATGAAAATCAATATTCCCAAATTAAAGGCCAATTTCCTTACTTCTTCAATTAATGTGATTTATCTATTTTTCTTAATATATTCTGATACCATCCTATCATTAATTAGTGTGGAATTAGTTAAGTGTGGAATAAACTCTGTTCTACATTTAACACAATGTATAGTGGTATTTTAAAACATTAATTTCTAGATGCTTAAATTAAAAAGGAAAGGCTACTACACAAAAATAATTTTTATCTTTGTCAGTCTGGAACACCTTTATTGAAAAACCTAGTTGAGAAAATAATACAAGAACATTTGAAACATACATACTTTTTCAGCCTACATACTTTCTCAGGGCTGCCATTGATAAGATTAATAAAATAAGCCCATCAACATTATTACTGTTCAATCAGCTATACAATTATATTCTCATTTCCTGAGGAAGGAAAAAACAATTTAGAGAAATTATTCAAGGTCACATGTTATAACTGGGAAAGCCAGTAGTTGAATGTGTGGCTTTTTCACAACAAATACTTTCTATTATACCATGTGGATTACCTTCCAAACATATCCTCAATTTTTTTTGTGTGGTGCTGGAGATTGAACCCATGGCCTAATACATGCTAGGCAAGTGCTCTACCACTGAACTGCATCCCCAGACCTCTTAATACATATTTACTGAATTAAATTAATGTTTTGTTTATGTACAAAGATCATTTTCAAAACAGACATGAAGACAATGAAGCATATTAGTCATTTGGTCACTCAGAGGTAGGAGCAGAACAATAACAACAATTAATAATTGAGTGATGGATATGCCAGGCACTGCTCCAAGCAAATTTTATGTCATTTAGTGTTTACATAATACAACCTCATAAAGCAGATAATATTAAACACCCCTGCGTACAAATGAAAAACTGAGGCACAAGGTTAAGTAATTTGCCAAAGATAATACAGCAAATATTGGTGGAACAGAGATTTGCACTTGGCTACCCTGCATTAGAATTTTAGAACTAAAAAAGAATTTTACTGATTTATTTAGCCAAAATCTCTCATTCTATAGAAAAGGAAACTGAACTAGAAAAATGAAATAGCATGCTATAAAGTTTCTCAGCTATTCATTGGCAGAATTGGCCAGAAATCATTGTAAGTCATTCACGTGCGTTGTACTTTTTCATTTACAAAGTTCAGAGGTCTTTCATTTCATTATGTTGGTTCTCATCCAGCATGGTAAAGGAGAGCAAAACCCATTTTTTTATTGTATCACTGACCAGCACACAATGAATACTGAATAAGCATTTATGAAATGATATTCATATAATGGTAGAGATAGAATTAGAAACTATGGCCAAGCCTACAGTTGTTTTAATCATGATGGCTTCTTTAATAGTAAGCCATATGCTATAAAATGAAAGTGAGTCAAACCTGAATGTTCTTTGACGCGTGGATTATATCCATACTTCTGGAAAAACTCTCTTATTTTTATGATATCCATTGAATTTTTTTTCATCAATATTTTTGTTGCCTTTATGAAACCAGTATTTTCTTGACTTTCCAATCTTGTTTTATCAAGAAGAATGTTAACATCATCCTTTCATGAGGAAATAAAATATGTTACAATTTCTCTAAGTTCTAAGTATACTTAGGCTAAAAAAAGTACCACAGAAAAACAACAAATTAATATTGTAGGATTAATACCTTTAAAGCCTGGACTTCTGAATGAAGATCGTGTAAAATTTTCATTGGATAGTCATCAAAGTCTTCAATACATATGTTGAAAGGAAAAAAAGTTCAATAAATTCAAGAACAATAAAGTAGAAAAAACAAAAGGATTAAGTGTAGTTTCTTAAAATCCTTGTAAATATTTACTTATAATTTACTTATTTACTTATCTCTTGTAGACTGCTAAAAAAAAGTGTTAAGACTATTCTTTTTTGGGGGGAGGGTACGGGGGATTGAACTCAGGGGTACTTGACCACTGAGTCACATCCCCAGCCCTATTTTGTGGTTTATTTACTTACAGACAGGGTCTCACCAAGTTGCTTAGTGCCTCGCCATTGCTGAGGCTAGCTTTGAACTCGTGATTCTTTTCTTTTTTTTTTTTGGTACTGGAGATTGAACTCAGGGGCACTCGACCACTGAGCCTCACCCCCAGCCCTATTTTGTGTTTTGTGTAGAGACAGGGTCTCACTGAGTTGCTTAGCGCCTCGCCGTTGCTGAGGCTGGCCTTGAACTCGCGATTCTCCTGTCTCAGCCTCCCTAAGTGCTGGGATTACAGGCTTGTGCCGCCACGCCCAGCTGTGATTCTCCGTTCTCAGCCCCCCAAAGTGCATAAGACTACTCTTTTTTTTTTTTAATATTTTTTTTGAGTAGTAGATGGACACATATCTTTATTTTTATGTGGTGCTGAGGATCAAACCCAGTGCCTCACACATGCAAGGCAAGTGCTCTACCACTGAGCCACAACCCCAGCCCAAGACTATTCTTTAAAACCTTTATTGAGCTATAACACAATACAGCTGTAACAAAAAAATCAAAAGTATATAGCTTGAGGAGCTTCACAAATTATTAGCTGGATAACCAATCTTCAGCTCAATAAGAGAAGAGAAGGGAAGGGGAAAGAGGATAACTAAAACTTTACAAGTCCTCTTTTAGTACCTCTCTTCCCCCCAAGAGTAAACCTTACCCTGATTCCTAAAACCAGGAAGTCTTTTACCTGCTTATGAACTTCCTTTAAAAAATTCAGACAATATGTATTCTTTTTAAAAATTTTTTTTAGTTGTTGATGGATCTTTATTTTATTCATTTATTATTTATATGTGGTGCTGAGGATCGAACCCAGTGCCTCACACATGCTAGGCAAGCGCTCTACCACTGACCCACAGCCCCAGCCCCAATACCTATTCTTTTGTGACTGACTTCTTACATTCAACATTCTTTGTGACATTCCTGTGTTCATCTATCTCTAGTCTATCCATGATCATTGCTAAACAATATTCCACTCCACAATCTATTCACTTGTTGATGAACTTTGGGTTGTATGTATTTTGGAACTATTATGAATACTCTTGCTTTGAACTTTTCTAGAACATCTTTCTAAAAAAAATATTATCTGGTTCTTCAGTTTGTTTGTTTATTGCAGTGCTAGGGATTGAATCTGGGGTCTTGTGCATGCTAGGCAAGTGCTCTACCACTGAGCCACATCCCCAGTCCTAGCATGTCTTTGGTAACAATATATGCATAATTCTTTACCCAAAAGACCTAGAATATGTGCTGTATTATAGGTTATACATATATTTAATTCTAGTACATATTGCCAGATGTTTTTCCAACATGCTGTTACAATTTACACTCTCAACAGCAGTGCATGCAAATTGTTTTTTCCACATCTTTACAAACACTTGGTACTTTCTCTTTTAAATTTTAGTTATCCTGATAGCTATGCAATTGTACTACACTGGCATTTAATTTGCATTTCCTTGATGACTAATAAAGTTAATGCCTTTTCACATATTTAATGACTACCTGAAGATAATTTGAAGTAAGACTTGAATTTTTCTATGGTATTGTCTGCCTTTTTCTTGTCAATTTGTAGATACTTTTTTTTTGGTACTGGGGATTGAACCCAGGGGCACTTAACCACTGAGCCACAGCCTTAGCCTCCCCGCACCCTTTTTTTTTTAAAATTTTGAGACTGGGTCCAAAGTTGCTAGGGCCTCACTAAATTGCTGAGGCTAGCTTTGATCTCACAATCCTCCTGCATCAGCCTGCCAAGCCACTGGGATTACAGGATACACCACCATGCTCAGCTACTCTTTATACATTTTGGATATAAGTCTTCTGCCAGAAACATGTATGATAACTTCTTCTATTCTTACTTTGCCTTTCCACTCTCTTAATTTTAATAATGTGTGTGTGTGTGGGGTTGTCAACTGAACAAGGGGTCTCACACATACTAGGTAAGCACTCTATCACTGAGCTATATCCCTTCCCTTTTTATTTTATGAAATGATCTACCTAATTGGCCGGGCTAGCCTTCAACTGGTGATCCTCCTATCAGCCTCCTGAGTAGCTAGAATTAGACACATGTGCCACCATATATAATTTCTTAATCCTAAAATAGTCCTACAAGCTGATTTTTTCCCATTATGATGAGTACTTTTTGTTTTCTACTTTAAAAATCCTTGTCAATGATAATACATATTTTTTATATTTTCTTCTAAAAGCTTTATGGTTTTTTTCTTTTGCATTTAGAGTTGTAATCATCTGGATTTTTTTTTTTTTTTTTTTTTTGGGTACAGAATGCAGTAACGATCAAGATTCATTCTTTTCTTCTATATAGAGAGGCATCCAATTGACCTGACACCACATCCTCAAAAGACATTTTTGGGCTGGGAATATAGCTCAGTGACAGAGCACTTGCTGAGCATGCATGAAGTTTAATATCTTTTACTCACTGCACTGTCACCTTTGTCATTAATCAGTTGGTCATATATGTGATTAATAGTTTTTAAAAGAATTCTATTTCTCTTTTCTAAAACACATTCACTTTGATGATCTCTCTTTAGCTGTCAAAAGTTCTCAATTTTCATTAGGGAAATGCAAATCCAAACCACACAGAAGTGAGTGCAGTGTCAACCTATTACTTGCAAGACTGAGAGTCAGGAGGATATTGGCTTTGAGGTTCAAATCTAGCTTGGGCAACATAACATGATCTTCTTCTTAAAAAAAAAATCCAGGGCTGGGGCTGTGGCTCAGTGGTAGAGCGCTTGCCTAGCAAGCGTGAGGCACTGGGTTTGATCCTCAGCACCACATATAAATAATAAATGAATAAAATAAAGATCCATCAACAACTAAAAAAAAATGTTAAAAAAAAAAAAATCCAAATCCCCCGCCCCACAAAAAAACCAACCATGACGAGATTCTACTTCATACACACTAGAGTAACTATAATCAAAAAGACACATAATAACAATTGTTGGTGGGGATGTGGAGAAATTGTAACCCTCTTTGCTGATGCAAATAAAAATTGTGCAGCTACTCTGGAAAGCAATTTTGCATTACTTCATAAAGCTAAATATGGGGTTAGCATGCAATTCTACCTCTAGAATACATACCCAAAAGAACAAAAAATGCTAATGTTTATAGCAGCATTATTTACAATAGCCTGAAATAGAAACAACCCAAAAGTCTGATGAGTGGATTAACAAAATGTGGTATATCCATATACTGGAATATTATTCAGCAATAAAATGAAGTCCTGACACATGCTACAACATGAATAAACATGGAAAAATTATGCTAAATGAAATATATCACTTATTTCAGTCACAAAACACTACATATTATGAGATTCCATTATATGAAATGTTCAGAATAGGCAAATCCATAGAAACAGAAAATAGATTAATGGCTGCCTAAAGCTAGTGTGGTGGGTGGGGATATGGTTATGGGGAGAAATGGAGGCATGGGAGGATCTTTTGGAAGTGACAAAAATTTAAACTTTTTGTTATGACAGTTGCATAAATATGTGAATATACTAAAAATCACTTAACTGCTTCCTTTATGGTGAGTTCTACTACATGTAAATGACATCTCAAAGATATTTAAAAGTCAATCAATTTAAGCAGGGTGTGGTGGTACATGCTTGTAATCCCAGTGACTCAGGAGGCTGAGACACGAAGATACCAAGTTTGAAGCCAGCCTCAGCAACTCAGTGAGGCCGTAAACAACCTAGCAAGACCCTGCTTCAAAAAAAGAAAATAAATAAATAATAATAATAATAATCAAAAGGTCTGGGGATGTGGCTCAGTGGTTAAGCACCTCTGGGTTCAATCACAGGTACAAAAAAAGGCAATCAATTTAATGATTCATCAATGTAATCATAAAAGGTGAAAATGTGAGAAATTGTGATCATTTTCCCTAATTACCACAATTTCATATTTTCTATAATACATATGGGCTAGGAATTGAAGAATTATTCCAACATTTTCTTGTAAAACCAAAAGAAAATGCAGAATTGTAAGCTGGGTGTGGTGGCGCACGCCTGTAATCCCAGCACTTTGGGAGGCTGAGATAGGATACTTGCAAGTTCAAAGTCAGCCTCAGCAAAGGCGAGGCGCTAAAGCAATTCAGTGACACCCTGTCTCTACATAAAACACAAAACAGGTCTAAGGATGTGGCTCAGTGGCCCATTACCCCTAAGTTCAATCCCTGGTACAAAAAAGAAAAGAAAAGAAATTGTGCAGAGGTAATATATTGGTAAGGAGATGAATTAGCACAAGCTTTATGGAAAGCACCTCAGCAGATGTCCCAAAAATGTTAATACAGTTTTTTTTGTCTACCATAACATTATCTTAACTGCATAAACAAATCAAACACACATACACACAAAATCTAAAATAAGAATGGTAGAAAAGCTGCAAAACATTAATAGTGCTGTCTTCTGGTGGTAGAGTTATATAGAATAGTTATTTTCTTCTTTTCACTTTCCTACATCTGAAATTTCCTACAATGCACATGTTAATTTTATAGTCACACTTTCAAATGAATGGAGAATTAGTCACAATTTAATTAATATAAAAAGAATCTGTATATGTAGAGTGCACTATTTAATGCCCAATTATGACACTTATGAAACAATCTCAAAACCTGAGCCACTTAATTTTTTTGGTAATGGGGATTTAACCCAGGGAAGCTTTACCACTGAGTCACATCCCCAGGGCTTTGCTTTTTTTTTTTTTTTTTTTTGGTACTGGGGATTGAACCCAGGGGCACGCGACCACTGGGCCACATCCCCAGCCCTATTTTGTGCTGTATGTAGAAACAGGGTCTCACTGAGGTGCTTAGCACCTCACCGTTGCTGAGGCTGGCTTTGAACTCGCGATTCTCCTGTCTCAGCCTCCCTAAATGCTGGGATTACAGGCTTGAGCCACCGCGCCCGGCTAGGGCTTTGTTTTTCGAGACAAGGTCTCCACCCTGGGATCCTGCTGTGTCAGTCTCCCAAGTCACTGGGGCTATTGGTGAATACCACGATGCCCGGTTGAACTACTTTTCCAACAAAATTTTTAAGGTTATTTAATTAAAGGAACAAACAGCTGACTTGAGTGCTAGTGTTTGTGTTGGCAATATAATTTACAGGGGAAAATACAGACGTTTACTGTGATTGTGGACATTAAAGGTAAGTCAAAAGTCACTAAACACGTATGGCGTAAGGAACAATGCTAAACAGCTGCATTTTACAAAAGAAATTGTTTAATTTTTTACATGGTTTTTACTGATAAGTACAAAATATGTCTTGAAAGCATATCATGTATAAATGTGTGTATTGAGCGCAATCTGTCAACTTAGATTTTTATTCATAAGCGCTGCTCTCTCTTTTCACAACATCATAATAGTGAACAACATAACAATGCTACTTTCATCACATGAGAAGAGCACTATGGTTATCCATGGAACTAAAAACGGACACAACTATACACTTGAGAAGCATAAGAGTAAATCACGTCCCATAAATATGTACAATTATTATGTGTCCATTAAAAAAGAAATCATAAATGTGGCACTTGCAGCCCCCCGAAGCTATGGTAAGGACAAACGTCGAGCATTTTGATAGGCGCAGCCTCCGCACTCGTATCTTTCCAAGCATTTCTCCCCACAGCCAATAAATAACCCTTTCGGTCAGTCGGCACATTTTTACTTGAGAGTAGCCTTCCGGCCGCCGCCCCCGGGGGGGTCCGAGTCGCAGCGAATCTCACCCAACGCGGCTGAAAAGCGTAGACCCTCACCTGACCCGCCCGCCTCACTCACCGCTGTCCTCTCCGTCCAGCGCTCGCTGCAGCCGGGCCGTCTCACAGTCTAGTGTGCTGGCCAGAGACCGCAACTTGCCGCAGAAGCTCCGGATCGGGTCCATGGGTGAAGGCAGATGAGCAAGAATCTAGGCACGAGTGGATACACCAACGCTCAGGATCCGTACGAACCCGCCACTAATTTGAATCTGTAGGTGCCGGAAGCGTCCTTGGTTCTGCGCAGGCGCAAAAGTCCTCTCTCGCGAGAGCTGAAGTATCACGAGAAGGTGCCAGGTGACCTCGAGAGGCTCACGTGCTTCCACAGTCGCAGCAGCTGGCTGCGGGAGAGGCGCAAGGTTATTGGGAGAGTGGCTGGTGAGTGGATGGGCTCGGGGGAGGCCTCTTCCTCCACTTCAGACAGTAAGTCCTTTCTCTGTGTTGCGGGGGCGGGGGTCAGTGCGCGTTCTTGGGCGCCAGGATTAGACTCGCGTGTGGCGTGAGAGCCAGGATTGCGAGCCCTCTTAATCTCTTCTCCGGCCCGGCGGTCTCCTGCTTGCCTTTCTAGCTTTGTGCCCTTTTCTCAGCAGACATCATGTTCCTCACTGCTCTTCTCTGCCGCAATCGCATTCCGGGAAGGCAGTGGATCGGAAAGCACCGACGGCCGCGGAGGGTGTCTTTGCTTGCGAAGCAGAACATGATCCGTCGCCTGGAGATCGAGGCGGAGAACCACTACTGGTTGAGCATGCCTTACATGACCGCGGAGCAGGAGTACGGCCACGCCAGCGTGCGCAGGGCACAGGCTTTTGAGGCCATCAAGGCGGCCAGCACTTCCAAGTTTCCTCCGCATAGATTTGTTGCAGACCAGCTCAACCACCTCAATGTCACCAAGAAATGGTCTTAACCTTGAGCCATCGCCTTTCGATTTTACAGATAACTGGGCTGCCGTGTCTTTACCTGGTCCTGGAACTAAAAACAAACAACAAATCTTGTAGTTTCTTTTAAAATGTGAGCCCCTCGTTACCCTAAGTTCATGTATGATTGCACACGTGTAAAACCAGAGATGTGAAAAATTTGGCTTCATTTGTGTACAGTGAATCGAAGAGCATTCTGCTGTCATGTATGTATGATTAGAACATGTATGTATGATTTTTTTAAAAATGTGAGCCTTTAGGCCAGAATCTTAAACAAACATGAGCTTAGTGGTTTTAGCTTATAGAATATCTGGGGCTCAAAACGCCTTGATATTTAAAAGCGTAATCACTGGCCTAATGTGTTTTGTTTCTTTAACCTGATAGGGAGATATTAGGGATTTCCTGAGTCATTAATGATATAAACTGTTTTACATGAAAGCTGTAATATGATTTGGGGTTTTTGCTTAAGTATATCTGATGGGGCTTTATTGTGCAACAAGAGTCTACCTTCTGCCAAGAGTGGTTGCCTCAACTTAAATGGAAATATGTGCTTTTCCAAATAAACATACTTTTTTTGTTTTTGTTTTTTTAACATGCTTTTAAAATTAGCATTTTCTGGTCCAGTACATGCCTGTAATCCCAGCGACTGGGAGGTTGAGGCAGAAGGGTTGCAAGTTTTGAGGCCAGCCTCAACAATTTAACCAAAAACGAGAGAGGGGGGGTAGTATGTAGCCCAGTGGTAAAAGTGCCCCTCCACAAAAAATAAAAGATAATTTTCTTCTGGGATTTGACTACTAAAAGTAGACATTTAAGTGAGGTAAAAGGTATTTATCAGGACTGTTGACATACCATATCAATCACCAGTTGAAGATGCTAGTGTTTTTTTTTCTCTTTTTTGGTACCAGGGATTGAACTCAGGGGCACTCAACCACTGAGCCACATCCCCAGCCTTATTTTATATTTTCTGTAGAGACAGGGTCTCACTGAGTTGCTTAGTGCCTCGTTGTTGCTGAGGCTGGCTTTGAACTTGAGATTCTCCTGTCTCAGCCTCCCAAAGTGCTGAGATTACAAGTGCTAACCATCACGCCTGGCTGCTCGTTTTTTTAATTAAGCTTTTTTTCCTGAATAAAGATACCCAGGCACTTTGTGTTACCAAATACGATACCATATACAGTTGGGACTATTTTATTTTAATATTTTTTTTAGTTGTAGATGGACACAATGTCTTTATTTTATTGCTTTGTATGTGGTGCTGAGGGTCGAACCCAGGGCCTCACACATGTGAGGCAAGCGCTCTACCACTGAGCTACAATCCCAGCCCAGTTGGGACTATTATATATGAGGAAACAGGAACTTGTTAGGGAACAAGTTAGGGAACTTGTCTGAAGTAACAAGTAGTAATGAGGGGGATGTGGGTTTGAATTGCTGTAAAATATATTAGTCTTTTTTAAGTGCTACACATAAATGAATAGCAATTTATAAAATGCATAGAAAAAAACTCCCATTACCATTAATGAACTAAATGAATATATTTTTTCTTTTAGTCTACTTAACATACATATGCTTTGGACATGTATTGAGATTATACATGTCCAAACTTACTGTGACATTTGAATAGCCTAATGATAGATTGTTTAGGATAAGTACAGACTCCAAGACTAATGAGTACCAGCATCGAATGTGTTTGTATTAACAAAAAATACCATATATTATTAAATGACTCACATTTTAATATCTGCAATTAGTAGGTATATGCTATGGTGGAGGTACACTGGTATTTAAAAATAAATCCATTGCACAGGCCTTAGGCATGTCATAGTTTAACGTTTAAGCAAGCTGAACTATTAACATGTCATATTGGTATGCAAATACATTTTGTTGTTCTGGTGCATATGGGCAATTTTAGTATATCTGAACTTTTATTTTCCTGCCTAGAAATGGTAACTCACATGGTTAAGGAGAATACTGAAGAGGACCCGCAACCTACTTAAAACCAACAGTCTAGATATCCCCAATATACAAATGTGAAACTGAAGCCCAGATGTCAGCAACATTCCCAAGTTCACACAGCTTAAACTTGCACCTTAAATGTGCACACTTCCCAAAGATTAACATTTCTTTTTTTTCTTTTTTTTGGTACCAGGGACTGAACTCAGGGGCACTTGACCACTGAGCCACATCCCCAGTCCTATTTTGTGTTTTATGTAGAGACAGGGTCTCACTGAGTTGCTTAGCGCCTCGCCATTGCTGAGCTGGCTTTGAACTCGCGGTTCTCCTGTCTCAGCCTCCCAGAGTGCTGGGATTACAGGCTTGTGCCACCGCTCCCGGCTCCAAAGATTAACATTTCTACCTACAAAGTATTTCATTTGTTAAATAGTTTAAACAAAATTCATATCTGTAAAACTGTAAAACATGTTATTCTCCTAGCTATCTGGTCATTACCTCAGACATCTAGATACTCTTTCAAAACAAGAAACTTTAATTTCATTTGCTAGAAACAGGCATTGAAGTAAAACATGTCTGGAAGTGCAGTGTAATCTGAGATGTTTTCTAAAGAACAGAATCTTCTTTTTATAGTTGGTAACTTCTCAGTGTTCTTAAATGCCATGTAGCCCAAAGAGATGAAATGACATGTTTCAGAGACAGTCTTTCTGTATAAACCACCAGAGGACACTAGGTTTGAAATTGAACAGCCATAAAGAAAATGAATTGAACTTTACATAATGTGATCAAATCATTACATAGTGCCCCACAAATATGTACAATTTTGATCTTTGATGTATCAGTAAAAGTACTATAGAATTGTCATTTTATTGTTTAGACAAACATCTTTAACTTAAAAAAAACCTAGAAAAAGTGGCTATTAAAATATGGACCTAGGAGCCAGGTCCGTGGCGCACCTGCAATACCAGCTCTGTGGGAGGCTGAGACAGGAGGATCACGAGTTCAAAGCCAGCCTCAGGAACGGTGAGGCACTAAGCAACTCAGTGAGACCCTGTCTCTACATAAAACACAAAATAGGGCTGGGGATAAGACTCAGTGGTTAAGTGCTCCTGAGTTCAATCCCTGGTACCAAAAAACAAACAAACAAAATATGGACGTAGGGCTAGCAGGTGTAGCTCAGTGGTGGAGCATTTGCCTAGCATGTACAAGGCTCTGGGTTCAATCCCCAGTGTTGGGGGAAAAAAAAAAGACCTAAAATATTCACTTTATCCACAGTCGTTTGGAATAAAATGCACACACAGAATAATGGTTAAAATGGGAAAATGTCTTCTAAATATGAACATTTTGGCACAGAACACTTCCTTCTTG
The DNA here is from genome assembly GCA_028644305.1 of Xerus rutilus. Classification (NCBI taxonomy): domain Eukaryota; kingdom Metazoa; phylum Chordata; class Mammalia; order Rodentia; family Sciuridae; genus Xerus; species Xerus rutilus. The sequence continues at coordinate 72,241,364 of CM053404.1, forward strand.
CTTTTTTACTCTTCCCAACCTATCCAATGAACAAAGTATATGCACATTGTACTACAGAGGTAGACTACAAATTTCACTTTTTTTTTTTTGTACTGGAGATTGAACCCAGGGGCACTTTACCACTACATTACATCCCCAGCCCTTTTTTATTTTTTTATATTTTGAGACAGAATCTTGCTAAATTGCTTAGGACCTCACTAAATTGCTGAGACTGACCTTGAATTATAATCCTGCCTCAGCCTCTCAAATTGCTGGGATTACAGGTGTACACCACCATGCTCAGCTAGAATTTAATTTCTAAAAGCACTGTTTAAAAGTCTTCCTGAGGCCAGGGATATAGCTTAGTTGGCAGAGGGCTTGCCTCGTATGTGCAAGGCCCTGGGTTCAATGCCCAGCACCATAAAAAAATAAATAAATAAATAAAAAGTCTTCCTTGGGCTATGGGGTCTCGGTGGTAGAGTGCTTGCTTAGCATGTGTGAGTTACTCGGTTCTATCCTCAGCACTCAGTTTAAAAATAAAAGTATTGTGTCTATCTACAACTAAAACAAATTTTTTAAAAGTCTTCCTTATGAGCCGGGCGCAGTGGCACAAGCCTGTAATCCCAGCACTTAGGGAGGCTGAGACAGGAGAATCGCGAGTTCAAAGCCAGCCTCAGCAACAGCGAGGCGCTAAGCAACTCAGTGAGACCCTGTCTCTACATAAAACACAAAATAGGGCTGCGAATGTGGTTCAGTGGTCGAGTACCCCTGAGTTCAATCCCCAGTACCCCTCCCAAAAAAAGCATTTCCAAATGACTTCCAGAAGATAATATTTCTTTCTAGTGAACCTTAACAAGAAGATTGTAAAGATTTTTGGTTTGTTTTTGTTTTTTGTAGTATCAGGACTTGAACCCAGGGCCTCATACATGCTTAGCAAGTGCCTTTCCATTGAGCATACTTCCAGTCTGAAAACTAGTTTTTCAAATTGTCCTTTTCACACACATTGCCAAATCCTCTATATCAAGAGTGACATATTGCAAAGACATAATTGTTTTAAAAGACTGAAGGAAAAGCTTATAGCACCTAGTCCATAGTTGATCAATCTTCCAAATTGACTCATCATTTCTGATGGTCAGATCACTAGCCAACATTTCTTCCTCTCTGTACTTAGAACCCCAAGACCCACTGCCGTTTGGGGTTCTCTCATCTGCCACTCAGGTGCCTTCTTGCCACTTAAGATCCTTTTTTGTGAGGGTCCCAGGGTCTGTAGGTACTCCCATGTTCCTATCTCGTGTGGATACTGGGAAACCACAGCTGGCTGTGCCTCTATTCTCACCGCTGCCTCTATTCTCACCGCTCACCTGTCCTCTGGAGCAGGTGCTTATCAGGCCATATTTGAACACAGACACTAAGATACATTGTCACTCTGTATGATCATAGGTGTATTTCTACAGCTTGATATTTTCGCTTTATGTCTTCAAGATCTTTCTTGCAGAGATACTTCAATTTATATGAATATAGCTAAACAAAACCATTAAATGGTTTCATGTGATGAAGATGAACATTGATGAACACTGGTTTTCCTTATTACTTTTGTTTTTCCTGCTTGTACTAGGGATTGAACCCAAGGGTACTTAACCACTAAACCACATCCTCAGTCCCTTTGAGACAGGGTGTTGCTAAGTTGTTTAGGGGTTCACTAAACTGCTGAGGCTGGCTTTGAACTTGCAATCCTCCTGCCTCAGCCTCCTGAGCTGCTGGAATTTCAGGCATGCACCACTACATCCAGCCCCATTTATTACTTTTTAATATACCTCTCAAAAAAGGTGGGGTGGGGGGAAGGCTTCTCAAACTAGCTTCTATTCCTTTGTATAAGTTCCCTAAAGTAGGGTTGCTAGTACAGAGGTTATATACAGTGAAAACTTTGACTCATATTTCCCAATTCCTTTTTTAAAAGTTAAATCACTCTATACTCCTACCAAAAATGCTTCTATCCTAAACCCTAGCAATTATTGTAAGAAAAGCTAATCTTGCTTTCATTTGCATTTCTTTAATGTTGAAGGTAAATGTCTTTTTGTATGTCGTATTACTGATAATTCTTTTTTCTTTGGTACTGGAGATTGAACTCAGGGGTACTCAACCACTGAGCCACATCCCCAGCCCTATTTTGTGTTTTATGTAGAGACAGGGTCTCACTGAGTTGCTTAGCGCCTCGCTGTTGCTGAGGCTGGCTTTGAACTCGCAATTCTCCTGTCTCAGCCTCCCTAAGTGCTGGGATTACAGGCTTGAGCCACCGCGCCCGGCTGATAATTCTTTTTTCTGTGAATTTGTTTATTCTGTCTTCACTAAACTAATTATTGTCGTGCTGGGGATTAAACCCAGGGCCTTACACAAACTAAACATTCTGCCCGAGTTATAGTCTCTCATTTTTTTATTAGTGTACTGTTTTCTTATTTTACCAGCATTATATACCTTTCTTATCCCACTATAAAAGTCTTTACTCATCTTTTCTTGCAGTACCTTTCATCTTAAAATAATTAAGTTAGTGGGCCATCTGGCATTGTTTTGAAGTACCATGCGAAAGACAGGCAGCTCTATTTTTCCCCAAATGGCTAGCAGTGGTCTGGCACCCTATTTTTTCCTTCACTGTTTCTTTTTGAGTAGTGTGTGCACGTGGTAACAAAACAGAAGTACAAAAAGGAATACGGAGAAACCTAATTTTGGGGGGGGGTTTACCATGGATTGAACTCATGGGCTTATATTAATCTCCAGCTCCCTTTTAAAACAATTTTTAGACAGGGTATCTCTAAGTTGCTTCTAGGGCCTTGCCAAGTTGCTGAGGGTGCCTTTCAACTTGGAATCCTCCTGCCTCAGTCTCCCAATCTGCTGGGATTACAGGTGTGCACCATCCCACCCAGCTAGAACCTATATTAATTCCTGGTTTCCCTCTTTGGAGGCAACCTTCTTAATATTGACTGTATATCCTTTCTGATATTTAATTGCATGTGCAACCATAAATAAAGGTGGGACATATATGCCATTTGTAGTCTTGTTTTGCTTCGTACATTGAGTCCTGCAATGAATATTCTAACGTAAAATACAATGTATCTATACAACTCCTAAAAGTGGAACTGAGCAGTCAAATATGGACATTTGAAAACTTGATGGATACTGCCAAACCAAAGTGCTCTCCAGAGATTGCACCAACATAAACAAGCACTAAAACATGAAAATTTGATTAATCTTTTTCAAATTTAGAAAAAAATTGTAGGTTCTGGTACTTACTTCATTGAGAACTTAGGAACACTACAGGAAAATCTAATGGACATGAAATCCATTATAATTCCTTTCTGATCTTGTGTTTATTTTGTGGGTGGCTACCACAAAAACAAATCAGTCTTCAAGAATTCATAGTAGTTGACTTGAAAGTATGTATAATAAACAGCAAAGTGAAATAAGTAATAGAAATAGCATTCTAGGTAGCATTGAAGGCGTAACCTGACTTAAAGGCCAAGAGTAAGTACATGGAGCTGGAAATCCTGGATGAAAACAATCTCCTTATATGGAGAACAGAGGAGACAGACTTGGTTGAAGAACCACATGTGATGAATTGCTGAGTGTAAACATCACCTAAATCCTATCTGGTGGAAGGCGCTGACAGGTGGGGTCAAAGACAGTAATGTTAATGTCACAAATTTGTTAAAGCACCCATAAAAATCTGTTGCATTGAAGAAACTGTTAGTTCTCATTCCTGTATATTCTGGAAGACATAATAAAACATATAAGAGAACCAACATTACTAATTGCCAGAGGGGCTCCAAAAAGCCAGTCTATAAGAAATGAGACGAGTAGAGCCATGGTGATGTTACTTGTGCTGTTTTTTTGGTGTCAAAACAGCCTTTTGGCCATTTAGTAGTTATTCCTCCTTTCTAGTTCCAACTTTTTTTTTTTTTGGTACTGTGGATTGAACTCGGGTACTTGACCACTGAGTCACATCCCTAGCCCTATTTTGTGTTTTATGTAGACAGGTCTCACTGAGTTGCTTAGTGCCTCGGAGTTTCTGAGGCTGGCTTGGAACTTGGGATTCTCCTGTCTCAGCCTCCCAAAGTGCTGGAATCACAGGCGTATGCCACCACACCCAGCTCCACCATGTTTTGAACTGGGTGGAGAAAGGTTGGTTCATCTCTATTGGCCTCTATTGGTTCTTGTGAATATTGTGAAATTTAACTATTCTGAGAACTGGGAATCACAGCTTAACCTCAGAGCCTTCTGTTTTTATTCATCAGTGTATTAGAACTGGAAGGGAAACAAGCCGGGCGTGGTGGCGCACGTCTGTAATCCTTGCACTTTGGGAGGCTGAGACAGGAGAATCGCGAGTTCAAAGCCAGCCTCAGCAATGGCAAGGCACTAAGCAACTCAGTGAGACCCTGTCTCTACATAAAACACAAAATAGGGCTGGGGATGTGGGTCAGTGGTCCAGCGCCCCTGAGTTCAATCCCTGGTACCAAAAAAAAAAAAAGGAACTGGAAGGGAAACAGATGGCATTAAAGAACAAACAAGATAAAATCTATTACCTGGCATTTCATCCACGACTCAAAAACTTTACAGTGATGTGAAGATACTCAAGATCCTAAAGTAACTTCTGAAATTATGATCAGTAAAAGCTAAGTGAAACCCTTTAGGTTTTTGAATAACTTAGAAAATACAACTCTCTTGCACTGAATACCTATCTTAGAAATTTTCCCACATTATTAATCAATCTCTGTAACTACTATCAGATTTTCAAGTTGATCAAAATAATAATTATTTTCCTCATCTGGCAAATACCACTTTGTAACAAAAACAACAAAAAACTGTTCAAAAACAAGACTATCTTTATTTATTAATAAAGTAAATATGATTTTTGAAAAAAAATTTAAATGTTCTGTGTAAATGTTAATGTAGGTTAGGCCATCTAAAAGACAGTCAACATTGTCATGGTCCAGGATTATACAAATAAGAAATAAATACAAGGTTTATGGTTCTTGATAACACAACCAAGGTAAACTGTATTTC
>CM053404.1:72246897-72289780 GCA_028644305.1 Xerus rutilus
TGAAAAAAAATTTAAATGTTCTGTGTAAATGTTAATGTAGGTTAGGCCATCTAAAAGACAGTCAACATTGTCATGGTCCAGGATTATACAAATAAGAAATAAATACAAGGTTTATGGTTCTTGATAACACAACCAAGGTAAACTGTATTTCAAATTTGTTTCTATAAAAGCATATTAAAGATCACTTTTAAAATAGAGTCCATCTTTTCTTTTAAATGGGCATAGACTCATCTGCGATCATATACAAATATAATTAACTTAGCTAGTAGCTTTCTTACTCTTTTATTACAAATACAATTCCTTATTTCTTTATGCAACCCAACAAAATAATATAGAGTGAAGTCATCAGAAAAATATGGACCTTTCTTAAACTACATTACATTTTAAATTTAAATTGAAAAAAATACAGTTTATATAATTATGAAACATGAATTCTGGATTTACACATTACCTGTATCTAACAGGTTATTAGAGATGGTATTTATTTTGGCTGAAATGCAAAAATATGGTTAATTTCTTAATAACAAATTAGTTAAAAATACTTTTCATTGACAACAGTGCTAGTCCCAGAATAAAATGTAAGTGAAACTTACATGTAAGTTATTGTCTATTCAATACCCCAAATATGCAGGTCCTAACACTATGCCCTTCGTATACATTTGCTTTTAAAGACAATTGAATGAAGAATCTCACATGTCTGATCATTTTAAACACTCCTGTAAACATAGTCAAAATTTGCTTTTTAATAGAAATAAAATTCAAGTAAACACTGTATATTTGATTTAAACTAATTTTAACAATTGTACTCACTGTGACACATTGGATCATACCCACTGAATATGTAAATTTTTTAAAAAAATCATTCTTATGTAAAGATGCACTAAGCTTTGTAAACATGTTCGTTTTCAACAACTAATATACTGCAGCTGCTCTTTGGTTTGGCATAGTGATATTGGTCAGAGGACTCAGGAACCGAATCTTCAAGTAAGTTTGTACCAAGGTAAACCAAGTCTCCTATCTAATTTGTTTTTAATGGCAATGGCAAGACCTGAAATTCAACCTTGTTTTCCTCAATGTCATCAAAAATGTTCAAGTGTTTGAAGGATGAAAGATAATAATTAGAAATTTTGGCAAGGCTTCATTTTGACCTTTTCTCCCCAAAAAGTTCACAGCAGTAACCAATACCAGTTGAAATACCAAAGAGGCAGCCTTTTCCTGGTTCCCACACCACTGGTTGGCTCTTAATGAATGGTCAGTAATATGTATAGATTATTTGGAATACGGCAAAATGTTGGCTGTAATTAAATCAAAGGTAACTATAAACTGAAAATTTCTGAAAAGGTGTTTACTGTGCTATTAAAGATATTAAACAACAAATGAGAAGAATTAAGAAAGACTGTAATTCCACAAAAGTGCCTGAATAGGTTAAAGGGGAAAATTAAGCTTCTGCAATTGTTAGCCAGATGCATGCAAATCCTCTGATCTAAATATAGATATACAAACAAGGGATCAGAACATTTCTGAAAATAGTCAAGTATGGATAAACATTTACTCACTCCATATAATATGCAAACCACCAAACTGACATGTTGGTTGGTTGGTAACTCTAACTCTTTCTGGTTTTCCAGAATTTAAGATTAAAGAGTTGAAACAAAGGTAGAAGAAATCATAGTATAGAACTCTAAACTGTTTTCAAATCTAAATTGTTCCTTTGGTCCAAAGGGGAAAAAAATTACTTCTTCAGTTCTAATAGCCTGTGGGAATTAGGCAAATCCTTCAAACTATAATCTTGGAACAGCAGCTATAAAATTTATGCTAGATTTATACAGTTATCCCTAATATACTGGTTAACATCAGAAGGTACTGCTAAAATATTTGTTAGAAGAATGAGAAACAAGGTTATTTTGCAAAATCAGGCATTGCAGAATGTTAGAAATCATCCAGTCCAAAATATTGAGGGCACACTCTACCATTTTACATACAAGGAAATTATAGCCTCTGACACTTACTTATGCTGCTAAGATTTCTCTCTACCCACTAGAAGCAACCAATCATTTCAAGGATGTGTGTCTGATTCAACAGTATAAATGAGGAGTAACATTTCTACATTATCTTTTAACATGATACTGTACTATTCTCTAGAATACAGCAACTTCTGTCATTTAAGTTAGATTTTAAAAGGAAAAGTGTATCTAGTGAGAAGAAACTGCTACTAAGAAGTCAGATTTAAGATTTTGCATTTAAGAGTAGAATCCACTTCTCAGAGACTGGGAATTTTAAATGCGAACTCAGGTTTAGAATTTCTCCTAAAATCAGTATTATTCTCAATTTTTTCTAGTTTACACTTTAAATCACTGTTTATAAATTATAGGATCACTATAAAAAGTTTCAAAGAAAAATTTAGTCATTATGTAAATTGAAATTTAAAAGTCAACTCAATAGCATGTTTCATTCTAAATATCTTTAGCACTGAAAAAGAAAAGAAAAAAACAAAAAAACAAAAAAACTTTTTCTAGTATTGGCAATTGAATCCAGAGCCTCCTGCATGCTAGGCAAGAACTCTACCACCACACTAAACCCGCAGTTCTTTTTATTTTATTCTGAGACAGGGTCTTGCTAATTTGCCCAGGCTGACCTCAAATTTACAATTCTCCTGCGTCAGCCTCCCTAGGAGTTGGGATTATAAGTGTGTGCTAATGCATCTGGCTTGAAAATATTTTCAACACCTTACTATATCTTGTCTTTTTCTTTTTCTTCTAGCCACTTTCATCTATCCCTATTGTGCCCAATTTTTCTATATCGTGCATATACTTTTGTTTCCCTGCCCATATAAATAACCCCTGAAAGTTCAACAAAAAGTAATAAAAAAGCAGAGTACCCAAAATATTCTTAAACTGCCAAGATTTCTTTAAGCCTTTGGCATATACTATACTACATGGCTGTACTAATGCTTCTAAGCCTTCAATAAATTATCCCAATGAATTCTATGCTCTAAATGATTATATTTAGATATCTGAATCATTCTGAGTGTTGTTATAGCCAACAATAAAAAATTTTATTAAAAATGTTGAAAAGTATAAAACAGTAATTATAAATTAGCAAATACTCAATAAAAAAGCAGTTATTTTCTTTCCCTTATACAGTACAAGCAACAGTAATTTGGATATTACTCACTTTCAACCACCATTTACCCTAGATACACTTCATTTAAGACAAGTTTTTAGTTTGTGTTTTTGGAGTGAGAACCTATATGAATACTAAGAAACCATTCTAATATTGTAATTCAGATATCAAAAAAATACTTATGCCACATAAGTGAGGATAGCACATATTATAGCATGTCATAACAGCTAAGTGTTATTTCCAAAGTAAAATTAAGTCACTTTTGAGCTGAGAGTCAATGTTACACAAATGGACACTTAAAATTAAGGCATCATTCTGCTTGTAGTGCTTCTGTGGATCCAGCGAACTGTACAAAGGCTTCCTTTTTTAAAAAATATTTCTTCTGTTATACTCAAATTCATCCATTCCATTGATCATTTTCTTGCAAATAAAATTGAAAATATCAGTCGACAATGTATTTTTATACACCTATGAAAACAGAAACAATTGAATTAGTTAAAACTTACTTTTTTATTTCTCAAAATATTAAATGGCTCTGTGGGCTAATGTATAAAGATGATAGTATTATAAGATAGGAAATAAATTCTTTAATTTTACCAAGTTTGTTTATTTATTTTTAATTAAAAAAATTTTTTTGGTACCAGGTACTGAACCAGGGGTACTTAAACACTGAGTTATATCCCCAGCCCTTTTTATTTTTATTTTGAGAAAAGGTCTCATTAAGTTGCTTAGGATCTTGCTAAGTTGCTGAGGATGACTTTGAACTCTCTATCCTCCTGCCTCATCCTCCTGAGTTGCTGGGATTACAGGTGTGCACCACAGTGCCCAGCTAATGTTACTAAAGATTTTTAAAATTTTTTTTTTAGTTGTAGATGCACACATTTATTTATTTTTATGTGGTGCTGAGGATTGAACCCAGTATCTCAAACATGCTAAGCAAGCACTCTACCACTAAGCTACACACCAAGCCCCAATGCTACTAAATTTAATAAGGATTTTTTAATAAGCAGTAAGTAGGGAATACACCTGACTTTCTTCTCCTAAGGCAGTCAATATTAACAGAGGGGGATTCTTATAGTACATCCTGATGTTAACATGGGCATCATCAGAGACCTCATATCTACCTTCACCTGTTCTGAGTTTGCTGTGGATATGGGGAAGTTCCCATAGTGACCATTAAAGGAACTTCAGTTAGTGATTCTCAACAACTATAAGCTTCAGCCAGTATCCTGCCTATATTAAGAAGCAATGTAGGGGCTGGGGTTGTGGCGCAGTGGTAGCGTGCTCGCCTAGCATGCGTGAGGCACTGGGTTCGATCCTTAGCACCACGTAAAAATAAAATAAAGATATTCTGTTTGCCTACAACTAAATAAATAAATAAATAAATAAATATTTAAAAAAAAAAAAAAAAAGAGGCAATGTAGAAGCAGTACTGAGCACCTATCCAGGAACAAGTGCTATATACCACAGCTACAGCTCTTGATGCAAGTCTCTGATCCATGTTTGCATATACAGTTAATTCCTCTTCAGACTGCAGCCTACTCTGCAATATGACACTCTGACAGACATCCCAAGCTTGTGATCTCATTCTGTTCTATGTCCTAGGCTCCAGCTCTAACTGTGGACACAGGTACCAAGTCTGCTGTAATGACCTGATCAGCCTCTGTTGAGCCTGCAATCAAGGGAGCACATGCTCCCTTAGCTGAGACTCCAGATGAGATATCTTTGGAAAACTGAACTGCTGTAAAGGAACAGGTACGGTAACTATATAGAGTTGCCCTAAGCTGAAAGTTTGTGATAATTTGTTACATAGCAATAATCTGTTGCTGTGTCTTATAAAACTAAATAAATAACATCAATGAACATCTTAAATCTTTTCCAGCATTTAATCATTCTTCTCTGGATCAAATTTCTTCAATAGTGGGCAAAAGTCACCTTAAAAAAAAACAAAACTAATAAGGTACTGTTTACTGAAAATGTTAGTTGTCCACACACCAAACTATTTGTTTTTTCTTCATTACTCTACCCAACAAATGTTTTTTTCCTTTGTTCTAGAAGTAATAAGAGAAATGAAATTTTGGCATATGTTACCCTTTAAGTCTTTCCTATACTGTTATATTGATATAATGTAAAAGAGAAAAAAAAGACATTGTTTGAGGTTATGAAATATGCAAATATAAACTACATTTGCTCAAGAAAATTACCTTTATACTGTCTTACCTTGGTTTTATCAAATGGTTAGTTATGAACAAGTGGTACTCAATTTTCTATTGCCACTGTAACATGGTTATTTGTCCCTGTAAGCACATAATTATATATGACATGAAAAAAATATTAAGTTCCTGGCTAAATGATAAAATTGATTACAGTAAAGACAAATATTATATAAGCACTAAATATGCTTATAGCACCAACCATTTGCCTTCTTGTAGAACACAGAGAAGTGAATAAAGAACATTGTGTTAGAAGTCGTCTCATGCCTATCCCCTATAATATACATTGGCATTAAAGATGTTAAGCAGCAATAATTTAAAAATCAAAAAAATGAATTTTTCTACTGAGCTTAGACAAGAGGTATAATGATCCTAATGAAGATCCTAAAGACACTAATTTAAGAATATGTTTTAAATGCTGCTAAAAGCCAAAGGAATGCTTCTTTCTAAAGAAGAAAAATTCTGACAGCAAGTTTTTAGTGTATTTCCTAGAGTTGGTACAAACTGATTATAACATCTCAAACTATTTTTTACAGTGCAAGAAGATCATGACAATGTTATTATTCCTATTAAGAAATACCTCATGTGGGGCTGGGGTTATAGCACAGTGGTAGCGTGCTCGCCTAGCACACGTGAGACACTGGGTTCGATCCTCAGCACCACATAAAAATAAAATAAAGATGTATGTCCACCTACAACTAAAAAATATTAAAAAAAAAAAAAAAGAAATACCTCATGTTAGGCGCACACCTGTAATCCCAGTGGCTTGGGAGGCTGAGACAGGAGAATTGTGGGTTCAAAGCCAGCCTCAGCAGAAGTGAGGTGCTAAGCAACTCAGTAAGACCCTGTCTCTAAATAAAATACAAAATAGGGCCAGGGAATGTGGCTTAGTGGAAAGTGCCCCTGAGTTCAAGCACTGGTACGCCCCCTCAAAAAAGAAATACCTCAGATATGTATTCAGTTAGTTAAGTAGCCAGAGGATACTGTAAACTCAGATCTGATTAAAAATTCCACTTCAATTTTATCAACTAACTACTCTATAATTCATGAAGTGAGTCATTAAGAAAGGTTAAAACAAGAGGGAGGAGGTGTAGCTAAGTGATAAAGCACTTGCCTAGCACATATGAGGCCTTGGGTTTGATCCTAGCACTGCATATAAAATAAAGTTAAAGCACATTCAGTGTACTTTTTTAGGGAGTGTGGGGGCAGTGTTGGGAGTGGAACACAGGGCCTTATGCATGCCAGGCAAGTGCTATACCTCTAAGCTATATCCCAGTTTCCGTATTCCTTTAAAATATTTTTGAGACAGGGTCTTGCTAAGTTGCCAAGGCTAGCCTTGACCTTGAGATTCTCCTGCCTCAGCTTCTCAAATAGTTGGGATTACAGGTGGGCCTTACCACACTGGGTCCAGTGCACTCTTTTTAAACTGAGGCAGCAAAGAGTATTAGGATTTTCAAAAATAATTTCCAATTAAGTACAAGCTAGAACCCTAAAGCATAATGTTACTTAAACCATTATTCAAAATAGCCTATGTTAAAAGGACTTTCCACATCACTGAAGAACTGTGCGGCTGGGAAACAAAAACAACAGCTGAACACAACAAAAAACGTCAGTCACTATACCTGCTTCTCTCTGCCCCCTTTCCTCACAGAAGGCGCCAATAAACACAAACACCCCATGTACAAGACATTTTATTACAAAGTTTCACATTTTAGTATTTCAAAATATCACATTGTTTTGTTTTTTGAACATTTATTAAATCAGTTGATTTTCATTTGAACCAAACAGGCGAAGCAGTGCTTTCAGGTGAGAATTTTTACCTGATCTGACAACACCTTCTTCAGCTCCATTCTCTAGCCATTGAGATTCACTGTCCAACAAACGGTTTTTTGATTCACTAAGTGGTCTGATAGGAAAAGGTTGATTTGAGCCAATACTGAAAAGAGGAACAAGTAACTTAGTAAATAGGTTAATGCTCAATTAAGGATACTTAATAAATTAATAAGCAGCAAATTAGTATTCCTTCTCCTAAATATGTGAGGGCAACTCATGAGATCTCAGCGCTCTGAAAAAGCCACCTTCAAAAGGAAAATATGCCCACAGCCCCCCGGGTGAATTGGCTCTCTGGACCCAAGAATCTATATTCTAAAACTGCCAATGAAACAATTAGACAAAAGAAAAAAGCTTCAGAGGCCAGTCTGAAAAGTTTTAACACTATGTTAATCAGGTGCCATAAAGTAGTATGAGGACAGGTGAGGAGCTATGTCTGTGGCCAGTACAAAAAAATTACCTGTCATTTCCCAAGTTTTCTGCTTTCTACCTCTCCAGTTTAGATCTAAGGGGAAAAAATGATTTAGTGATTTAGCGTAGACTTATTTTTCTTTTTTTCTAGCTAAGAGAACCAGGGAAGGAGGGAATGGAGGAAGGAAAGGAGGAAAAGGAATGAAAATTTACTTGGTGTCTGTTGCGGGCCAGACAATGTGCTATACACATCATTTTGACCCTTTCAGTAATCCCTGGAAGCAGGTCTCATTATCTTCATTTTACAGAGATAGAAACTGAGGCTCAGACAGTTTCAATGATTTGTTCCGAGACTACAATAAATGTTAGAACTCTAAGTTCTAAGGCCTTAGGTTGTAGGTTCTAAGGCCTACATGTTCTAATATTAACATGCTAGCTTGTAACTTATGATCCCTTCACCCCTATAATCTATTTCTGTCATAAATATGAGTCAACTATTTCATTTTGACAGAATTTTCTCTAGATTCTTTAAAATTTAATTTAAAATGAACTATTTCACTGAGTCGATAAAAATTTGCTTATCATGCAAATATTATGAGAAAAAATTCCTTAGGATGAGTAAGAAAAAATTGTTTGAATCCACATTATTTTGACACTATAGCTAAAAACCTACTTATCAAAATAAAATGGTAACTAGTATAATGACTAATTTCTTGGAAAATGTAACTAATATAAGCTAATATTTAATCATATCTTGAAAGAATATCTCACTTTTTAGGAAGATGCACCATATTTACTTGATTCTTAGTTTTACCAGACATTTCCAACATTTTGTGACTGTCCTAGTTTAAAAAAAATTTTTTTTTTCAGTCATGGGATTGAACCCAGGGCCTCATGTGTTCCAGTAAAGAGCTCTACACTGAGCCACATCCCCAGCCCACATATTAGGCACATACACATATTAACCTTCAGTTAAAAACTTTAAACAGACTTTTTTTCTTATCTATGGTGGCTTACTGGATTTTTGTTGTATATTTCATAAGATGTATGTATAATACATGTATACAGTTGTTTGACAACAAATACTGAAAAACTTAGGGACAAGAAAGCATACCTTCTGGAATGTTCACTTTGGCTTGTAACAGAAGCTTGTTCTGGATCCATCCCAACAAGGCGAGTTGGAAAACTGCAACCATCACCCAAACTATATAATGAGAAACAGCAATAATCTGAATCATATTAAGTTATTCAAAGTGGTCAAATTTAATGTCTTTCAGGGGTATGGCAGAAAGAAATTGTCTTCTCAGAGAATAATTCCCAGGATTTCTAACTGAGAAGGTTACTAAGGCCCTTTTCTTTATAATTTACATATATTTAGAAATATGTACTAAGGTCTACTAAGAAAGATTATGATGCCTAGTTTGCACCTCAAACAGAGCTATGTATTCAAGTATTTGGATAACTGACTTTTTAATTATAATCATTTAAGATCTCATCCAGGCTAAATAAAATTCAAGATCTAAGTTCCACATATTCATTCATTCAACAACATTCATTAAACAAATATCTAAGGCTGAGGATGTAGCTCAGCACTGGAGTATTTGTGAGGGTGAGGTCCTGGGTTGGTTCTCTAGTTAGTACTAAGCACTACAAAACAATAAAAACTCCAAGTACCTGTTGAATACCTATGATATTCTGGGTAATATTTTACACTCTAGGGATATAGCAGTGAACAAAAGAAAAGAAAATCTCTGCCTCCAAGAAGCTTACAATCTAAAAAAAAGTTGTATCTTACTTTCACTTTTTTTTTTTTTTTAAAAATATGAAGCTTCACGAATTTGTATGTCATCCCTGTGCAGGTGCCATGCTAATCTTCTCCATATCGTTCCAATTTTAGTGTATGTGCTGTCGCAGCAAGAACTACTTTCACATTTTTAACATATCACAATTTTATACAACAGGGACTTCACTTTTAGCCAAGAGACAATAACTGGTAAATTTGCCCACTGTTCTAAATAGCCAGAAACTGAACAGCATACAAAATAACTTTAAAAAACAGACAGGACAGGTCCGTGGTCTCAAAAAGAAGAAAAATAAAACAAGTGAGTCCCAGCTTTCTGCCAGAACCTCAGCACCAGGAGGGGAATCCAAGCAAAGCAAGGTAGTTTTACTGAATTGAGGTAAGAGATGGGAGCTTTGAGAAGCAAAGTGGCAACAATTTATAAGACATAGCTGAGGAAGAGGAAGATATGCAGAGGAATGACTATAGATATATCCACAGTACTATGCTTGAATCTTTTAATCAATAGTAAGCTATACAGGTGAACTGGGAAAAGAACAAATGGGAAATTTAAGTTGAACAGATTCACAGTTTCTACATTCAGGCATTGAAATTGACTACCCAGAGAGATCTCACTGAACTCATGGTTTTGGGAGAGACCTCACCTTTATTATAGGGTTAAACTAGCTGTAAGAAAATACTATGCTGGTCCATCCTAGTAAAGCTTAAAACAAACCTCAAAAATCCCAAGCTGAGCCTGACATGATGGTGCATGCCTGTAATCCCAGGCATGGGATCACACAGGAGGTTGAGACAGGAGGGTTGCAATTTCAAAGCCACCCTCGGCAATTTAATGAGGTGATCTCTAAACTAAATATTAAAAAAGGGGACTGCAGATGTGGCTCAGTGGCTAAGCACCCCTGGGTTCAATTCCCGGTACCAAAACAAACAAGAACAACAACCCCAAGCTGAAACATAAGTATCCACCTGCTAAAACAAAATTCAATTCTTTAAAGACCAACAATAAAATCTAGATACTCAGCAAAATAGCATTCAAAATGTCACCAGCCAATAAAAAGTTACTCGGCATGAAAAGCCCCAGAAAATGTGATCCACAACTAATGGGGGGTGGAGGTGCAAACCAATAAAAAAAAAATCAGAAAATCAGCAATTTCAGTAAAAGACTTCAAAACAGTGATTATAAATGTGAATTTAAAGGAAAAATGGATATACTGAAAATAAATGTGAGATATAAAAAAGAACTAAACTGAAATTCTAAAGCTGAAAAATGCAACATCTACAATAAAAAACTTACTGGATAGGCTTACCAATATAGTAGACAATGTAGAAGAGATCTATGAATTTACAGATACAGCAAAAGAAACTAACCAAAATGATGCAACACAGAAGAGAAAATGGGGGACAAGGACAGAGTAGCAAATGGGTCACTATCAAGCAATTTAACATATATATACTTAAGAGTAGTAAAAATAAATGAATGAATGAATAAATAAATAAACAAATAGACCAGAGTAGGCAAAAGAACAAAAACACACAAACAAAAAACCTAAAACTACAACAACAAACCAACTGAAGATATAATCAATAAAAATTATTGGAATCTGATGAAAACCATAAATTCACAGAATCAAGAAGCCTAAAGATTACTTGGTAGAATAAACACCAAGGGATATCATGTTCAAACTGCTTAAAACAAGTGAGAGTTAAAATTTTAAAAGCTTAGGGGTGTGATGACAGTAATTTGCAAATAGCAGAATAAAGTAAAAGGTTGATCAGTCAGAAACCATGCAAAGCAGAAGATAACAGAAACATATCTTTAAAGGAAGGAAGGTTATTAGAGGAAATAACCTTCAAAACCATCAGTCCTGTTTCAATCATTGGGAATAGAAAAATTTTGAACACATGAGACAATGGATGAAGTACACAAAAGGAAGTACATAACAATAAGATCTATAAAAAATGAAACAAAAAAAGATGGAACAAAAATGTGCATCAACTGAACTGTGGGAAAACCTTCACTATAATACATATGTAATTGACATGGCTGCAGTAATGAGAACAACAACAAAAGAAATAATGGTTAACAATTTTTCCGATATTGATGAAAACTATAAAACCAGAGGCAAGAAGGTCAACTAATCCAAGCACAAGATACACGAAGAAAATTAAACTAAGGCTTGCATAATCAAACTTCATCAAAGTAGTGATAAAGTCTTAATAACAGCCAGAAAAAAGACACATTATATAGAAAGTGAAAAAATAAGAGTAACCACAAACTTCTCATAAGAAAAAATGCAAGCCAGGAGACAGTGAAACAACATCTAGAATACTTTCAAGCAAAAATGCCCTTCAAAAACGAAGTCCAAATACGTCATTTTCAGGCATACAACAAAAGGCAATTTGGTTAATTAAGGAAAAACCCTATAACTCATTCCAATCTGCCACTTCAATTTTAATTTTTTTCTCCCTTTTCTACAATGTTGTTGGTATATATAGATAGCCTAAAACAGCTGGGAATTAGGGAGAAATGAAAACTTAATCATCTTGAACATACAATCTTCTACACTTGAGATAAAACTGTGTATGTGTTTGGTTTTCTTTGATTTAGGAATAAAAACACATAATTCATACCTGTGATGGAATCTTTGTAGCTATGGGGAACATGTAATTCTTAAGATTCTTTAATTAGGCTTATTTTCTTTCTCTTTTTGAATATTTTTTCAGTTGTCAATGGATTTTTATTTTATTTATTTATATGTGGTGCTGAGAATTGAACCAAGTCCCTCCCACATGCTAGACAAGCATTCTGCCACTGAGCCATAGCCCCAGCCCCCAGTTTATTTTCATTTGGAAGGAAAAAGTGATTCTCATTTTTTTGAGTCATCTTTTTTTCCACTTTCCATTCAAATATTTGTTCAAACTTTCCTTTACTGTTTATCTAATAAAAATATTTTACATGCAATCAATGTATTTGAATTTTCATTTCAAGGCTTATAAAAATGTCACAATTATTATATTCTCTGAATGAATCTTAAGACATTTTACCATAGATAGATACTACCGCAGACTCCATAATTTCTGAGAACGACATTTTATAAATTACCTTGAAAATACTGGAAGTAACCAATATTTCTTTTCATCACCAAAGACTTGTCTCCAATTTTTACTGTATCCAAGAGAGAAACCATGTGCATCGACTCCGTATGAAAATGTGGGTGCACGAAATGATTCTGTTAAAGAAAAAAAATACATATATAAACACTAATTAATCTATTTAAAAAATTATTAAAAAATATTTTTGTGTCTTTGACATGAAGAAAACTATAAACTTCAACATAAAAACTATAAATACCATTTAAAATAAGTATTTGTAGAAATTAAAAAGGAAAACTAGAAATAATAACAAATGAAGCGAGAGATATGCCAATTATCCTAATCTGATCACTATACTTTTCATACATATACTGAAATGTCACACTATATTCCATAAATATTTTATTTTTGACCCATAGTAACTGTACATATTTTTAAAGGATAAATTTCTGAAACTTATTCGGGAAAAAGTATATTTTTCGTCAATCATATAAAATAACATGTCAAAATAATCATCTGATATTACTGAAAAATCTAATTACCTGACTGCTATTTTTAAAAGATACTCTTAACTTCCAACTTTACTCATCATTTATAAACTTCTGGGACCCAAAGATAAAAAGAGACAAAATTCCTACCAAAGAACCTACAGTCTAGCAAAATTACATGTGAGAAGCACATAGTCATGGTTCCCTAGGAGCACAGAGGTGAAAGAACCCAATTTTATCTAAATAGGGACCTATGTGGGTCTTGGTAGGAGAAGGTGAAAGATGGAGATAGCAGCACTTGATCATAATTACCTTGAAAACAAGTAAGGGAATGAAGCAAAAGGTGATCATAGACCATTATTTCCAGCTTAATTATAAAGTGATGTACAGTGAGGTCTACAGAAAAATACAGGTTTCACAAGTTTTATATTTTTAAAAACAGAATGTGTTTCAGCATGTTTTATAAGCTAAGGATAATAAGATGAGGCCATGGCATTGGGAGAAACTGATGGAAGAGTAAAAACCCGGAAGATATGGGAAGGCATCTATAGATGATTTTTTTTTTTTTTTGGTAGTAGGGATTGAACTCGGGGGCACTCAATCACTGAGCCACATCCCCAGCCCTATTTTCTGTATTTTATTTAGAGACAGGGTCTCAATGAGTTGCTTAGTGCCTCATTGAGACTTTGTACTCACAATGCTTCTGCCTCAGCCTCCTGAGCCACTGGGTCTAAAGGTGAATTTTAAACAAGAGAAAAGACATCTTTTCTCAGAAGTTAGATAGGTGACAGTGACAGGTGTGAAAGGAGAAATGTTTGTAGAAGGTGCTGAAGGTGAGATGACAAGAGTTCACTTATGACTTCTAATTTTTCTGCGAAGGACTCACAAATGGGTAAGAAGAGTAGGAAGAATGGTGACAATCTGGAATTATATCTTGAGCAACAGGTGAAGAACCTTACCAGAAATGCATGACATTATAGTCAAACAGATCTGAGAGCTCCAGTAAGGTCTGAGAACTTCAATCTGTAATTGTAATAGTTTCTATGGGATTAAGATTTCTTTCATCTGTCAACAGTCTTGCTGTTCAGTGGATAAAGTTGATGGTTAGAAAACCCAGGTCATGGGTTAAAAAAGGAATCATGGGAGAAACCTAGGGACAGAAGATATAAGGATGCTGTGAAGAGTTGCTGAAGTCATTTTATCACAGGATACAGAATGGCCAATAGTAAAAAATGGAACTAGTAGAGGAACAAAATTTTGTGAGAACAGTTAAATAATGGAACACTCAGTGACGTAAAAAAGGCTACAAGACTACAGTCAGAGAATGAAATACTGAAGTTTAAAATTTCATATTCAGAGGCTCTTCACTTCCAAGTGATTAAAAGGTTCAATGTGTGGTTCTGGGAATGAGCAGCCAGCAGAATTGAAGAAATCACTTTGCTTGTTTGAGATAATAGCATTAGTTTGAATATAGAAACTCATTAAATGTGGAAAAATGGCTTTATGGTGGGTAGATGACAATTATGATGAAGAGCAGAGGTGATGTAGCAGAATAAAATACACTCAAAGGACAGAAGAATGGCGCTGCGTTTGTTGGTTCAGTGGTGGAGCGTTTGCCTAGCATGAGTGAGGCAATGGGTTTGATCCTCAGCCACCACATTAAAATAAAGGTATTGTGCTCATCTGCAACCAAAAAAGGTGTGGGGCGGAGGGACAGAAGAATAAAAATCTGGATGAAGTGGTAGAAAACTTGCTAAAACTATACAGGATGTGGGAAGATGAGACTGTAAAGAAAGTGGTATTGCTAAGGCAATGTGCTTTTCAAAGTGTGGTTATGTAATTAATTTAGTAGCTTACTAACTAGATCACAAAATATAAGAGCTCAATGTACACAGTTCATATTAATGACATTTTGTGAAATTCTTGCTTATTTATATAATTTTAAGTATTTTATGCATATACTAAGTCAAGGTATACAATGATGTGTTTCTTACTATGGTCACTGGCAAAAAGTTTTGAAAAGGTATCACTTTGGCCCTGGCAGCAGTGGCTGAGCCTTGTGAACATGGTGCTGCAAATGGTATGGAGCCCGGAGCTGCGACCTGAGGCCTGCATTCAGCCCCAGTGTTCACTGTTCCATGGCTGAGGGTGGGCGCCATCTGGACACTGCACATGGGACCCGCTCTGCCCTTTGTGTGTAAATTCACTGAGAAACATGAATGGATAACTACAGAAAATGGTACTGAAATAGCGGGAATCAGCATTTTGGCACAGGAAGCTCTGGGAGATGTTTACTGTGGTCTGCCTGAAATTAGGAGAAAATTGAAAAAACAGAGTTTGGTGCTTTGGAAAGTGTGAAAACTGCCAGAGAACTCTATTCTCTTCTATCAGGAGAAGTATCAAATTAATGAGGCACTTGACCAGAGCTTGTGAACAAATCTCTTTTTTTTTGGTGCCAGGGATTGAACTCAGGGGTACTCAACCACTGAGCCACATCCTCAGCCCTATTTTGTGTTTTATGTAGAGACAGGGTCTCACTGAGTTGCTTAGCATCTCGCTGTTGCTGAGGCTGGCTTTGAACTCGCAATTCTCCTGTCTCAGCCTCCCTAAGAGCTGGGATTACAGGCTTGCGCCACCGTGCCCGGCTTGAACAAATCTTATTATAAAGATGGTTGGTTAATAAAGATGACAAAGAATAGGGGTTCTGAGTGATGCTTCAGAGCTAGATGACCTAATGAGCAAGGAAGCATATGAGAAATATGTAAAATCTGTTGGAGTGAAAATGGTACCCTGAATAAACAAGTGTGGAATAACTTCAGCATAGTTGTCTGAACTCAGTGGTGAATAGAAGACTTAAAAAGAAACTACTCTCAACACTGTACCTGGAAGAAGATACCTCTTACGTGCCAATGACTGCAGATAAAACACAATATGTATCTTTTTTTTACAATTCCTATGATTTTTAGAGTAGGTTTTAGACTCTGGTATCAGAATTCACGAAATTATCTGTGGTAAAAACCACTTTAAATAAGCATGTACATGGGCTGGGGCTGTAGCTCAATGGCAGAGTGCTTGCCTAGCACGTGTGAGGCACTGGGTTTAATCCTTAGCACCACATAAAAATAAATAAAACAAGGCATTCTGTCCATCTACAACTAAAATAAACTAAAAAAAGTATGTATGTCAAGAATAATCTTATTATAAGCCTTATATAATATTTTAACTTGCTTATATCCACTCCTGGATTTGGGTCAATATACTTACTGATCTTCCCACTGGAATAAACTAGGAGTGGAGGAAAGGATTTGTTTTATAGTATCCAAAGAACAATACTATTTTAATTTTATAATGTACTGCATTTGCTAGTGTTATTTTTATACAGTGAAAAAACAGATTTTCAGCAAAATAAGAAAGAAATCCTCAACTTCAAATAAATTTTTTGAAAAAAAATATTCAGAGAGAACAATGGGCTCCCTGGAAATATCAAACTCTCAAATACTTAAAGGGCTGGGTGCGGTGGTGCACGCCTATAATCCCAGCACTTTGGGAGGCTGAGACAGGAGAATCATGAGTTCAAAGCCAGCCTCAGAAACTCTCGTGTTTTATGTCTCTACATAAAACACAAAATAGGGCTGGGGATGTGGCTCAGTGGTCAAGTACCCCTGAGTTCAATCCCCAGTACCAAAAAAAAAAAAAAAAAAACCCAAAAAACTTGAAGGGATGAGCAGGAAATGAAACAGGCTCAGTGAGAACTGCAGCAAATTAAAGTGTCCATTCTCCATTATTAGCAGTTGGCTACTATTAAATTCTAAGATGGGCTCACCACTAGCAGATTTGTCAATTTTAAAAAGAATAATTCTGGTTTTCTATGTGAAATCTCTTAGTTTTTAGTTAATGTAGGGATTTTAAAGTCTGGGCTTTGCATATAGGCCACTCTTTGTCATCTCTGATTGAAGGTAAGGAAACAGCAGGACATTCTGTGAAGAAGACAAACAATTTAGTTAATAAGTATAAGGAAATTTCTTTACACAGAAGAGAATAAAGGCATGATGGAACTGGATGAGAATTCAACAGTGGAGGCTGAGCTGGGGAAGAAAGGGCAGAGAAATCCTTACAATCGAAGACCACCACCACTTACATGATCCAGTAACATACGAGACTAGAATGATCTAAATGTAAGTATCTAAATGCTTCCCTAAAATCTCTGTCCATTTTTGCATATTAAAAAAAAAAAAGTTTCCTTCCAATTCTCCTGACAGAGACAGATTGGACAATCAGATGGCATATGGTCTTTAGCTTTCCTACAAACACTACAAAAGCCCCTATTCTTTGTCTTGGTATATTAGTAGATATATAAATGTTTCAATTAAAAAACATTAGGGGGACTGGCTTGTGGCTCAGTGGCAGAGCGCTTGCCTTGCACATGTGAGGCACTGGGTTCGATCCTCAGCATCACATAAAAATAAATAAACAAAATAAACATACTGTGTCCAACAAAAAAAAAAATTTTTTTTTAAAAAAAAGCACATTAGGGTGTCTGAAATGCCAATAGCTCAATGCGAGCAACACTATCACCTTTGGTTAAAAAATGTTTGTCCTATTACTTGAATACCTCACTGAATTCTTCCCCAATATTTTAAGTTTTAAAAATGAGCCCCCTCGCCTCCAGCTGGGATAGTGATGCAAGCCTGCAATCCCAGCACTTAGGGAGGCTGAAACAGGAGAATCGCGAGTTCAAAGCCAGCCTCAGCAACAGGGAGGCGCTAAGCAACTCAGTGAGACCCTGTCTCTACATAAAACACAAAATAGGGCTGGGGATGTGGCTCAGTGGTCGAGTGCCCCTGAGTTCCATCCCCAGTACCCCCCCCCCAAAAAGAGCCCCCCCAATAATGCTGATACTAGTGATAAAGCACATTAAGTTTCACTGACAACTGACACAAAGATGGAAACAGTGACACATCAAAAATACTATTCTTTAGCTTTAACTACAGAACATATGCCAGTTAAATGTGTGATTGTAGGGGAAAATGTAAAGAATATATGTGAAATATATATATGTATATATATATATTTTTGGTACCAGGGATTGAACTCAGGGGTACTCAACCACTGAGCCACATCTCCAGCCCTATTTAGAGACAGGGTCTCACTGAGTTGCTTAGCACCTCACCATTGCTGAGGCTGACTTTGAATTCAAAATTCTCCTGTCTCAGCCTCCCAAAGTGCTGGGATTACAGGCGTGCGCCACCACGCCTGGCCCTGAAATATATTGTTGATATACTATTGATGAGTTTTAGCTAAAAGGTAAACTGTAATTAAGAATTTTAAAAAAACATTTAGGCTCTCAGAGGATAAACTTCATCCTTTAAGCATGAAAACATTATCTATCTTTCATTGATTTGTTTTTGAAAAGATACTATGTAAATGCAGGAAGTAACATTTACTAAAATTTATAAAATAGTTCCTTTTATACACAATGCATTACTAATAGTATATACAAATCAATTATACTTCTTCATCCTTCAACACAATGAACCTTTACATTATATAGCAAATGGATCCAATCAGTTAACTTAAATACAAAATTATCTGATACTTCTCTTACTCTCCTCTAGATTTCAGATTCATTTGTGGTCATTTTCCTAAATAGTTATCATTTATTTTAGCCTACTCACCTATTGTTGTTCTATTTTTTCCAACTAGCCAGCAGTGGTAGCTGAACAGTGAGAGAACACTGATGAAGAACATTGCAGACACAAAAAAAAGAAAAAGTACGTGGAATTTTGCACGTGTATCTGTCAGTTCATTCTGAGGAAAGAAAAAAGAAAAGTTAAGTTTGAGGATACTGAACCTCTAAAATGTAATGTATAATTTAGTTCTGCCTACAGATTGTTGAATGCACCAAAAAGCTAAATTATGAAGAATAATTAAACAGATAATATATATTCCAAAACAATAATTGCAAAAGCAAAGAACTGATATTATCAAAGTAGGCTGCTTAAATATGAAGTCAGGGTCATTTAAAAATTCCTCCTAAAAAAGAAATTTTAGCAATACTTTCAGTAATAAAATGAAAAAATGGACTCTTCTACCCAACAATTCTCTCTTGTACTTTATGTGTATATTTAACTTTTCTCAACATCCAGAATGTACAGGTAAATACTTGTGCATTTATACTAAAATATTTGTTACTTTAATTACATATACTGTAATCAGAAACTAATTGTGATATATTTAAGTTTTATTTTTGTGCTTCTGTAATCTGTTTCTGGAATAACACTTTAAAGGTGCCCATGCCTTTAGCTGCTCTAATTCCTACCTTTATAGGAAACAGGAAATTTTCATAAATAAATTTACCACAAGATATTAATGATTAAAAGCAGTTTATCTGTTATTCCTTCTTATAGTTACATGTATTTTGGGGGCCAGGGTGGTGGTGGTGGTACCAGCAAATGAATCCAGAGGTGTTCATTTTATTTTTTGAGACAAGGTTTCACTAAGTTACAGAGGGCCTCACTAAGTTACTGAGGCTGGCTCTAACTTGCAATCCTCCTGCCTCAGCCTGCAGAGCTGCTAGGATTACAGGTCTGCCTCACCATGCCCGGCTCTCAGCACTTTAATAGAAGCAAAGTCTTAAACTAGAAGAAATTAGCATCTATTAAGAGGAGGAGGAGGAAATCTTTAAATACTATTAATTCTTAAAATGAAACTATAGGCAAAACACCTTCTCCATCAGAACAAGAGGCTCCCCTTTTTGATTTGAAAAATGACATGAAAAAAAGTTATTTGCACTATTCTTTTCCCTAAGTCTTTTTTTTTAAAAGAATGTGTACTGGGTATTGAACCCCGGGCCTTATATACTCTATTACTGAGCTATATCCCCCATCCTGCATTATTGTGATATTTCTTTTTCTTTTCTCTCACAAAGTAATCTTTGCATCTTTTAAACATATTAAGTGAATTCTTCTATCTCACCATGTCATGAAGCAGATTTTTATTATAAACATTCACTGTAAATGTCATAAAGAGATCATGAGAATGTCATGGCAACAATGTGTTTTACCTTTGGACAATTGTCTGTAGATTTCCTGCGGCAAAGCTTGTGTAAATAGAGACAATGTATTAAGAAACCAATTTTTATACAAAATTATCCTGAACACCAGGTTTTATAAATCCTGTAGGTTTTAAAGGGATACTAAGATGTTGCTCTTTACTGTCGCTCTCTCACAACATTTTCTCAAAAAACACAAAAGGTTAGCTCTTTAAGAACATTTCATGTACCCTTTAGATATGCACTTTTCCACTCGGTTTTTAAAATAACCCATTTTTCTGGAGAGAATAAAATAAAAATATTTTAGAAAATATATATTTCTCTAAACTTCTGATAACAATGGATGACTTCTTTCCACCTTTGGTGTTACTACCTTGCTGCAGTTGTGTTGACTACTGCCTCTCACATCTAGTCTCAGCTCAGTATTCAGAACGACCCTTTTACAAGTCAAATCTTGTCACTCCTTTCGCATTTTACTAGAGTAAAATCCACAGTCCTTCTAACTTTCCAAGGACCTTTTCCCCGTGGCCCACCTCTTGGGCTTCCCTTTCCTTGCTTATTCTACTCCAGCTACATCCATATATTAATAGTCTCCTTGCTGTTGCTCAAACATCCCTCAAACTTGAGGAAACCTCGAGTTCCCTCAACCTGAAATGCCTTTCTCTCCGGAATTCACAAATTCCCTTCAAGTCTTTGCTCAAATTCTACCTTCTTGGTGAAGACCACCCCAAGTCTCTTTAAAAAGATGTAATTTGCCCTATCACACCAGCCCCACAAAATCAACAGATCCCTTACCCTGATTTTTTTTATTCTTTGTTTCCTTCTTCTTAAAAGTAAGCTTTAAAAAGACATGATTCTTTGTTTTTTCACTTACATATCCCAAGTTTCCAGAAAATTGGCACAGAATAAGTACTAAATAAGTATTTGCTGAATGAAGAAAAAGGTAGATTTAAGTTAACTAGTTTTTTCTTATTCATGATGAATGTTAAAAAGTTAAAAGTATTTCTTCTTTTTTGAGGTGGAGTATGGAGGATTGAACTCAGGGGCACTCCACTACTGAGCCACATCCCCAGCCCTATTTTGTATTTTTTTAAATTTAGAGACAGAGTCTCACTGAGTTGCTTAGTTCCTCGTTGTTGCTGAGGCTGGCTTTGAACTTGCAATCCTCCTGACTCAGCCTCCAGAGCCAGTGGGATTGCAGGTGTGCACCACGGCGCCCGGCCCTAAAAGTATTTCCTCTTAAATAAATATTATTATTACATTCAAACACTACTGAATTTTCTCACAGAGAAATATGAAATTATGTAATTTTAATGATCTGGCACTGAATCCTCTTTAAATAGAGATACTGAGTATGGTTAATGGGTTGTAAACTGAACAAACATGCCCAGCAAAGCAGGACAACAAAGGCCAAAATCTTGGTGCTAAGACCACAGATTTGGGATTGGTGCTCTCCTTAAATCCGTACAAAGGTATTTTAAGTGCCAGCAGCCTCTGGTTTTGTTTGCTGTGAGAGGATCAGTGCTGGGGATCTCAGTAGTTCTACCACTGAGCTATATCCTCAATCCAACCTCCGGGTTTTAAATACCTAAACTTTAAAAATCTAATGATGTTTAAACAAAAATTCATCTAAAATTTATTAGATAATTCCTGGAAATAATTGTGCTCCATGACTCAGGGCTTTGATTACGTTGACTACAAGTAGCCAGTGGATGGTAGATACTGGGATGAACAGATCCAAGTTTCAGTTCTGGCTTCCAATACCCTTAAAGAAGTGACCTTGGGTAGTTCCCTAACTTCTCCAATCTCAGTTAATAACTACGAAAACCATAATAGAGCCTCTGTATTAACCACATTTTCTTGTTTTCTGTATTCCTGATGCTCTGGCTTATTAGAGCTTTGCTGACTTGGGGACAGACCACCCTTCCTTTCATGTGCAAACTAACTAATTCAAAGCCCAAATTACCAAGAACCTCCTCCACCAGGGTCTTACACTCCAGGGGGCAATACTCCACTGCCCTATTTATTCCAGGGCCAGGTACAACTAAAGAAGGCCTGCTGAGATTATTCAAACTAGCCAATCCTAAATCTGTTCACCGCAGTATTCCCACAGATATCACAATACAGGCTCTGGCTATCTCTCTTTATGCCTCCTAAATAACCAGGCCCTGAGATGCTTTCCATCAAGGTGTGCTCTCTTTTGAGGACTAGAAGTATCTCTGCAATAGCAATTGGTTCCTGATTTGTGGGCCTTACTATACCTTAAAACAACAACAACAAAACACATTTAAAAACATCTTCAGAGGGTTTTTCGAAGGAATAAATGTGAGCCAGGCGTGGTGACGCAAGCCTGTAATCCCGGCACTTTGGGAGGCTGAGACAGGAGAATCACAAGTTCAAAGCCAGCCTCAGCAACAGCAAAGCATTAAGCAACTCAGTGAGACCCTGTCTCTACATAAAACACAAAATAGGGCTGGGGATGTGGCTCAGTGGTTGAGTACCCCTGAGTTCCATCCCTGGTACCAAAGAAAAAAATCAAAGATTTTAAATGTAAAAGTGAAAACAATAAAAGTACCAGAAAAAAACTGGTGGAATTTTTGCATAAACTTGCATTGAACAGGTAACAGTCAGAAATCATAAAGAGGGCCATTTAAAAGAAAAACAAAGTTGAAAATTAATTTTGATTAAAACAAAACAGCAGGTATCAACCAAAAATGTGGAAAAAATATTTTTGACCTGGGGCAGAAAAAGGATTAACATCTTTAGGTATGCCTCACATGTTCTCAATGAGTTCTTTGTGATACATTGCAAATATCTTCTCTCAGACTGTAGCTTGCCTTTTCACTGCAAGAGCAGCTTTTTTTCTTTGCTGTACTGGAGAGTGAACTCAGTGCTCTACCACTGAGTTCCATCCCCACCCTATCTTCCTTTTTTGGAGACAATCTCACTGAATTGCTTGGGCTGGTCTTAAACTTGGGATCCTCCTGTCTCAGCCTCCTAAGTGGCTAGTGCTATAGGTATGAGCTACTGCATCTGGCTTTGAGAGCTGCTTTTTAATAAAAATTATTGTTATTATTATCATCATTATTATTTTTTAGGAGACTGGGTCTTGCTATGTTGTCCAGAATGGCCTGAAACTCCTGGACTCAAGCAAACCTCCTGACTCAGCCTCCTCAGTAGCTAGGACTAAAGACATACTGTGGTGCCTAATTAAAAGAAATTCTTTTTTTTTTTTTTTTTGTGGTGCTGGGGATTAAACTCAGGGCCTTATGCATGTGAGGCAAGCACTCTACCAACTGAGCTATATCCCCAGCCCAAGAAATTCTTAATTTTAATTAAGTTTAATTTATAGATCTTTTCTTTTATGGTTAGTGGTTCTTATGTTCTATTTAAGAAATGCTCATTCACACCAAGATCAATAATAAAGACTGGGGCTGGGGCTGTGGCTCAGTGGTAGAGCACTTGCCTGGCATGTGTGAGGCCCTGGGTTCAATCCTCAGCACCACATATAAATAATAAATGAATAAAATAAAGATCCATCAACAACTAAAAAAAATTTAAAAAAAAATAATAAAGACTGATATCTTATATTAAAATAAATTATTTGCTATATAAATATTTGAACCTATCAGAAAAAAATGGGCAAAGAACAAATAGATGTCACAAAAAAGACATGCTAATGGCTAGTAAGCATATGCTCTTAAGCATATGCAAAATAAAAGGAGGTTTTCTATTTTGTTCATAAATTAGCAGGCACTATACTGAATAAAGGGAGAGGATAAAGACGGAATTATGGGATAGGCACGGCTTAGGAGTAGGAATAATCTGAGGTACAATGAATTGGATAAAACAAATTCAAAGACATTTATTGAATGCTTTCTAGCTCATCACATATTTATACTAATTTAATCTTCACATCAATCCTGTAAGTATTACTCAAAATTTTAATGATGAAACAACAAACTGAAATTTAATTATCTTAACTGGCTACTTCTTCATTCACCAAATATTTACTCAACACCTGCTGTGTGTCAGGCAATCTTTTTTTTGGTACCAGGGATTGAACCCAGGCATGCTTAACAACTGAGCCACATCCCTCGCCACCTCCCCATCCCCCGCTTTTTTTTTTTTTTTTTTAAATTTTTGAGACAAGGTCTTCAAGTTGCTTAGGGCCATACTAAATTCCTGAGGCTGGCTAAGAACTTTCTATCCTCTTGCCTTAGCCTCCTCAGCCACTGGGATTACAACTACAGGTATGCACCACAGTGCCCAGCAAGGCAAAAATTCTTGCTTTCATGGATCTTAGATTATACAAGGCATTTGTATTTAAACTAAGCCTGTTTCTTTTTCTAGTATACCACATTGATTCCAGACCTATATTTCATAATGAAGTAACAAAAATTCAAAGATGAGGGCTGGGATTGTAGCTCAGCGGTAGAGCGCTTGCCTCGCATGCGTGAGGCCCTGGGTTCGATCCTCAGCACCACATACAAAGCAATAAAATAAAGACATTATGTCCATCTACAGCTAAAAAAATATTTAAAAAAAAAAAAAAAAAAAAAATTCAAAGATGACATTAATTTTCCTATCCTGGAGATTGATAGATTTATATAGATTTTGTTCCCCATTATATCGAAGGAACAGTGTAAAGAAAAGCACATCACGTTGATTTGGACATGCTGATTTTTATGATGCCTTCATCATGTCAGTGTTTCAAAAACTAGCAACTGGAGATTGGGGACTGGGTTTCAGCAGTGTTAAAGCTAGGGCTCAGGAGTGACTGTGAATACCATGGAAGTACACATGACCACCAGAATCAAATTAGAGATAACTAAGAATGTAGCAGCTAAGGACTGAACCTACATTTATGGGAGCTGAGAGAAAAGTAATAAATAATAGCAAGAAACTTAGAGTGTTTAAATGAAGGGAGAGAGTTTTAATGTATTTTAAAATTATTTTAAAATTTTAATAAAATAGTACATGAACAACAAAAAAAAATCAAATAATGCTAAAAAGCTACCACTGAAAATCAACAGTTTTCTGGAGCAACTCCAACAGGCAGTAACTTTTCACACTTCTGGCATTTTTTCCTCCTGAAGTACATAATTAAATACTTAAAAATATTTAAACTTTATTATTTATTTTAGATTACTATCTGTACATGGTATACAAAACTTAATGAAAACTGTAAAAAGCATGTCTCTCTTCCTAATTGTCCTTCCAGAGGCAAACAAGTATTAGCAACTTTTAGTTGCTAATAGTGCTTTCAGAAGACACTATATGCTTATATTTATTTTCCTACAGATATGAGAGCATACTATATGTGTTCTTTTGGGTCTTTTTCCTTCCACATAATAACACATCTCAAAGATCACATCATTTGTCATAAAGAGTTTCCTTATTCTTTCTTAAGCTATATTGCATTCCTTTGTATACATATTTCATAGCTTAATTAGTCTCCTGTTGTTAAAACATTTATTTTCAACCTTTTGCCATTGTTAAAAACTCTGGAAAATTTATACACACAGGAAGTATGTTAGTGGTTGCCTGTGGCTGAGGATGTCATTTTTACTGTAAAAACTGTAATAAGTCTCATTAAGTCAAAGAAAGACAATTATTTCCTTAAACTTGATATGCCTATCTTATAGTGTGGTTAAGTACAATTTAGATTACTAAAAGGAACTCACTATATGTGGTATAATATACCTTATGAATAAATGTGTATATAAAGGTAAATTGTAGCCCTGCCCTCTACACCATTATAAATTCTAGCTAGTAAAATTCATTTTATCTACTTATAATAAAAGACAAAGTAATTCTTTAGAAACCCAACACCTTAAGAAATATTTAATATGTGTTTTAGGATAGAAAAAAGACTTACCGTCCAAAATTTTATAAAGTATTCTAAAACTGATGTAGCCACGAAAAGGCAATATAATAGGGAATACAATAAAAACAGCATGAAGAATTTGTAATTAGAAAATCCCACACAGTTATTCACCCTAGAAAAATAAAGAAAGTCACACTATAAAAATAAGACAAAACACAAATTCATAGAAATAGAAAGATTCTAGAATGGAGATTCTGAAGGGGAAGAGGGAGAAAGAAATGGGGAATTGTTTAATGAGAACAGAGTTGCAGTTTTTAAGATGTAAATGTACTGGAGACTATAACAAGGTAAACACTACTGAAATATACACTTACATAGACATACTACTTTCTCACTTGTGTACAAGAACTAAATTCTTTTAAATGGTTAAGATGGTAAATGTTGGGGGCTGGGGTTGTGGCTCAGTGGTGGAGTGCTTGCTTGGCACGTGTGAGGCACTGGTTTCGATCCTCAGCACCACATAAAAATCAGTAAATAAAATAAAGGTACTGTGTTCACCTACAACTAAAAATACAAATTAAAAAAAAAGAAGGCAAATTTTATGTATTTTTTACTATAATTAAAAAAAAGATAAGTCAAAACATTTAAATTATTACTACTTAGAAATAGCCATTTATGAAGCAGGAAGCAGTATCTTAACTATGGATATGTGTTTTTAATGAATTATATAATAAATATAGAATTTTAATGTTAATTCTTAACACATCAATATTTGGGGGTTAATGACACTAGAAAATATTTTCAAGGGCTGGGATTGTGGCTCAGCGGTACAGCGCTTGCCTTGCATGCGTGAGGCACTGGGTTCGATCCTCAGCACCACATAAAAATAAATAAATAAAATAAAGATAAAAAAAAAAATATTTTCAAAGAAAAAAATTTAAATATGACCTATGCATATAGACACATATATAAATAGATCAATCATAATATCTGTAATTAAATTAACCTTCAAAATATAAAATACTGGGGCTAGGAGGGTAGTTCAACAGTAAAATACATTTGATATGCATGTGACTCTGGGTTTAATCTCCAGCACCCAACAAGTGAACAAAGGAATACTGAAATAATCATTCTAAAATCTCTCCTCCCATCTCTATACCCTCTTATGCCAATTCCTCTGTTTTTCATACGTACCAAGGACAGTGATGATCCATCTTAAGAATACATCTAGGAAACAAATAAGCATAAGAAAATCTATGCAGAAAAATTCCCTGTTTTGTCATAATTTTATTTTATTTGACTTAAAAATTTCCCTTTAAAACTATATCTTAGAGAACTAACTGAGAAACTTCAGGGCAGAGATAATTTCTGGTATGGCTACATCTTCCATAGTAATACGTCATAATGTTTTTTACACTGGGAAGTAAGCTGAGAATATCCAGTTATACTGTATCATATTAAATAACATCTTACAATATATCAAAATGCATTCTACTATCATGTATAACTAAAAAGAAAGAAATGACATTTTAATATTCAGATCTGGAGATAATACTTCACATATTAGAAAAGTCCACCTTGAAAATTAGCTGAAGAAGATAAAATGCAAACAGATCGATTCCTTTGTTATTTTAAACATCTGCAGGTCATAAAAATAAAACTTTAGAAGCAAATATGTGAAAACATTAATAGTGATACGCTTAGACATGGTTATTTTTCCATATTTTATAAAAATTCACCCCATTGATAAACCACTATTTTTTTAATATAAAGAAAACCAAGGGCTGGGATTGTAGCTCAGTGGTAGAGCGCTTGCCTCGCATGCGTGAGGCCCTGGGTTCGATCCTCAGCACCACATACAAAGCAATAAAATAAAGACATTGTGTTCATCTACAACAAAAAAAAAAAAAATTAAAAAAAAAAAAGAAAACCAAAACAAAACCCAAAATTTGCCCTCCTATTGAGATACATATTTTATGTTTGTATAAAGTTATACTATAGATCATCTCAAATAATACAACATCTCAAATAATACAAAAAAATTAAAAAAAAAAAGAAAACCAAAACAAAACCCAAAATTTGCCCTCCTATTGAGATACATATTTTATGTTTGTATAAAGTTATACTATAGATCATCTCAAATAATACAACAAATGAGTAACCTAATATCTAGAAAGTTAAGTAGCTTGTTGAACTAAAAGTAAGGATTAGTTGTAATTCCCAAACTCATGATCTTTCTTTTAACATACTAACTTCTCACTTGTGTAAAAGAACTAAATTCTTTGAAATTTTTCTAGTTAAGATGTTATGGATGATACCTGAAAATAATTGTGAAGTTATTTTGGTGGTTTTTTCAGGTTTTTAATATCAACATCAATAAAAAAAGAAAGAAAACCATCAGAATAATCTTTCTAATCCAGGATATAAAGTTTCTTTCTCAAGGGGGTTATTACTACTTGCTCATCAATACTACCTTTTTTCTTTTTGGTACTGGGGATTGAACTCAGGGGTACTGTACCACTGAGCCACACATCCCCAGCCCTATTTTGTGTTTTATGTAGAGACAAGGTCTCACTGAGTTGCTTAGCACCTCGCCGCCGCTGAGGCTGGCTTTGAACTCGTGATTCTCCTGTCTCAGCCTCCCAAAGTGCTGGGATTACAAGCGTGAGCCACTGTGCCCAGCTAATACTACCTTAAGCACAAGCATAGAAAGCATACTTAAGAAAATCCTATAGGGCTGGGTTGTAGCTCAGTGGTAGAGTGCTTGCCTAGCATACGTGAGGCACTAGGTTCCATTCTCAGCACCGCATATAAATGAATAAATAAGAAATAAAGGTCCGTCAACAACTAAAAAAATATTTTAAAAAAAGAAAAGCCTATAAACTAATCATGAAGCTTATCAAAAATTACTTCTAGGTACATTCTAGATTACATAGTTTTATTAGTTCTCTATGCATAGAAAATAAAGGGAAAGGATGAAATACTTTGACTAAGTATAAAATATAAAAACTGTTCCTTCCCTCTCCCTTCTATCACCAATATTCAGTGCTAGGTTTAAATGAAAGCAAATGAGAAACACTTACTTGTCACATCCTGAGCAGTGATGTGCCCGATCAGGTTTAATCAACTGACATTTTTCACAGTATCTGATAGCTACAAGAAAGAAAAGGAAAATGCTGAAGGAGGCACATGCTTAACTAATTTGAACATAAACCTTAACATTTTAAAATTAACAACTTTGGGAAACTGACAAGGAATAATTTTAACCTGAAATAAAAATGGACTGGAGAATTTCTCAAATGAAAAATGTCAAGAGATTGAAAAGAACCTCAGAACTGTGTTATCCCAGTAGTTTTCAAATTAAAAAAGTAGATCCAAAGCAAATAAGTTAAGCACAGGGGTGAGCAGTACAACTAGTACAAAACTCAGATTTACTAAGTCCTAAATCCAGTGTTTTTTCTACTGTACCACAATGTCTCAGGTAAAATAATCAAAATTTATACTTTAAGGCATTCTATGGGAATTTGTTTTTGAAATTCTGAAATAGCTTTAATTGAAAAAAAAAATTTTTTTTCTGCTATCCCTAATTCCCCAAATAGAGATTACATTTTGAGAAAAATTTAGTGTTTCCCACTAAATTCTAGTATATGCTACCATTGCCCAATTCATATATTTAGTCAAGATACTGAGCACCAACTAGGTGCCAGATATTGTTCTAGGCAAAAATATCTGCCTTCCACCATAAACATACATTGGAGAAAAAAATAGCCTTTTCAAGAAATGGTGCTGAGAAAACTGGAAATGCGTATGTAGTAGATTGAAACTGAACCCCTATCTCTCACACTGCACAAAACTCAACTTAAAAGTGGATCAAGGACTTAGGCATTAAACCAGAGACCCTGTGCCTACTAGAAAAAATATAGGCCCAAATCTCCATCACGTTGGCTTAGGAAATGACTTCCTCAATAGGACTCCTGAAGCACAAGAAGTAAAATCAAGAACCAATAAATGGAATGGTATCAAACCAAAGCTTCTTCACAGGAAAGGAAGCAATCAAGAACGTGAACAAGAGAGCCTACATAATGGGAGAAAATATTTGCCACCTCCACCTCAAAGAATGTGGGGGTAAAGGTACTCATATATTGCTGGTGCAAAATTGGTGCAACCACTCTGGAAAACAGTGTGGCGATTCCTTAGAAAACTTAGAATGGAACCACAATTTGACCCAGTTATCCCACTCCTCAGTTTACACCCAGAGGATTTAAAATGAGCATACTATGGTGACATAATCACATCAATGTTTATAGAAGGTCAATTCACAATAGCCGGGCCATGGAACCAAACTAGTGCTCTTTAACAGATGAATGGGAACAAAAGCATTATACAGATTTAACAGTTCCAATCAAAATCCCAATGATATTTCTTATAGAAAGAGAAAAGGGGGCTGGGATTGTGGCTCGGTGGTAGAGCGCTTGCCTCGCATGCGGGAGGCACTGGGTTCGATCCTCAGCACCACATAAAAATAAATTAATAAAGATATTGTGTCCACCTACAACTAAAAAATATTTAAAAAAAAAAAAAAAAAAAAAAAAAAGAGAAAAGGCAATCATGAAATTCAATTAGAAAAATAAAAAGACCCAGAATAGCCAAAGAATTCGTTAGCAAGAAGAGTGAAGCAGGAGGCATCACAATACCAGACCTTAAAGTATACTACAAAGCTACAGTAACAAAAAAATCATGGTACTGGCACCAAAACAGACATGTACACCAATGGTACAGAACAGAGGATACAGAGACAAGTCCACATAAATACAGTTATCTCATACTAGACAAAAGCACCAAAAACACACATTGGAGAAAAGAGCCTCTTCAACAAATGGTGCTGGGAAAACTGGAAACCCATATGCAGCAAAATGAAATTAAACCTCTATCTCTCACTATGCATAAAACTCAATTCGAAGTGGATCAAGGACCTAGGAATTAGACCAGAGACTTTGTACCTAATACAAGAAAAAGCAGGACAAAATCTTCATCATGTTGGCTTAAGGACCTGACTTCCTTAACAACACTCCTAAAGTGCAAGAAATAAAAGCAAGAATCAATAAATGGGATGGATTCAAACTAAAAAGCTTCTTTGCAGCAAAGGAAACCATCAACGCAAAGAGAGAGCCAACAGAATGGGAGAAAATCTTTACCACATGCACATCGGATACAGCATTAATCTCCAGGATATAAAAAGAATTAAAAAAAACTTAAGACCAAAAAACAAACAACCCAATCAATAAATGGGCTAAGGAGCTGAACAGACACCTTTCAGAAGGAGATGTACAATCGATCAAAAAATATATGAAAAAATGTTCAACATCTCTAGCCATTAGAGAAATGCAAATCAAAACTAAGATTTCATCTCACTCCAGTCAATGGCAATTATCAAGAATACAAGCAACAATAAGTGCTAGTGAGGATGTGGGGGGAAAGGTACACTGATTCATTGATGGTGGAATTGCAAAATGGTGCAACCACTTTAGAAAGCAGTGTGGAAATTCCTTAGAAAACTTAGAATGGAACCACCATTTGACCCAGCTATCCCACTCCCCAAAATCAAGCATACTAAAGTGATACAGCCACCTCAATGTTTACAGCAGCTCAATTCACAACAGCTAAAATGTGGGACCAACCTAGATGCCCTTCAATAGATTAATGGATAAAAAAACTGTGATAGATATATATATATAGTTATATATATTCCATTATATATATAATATAATAGAATATTACTCAGCTTTAAAGAAGAATGAAATTATGACATTTACAGGTAAATGGATGAAGTTGGAGAATATCATGCTAAGTGAAGTAAGCCAATCACAGAAAACTAAAGGCCAAATATTTTCTCTGATAAATGGATGCTCATCCTTATAAAGGAGGGTGTGGGGAGGCAAGCTAAGAATGGAGGAACTTTGGATTGGACAGAGGGGAGGGAGGAGAGAGGAGATGTAGGGTGGAGATGGTGGAATGAGATGACATTATTACCCTATGTACAGGTATGACTGCTTAAATGGTGTGACTATACTTTTGTGTACAACCAGAGAAATGAAAAGTTGTGCTCCATTTGTGTATGAAATAAAATTAAATAAAAAAGAGGATGGATAAAGAAACTGTGGTATATATACACAATGGAATATTACTCAAACTTAAAAGAAGAATGAAATTATGGCATCTCCCAGTAAATGGATGGAACTGGAGAATATCATGCTAAGTGAAATAAACCAGTCTCTAAGAACACAAAGGCTGAATGTTCTCTCTGATATGTGGATGCTAATCCACAAGAAGTGAGAGTAGAGAGGAGAAGGAGAAGAATAGAAGCTCACTGAATTAGACAAAGGAGAATGAAAGGAAGGGAGGAGGGATGGAACTAGAAAAGAGGGTAGAATAAGTCAAACATAACATTTTTTTGCTCATATATGAATACACAACTAGTGTAACTCCAAATTATATACAACCACAAGAATGGGATCCTAATTAGAATGGGTTGTACAATATGTATAATATGTATGTATAATATACATATTATACATATTGTATAATATGTCAAAAATATACTCTCCTGTCATGTATATCTAAAACAACAACAACAACAACAAAAATATCTGCCCTCATAGAGTTTACATTCTGTAAGAGAAGAGAAGGTGGGTGTGGTGGAGCACGCCTGTAATCCCAGTGACTTGGGAGGCTGAGGTAGGAGGATTGTGAGTTCAAAGCCAGCCTCAACAACAGTGAGGTGCTAAGCAACTCAGTGAGACCCTGTCTCTAAATAAAATACAACAAGGGCTGGGGATGTGGCTCAGTGGTCAAGTGCCCCTGAGTTCAATCCTTGGTACCCCCCAGCCAAAAAAGATGAGGAATAATAAATTAAGTGAAAAGAAATAGTGCATTAGATAGTGATAGCACAGATGGCAGAGAAGAGGAACTGTAATTTTAGAAGCATCTGAGAAAACTGAAATTAAAGTGAGTTCAAAATTGAAAGAAGCATGTTAGTGAGACACATTACTATCTAGGGAAAATGGAATTCTAACCAGAGCCTGAGGCAGGAACATGCTTGGCCTGTTTGAAGAATAGTGAGGAATAGAGATGCTCATCACAGCATTGTATTTATTGAAACAGAAATAATCTGATTCATGAAAATAGTTAGGCATTTTTTGGTATATCCATACAGTGAAATACTACGGAGACAAACAAAAATTTTCCATACAAAATACATTTATTTTCCATTAAGGAAAAGACAGTAGGCTCAAAATGGAGTTACTCATACTAAGGATCCACATACCAAACAGAAAGCCTAAATGAATAATAAGATCAGGAGCAGAAACCAAGAGTCCTATTTTCCCTTTCTCCTATATCCTCCACTCAAGAATGTGACATTGTGGAATCTGTAAAATTAACTAGGCTCTCGGGCAAGATTAAATCAAATAGATCTTATAAAACAGGAATTAATGATGGATTTCCAAGAGACTGAACTGAAGTAAAAGTTCTTGTCAAGGGCAGCTTAAAAGAATGATAAAGCCAAGGAAAGAAATATAGCAGGATTGGGGTAGGGTGGGGGTAAAGGGTATTCTTTTATTCATTCAATGAATATTTAGAGAATTTACATGTGATAAACATCACTAGATGGCTGGGAAAAAAGTGAACAAGTCAGACTTGCTTTCTGCTCCTATGGTTCTAGGTTTTAAATGGATGCATTTGGTTTTACATGAGTTTGAAGGTTTGGATAACAGGTCATTCAAGAACAACTATCCTTAGAAAGATGGAATTATAAGAATGGAACTGTAGTTCAATAAGCTACAGATAACTGAATTGAAAGGCACATGTCAAGGTGAATGATGAAGTCTAGATAATGGTTACTGTATGCTCTGGGACAGAAGTTTGCAGTTCTCCACCTGGCCCCCGCAACAACAGAAAGAATGCTGTAGTCCAAGATGTAGCTAGATCACAGTGTTCTGTAACATGTAATCCTTGTGTGCAAGTGCAACTCCACCCCTTTGCCTGGCACAAAGC
Organism: Xerus rutilus; assembly: GCA_028644305.1. Classification (NCBI taxonomy): domain Eukaryota; kingdom Metazoa; phylum Chordata; class Mammalia; order Rodentia; family Sciuridae; genus Xerus; species Xerus rutilus. The sequence continues at coordinate 72,280,790 of CM053404.1, forward strand.
CAAGGTTTGGAATGTTAGTATTAGTATGATAAGATGCCTGAATCTGTTCTAATTTAAGAAAACTTAAAGTATGAGGCACAATAAATGAATGATCACAATGTTGTAGTGTTAAAACTCCATGGTTAAAAATGATAGCTGAAGGGACAGTACAGAAAGAAGAATGAGAACAAGGCAACCTTGTGAAGTTGGGAAATAAAACACAAAAACTGGGAAGAAGAAGGATTTAGGACCCATTTTCTGAGTAGATGATAGTATAGCCATATGACTCAAAAAAGCGCGACGAGGAATTCAGTGCAAAGTCCCTCCCATCTCTGTACTTCACTCTAAAATTGCCCTGTATGAAAGCAGTACCAATAATTTTACTAATCTGTGGTATCTGAAAGGACCATTTCCTTCAATATGCATTCTGTCTACAATAAGAAAAAAGAAGAAATTCCTTCAGAGTTTGGAATTCACCTGAAGTCAGAAGAGAGGATATAAACCCCTCAGGGACTTTGGCCACCTCCCTGTGTCTCATTTCTTCATTTCTAAAATGGGCACAAGTACAACACTTCTCTCAGCGTTGTTGAAGTGCTTAGCACAATTCTAGTGTAATAATAGAATCATTTGGACTAGAGGAAAGCTATTATAATTAATAAATAAAACGTAGGAAAGTTTTAAAAGCCAAGTTTTAGTGTTGATGGCTCTTTACTTTTAGAAGTACATGTACTACTCTGGAAATAGATGATCTTGTTATGAACAGGATTTTCTGAAAACTATACTTACCCAAAATTTGCCTATGATCTCAGGGATTTATTAATTTTCTGGAATCCTGGACCTTGGGTTAAAAATACCTTATAGAACTGTAACTGCTAATAATTACTGTAAACTAGATTTTTCAGAATTAAATGTAAAAATGTAGTAATAAAATGTAATTAAATTTTAAGTTAATTTACTGAAAGTAAAATTTGCTGAAAATTTATTATTACACACCAAGATATATACTGTGTTTTACATACATTATCTCATTTAATAGTTGACTAACAGATGTAGACATTATTATTCTCATTTAAAAGTGAGAAAAGTAAGGCTTAGGAAGTTTAAGTGACTTGCATTGCACTAGAAATGAAAAAGCTAAATTTGATCTGCATTCCATGTTTTTTATTATTATTATTATTATTACTATTTATTTATTTTGGTACTAGGGATTAAAATCAGGAGTGCTTTACCACTGAGCTATATCTTACATCTTTTTATTTTGAGACAGGCACTTGCTAAGTTGCTGAGGTTGGCCTCAAACTTGCAATCATCCTTCTTCAGCTTCCTGAGTTGCTGGGATTACAGTCATGCTCCACTATGCCTGACTTCAACTTTTTATTCTATACCATAATATATTAGTTATGTAAAATGGACAGTATTTAAGTCCATTTTTACAAGTCAGTCTTAAGTTCAGACCTTAAACTATACTACAAAGCTATACTAACAAAAACAACATGGTATTGGCATCAAAATAGACATGTAGACCAGTGGTACAGAATAGAAGACACAAGGCAAATCCACATAAATACAGTTATCTTATACTAGACAAAGGCACCAAAAATATACATTGGAGAAAAGATAGCCTCTTCAACAAATGGTGCTGGGAAAACTAGAAATTCATATGCACCAAAATGAAACTAAACCCCTATCTCTCACCATGCACAAAACTCAACTCAAAGTAGATCAAGCACATAGGAATTAGACCAGAGAACCTGTGCCTAACAGAGGAAAAAGTAGGCCCGAATCTACATCATGTCAGATTAGGCCCCAACTTCCTTAACAAGACTCCTAAAGCACAAGAAATAAAACCAAGAATCAATAAATGGGATGGATTCAAACTCAAAAGCTTCTTCTCAGCAAAAGAAACAATCAATGAGGTGAAGAGAGAGCCTACATTTTGGGAGCAAATTTTTGCCACATGCACATCTGATAGAGAACTAATCTCCAGGTTATAAAAAGAACTCAAAAAACTTAACACCAAAAAAAACAAACAACCCAATCAATAAATGGGCTAAGGAGCTGAACAGACACTTCTCAGAAGAAGATATACAACTGATCAACAAATATATGAAAAAATGTTGCAAATCAAAACACTCTAAGATTTCATCTCACGCCAGTCAGAATGGCAGTTATCAAGAATACAAACAACAATAAGTGTTGGTGAGGATGTGGGGGAAAAGGTACATTCATACATTGCTGGTGGGACTGCAAATTGGTGCAACCAATCTGGAAAGCAGTATGGAGATTCCTTAGAAAACTTGGAATGGAAACATCACTTGACCCAGCTATCCCACTCCTCAGTCTATACTCAAAGGATTTCCTACATAAAACAGCATACTACAGTGACACAGCCATTTCAATGTTTATGGCAGCTCAATTCACAATAGCTGAACTGTGGAACCAATCTAGATTCCCTTCAATAGATGAATGGATAAAGAAGCTGTGGTATAAATACACAATGGAATATTACTCAGCATTAAAAGAGAATAAAATTTTGACATTTGCAGGTAAATGAATGAAGTTGGAGAACATCCTGTTAAGCAAAGTAAGCCAACCCCAAAAAACCAAAGGCTGAATGTTCTCTCTGGTAAGTGGATGCTGATCCATAATGGGGGAGGGAGCATGGGAAGAATGGAGGAACTTGGACAAAGGGGAGGTAGGGGAAAGGAGGAGTCATGGGGGCAGGAAAGATGGTGGAATGAGATGGACATCATTACCCTAAGAATATGTATGACTGCACATATGGTGTGACTCTACATTGTTTACAACCAGAGAAATGAAGTTGTGCTCCATTTGTGTACAATGAATCAAAATGCATTCTGCTGTCATGTGTACCTAATTAGAATAAATAAATTTTTATTTTTTAATTTTTTATTTTTTTGGTACTGAAAATTGAACTCAGGGGCACTCGACCACTGAGCCACATCCCCAGTCCTATTTTGTGTTTTATGCAGAGACAGCGTCTCACTGAGTTGCTTAGTGCCTCGCCGTTGCTGAGGCTGGCTTTGAACTTGCGATTCTCCTGTCTCAGCCTCCTGAAGTGCTAAGATTACGGGCTTGCGCCACCATGCCCGGCTTAAATAATTTTTTAAAAGATAGAACTCAAAAAAAGTCATATCCTCTTCTAAAGTTTTGCAGGCACTTTGAACTTCCCTGACTCATAATTTGTCATAGCTACACAAAAGTAAAGATCCTTCTAGTTCTCCTTGGAGTTGAGAAGCTTAGTGAGTTCTGGAGTTAGAGCACCTGGATTTAAATCTCTGTTTTTTTTTTTTCCATATACAATCTATATAACTATTATAGTTTGGATATGAGCTGTCCCCTCAAAACTCCTGTTAAGTTAGGAATGTTGGAAGATGAAATTATTGGATCATGATAGTTGTAATCTAATCATGATAGTTGTAATCTAATTAGTCCATCCTAGTTTGACCGGACTAACTGGGTAGTAACTGTAGGCAAATGGGGCATGGCTGAAAGAGGTGGGTCACTTGGGACATGCCCTTTATGGGTTCATCCTCCCTGTGGCCCTTTCCCCCTCTGTTTCCCAGTTACCACATGCTGAGTAGTTTTCCTCCATCACACCCTTCTGACATGATGTTCTGCTTCACCTTGGGCCCAGAATTGGAAAGGAGTTGGCTAAGCATGGACTGAACCCTGAAACTGTGAGCAAAAAATAACCTTTTTCTCCTCTAATTGTTCTTCTTGGTTATTTTGGTCACAGCAACAGCAAGCTGACTAGCACAATGACCTTGAACGAGTTACTTTACCTCTCTTGTATGAATTCAATTTGACAAGACTGCAGTCATTCTGAGTTGTAACTACCATGAGCAATCCTAGTTGTTTTTTTCTGCACAGTTTCCATCATAGTATAAACAGATAAAACCATTAGTGGTATGTAGAGCTTTACAACTGGTCCAGGTGCCTGGGATGTGCCTGATTCTTGACATTAGTTTAAGATAAACCTGGTATTTTCCAGCTTGAATGAAGTCACTTTGGCACAAACCAATAATACACATCCCTCATTCTTGACCCAAACTGCAGGGATCCACCTGGTATTGCTGCTATTCAGGACCATGCTTCTGTCAGTTAAGTTGCCCAATAAACTGCACTTCATACAATCACAGATCTGCCTCTTTTCTCCAATCTTGTAGCACCTCAGGGTCAGTACTCATATAGTGGGAAGAGTTGTCCAGGAACAGTATCTTAGTTTCTGCATCTGCAAAATGGGAACCTTGGTATCTACCTCATAGGGCTATTGTGAAGTTCAAATAAGTTCATATGTGTAAAGCACTTATAACAGAATAATTATCAAGTTTTTTTTTTATACCGGGGATTGAACTCAGTGGCACTCGACCACTGAGCCACATCCCCAGCCCTATTTTGTGTTTTATGTAGAGACAGAGTCTCACTGAGTTGCTTAGTGCCTTGCTGTTGCTGAGGCTGGCTTTGAACTCGTGATTCTCCTGTCTCAGCCTCTCAGAGTGCTGGGATTACAGGCTTGTGCCACTGCGCCTGGCTTAATTGTCAAGTTTTTAATATTATCTAGTATTTGAACCAATGGATGAAGTATATACAACAATTTTTTTAAAACTTCCTGTATTTAAATCAGCTTGGTTACTCATAGACTCCTCTCTATCATGAGGTTAAAATCTTAGAAAAGGACACTGCCATAATAGTCATGTATCTCAATGGAGGCAGCAGTGCAGAGGAAACATCAAATGTTGTGAAGCTAGATCAACCTGAATTCATAGCTTGGTCTCAGAATACCAGCTTTTATAACCTTGAGTAAGTTTCCTCCCCTTCATATCTTTTACTTCTCCCCATTTTAAACATATTCTCTTTTAGTTTTTCTTTTACTACTCAGTGATGACACACAATAGTCAAATTCAAACCAGAATTTCCAAATGACAGTTTACTAGGAATAACAAGTGAAATTTTAGCTGTGAAGGTTGAGTCTAGGGGAAAAAAAAAGGGAAAAGATATTTTACTTTAAAGTGAACACCTTAAAATTGTATTGATATATTTATATATTCATCAATATCTGAAATATCATAAAAGATTCAGACAAACAGGAAATCCTATTTTAGTAGACATTATTTATGGTAATCATTGTATATCCACATAACAGTCAAACCACAAAACATATCCTGCCAGAAATAAACACATTTGAAAAATCCTTTGGAAAGGAAAGCTTAAGACTGTTTTTTTCTTACTTTTTTTTTTTTTTTTTTTTAAATATTTTTTAGTTGTTAATGGACCTTCATTTTATTTATTTGTATGTGGTGCTGAGAATCGAACCCAGTGCCTCGCACATGCCAGGCAAGCACTCTGCCACTGAGCCACCGCCCCAGCCCTTTTTCTTACTTCTTGAAGCTGTTGTGGTATAGATAGGTAAGTTTCTTGCTGCTCTTCTCAAAATTTGTTGTTGTCTTTCATGGTTGAATTCCTTTTCATAACGTTCCTTGTCAGCATTGGACAAGTAGAACTATAAAAAGAGAAACAACTATCAACCCATCAACAGTGTGTTTCATCAAGACAAAACTTACCTTCAAACTTACTTTCAAGTACATTTTAATAAAACTAAATAGATTAAAAAGCATTTGCCCTCCTGATTAATAATGGCAAAGAAAATAAACATACTTTTGCATCTTTGCTTTTTACAGATAAAAATTTCCTTCATCAAAAATGCTTAATATACATTTTTTTTTATTAATAAAAACCTTACTGTTTAAAAGTTACTGTCAAGAAAGCCTAAATTTTTGGAAGGACACGCAAATATTGCTTTGGGTAGTAACTAAAATCACCAACATGGGGTGCCATTAATTCTTGGCCAGAAGTCTCAATGAGATAAGTCACTCATTTATCATTTTTAGTCTTTCAGAAGCTAAGAAATACTGCTACTTTCTCCAGAATTGTCAAAGAGCATCAAAGCAATCTAACTCTTCTTTGCACAAAGAGATTTCTTTCCTTTACTGAGTTATTTCTGGTATTCCTTTCCTAGTGTTTTATTCCCATGATGTGGCCAGCCTCTGGTTCATTTCTTTCTTTTTTATTTATTTTTAGTTGTAGATGAACACAATTTATTTTAATGTGGTGCTGAGGACTGAACCCAGTGCCTCACACATGCTAGGCAAGCATTCTACCACTGAACCACAAACTCAGCCCCATGGTTCATTTCTTTTAATAACATTTTCCCTACCAACTACTTATTTAGTTGTTCTTTTCATATGCCACCCCAGTATTTTAAGGATCACCTCCTTTTATGTCTTGAGTTTCTATCAGTCTATTTCAGATTTGTTTTTGGCTTGAGACTTGCTTTTAATCATGTTTTATATTTTAACAGTACTGTTCCTCAATCTGTATTAATTTGTAGGGTTTTACTTTAAAAAGAGATGTGCTCAGTGCTAAAGCACCCCGGGTTCAATCCCCAGTACCAAATCAAACAAAAATACCTTCCCTTACTCTTAATGCCCCATCACTGCTAATAGTTATTAGTTTAACCACATTGACTGTTCTGTTATAAATAAAGCAATAGCTTGTCATAGTAGAGCTCTAGGTTGGGATAGTTATGATTCAAGAGGGTAGGGAATTCTCAAAGATTACAGAATTACTGGCATATCTGACATTAAAATATAGGTCCTCTGTGTTCTATTCTAGTATATTTACTTCTATTTTGCTAACATAAATGTTCTTGCTTTTTACAGATTGTTACCAAACCTGAATTAACAGTATATTTTATGAAGTGGAAAAGTCTATTTAGATTACCTTGCTTGGCTTTCACAATCAAATGAACAGCACAGAAAGCAGTCAGAAAATATTCACATGACCCTCAAGACTTTGGAGACCACTCACTTATCTAACCACCTACTATAAAGCAGGGATCTTCAGACATTTCTGACAGATTCATCTGCTCCTGAATATTTTCAGAGAGAGAAAATCATATGGTATAATGTTAAAGAAATATTTAGATAGGAGAGGGTCTGATCAAATTGTAGTTGCCTGTAAATTCTCAACAGACTCCCCTGGGGGATTCCATTCCTAGACTACAGTAGTATACAAAATCTCCAACTGATATATCTTCTTCCACTTGACAACCATTACTTCTCCTTAAGAACTAAGGTTATAAAATTGTGAGAAGCTTAAATTAAATGAAAATTTCAAGACATATCAGAATTTTAGATGAGGAATGGAACAAAACAAAAATAGATTAGACTTTTGAAATTAGTACTAAAAGTCTTATTTTTCATTCAAAACTGTCAAACATAATTCAAATTATAAAATGCCACTACTATCTTAAATTCAGAGTTCAAATAGTTCCATTTAAATATGTGTTAGGCGTGGGCTGGGGCTGTGGCTCAGTGGTACAGCGCTTGCCTCGCATGAGTGAGTCACTGGGTTCAATCCTCAGCACCACATAAAAAAATAAATAAAAAAGATCGCATCCATCTACAACTAAAAATAAATAAATAAGTAAGTAAGTAAGTAAGTAAGTAAGTAAGTAAATAAGTGTTAGGCAATAGCTCAACTATGGAACCAACCTAGGTACCCTTCAACAAATGAATGGATAAAAAAATATATATACACAATGGAATATTACTCAGCCTTAAAGAAAAAAATGCAAAATGTATTTGCCGGTAAATGATGGAACTGGATACTATTGTGCTAAGTGAATTAAGCCAACCCCCAAAACCAAAGGCCGAATGTTCTCATATGTGGATGCAATACACAATAAGGGGAGGTAGATAAGAACAGAAGTACTTTGGATTAGACAAAGGGGAATTAAGGGGTGGGGGCGGGAATAGGAAAGACAGTAGAATGAATCAGACATTACTTTCCTATGTTCATATATGAACACACAACCAGTGTAACTCCACACTATGTACAACCACAAGAATGAGAAATTATACTCCATGTATGTATAATATGTCAAAATACATTCCACTGTCATGTGTAACTGAAAAGAATAAATTAAAAATTTTTTTTAAAAACATGCAATTTACAAATTAAAAAAAAATCTATGCATTAGGATTGGATATAGCTTAGTGGTAGAACATATACACTCAGCATGCATGAGGCCCTGGGTTCAATTCCCAGAACTCCAAAAATTAAAAATAAATTTAAAAAATAAATCATAAGCACACGTGTTTATGTGTGTATGTTTAAAGAGATGAGGTCTCACTATGTGGCCCAGGCCAACTTTAAACTTCTAGATTCAAACAATTCCCTTGCCTCAACCTCCTCAGCAGCTCATACTACAGGCATATGCCATAATGTTCAGCCATAAATATATATTAAATACCAATTAAATATAATTAAATACATTATCTCAGGTATCATGGATCCAAAGATGAATAAAAATAAAACTTGCCTCTAAAAAGTGTATTATCACAAAGGAGCCAAACACGTACATTGGAGAAAAGATAGCCTCTTCAACAAATGGTGCTGGGAAATCTGGAAATCCATATGCAGCAAAATGAAACTAAACGCCTGTCACCATGCACAAAATTCAACTCAAAGTGGATCAAGGACCTGGGAATCAGAACAGAGACCCAATGCCTAATAGAAGAAAAAATAGGCCCAAATCTTCATCATGTCGGATTAGGACCATACTTCCTTAACAAGACTCCTATAGCACAAGAAGTAAAATCAAGAATCAACAAATGGGATGGATTCAAACTAAAAAGCTTCTTCTCAGCAAAAGAAACAATCAATGAAGTAAATAGAGGGCCAACATTCTGGGAACAAATCTTTGCCACACACACATCCGATAGAGCACTCATATCCAGGATATATAAAGAACTCAAAAAACTTATCACCAAAAAAACTAACAACCCAATCAATACATGGGCCAAAGAGCTGAACACAAACTTCACAGATGAAGATATAATCAATCAACAGACATATGAAAAAATGTTCAACATCTCTAGCAATCAGAGAAATGCAAATCAAAACTACCCTAAGATTTCATCTCAC
>CM053404.1:72297266-72322240 GCA_028644305.1 Xerus rutilus
CTGAGATCAGGTACATTAAAAAAAAAAAAAAAAAAAAAAAAAACCATACAGTTACTTGAGAACTTTGTTAATTTTAAGTGTATTAACATAGTTATAGCTGTGACGTTTTCTTTAGCTCTTTGCTTAATGAAACCTTAAGAATGAAGAGAACTGGGGGCTGGGGTTGTGTTCTCAGTGGTGGAGCGCTTGCTTAGCATGTGGGAGGCCCTGGGTTTGTTTCTCAGCACCCACATATAAATACATAAAATAAAAGTCCATTGACAACTAGAAAATTAAAAAAAAAAAAAAAAAGAAGAAGAAATGGTGAGATATAAATGCTTAAAAAAAAAAATGAACTGAACGTCCTCTATGGTACTCATAACTTATTTGTTAGTCTGTGATGCACCTTACCAACCTCTTTGTGAAGGCCATACTCAAGACAAATTTCTTTTTTAAAAAATTGATGCATATTAGTTATATTTAGGAGGTACAGTGCAATAATTTAATACATATATATGATATGGAATGATCTTGAATTAGGGTAATTAGCATTTCCATCTCCATCTTCTTATACATTTATTATTTCTTTGTGTTTAGAGCTTTCAAACTCCTGCTTTGATAAAATAGATCTATTTAACTATTTATAAAATAGATAATAGGTTGTTGTAAACTAGAGTCATCATATTGTGCTGTAAAACATCAGAACTTGGGCTGGGGTTGTAGCTCAGTGGCAGAGCACTTGCCTAGCATGTGTGAGGCACTGGGTTCGATTCTCAGCACCACATATAAATAAATGAATAAAATAATGGCCTATCAATGTCTAAAAAATAATTTAAAAAAAAAAAACAAAAAAAAAAAAAAAACATCAGAACTTACTTCTATCTAAAAGCGTTTTGGTACCTGTTATATATATAATGTTCTTCTCTTCTCCCTTCCCTCTACCTTTTCCAGCTTCCAGTAATTGCTATACTACTTTCTTCTTTGAAATTAACTTTTTTAGCTTCTACATATGAGTGAGAACATGTTTTATCATACAAATTTCTTTTTTAATAGGAGAAAAATTAGAGGAATTTATTCCTACAGTTTTTACAGTAATTAAACTAGGCACAGGAGAGTTAATTTATTATCTACCACTTTTACACTTTTTCCATTTTGTATTACCTTTTTTTTTTTTACACCAGGGATTGAACCCAGGGGCGCTTAACCACTGAGACACATCCCCATCTCTTTTTAATTTTTTACAATTTTGAACAGGGTCTCGCTAAATTGTTGAGGCTGGCTTTGAACTTGTGCTCCTATTGCCTCAGCCTCACAAGTCACTGGGATTACAGTCTTACGCTGCCATGCCTGGCTGTTACTATCTTTATGGATACATACAACAACCACTTCAGTCTAACCCTGACAACTCGGGAAATTACTATTCCCTCTTTCTTTCTAGATGGCCCAAAGTCCTAATGATTCTAAATCTATTTCAAATCTGTCAATTCTTCTTTAGTCCCTACCAATGCATTCCTCAAATGCAACAACTTATAGCATTCCCACTACCAGTTTAACATACCTTTACCACCAGTGAATATGACAGCTTGAATATACTTCAACACCTGAGTCACTTTCGGACTAAAGTCCAAAATCTCCAGGGTAGCAAACAAGATAGGTTTGCTGTAATCTCTACCTCTTTAGTCTTATTATGCTGAACAAATTGCAATTTCCCGAAGATGTCAAGCAGGTTTACATGTAGTGTGTCCCTCTGCTATCCATCTTCAGGGCTCATTTAGGAACACTACCTCCTTTGTAAGACCTTCTGGAGTCCCTCTTTAGGTAGATAAGAGCACTCCTTTATATCACCACTGCTCACTCTTCCATCTCAGGCACACTTTATCACTTTACCATACCATCTCTCTTTTTCCCCCAATTATTCATTGACATATCTGTCTCGCTCTACTAAACTGAACAACTAAAGTGTGGAATCATACAGTAGAACAAAAACAACCCTGCAAGTTATTAGCTCCATCTCACAGATAAATAAACTAAGGTTCAAAATAATTGAATGATTTGCCCAGGGTCAGAGAGCTAGTATATGAAATGTGGACTTGATTTGAACTAAAAGTCTGCTCGGACTTGTATTTCCTATAATGTCTCTCATTATTATTCCTTGTCTCAATGCCTGATGTGCAACAGCAATATTTAAGAAATGTTTATTGTGCCAGGTACAGTTGAGCACACCTGTCATCCCAGTTACTCAGAAGGCTAACACAGGAGGATTGAAGTCGTCTGAAGCTAGCCTCAGCAGCTTAGCAAGGCCCTACGCAACTTAGTGACCTGTCTCAAAATAAAGACGGCTGGAGATGCAGCTCAGTGGCAAAGTGCCCCTGAGTTCAATAAAATGGAAGAGAGAGAGGGCAAAAGGGAAAGAGAAAGACAAGAAAGAAAGGTAGGTTGGTTGATTGCCTCAAAATTCAGTTTTTACTGAAATCTCTTGATAAAATCGGAGAACACAAATACTTCCTTAATAAAATAAAATATATCTAACGTCAGTCCCCAAGCCAGCATAATTTATAACACTAAAGAAATATTCCTACTAAAGTTGGGTACAAGCTTTTGATTACTTTTTTCTTTTAAACACTGTTTTAACTCATCTTAGATTTGTCAGGCAGGGCCTGGGATAGTTAGACCTTATGTATACCATCTGTGTCCCAAACAGCATTTCCTATTTACCAGAGTGTACACTAAAAAGATTATCATTTCCTTAGTGGTATAGAAACTGAAAAGAAAACAAATGTTATCACATTGTTGTTGTTGTTTTTGGTACAGAGGATTTAACTTAGGGGCACTTCACCAATGAGCCACATCCCAGCCCTTTTTATTTTCTATTTTGAGACAGGATCTCATTAAATTGCTTAGGGTCTCACTGATTTGCTGAGGCTGGCTTCAAACTTGCAATTCTCCTGCCTCAACCTCCTGAGCCCCTGGGATTACAGGTGTGTGCCACTGTACTCAGACAAATGTTACCACTTTTTGAAGCTTACATAACTTTATTTCTTCCTAGTCAACAAAATGAACTGAACAACTATTATAAACAAGGGGTCACAGTGTACAAAATCTGACATGCAGAAATCATCAGTTTTACTTATAAAGTCACCTAAAATATAAAATTCCTCCTCTAATAAATGTAAGAAATGAGCAAGACATATGAGTGAAAACATTTTAAGTCTTTTGAGGGACACAAAATAAAATATAAAAAAATGGAAAAGCAGTGTTCTTCCATAGGATGTCATTATTCAAGTGTCAACTGTCCTTAAATATGCTTTTTCACTTTTCTTTTTGCATTGTTCGGATTTAAACCCAGGGCCTCATACATGCCAGGTAAGCACTCTACCACTAGGCTTCATCTCCAGACAAGTTTGCCCTAATCTGTAAGTTTATCTCAATGAAGATTTTTTAAAAATAATTTAACAGACTCTAAAGTTCATTTGTAAAAAAAACCTAAACTTGCATAACGTAGAAAAATGCTGAGTAAGAAGAATAATGAAGTAGGACTAATCAGGCCAAATACTAATGCATGTTTTAAAAGTAGTCATGTGTTGCTTAACAATGGGGACATGTTCTGAGAAGTAGGCAATTCCAGTGTTACATGAACATTATCATACAGTTTTTTTTATATGAATCTAGATAATATGGGTCAATCACACAATGTGGTCTTTTCATGCAATTAAGAGATGCAATAAAGCCAAAGTGGTACATGCCTGTAATCCCAGTGGCTCAGAAGGCTGAGGCAGGAGGATCACAAGTTCAAAGCCAGCCTCAGCAACTTAGCAAGGCCCTAAGCAACTCAGTGAGATCCTGTCTCTAAATAAAATACAAAATAGGGCTGGGGATGTGGTGCAGTGGTCGAAGTGCCCCTGAGTTCAATCCCCGGTACTCAAAAAAACGAAAAGAAAAAAGAAAAAGAAAAAAAGAGAAGTAATTAAGTATGAGATGTGTGAAGTATGTTCCCGGTATAACATAGCATACTGTTGGGCAGCAAAGATTATTTTGTAAGTAGGACTCTAAAAAAATAAAAGAGCGTAGTACAAACCAAGCATAGTGGCATATGCCTGTAATCCCAGAGACTCTGGAGTCTAAGGCAGGAGGGTCACAAGTTTGAGGCCAGCCTCAGCAATTTATGAGACCCTATCTCAAAATTTTAAAGAAAGGTGGGGAGGGCCTCAGGCTTAAGAGTGCCCCTGGGTTCAATCACTAGTACTGCCCTCCCCACAAAAAAGCATACATAGTACAGTAAGTACATAAGCCAGTAATATTTATCATCAAGAATTTGATACTAGGGCTGGGATTGTGGCTCAGTGGTGGAGCGCTTACCTAACATACGGGAGGCACTGGGTTCGATCCTTAGCACCACATATAAATAAATGAATAAAGGTCAATCGACAACTAAAATAAATTTAAAAAAAATAATTTGATACTATATGTAACTGTATGTGCTCTACTTTCATGTACCTGGCAGTACATACAGTATGTTCATTTACACAGCATCACTACCATGTGATGTTTAGTTTTACATGGCAGTTGGGTTTATCCCAACAAAATCATACATGCATGGAATCTAACCAACTCCATTTCAGTCCCCATTCCTCCTTCTGTCCTACTCTAAGATCCCCATACCAACATCCCATTATCCTCCCCTTGCTCATCCATTATCCATCCTTGATTGGTGCTTTCCACACACACATAAAGGTGAAATTCCCTGTGGTATATTTATATATGCACATAATGTGATTTTGTTAAATTCATTCTATATTTCTTCTCTTTTCCTTTCCCATCCCTTCTCCTTGACTCTCAATCTCCTTCTTTTACTCCACTGACCTTCCTTCTATCTTTATAATATCTAATCCCTCCCCAGCCTTACTTTCTTTTCCTTATTTTGCTCTAGTTTCCACATGAGAGAAAATATCCAACTCCTGAGTAGCTTAATTTCACTTAGCATAGCATGCTCAGTTTCCATCCATTTACCAGCAAATGCCATAATTTCATTCTGCATTATGGCTGAGTAAAATCCATAGTGTATGTATATCACATTTTCTTAATCCATTCACCTTCTAATGGGCTGATTCCATAATTTGGCTACTGTGAACTGTGCTGCTATAAACATTGAAGTGGCTGAATCACTACAGTATGCTGAGTTTAGTTCTTTTGGATAAATACCAAGGAGTGGGATAGCTGAGTCATATGGTGATTTTATTCATAGTTTTTTAAAGGAATCTTCATTTTGCTTTCCAGAGTGGTTATACAAATTTGCAGTCCCACCAACAACATATGCATGTACCTTTTCCCCCCACATCCTTACCAGCACTTAGTATTTGTATTCTTAATAACTGCCATTCTGAGTGGAGTAAGATGAAATCTTGGTGTAGTTTTGATTTACATTTCCCAGACTGCTAGAGATGTTGAACAGTTTTTCAGATATTTATTATCTGTTTCTTCTGAGAAATGTCTATTTAGTACTTCTGCTCATTTATTGATTAGTTTGGTTTTTTTGTTTTGTTTTTTGGTTGGTTTTTTTTTGGTGTTTTGTTGAGTTCTTTATATATTCTGGATATTAACTGCCTGTCAGAGGCAGTTCCCTTATAATTTTATGCAACCACCACTGTGTATAAAGTCCGCTGCTGTTCAAAAAGTTATGTGGCACATGACTTTATCATAAATGCTCCAATTATTAAAATAGCTGTACTGGTTTGTGAATAAACACATCAATGAAAAAGAATAGGAAGTCCTCAATTAGACACAATTCATACAGAAATTTAATATATGATAAACTGAGAAAAATATTTACAATTCTTATGATAGCATAATAACTAATTTCCTTAATATTTGAGTATCTACAAATCAAGAAGAGATTTTTCTTTCTTTTTTTTTTTTTTTTTTTGGAGTATTCATATTGAACCTAGGGGAACTTAACCATTCAGCCACATCCCTGGCCCTTTCTATTTTGAGTCAGAGTCTTGTTAAGTTGCATAGGGCCTCGCTAAATAGCTGGGGCTGGCTTTAAACTTGCTATCCTCCTGCCACAGCCTCACAAATCACTGAGATTATATTATAGCCTTGTACCACGGAACCTGGCACCTCAAAAATTAAAAAAAAAAAAAAAAAAAAAAAAGCTCAACCTCATCCATAAGATAAATCCAAAGTAAAACTAAGATTCCATTTTAAACAATCACATTGGTAAAGATCAAAAGTTGAGGGCTGGGGCTGTGGCTCAGTGGTAGAGCACTTGCCTAGCATGTGCTAGGCACTGGGTTCAATTCTTGGCACCGCATACAAATAAATGAATAAAATAAGGGTCCATCAATGACTAATAACATAGTGTTACCACATTACTGAGTAGAGTTCCAATTTAAAATCCTACCTGGCAAACAATTTCTGGTGATTCTCTCTCCCAATTTCTCAAAATGTATTCATGCAATTACTGGAAAAAATAAAATTGTTCTGTGTTTTAAAAACCTCCCAGCACTTAGGGAGGCTGAGACAGGAGAATCGCGAGTTCAAAGCCAGCCTCAGCAACAGGGAGGCGCTAAGCAACTCAGTGAGACCCTGTCTCTACATAAAACACAAAATAGGGCTGGGGATGTGGCTCAGTGGTCGAGTGCCCCTGAGTTCAATCTCCAGTACCAAAAAAACAAAAAACAAAAAACCAAGATAGACAAAAGACAAAACCAAAATGGGCAGAGTCACTTCTTCACAGAGGACTTACCTAACCACAAGTATGGACTAAATAAATCTTTTTGGTATATATTTCCACAACACCTTTTCACAACACTCCTGACACTCTTAATTACTGATTACTACCTATACTACCTTTTAGATTTTTCTCTTGGAGATAGAAAATATTACTGCTTCACCAGTACTTAGAAAAGTGTAAGGAATGAAACATACTTTCAATGTTTAACTGCATGTCTAACTACAGAGACAAAGAGATGGTTACAAACAGCAAACACTGGGCTATCCTCAGAATCTCTCAAAGGGGATCCTGAGCAGGGCATGGTGGTGCATGCCTGTAAACCCAGCAGTTTGGGAGGCTGAGACAGGAGAATCTCAAGTTCAAAACCAGCCTCAGCAACGGTGAGGTGCTAAGCAACTCAGTGAGACCTTGTCTCTAAATAAAACACAAAATAGGACTGGGGATGTGGTTCAGTGGTTGAGTACCCCTGAGTTCAATTCCCAATACCAAAAAAAAAAAAAAAAAGTGTGGGAGGGGATCCTGATATTTTCAAAAATTCTTTTGATGACAAAACCAAGGTTACAAAAAAATAGTAAGCATACTAAACATTTACATATGACTTTTAAAGGTGTGATGTCATATTTTATTCTTGTCAGTGACTTTATATAAACTCATTTTGATATACTAGTTTTATTTATTTATTCTTTAGATGGGTTGCCCAGACTGGACCCAAACAATTCTCCTGTCTTAGTTTCCCAAATAGCTGGGACTATAGGCAAGTCACTGTACCTGGCTCTGGATCTAAACTGACAGCTCTCTGTGAACATGAGGACTAGTTTCCCATTCTTCTTGCCTGTTTAGTGAGACTGAAAATGTCAGATACTCACTTAACCAGTATCCCTGAATCTACTGAGGCCATGGGATTCAGTTCTTACAAATATGTACATCTGGGGAAAGGGTTATTGAAAAAAAATCAACAAACCAGATTTAGAAGAAAGCCCTATTATTGTTCTGAATGATTGAGGACATGCTGTCTAAATGGACAACTACCAACTTTCAACCTATGAAAGGGTCCAGTACTTGTTAGATACTGATTCTGGGTTGAGTTCTTTTGGTTCAGTACTTGAAAAACATGCTACTTCTTTCAGAATGCCATGGTTTTTGATGAAAAATCTGCTGTTATTCCAATTTTTTTTCTCCTGTAGGTAAGATGTTCTTCTACTTTCGAGAGTTTGTCTTTATTTTTCAGAAGTTGGTTATGATGCATCCTGGAATGGATTTGTTTTTCCTGTCCAGAGTTTGAGAAGCTTCCTGAATTCTTTCTACATAATGTATTTTGCCAGCTGAAAAATTTGAAGCTATTTATTTCTTCAAATACATTTCCAGGCACATTCTCTGTTTTCCTCTTATACTGATGACACAAATGCTAGAACTTTTAAAAATAGTCCCACGTGTCCTTGATGATCTTTTCAATTTTATTTTTCAGTCTACTTTCTTTTAGTTTTTTGAACTATAACTTCAAGTAAATTGATACATTTTTTCCCCTCTGTCTTCTCCATTCTGTTGTACAGCAGACCTTCTTGTTTGGCTGTATTTCTCAGTTCCAAAATTTCTATTTGGTTCTTTATGTCTTCCATTTCTTTGTTGAGATTTATATTTTTCCATGTTTCAATTGCAAATGTAATCATTTTAAAGAAAGCTACTTTAAAATCTTTGTCAGAAAATCCCAATATCTGTGTCAACTTTGTTTTGGCATCTACTGTCTTTTTTTCTTTAATTTATATTAAAGTTTTCCAGTTCTTGCTATGGCAGGTGATTTTCAATGGTATCCTGAACAGATTAGTATTAGTATGTTGAGACTCTGGATCTTTCTCTGATACCATGCCAATGAAGAATGGGGCACTTTGTTGCTGTCAGGTGGGAGTACAAGTCCAGGCTCCCCGCTAGGCTTCTGATGATATATCCTGATTGGAATGGGTAGGTGTGTCTCCTAGTGCTCTCATGTAGACTCCACTGACACATGGAAAAGGGACTAGTTACTATGGCGACGGGAGAAGGAAAGGCTATTATCATTTATGTCCAGTGAGAATGAAAATCTAAGCTCCCGAAGTCTTCACGTTTGTTGATATATCCCAATAAGAAAGTGAGAGAGGAGACAAGAAGGGAATCTTTTTTTAGCTGGACAAGGGGTAAATCTTAAGCTAAACGCTCAGGTTTTTTCTGATATGAATAGGAGATGGTCTGTTTTTGATGGTTTTTGGCTTGAGTTTGGCCATTACTAAAATTTTTGTTTCATCAGGATACCCCTTTCTTAGTACTGCTAAAGAAAACAGGCTTTTCTTCATGCTGCATGTGCGTGTTTATGTCCATCCACTGAGTGTCTCCAGGTTCCCTAGTACCCAATTACCAACTTCTTAAGTACCCAGACTGGGATATATCAAGAAAGACAAAACAAAACCTAGGGAAATCACCACCATGTTATTCCTTATGTCTCAAGATCCCTGGCTGATCTGACAACTCTTTCCATCTTTCAAAGTCATCTTGTTTTTTGTTTTGTTTTGTTGTTTTTGTGTTTTTGGAGTTGTAGACAGACAATATGCCTTTATTTATCTTTGCCAACCTCAAGACACACAGATTTTTCTCCCAAGTATTGTAAGTTTCATATTTAGGTCTGTAACCCATTTTAAGAATTAATTTTTTAAGGGCTCAGTGGTACAGCGTTTGCCTAAAGCATATATGTATTAAAAGTGTTTTGGCTATTTATATGCATTTCCATGTGTGAGAGGCACTGGGTTGGATTCTCAGCTCCACATATAAATAAATAAAGGTTCATTGACACCTGTAATCCTAGCACTTTGGGAGGCTGAGAGAGGAGAATCGCGGGTTCAAAGCCAGCCTCAGCAATGGCGAGGCACTAAGCAAATCAGTGAGACCCTGTCTCTACATAAAACACAAAATAGGGCTGGGGATGTGGCTCAGTGGTCGAGTGCCCCTGAGTTCAATCTCTGGTACCAAAAAAAAAATGTCCATTGACAACAACAACAAAATGTTAGCCACATGCTGCCATACACACTCCTTAAAAAATATATTAATTTTTTATGTATGGTACAAGGTACAGGTTAATTATTTTTTTCCTGAATAGAGGGTGAAAAAACTCTTTATTTTGTCCATTGGTTTCTCATGTCCATTCTTCCCTTTCCCTCCCTACTTCCTTCCCTCCCTCCCTCCCTTTTTCAGTGGTGCTGGAGATTGAACTCAGGGGCACTCTACCACTGAGCTACATCCCCAGTCCTTTTTATTTTGAGATAGGATCTTGCTAAATTGCAGAGGCTGACCAGTATAATGTCACATCATGTACAACCACAAAAAATGGGAAGTTATACTCCATATATGTATGTCAAAATATATTCTATTATTACATGTAACTGAAAAGAACAAATAAAAAATAAATTGCAGAGGTTGGGCTTTGAACTTGAGATCCTCCTATCTCAGCTTCCTGAGTCACTGGAATTATAAGTATGTACCACTGCATCTGGCTTATATCCATTCTTACCTACCACACCATTCATTACATGTAGTTTTAAGTAAATTCTGAAATCAGTCAGTATGAGTCTTCCAACTTACTGTTTTTTAAAGTATTTTTATATGCATTTCCATGTAAATTATACATTCATCATACTGATTTCTTAAAAGAAAAGTCTGTCAGGATTTTGATGGGTATTATATTGATTTTACAGATTTAATGGGGGGGGGCTGGGGATAAAGCTCAGTTGGTAGAGTGCTTGCCTCACATGCACAAGGCCCTGGGTCCAATCTCCAGCACCACAAAAAAAAAAAAAAAAAAAGACATTTAATTTGGGGAAAATAGATATCTTGATAAGATTGTCTTACAAGCCAGGCGCGGTGGCTCTAGCCTGTAATCCCAGCACTTAGGGAGGCTGAGACAGGAGAATCACGAGTTCAAAGCCAACCTCAGCAATGGCGAGGCGCTAAGCAACTCAGTGAGACCCTGTCTCGAAATAAAACACAAAATAGGGCTGGGGATGTGGCTCAGTGGTCGAGTACCCCTGAGTTCAATCCTCAGTACCAAAAAAAAAAAGAGATTATCTTACATTCCATAAATATATCTCTCCATTTTAGAGTTAGTCTTATTAGTACATAAAACTTTGCATATATTTTGTTAGTCATCCCTAAAATGTCATGTTGATGCTATTAAATTTCAATTTAAAACAAATTTTTTTTTAGTTGTCGGTGGACATTTATTTTATTCATTTATTTATATGTGGTGCTGAGAAATGAACTCAGTGCCTCACACAGGTGAGCCAAGCACTTTACCACTGAGCCACAACCTCAGCCCTAAATTTCCATATTTAATTGTTCACTGATATTATTCAGAAATACAACTGTATTTTATTTATGTACCTTGTATCCTGTGACCTTGTTAAATTAACCTTTTAATTCTAGTAGCTTTTCAGTATAATCTTTGGGATTTTTTACTAAATGACTGGTAATCAACGGTTCCCCACCCTGTACCTGTGTGGATAAATACTTCTTTTAAAAAGATAAAATGCTTCAAAAGTTTATACTTACACTTTGAATTTGCTTATAAAACAATCTCAAAATAATGAGACCAAAAATAATGAAACTAAAAATGCTGCCATTAATATAAAGTTAAAAATTTTTTTTCACATAAACTCTATTACCTAACAGTTATACTGCATATACATCATCAAAGCCTATATGTATTATAAACTTGTTCTCTCTTCCTCATAATCCTTATTTAGTCTTAGGACCAGAAGATAATATTTAATCATGTTAGAGTTCAGGTTGTCCATTCGGTTGTCTGAAACTCATTCTCATTCTCCACAAACTAGTATTGCTATTACAGATATTATTTGAGTTTTGTTTTTATGCAGTGATTTACAGGTGAATAAAAAAATGCATCATTACCATCATCCTCCTAGAATCTCATTGAAGTTGACATTTTTAAGAGACCAGGCCAGATGACTTGTAGAAATTTCTAGAATTTCTACAAATTCTAGAAATTGTAACATCACATATTAGTACACAGAGAAAAAAAAATGTTTTTTAAAGCACTACACAGTATTCCATTGTGTGGGTGTTTCATTTTACAGTCAGGCTTCTATTGATAGACATTTGGGTTGTCTCCAAATCCTTGCTATTACAATGTGGCAATAAATAACCTTGTGTATGTGTCATTTATTTGTTATTTATTTGTGGAACCGAATGGACAACTTAAACTCTAACATGTACATTAAATATTATCTTCTGGTCCAGCAGGATTACTAGACCAAAAGTAAATCTGCACCCAAGATTTTTAGTTTTTCCAAAAATCCCTGTTACTGGGATTTCACACTGCTATGAGCAATGCGTGAGACTGCCTGTTTCTCTACAATTTACCCAATAAAGTATTTTTAGCTTTTGGTATTACAAAGCAATTTTACCTTGCATGTGTGAGTGAGTGTAAGCTTCCTTTCATATATCTATAAGCCTTCTTCATTTTTTTTTTTCTGTGATAATTTGTGTTTTCTTTTGGGTAGTACTAGGGTTTGAACCCAAAGGCATTCTATCACTAAGTTATATCCCAGACCTTTTTTAAGCTTTTACTTTTGAGACAGAGTCTCACTAAGTTGCTGAGATTGGCCTCAAATTTGCCATCCTCCTGCCTCAGCCTCCCAAACTGCCAGGATTACAGGTGTATATTTCATTGCTCTGGTCCTGAGATGAGGCAGTATATTGTGGTGAAAGGACATAGTAGAAGAAAGGTACTCAGCTCATGACAGCCAGGAAGGAGTGAAGAGGGAGAGGCCAGGGACAAGATACATGGTTTGTAAGGACATTCTCCCAAGGATCTACTCCCTCCAACTAGGTTCCATCTCTGACGGATTCCACCAACTCCCAACAGTCCCTTCAGATCATGGATTCATTAATGGGTTAATCCACCGATGAGGCTATTGCTCTCATAATTCAATCACTTCCTATAAGCCCCACCTATGAATGTTGCTGCACTGGGGGCCACATCTTTAACATATAAGCCATAAAGGGACATTCCAGACCCAAATTAAACTCTCGTTATAAGATCATCTACTCCTGTTTTCTACTACTGCTTGAATGTTTTCATTTTTAAAAATATTTAGATTAGGCCCATCTTTTTGTCAATATCCATAAAGTTTATTTTAAAAAATTGTTAAAAATTAACCATATAGGAATATTTAATATATTTAAAAAATCTGTTCCCCATGTTGAAGGAAAATACATTTGCAACATCTTCCAGACACTATTTTTATAAAAGTGAAACTTCTAGATGCTATAATTTTACTACAGTAGATTCTATAGTTTACAATTTTAATCACAGGATTGGAATTTCATTCTTCCTATACCCCCGCCCCCAATGTGGCAGTTGTTATTGTTAAATTAATGACATTCATAGATTAGGCCCATTTTGAATGAACCATTCCAGCGGTAGAAAAACTACCAGATGAGCATGAAAAAATGTGGTACTAGCAAGCAAAGAAGTGGTATAAAATGAGAGGGAGCTGTCAAAAGGATACAGATACTATATGAAAGGAGTTCCTATTGGTCAAATCTGGGACAGTCAGAACAACAAAATGAATGTTAGATTTTAACCAATAAAATAGAATCCATAACGGCATGCTCATGTAAACAAATGAATCAAATGATAAAAGGAGGATAAATGATTCTTTATAGAATTCTAATAAATGTAGAAAAAATTATAGAATTAGAAAATCATCATTTGACAAATAGTAATAAATGTTTGAAGCAAGAATATTCAAGGTATGCTAAAAAGAGTAAGTGAGAGTATCAAGG
Organism: Xerus rutilus; assembly: GCA_028644305.1. Taxonomy (NCBI): domain Eukaryota; kingdom Metazoa; phylum Chordata; class Mammalia; order Rodentia; family Sciuridae; genus Xerus; species Xerus rutilus. Next base: position 72,310,807 of record CM053404.1, read on the forward strand.
AACAGATTATTTACAGGGTTTGAAGATATTTCCCCATAAGATACTTGCCCAGGTTGGGTTCTCCGGAAAGCCATGCTGAACAGAATTTGCGGTGCAATGTATTTTCTAAGGACCAAAACATGCGAAAGAAAAGGGGAGGTAGTAGAATTGGCCTAAAGGAGAAATCTTAACTACAGTGTAGGCCTAGCTTTGGCCACTGGCAGGGAGCTCTAAAATTAGTCAGGTCCCATCTCAGGTGCTGCATGAAGGCTTTACCAAGAAGGGTGTGCCGCCGGTGAGGTGAGTCATATTGAAAGAGCTTAGCAGTTGGAAGCTACCTGCTAACCTCACTTTCCACAATTGAGTATCAAGTCCTTCCTTGAAGGCTTATTATCTGTATGGTGTATGTGAGCCTACTAGCATCTTAAATAATTGCAAAGAAAAACTATATTTACAGATGGAAAAAACCTTGCAACACCACCTTAAGCAGTGACTAAAATTAAGAGCCCCCCGAAATGGTACACTCAATGACACAGCATTACTTCTAAGATACTTTTGCTAAAAATGTATGCTCTGAATTTAATCATGAGGAAACATCAGATTAAGACCAAACTAAGGGACATTCTACAAAATAAGCCTGTACTCTAGAAAATGTCATGGTCATAAAACACAAAGACTAAGGAAATATTCCAGAAAAGGTCACTAGAGGCACATAACTGTAATATGTGATCCTTGACTGGACTATGAAACAGAACATGATAGTGGAGGAAAATCGAAGTTTGAATAAGATCTAGAGAGAGTAGTATGTTATCAATTACTAATTTCCTGAATTTTATAACTCTACTCTGGTTATATAAAATGATTTTGTTCTCAGGAAAAACAATTTATAAATAAAGGGGTATTATGTCCACAATTTATTCTCCAACTTTTAAGAGAATGAATAAAGGACAAAGCACATGGGATAGAATAACATTTGGAGTGTCTGGGTAAATGTACATAATTATTTGCATTATTTTTTACAAGTTTGATATTATTTTTAAAAAATACACACAAAAAATGTAAATAAGACTTTATCCATTTGTAGTTTATCCTGGAATACAGCATGAGACATAGGACTGATTTTAATCTGTTACCAAATATTTACTCAATTGTCCCATTTTTTCCTCCATGATTTGAGGTGCTACCTTTATCATAGTCTAAATTCCTATAATTCCTATTTCTGAACATTGTATCTTATTCTGTTCTGCTGGCAATGTCTGTCCATGTTCAAGAATATACAGTTTTTAAAAAAACAAATACACTCATTTTCAGAACAGTTTTTAAAATATAGCAAAATTGAGGGAAAAGAGAGGCTTCTTATGGACCCCTCAAGTCACAGAGTTTTAGTTATAGTAGCTGGGTGGTTTAAAATCTGATGAAGTCTCTCCTCCTTACTACTCTTCTTTTTCAGGGGTTTTCTAGTTGCTCACCCTCCCCACCCCCATATTTTCTTTAGTATCAACTTGTCTGGTACCAGAAAAAAAGAAAAAAGTATTGCGATCAGAATTCATTTATACATTAACTTAGGGAAGACTAGCGTCTTTATAGTGTTTATTTATTCAAGACAACTTTTATGACTGGAAATGTTTTCTTCTCATGGGTCTAGCATATTTCAATTTAAGTATTTTCTGTTTTTAATGCTACTAAATATAGACTTCTCTTCCACTACATTTTCAAACAAAAATATTATGTATATATAAAAAGGATTTGGTTTTATTTAACTATTTTTATTTTTATTTTTTTAAATATTTTTTTAGTTGTAGATGGACACAATGTCTTTATTTTTTTATTGCTTTGTATGTGGTGCTGAGGATCGAACCCAGGGCCCCACGCATGCGAGGCAAGCGCTCCACCGCTGAGCCACAATCCCAGCCCCTATTTTTATTCTTCTGAGATGAGGTATTATGGTTTGAATATGAAGTGTCTCCCAGATCACATGTGAGACAATGCAAGAAGGTTCAGAGAAGAAATGATTGGGTTATGAAAGCCTTAATCCAATCAGCGAATTAATCACTTGATGGGAGTGACTGAGTGATAACTGAAGGCAGGTGGGGTGTGGCCTGAGGAGGTAGGGCATAAGGGGCATGGCTTTGGGGTACATATTTGTAACTGGTGAGTGGTTTCTCTGCTTTCCAATCATCATATGAGCTGCTTCCCTCAGTTACGCTCTTCTGCCATGATGTTCAGCTTCACCTTGAGCTCTGAGGAATGGAGTCTGTTGTCAATGGATTGAGACCTCTGAAACTGTGAGCCCCCAAATAAACTTTTCCTCCCCTACAATTGTGCTAGTCGGGTCTTTTAGTTGCAGTGGCAGAAAAGCTGACTAAAACATGGGGTCTTGCTGTATTGCCCAGGCTGGCCTCAAATTCACAATCCTTCTGTCTCAGCCTCCCAAATAGCAAGTAACTGGGTTTATAGGCAGAAGCCAGCCTGCCTGGCTATGTTTGCTAATTTTATATCCTGCCTTTTTACTCAGTTCTTTTTTTTCTTTTTTTTTTTTTGTACCAGAGATTGAACTTGGGGCACTGGACCATTGAGCCACATCCTCAGCCCTATTTTGTACTTTATTTAGAGATAGAGTCTCACTGAGTTGCAAATTGTTGAGGCTGGCTTTGAACCCGTGATCCTCCTGACTCAGCCTCCAAATTTGCTGGGATTACAGGCATGTGCCACCATACCTGGCTACTCAATTCTTTTTGTTTAGATTTTCTGTTGTTATTCTCATGGCTCCCTGCCTCTTCCCCAGTACTGGGAATTGAGCCCAGAAACCCTTTACCAGTGAGTTATATCCTCATTCCTTTTTAGGGCAAGGTCTTACTAAGTTACCCAGGCTGGCCTCAAACTTGTGATTCTCTTGCCTCAGCCTTCCAAGTAGCTAGGATTATAGGTATATACCACCACACTCAGCTTTCTTGGCTTTTCAACATACACTACCACATAATTGGCAAAGAAATATCTTTCCTACTTCCTCATGTCTTATGCTTCTGATTATTTTCTCTTGGTTGAATGTGATAATTTTGTCAGCACAGTGTTACACACAGTAATGATCACAGTGAGCATCTATTTCATTCCTGGTTGTACTGAAAATTTAAAAAGTATCCATTTATCTCTATTTTATTGTGTTGATCAAGAATGGATGTTTGAGAGTTGGGTTGTGGCTCAGTGGTAGAGTGCTTGCCTCGCATGCATGAGGCACTGGGTTCGATCCTCAGCATCACATACAAAATACATAAATAAAATAACTGTTTTAAAAAAATCTTTAAAAAAGAAGAACGGATATTTGACTTTTCAAATACCTTTTGGCCTCTACAGAAATAAAGATTTTTTTTCTAGTTTTGTTAACATAGTGAATTATAATAATGAATCTTTTTTGTCTACCTTAAATAGCCATCTTTTTTTTTCTCCAAAACTTCTACCTTACCTTTGCTGCTTCTTGGCTCTTGTAATTTAGTCTTCACTTGTAATATTTTCTTTTTTTCCTGAGTTAAGATGGCTGTCATTTCAAATCTTCCTGCTCTTTAACTGGTTCTGTAGTGTTTTTAGAACTTCTGACTTAGAGGTTCTCTGATTCAGCAGCTGTTTATATTTACATTTTTGTTTTGTTTTGTTTTGGCACCAGGGACTGAATTCAGGGGCACTCGACCACTGAGTCACATCCCCAGCCCTATTTTGTGTTTTATGTAGAGACAGGGTCTCACTGAGTTGCTTAGCGCCTCGCTGAGGCTGAGGCTGGCTTTGAACTCGCGATCCTCCTGTCTCAGCCTCCCTAAGTGCTGGGATTACAGACGTGAGCCACCGCGCCCGGCTTATATTTACATTTTATGCTTGAGTATTTGCTTATAATTTTCACTTCTTGGTTGACTTTTTATTTTAATGCATTTTCTTCTACTGAAAAGTTTTGGTTCTCATTTTCTGATTATTTTTAATCAGCAATTTGTTTGGATGCTATTTTAATTATTTTTCATGCTGACTTATGTTGAATTTTCATGGACCAGCAGTAGCAAGCAATCCTATGGGATTGTAGGAAAGGCATATTTAAATAATTTGCTTAATTTCTTATTTTCTAAGAGCACCTTCTGTTGCTTCAGTGAAATACAGTTCATTGTCTAATTTTTGTTTTGTTCTCTACTTCTTTGATATTATCTTGTTTAAATTTGTTGTTTCAGTTGGGTATTTATTTCTACCCATTCCTTCTTTCTCTTTACTATTAAGTCTTCACAGCGTACTTTCAGTTTCCAAGGCACCACCTTCTCCCCTAGAAAGGGTATTTTCTCAAGGCTGCCATCTCTAGTCCTAAATACCTTTGAAGTTCCTTTCCCTTGCATTCAGTTGCTATACTCTGATCTACCAGATTTCAAACCTGTTTTCAGAATTTCCCAATCCGGATGGCATTCTCTCCTGAGAATGAATAGAAAATATACGCTACACAGTATGTTTTGCCCAGTCCCCTCCTAATTTAGCTCTGGTATAGTCAGTAGAGCTCACTTAGCAATTCTCAAATGTTTATTTCCTCATTTGCATATAAATTGAGGTTTTAAAAATTCACTACATCCCAGTTTTGTTGTAGGTTTGAGCTATAATTAATTTTATTCACTCTTACTAATTTGTATAGTTTTTAGGAAGATTTATGAAAAGATCTAAATTGAGGAACTAAGTCAATTCCTCCATTCATTTATAAGTCGGGGTGGGTTGGGATTGTGGCTCAGTGGTAGAGCGCACGCGTTAGGCACTGGGTTCGATCCTCAGCACCACATAAAAATAAATAAAGATATTGTGTGTCCGTCTACAACTAAAAAAAAATTTAGAAAAAAAAATAAGTTTGGGTAAAATATATACCTCCTTCATAGTTATTATGATGGTTAAAAGAAATAATATGGATAGAACACAATAAATTACTTAGTGCATTAAGTGCACGAACAATAAAGATAATTACCATATTCTAGGTGCTTGCTTTTTTTTTTGGTACCAGGTATTGAACTCAGGGGTTCAATCTGAGCCACATCCCCACTGAGCCACATCCCCAGCCCTATTTTGTATTTTATTTAGAGACAGGATTTCACTGAGTTGCTTAGTGCCTCACCTTTGCTGAGGCTGGCTTTGAACTCACGATTCTCCTGTTTCAGCCTCCTAAAGTGCTGAGATTACAAGTGTGCGCCACTGCGCTCGACTTCCTGGGTGCTTTCAATAGGGCTCAAAGGAATTTAAAATAACTGTCAATCCTCATTTTTTTTTGGTACTGGGGATTGAACTCAGGGGTACTTGACTACTGAGCCACATCCCCAGGCCTATTTTGTGTTATATGTAGAGACAGGGTCTCACTGAGTTGCTTAGCGCCTCGGTGTTGCTGAGACTGGCTTTGAACTTGCGATCCTCCTATGTCAGCCTCCGTAAGTGCTGGGATTACAGGCATGCACCACTGCGCCTGGCCTCATTTTTTTTTAGTTACCACGTATTGTTAGCTACCCTATCAACTTATAGTTAGTCTGTGCTCTAAAATTCTGGTGTCCAAATCAGGAATACCTGAGCTTCCAGGTTTCAGGCTGGGGTTTTTGGCTCCAAACAGTGCATGGAGTCAAGTAGTGTTAGTATGGGGAACGTGTAGATCCAGACAGAAACTAGTTAGTGTCACTAGTGTGCTAAGGCAATGATTCACAAATCCAGGCCAATGAACCAGGCCATAGTGAAACAAGTAGAAGAAAATTTTTCATAAATGACACTAACTAAATTTAAAAGAATAAAAGTCTTTATTTAGAATAATTCCTTTCACTGTTTTGATATTAAGATATACTTTTATGAAATGATAGCAACTTATGGGTACTTTTATTTTTTAAAATGCCATTATGTAAGATAAAATTAGCAAAGTTATGTTTTAATCCTCAAATTGCTTGTATTGGTCCATGAAACGGGGATGGCTTGAAATAACTATAACTAAAAACAGCCAGTAAATAAACTCTATAGAATGTTAGCAGGTATATCTATCCCTACCTTTTTCGAGATCTTTTTCCTTCTTATTCTTCTTGATAGGTACTATTATCAAATTTCCACCTACATAAAAATATAGGGAAAGGATTGTCTTATTTGCATCACAATGCTCCAAATATAAAATCTGAGTAGTTATAATTAAAGCAAATATGATGAAAGGACTGCAAATAAAGCTTATAAATTATTAAATATTCTAATAAAAATATACAGTGGAAAGGGCAAAACTTGTAGAGTTAAACTTATGTGGATTTTAATTTTGATCCTATGTACTAATTGTATAACTATGAAAGAGATAATTAACTTGAGTCTTTATTTATCCCTAAAATGATGCTAATCATCTCTCTACTAGAGGCAGAATTAAAGACAACTAGTGCTTTGTACTAGATGTTAGACACACAGTGGCATACATAATAAGTGGCTGCCATATAGAACATTTCTGGCTGACAATCTAAGACAATTTCTACACTAACTAATGAACAGGCTATTTGAAAGCCAGCGAAAACTTTGGTATGATCAATAATACCTCCCTGGTAGAATCTCCTGAGTCCCACCTGGGCAGGTTGAGAAGGACAGCAACTGTTTAATAGGAAGGGTAAGAGAGAGGGAAGGAAAGAATGAATAAAATGTTGAGTGAGGAAAGATGAAGTGACTTTACTATTTGTAGCTGGTAAATGAGTTTTTCTTTTTCTGATAAAAAGCAAGGAGGTTCCTCATATTTACTGGTAACATACCACTTTCTTCAAAGGTAGTTCCTGCAGTTTGACCTCTCACCCCAATCTGACCCCACTACTCCCACTAGAGTTTTATTACCAAAGGCTAACAATTCTCTAAGTCAAAGGATTTAAATAGATGCCTCATTTTAAAAAAAAATTCTATTAAAAAAAAGCTGTAGAAAAATACTGGGTTAATCAAAATAACATATTATTATGGTAGGCCTTCCTAAAACATGAGATATGCAAATGAGAACTGTGAATATTAAAGATGGGGACTAATGTATGAAGTCCATATGTATTTGGGTACTTATAGATCTTTTTATCCCCAGTGTCACATATAGTACCTGAAACACTAAACAATCAATGACTAAATTAATGTATAGATTTCTTAAGACCATGAGAGTATCTGTATTTGAAACTAATTGTATTATCTACAACACAAAAACATTCCAATTCTTCCTCTTCTACTAAAATGAGAACTGGCAACTATAAAATCAATTCACTCTTTCAACAAATACCTATTGAGAACACAAGCTAGGCTGTATTTTAGGTTCTAGAAAGACAATAGTGGCCATACATACTATTCAGGGGAGAGACATAAAATAACTATGTCAAATAACAAGAAGTGTTGTGAAAAAAAAATAAAGTAGGGTAACTGTAAGGACATAGTGAAAGAGGAAGTATTTATTTTAAAGAGGCATAGTCAGGAATGCCTCTCTGAAAGGTGACTAAACAGTAATGTAGACAAGTAAGAAAGCTAGCCATATGCAAATCTGGAAGGAAAACATTCCAGGTTAAAAAAAAAAAAAACAGGGAGCACGAGGGTCCTCAGGTAGGACAATGCATGGCCTAACAGATGAAAAGCAAGGTGGCCTGTTCGGCTGAAACAGAATGAATGACAAGATGAAGTCACAAGCAATGGTGGGCCAGGGCATCTAGAGCCTTGGAGGCTGTGAACAACTGGATTTCACTATGAGCAAAACAGAAAGGAACTGGAGGGTGCTAAGCAGAGGAGCAATAATCTTGACTTCAATTTTTAAAGTCAAGGGGGCTGGGGAAGGATATTAGCATTTTGTGGGACAGGTCCAAGACGGCTATAGTTAAGGTCCCTTGCCAAGACTTCTGGCCTACTATGATTTAGTATGCAGTCAAGGTCATAAACACCCCAATTCAGCATATGCACTCAAGGTCATAAACATCTGCTTGTGAGAATGCACTCACATAATCTGTCAGCATTGGGCCTTTGTTGGGCTTGCACATAAAAAGGCCCATGGAAAAGACCTAAGGGGCTACTGCCACCTTTGAATAAGGTATGTCTACTATCCCAACTGTGCCGCACATCTCTTTTATCTGCCGAGATCTGGAATCTGTTTCCCAGAGCCTGAACCCCAGCAGGACATGTGTGTTAGTCTTTCATTGCCATGACCAAAACACAGGACACAAACAAATTAAAGGAGGAAAGATTCATTGTGGCTCATAGTTTCAGAAGATGCAGTCCATGGCTGGTCAGTTCATTGCTTTGGGTCTAAGGTAAGGCAGAATGTCATGGCAGAAGAAAACTGCTCAGCTTATGGCAGCCAGGGATAACATGTACTCCCCAAAGGAAGGTCCCCAGGAATGACTTCCTCCAATCACACCCCATCTGCCTACAGTTTGTAACACATCCCAGTAGTCTCTTCAGCTATTAATGGATTAATCCACTGATGAGGTCCTAACACTCATAATGCAATTATTTTCCAAAAGCCCCATCTCTGGACATTACTGCACTAGAAACCAAGCCTTCAACACATGAGATTAGAGAGACATTCCAGATCCAAACCATAGCACAGCATATGAAAGCCTCCTATTAGAGGTTATTGCATATGTGTACATGATATTTATCATTACCATGACATCTTCCTTTTTAGTGAATGTTTATAAGTAGTATATCAGTTATCCACAGAAAAAAGGAATATAGCATATGAGACAGGAAAAACATCTGCATGATCTTATACACAAGACATACACTACTAACATTTTAGTGTATTCGCTATCATTTCCTTCATGTACTAATGGCATCCTTTCCATGTTAAGAAGCCTTTCAGAAGACTTTAATGCTTGTGTTTGTTCTCACATGCTATTCAATTAGTATATTAACGAAAATTAACTCTTCCTATGATTTCAATGTGTGGTTCAAAGTTCGTATTAGTAAAATGAAGCGATGGGAAGAACAAAAGAACAAAATAGAACAGAAATGTTTTAAAACAACTTAAAAAAACATTTTCAAGACCTATGGGTCTCTATCTTAAAGAAATCTTTTCTAAAACTATAGTCACCTTTATTTTTAATTTGTTCTTCGGGTATTTATGTAAGTGCCTATTCAATAATATGTTACAAATTTGAGTAATACCTCAAAATCTGTGTTGCTTACATGCTTATAGGAATTGTATTATGCATTAATATTCTTAAAACTGAAAATGATGGTGATGAGGAAGGCTCCCCCTCGCTTAGACAATATACCCTCTCACACATACACTCCTGGTACTACCAGCAGCTTATAGCAAAATAAGCATGTTTTGACAATATGATCTTCAAATAGAGTCAGTTAAGAAAAGAAAATGAAAACTCAGTGAGAATGTACTCTTTCACTCATTAAAGACTTTGGGAGAGAAAACACAACTTTAAGAACAAAAATACCAACTGTTGCCAAAAAGGGAAGGCCAGAAAAAGTATACTAAATCTCTCCATCCCCAACAGCATTTGAAATCCTACTCTGCCAAAACCTTATATTATTCTGTAAGCTAGGTACTATTACCACACTTTATAAGAAGAAAACAAATTTAGTGAGGTAAAATAATTTACTAAGATCATTCAACATTGATTAAGACATAGCAAGGAGGCTAGTGTGGCAGTGGTAGAGTGCAGCAGGCTTCCGTAAGTGTTAGGAATATGTGTGTAGGAGGGTATACTGTTTAAGGGACGGAGCCCTCCCAGTCATCATCACGTGGAATTTTAAGAAGAGTGTGTCTGACACTATTCCTATAAGCATCCAAGCAACACATATTTAAGTACTGCTGTAATATGTAGCACATACACCAAAACAGATGGGCACCTACACTTAAATGTTGAAATAACAGCAAAAATAAAGGCAACAATAGTTTTACAGGACATAGATTTCTTCAGATAAAAAGGAAGAGTAGAAATGAAATTATGTAAAAGAAGTAAGGGAAAGAGTACATAGTGCCTTCAAGGCTACAGTAAGGCTTTTAGATAAAAGAAAAAGCCAGGGCTGGGATTGTGGCTCAGTGGTAGAGCGCTTGCCTCGCATGCGTGAGGCACTGGGTTCGATCCTCAGCACCACATAAAAATAAAATAAAGATATTCTGTCTGCCTACAACTAAAAAATAAATATTTAAAAAATAAATAAATAAATAAATAAAGTAAAGATACTGTGTGCATCTACAACTAAAAAAAATTTAAAAAAAAGAAAAGAAAAAGAAAAAGCCAGCCAAGTTATGAGAAGAGTAATGATATGTCCGGTACTAATTTAGAAGGGAACACTCTGGGTAGTTCCTAGAGAACAAACTGGGATAAAATGAAAAGTGCCGTTGCAACCACAGTACAATGATATAGGTGAGAATACAAAATAGCAAGCCATCCCAAATGGTAGTGCTTTTAAACAGCACCATTCATTATTTCCTACAATTGCGAGGGTTAGCAGTTTGGGTCCTATCAGCTGGGCTGTCTTTCCACCACCTGTAGTCATCTAGCACCTCACCTGGAGCTACAGCCTATGAAGGTCTCACACATCAGAAGCTTTGGCTCTTGGCTGGCCTCTCAATCCACATGATCTCTCACTCAGCAGTCTAGCCTGGATTTCCTTACATAACTAAGAGAATATTCCAAAAGAGCTAAGGCAAAATATGTATTATGTTTTGAGGCTTAGGATTCAGAACTCACAATATCATTTCTACCTCATTCTATTGGTTAAATCAAGTACAAGACCTAGCCAGATTCAATGATTGGGCAAAAAGACTACTGATGTGAAGAGGTGCAAATTATTGCAGACATGATTTCAGTCTATTACACAGAGATCATGGGCTTGAAGAAGTATAACTGTAGTAGTGTACTGAGAAGCAGCTGGATTTTAGTACATTTACAATACTTGATTAATTGGATGTGGAATGATTTTTTCAGTCAAGGAACTGTCATTTACTGAGCTAGAATAGGAGGGGCAAGTTCAAGAGGGGGTAAAAATAAATCAATAATTTTGTTTTGGATATGTTAAATCTGAGATGCTGAATAGACTCCAATTAGCATACTATTATTTCTACTCCATAAAGTGGAAGTGGCCAAGGTAGAAGCCAAGTTTATTTGCAGGACTAAGGTATGTAATTCTTCCAAATAGTCTGACTTGGTTTCTAAGTTGTCCAATATCTTTACTTTTTACATTTCTTATCTTTCAAGAAAGCAGTAGAGAGTCGCTTGGGAGGCCGGGGCAGGAACTCAGCCAGCCTCAGGAACTGAGCAAGGCCCTAAGCAACTCAGTGAGACCCTGTCTCTAAATAAAATACAAAATAGGGCTGGGGATGTGGCTCAGTGGTTGAGTGCCCCTGAGTTCAATGCCTGGTACGTAGGTAGGTAGGTAGGCAGGTAGGTAGAAAGGAGGAAAGAAGGAAAGAGGGAAAGAGGGAAGGAGGGAGGAAGAGAGGGAGGGAGGGAGGGAGGGAGGGAGGGAGGGA
>CM053404.1:72322340-72364572 GCA_028644305.1 Xerus rutilus
GGAAGAAAATACATTTGGATTTGTGTGTGTGTGTGTTTAAATATACATTTATAGAGCACTCTTAAACTAGACTGCTATCTGGTAACAAAAGAAAACAATCCTAAGATAGATGAACTCACTAGTAGCTATAAGGAAAAAACTTGCTATCCAAAAAATCCAAACCAAACAAAAGTCTACGGCAATTGGAGAATGCAAACAAAGAGATTTGCAAAGCACTACACCTTTCGAAGTCAAGTGATCTAGAAAATGACTACATTTAACAATTTGAAAACAAATAGGAAATAGCAAATTAATAGTTAAAAAATTCTAATTCACATTTAAAATTTTTTTCTATAATTATGCCAACCATTGAAGATGAAATCTGGGGAATCAGATTTTTAAAAGAATATCAGCATAATTTCAAAGAATCATTGTTTCACAATCCAAAAGAAAGAATATGGAACCAATCAGCCATAAGTAGCCTTTAATAGCAAAGACTGTAAAATACATGTTTTGTAAGTATAATTAGTATTATTATTCTACATTTTCTTGTATTCTAAAATTCCAACATTATTTCAAGAGGATTTTTTTGTTTGTTTGTTTTGTTTTGGTACCAAGGATTGAACTAGGGGCACTCGACCACCGAGCCACATCCCCAGCCCTATGTTGTGTTTTATGTAGAGACAGGGTCTCACTGAGTTGCTTAGCTCCTCACCATTGCTGAGGCTGGCTTTGAACTCGTGATTCTCCTGTCTCAGCCTCCCTAAGTGCTGGGATTACAGGCTTGTGCCACCATGCCCGGCTGATTCAAGAGAATTTTTTTAAGGGCATGAGTTTATTCAATTTAACATATTAATTGAAAGTCTACAAGCACTGAGCTCTCTAATGAATACAAAGATGATAGGATGCAACCATACTACCAATCTTGTAAGATTATTCAAGTACTTAATATGGTAAAAAAGTATATACTTTTAATTTATATTCTAATTCAACCCCCAAATGATTTGCAGAAGTGTACTAAAAATATATTCCTAAATAAAACTATAAATATATATTTAAAACAAAAAAATATACAAATTAAAATGTAAAGTGGAGAATAAGGGGGAAAACACTGAGACATACTATAAAGTAGATGAATCTCAAAACCATTATGCTATGTAAAAGATAGAAGACACAAAAGACCACTTATTGTATTATTCCATTTATATGAGATGCCCAGAAAAGGCATATGCAGACAGAACATGGATAGTGGTTGCCTTAGGCTGGGGGAAGAAAGATGGAGTAACTGTACATGGGCATGAGGGATATTAATGGGGTGACAGAAATATTCAAAAAATGGACATTATGATTACTGCACAACTTGATAAATTTACTAAAAGTCATTACATTATACATTTTAAGTGAGTGAATTTAATGGAATTTAAACTAAACTTTGTAAAGTTACTTTCTAAAAAAAACCAACCAAACAAACAAGCAATAATAATAATAATAAAAAAAGCCAGGAGGCTGGGAATATAGCTCAGTGGGAGAATGCTTGCCTAGCATGTGCAAAACCCTGGGTCAATCCTCATCACTTCAAGAATAAAATCAAAACAGACAAGAAAACAAAACAAAAAAAAATTAAAATTTTACAAACATACAAAACTGAAATGGTTCATCTCTAGCTGACCTAAATTACTTTTAGGCATAAAGTGATAACAAAGGTGGAAATATGACCATAAAAAGGAATGAAGGGCACTAGAAATAGTAACTAGGTGAATATGTGTATTTGTCTTTATTATTTAAATCTTTTCAAAAGATTGTTCAAACAAAATAAGCAATATAATATGATGTTTATAATACAAAATGCATGCCAACAGCATAAAGACTGGGAAGGAACAAGTATTTTTATAAGGAACTGCATGTGAAAAGGTGTATTACTTGAAGGTAGACTATGGTAAGCTAAAGACACATGCTATAAACTATGAGGCAACCACTTAAAATGACAAAAAGAACTTCAGGTAGTAAACTAACAAAGGAAATAAAATAATTAAAATATTTGAAAACATAAGTTTGATTAATTCCAAAGAAGATAGGAAAAAAGGTAAAGGGAACAAAGAACAGGGTGGACAAATTAAAAACAAATGACAGGCCAGGCAAGGAGGTGCATGCCTATAATCCCAGTGGCTCTGGAGGCTGAGGCAGGAGGACTGAGTTCAAAGCCAGCTTCAGCGAAAGTGAGGTACTACGCAATTCAGTGAGACCCTGTCTCTAAATAAAATACAAAATAGAGCTAGGGATGTGGCTCAGTGGTCAAGTGCCCCTGAGTTCAACTCCCAGTAACTACCCCCCCACACACAAAAACAATAAATGATAGGCTTAAATTTAAACATATTAATAATCACATTAAATGTAAACAGCCAAACACCTTAATTGAAAGGCAGAGATTTTCAGATTATATTAAAAAAAAAAAGCAAGACCCAAATAGATGCAGCTTACAAGAAACTTTAAATACAAAGGAATAAACAAGCTAAAAGTAAAAGGACAGAGAAAGATATACCATGCTAACACTAATCAAAAGAAAGTTTAACAGACGTATTAATATCTGCCAAAGTAGATTTCAGGGCAAACAGTATTGCCAGGGATAAGAAAGTCATTTCATAATTATAAAGGGGCCAACTCATCAAGAGGACTTTATGATTTTTAACATTTTACACATCTTATTACAAAGCTGAAAACTACATGATGCAAAAACTGATAAAAGTTCAAGGAGAAATAAATACATGATAATCATACCTCTCTCAATAATTTAAATAACAAAGACAAATAACATTAGCAATTTGCCTTCAATGACATTTATGAAGCATTATGACATAAATGAATAAACAAACAGTAAAATACACTGCTGATTACAGAATATATTTTTCTCAAATGTAAACAGAAACTTGAATACATTTTAAAGGATTTAAGTCACACAAAATACAAAAGCTGGTTCTTTGGAGATCAATATAACACCTCAGAATCAACTATGTCAACAGAGTATACTCAATAATGGCACTTGTTATGTATCTCACTCTGAATTTGAAGATGTTATGAAGAAGACACAAGGATATAGACTCAGGTTACAGTTCCACTCTACATATTTCTATCTGAAAAAAAGATTAAAATGTCTACTTTTGGACAAACCACACAGGTCTCCTGAGCAATAAATTTCCTAGAAGATAATAAATTAGATCAATTCTAAAAACTTAAATTCTAAGATCTTCCATATGCTAAAAAAGAGATACACACCTACTACTAACAGTTCAAAATGACCTGAACAAGTATATGGATAAAAACTCTAGAAACCTGAATTAGCACTTTTCTCAAAAATAGCCATGTTGACCAGAGAGGAAAAGTTGTTCAATCCACCCATAACTAAACTAATATTTTCAGACAGAAGCTTTGGGGAAAAAAGCCAAAGAGGTATTTCAGTCTAACTGAAAACGAAGGACTAACAGTATTATTTTATCTGTTCGGCTTATCACCCTCTTGAGATGGCCATCTTAAGTGTATCAATTTTGTCCTCAATATTAACTCCTAATAAGGCTGATATTGTGCGAGCCTGAGCCTGTGTGTATGTGCATTAACAAAATGAGGAAGTCACAGAGCCTGCGCTGGAATGAAGCCCTCTTGATCATAAACAATTTGTTCAAATGACTGAGAGCATAATGTGTGGATCAGCAATTTTTACTGTCCGAGGTATTCAGGAACCTTGTGCTGCTGCCTTTTAGGAGAAAACTACCTTATTTAAACAGGACTGAAATCTGCAAGAGTCCAGATTTCCTTTATTCTTAAAGGCAACCTATTCAAACCAGTATGTTAAATCCGTGAGGTGTACTGCAATCGTTTTTCCAGGGTGTCAGGGGAGAATCGGGTGCTAAAAATGGAAGGTAGCAAAAATAAACAAGACCCCCAAATTGAAGGTAGTGAGAAAAATACACCAGGCTGGGATGTAGCTCAGCAGCAGAGCACTTGCCTAGCGTGTGCGAGGCGCTGGGTTCACTCCCCAGTACCGCAAAAAAAAAAAAAAAAAAAAAAAAAAAGTAAATACAAACCATCAGAATAAACAGTCAAAAAAATAATCATGCTATATATAGTCCTACCCATTCTGTCTTCAAACATTTTCTAGGTCGCAGGATTAAGACTTGAAAGAAATGAACTTTAAAATGGGCCAAGTACCACCCCAAATCAGAAGCTGGGGTTCACTCATCCTCTATGACTACCCAAAGACACACCTCTCTCTTCCCCCAACCCCGGCAGCCGGCCCTTAGATAACAAGCGTCTTGCGCTGTTGCACAAAAACAACCTGGAAGGCAGATTTGTTTTTAAAAATATTAACAAAAGCAAAAATAAAGGCTACACACGCGCGCGCGCGCGCCCAAAACCTACGAAGGTCGATGAGCCCCGTTCGGAGGAATCGCCTTTCTGAACATTCTGTCACAGAAGACGGAAGGATGGGCAGCCTCCGAGCGAACGCTAGAACCAGGAAGCCGCGGGCTCGCTGGGCCGCACCGCGGCCTTGGGCATTCCGGCTCCAACAAAGCAGCCGGCGCGCGGCCTCGGGCTTGCAGCCCGGTCCTGGCCGACGCCCCGCGCCCCCACAAGCCCGCCTTCCGCCCGCGCCCTCCGGTACTCACACGCGCATAGCTCCACCACGTACGCGTAGTAGGACCAAACGATCACGAAGGTGATGAAGAGCACCGGCACCCAGCCCACCACGCGCTGGCAGCAGCGCCAGAGCGTCCAGGGCGCCATGTTCTGCGGGCGACGGTCAAGCCCCGTGCCCTCCTCTCTTGGGAGGCTCCAGATCTCCGGCGGCGGCGACGGAGGTTCTAGGTCCGACTCAGGGCCAAGCTCTCCTGCCTCCTCGGCAAGGGTAATCAAAGATAAAGTCCGAACCTCCTCCGCGACTCCGCCCCTCTCAGCCCTGGGGCTGGTCCCGCCCCCACTCCACATCCTGCCGCCCCTCCCCCCGTGCCCTCCCCCACCCCCGCCCCCGCCCGCAGCCGGTCGGCACAAGTCTCCGCGCTACCGGGGTGGGGCTTCCGCGGCAGAGGGGAGTGGGGCGGGGCCTCCGCTTGGGACCGCCCACGGGGCGTGGCGGGTTTGGGCGGATCGGGAAGTGGAGGGAAAGAAGGGAAGGCGGAGTGGCTGGAGAGTGGCTGGGGAGTGGCTGGGGAGTGGGGATGTGCCAAACTGGCGAAAACAGCCGCCTTTGTGAGTGAGGGACAGAGAAAGGCTTTTGTAGATCCAGGTTCAAGAGGGGAGAGAGGCTGCTAGAAATTAATCCTTAGCTGATTTGTGGGCTTTGGCGCTCTGTGTACTGTAGGACACAAAGGTCTGTAGGACCTCCAACTAATTGGGTGCTTTTTCAAATATGACAAGGCTATGCTGCACCACAGTATAAAGGTGAGGAATATTTACCATTATAGAGTTTCTCCAGTTATTCTGATGTGTATCTCTGGTAAAGAACCCCTTGTGCTGGCCTCGGGTACAGCTCAATGGTAGAGTTCTTGGCTAGCATACATGAAGCCCTGGTTATAATCCCCAGTACAGCCAAAGTAAGATAAATAAAAAGGACCTTTACTTTTGAAATAATTCGGTCCGTTGTTCAAGCAGAGCTTCTGTTTTGGAAGGTGAACCTTGTAGGAGCTCGTGATTTAGAATGGAACTATTACAGAATCCATCAGTTTGATTTGAAACTCACACTCAAGGTTGAGTTGTGAAAAAAGATGCAGGTAAATGGCCCTTTCTCTGCTTTCCCCAAAAGACTACTGAAATTTCAAGAATTTATTTACAACTGGAGATTGCTGAGCAATGACTGTAATCATACTAGAAGCATCATTGTGAAAACATCATAAAGCAAGGTCAAAGCATGAGAAGTTTAATTCCAGTCAGCTACCTTAATACCAGTTCCTGCTACTACCATGTTTGAGTTAACCTGAGATTGGGGAGGGGGGTACCAGAGATTGAACTCAGGGGTACCCAACCACTGAGCCACATCCCTAACCCTATTTTTTGTGTTTTATGTAGAGACAGAGTCTCACTGAGTTGCTTAGCGCCTCGCTCTGGCAGAGGCTAGCTTTGGACTCCTGATTCTCCTGTCTCAGCCTCTCAAAGTGCTGGGATTACAGGCATGAGCCACCGCGCCTGGCTAACCTGAAATTTTAATTAGCAACTGCTTACTAAAGTTTCCAGGAAGAAGACTTGCCCCCTTTTGTAGTGTTACATAGCGATGATAATAAAAGCAAGTAATGATTATTTAACTCTGCACAATACTACTTGAAATAATAAAGCATGGTCTCCCCAGTTTTATACCTTAAGAATCCTGAGCCGGGCGTGCTGGCTCACGCTTGTAATCCCAGCACTTTGGGAGGCTGAGACAGGAGAATCACGAGTTCAAAGCCAACCTCAGCAATGGCAAGGGGCTAAGCAACTCAGTGAGACCCTGTCTCTACATAAAACACAAAATAGGGCTGGGGATGTGGCTCAGTGTTTGAGTACCCCTGAGTTCAATCCCTGGTTTGGAAAAAAAAAGTCCTATTAGTGGCAAAATTGACACTAGGTTCAGGGCATTAAAGTGTATTACATTCAGTTTGTTTTTCAGAGAGATTGCTTAGAATGACCAAGCTTTAAGATGCTGTTTAGACTGACATGGAAGAATATAAAACCCTTTCTCCTTCTACCACTTCTACATAACAGAATCATAATATTAAAGCTTAACATGAATACTGTGTCATCCAGAAGACCTTGTCTGCTGGAAATAATTTCTATTTGTTATGCCATTTTGTTTATAATGTTAACTAAAAAACTGCAACTTTAGTTTCTTAGGGCTGCTGTACCAAAGTACCACAAACTGGGGTCTTAAAACACCAGAGATGTATTGTCTTGCGGTTCTTGGAGCTAGAAGTCCTAAACAAAGGTGTTGGCAAGGCTGTGCTTTCTATGAAACCTGTAGGGAGGGGGCTGGGGCTGTGGCAGAGCACTTGCCTAGCATGTGTGAGGCACTGGGTTCTATCCTCAGCACCACAGAAAAATAAACAAATAAAATAAAGGCATTCTGTCCATCTACAACTACAAAAAATTTTTTTTAAAAAAAAAGAAAAAAAAAAAACCTGTAGGGAGGATTTGTCCTTGCTCCTTCCTACCTTTTGGTGGTGGCCATCAGTCTTGGGCATTCCTTAGCTTGCAGTTCCATCACTTCATTATCACCTGGCATCCTCTTCCCTGTGTGTATCTCTGTATCACTATTAATACTGGATTAAGGGTCTAACCTATTCCAGTATGACCTCATCGTAACTAGTTGCATTGCTAATGTTCCTATTTCCAAATAAGGTCACATTCTGAATTATTGTGAGTCTGAACTTGCACATGCATTTTGGGGCAACACAACACATATTTAGTTTTGATTCTAATTGAAATGAATCACCTTGCTCCCTACCTTGTAAGGTTCTTTTTTTTTTTTTTTTTTTTTTTTGTTACTGAGGATTGAACTCAGGGGTACTCGACCACTGAGCCACATCCCCAGCCCTATTTTGTGTTTTATGCAGAGACAGGGTCTCACTGAGTTGCTTAGCTCCTCGCCATTGCTGAGGCTGGCTTTGAACTTGTGACTCTCCTGTCTCAGGCTCCCAGAGTGCTGGGATTACAGGTGTGCGCCACTGCACCCAGCACCTTGTAAGTTTCTTGAAGGTAGAGTATTTCTTACATATTCTACTTCCCCTGCAGTGTCATGCAAGTAGGAAATATTTAGTAAGTAATTGTTGGATAGACATTTGAAGTCTTCTGTTATCCAGATGTTATTCCTAACTTTTGGAATCACCAGCCAAATCACAGTACTTTCTGATTCCAAAATCAGCACCATGCATCTACAACGGTTCTGACTCTTAAATGGAATCTATAAAATATTTCTGATCTATTTCCTTGTCCTAAAGTCATTCCAGTGAAGATATATTTGAGGGGAGGTGATAACATTTTCATTCTTTTGGGAATGTTTCTATTTTTAGTGTCTATAAACATGAGTTATTCAATGCTATAAGCAATCAAAGCAAACATCCTAAACCCCTTTCTTTTCCATGTTGGGCCGGTGACTTAACTCTCTACTCTCTGCTACTGATTGTAACAAAAGGGAATCATTAGGCAGGGCCATTATGTGAGAAGAATTACATAGTATGACAGTCACTATGGCCATGGTGGGAAGAATGGATTGGAGGAAAGAAAGTGTAGAGGCAGAAAAGCCAGTTGGTTTGGTTGCTTTTGTGGTGCTGGGGATTGGACCCAGGGCCTTGTGCATGCAAGGCAAGCACTCTACCAACTGAGCTATATCCCCAGCCTGCAGAGAAGCCAGTTGGGAGGCTGTTATAGTCATATAGGTACAGGTTGATGGTGGCCTGAAACAGGGTAGTGGAGATAAAGGTGATAGAAAAAAATTGTTTCAGATCAGCTTTGGTGCACCCACTGTGCTTCAAAACAGTAATGGCAGATAAAATGGAACACCTAAAAGACAAATGGAAGTTTTGTCCTCCATTCCCAACCTCTATCTTCTCCATCCCCCAACAAAGGAGACAAAAAAATTGTGTTGATCCATCTCTAGGATTGTGGCTTTCAGTGAACACTGGAGGACTGCCCGCCTCTAATCCAAGAGTGCCAAGCTGCCAGCTGGCTTGGTGACTTATCTCTGATTTTGCCATTATAGCCACCAGCCAGGAACCTCTAAATACCATTTTAAGTTCTAGTTCTGGACTAAGGAATAATAAGGGCACGTAGAGGCAACTATGAAGCCTTATGGAGGGCTTATGGAAACCATGTAGATACAGATATGGAAAAAATGGAGAAGAAAAAACAAATTTACAAATTTTAAAAATTAAAACACAGTTCCAAAACACATGAAGAAACCCAATGCTAAGAAAAGATGCAAATAAAAATCAACAATCAGAACTTGAACTCACATGAGATAAAATTACAGGAAGCAATCCAACAAAGACTTTTAAAAACAGTATTTGGAGGGCTGGGGTTGTGGCTCAGTGGCAGAGCGCTTGCCTTGCACATGTGAGGGACTGGGTTCAATCCTCAGCACCACATAAAAATAAGTAAACAAAATAAAGACACTGTGTCCATATATAACTAAAAATTTTTTAAAAACCAGTATTTGGCATGCACGCTTAAAGAGGTGAATGAAGAAATAACTACGATCTAAAAACATGAAAATTTGAAAATAATAGACCAAAAACTGGAACAAAAAAGAACAGGTGGATTTAAAAAATGACCACAGAGAAAACTGAAAATAGCTGGGGGTATAGCTCAGTGGTAGGGCCTAACATGCATGAGGCCCTGGGTTCTAGGGTCAATCCCCAGCACCCTCCCACACACAGAATTCTCTGACTTTCCTCTTTTTTTTTTTTTTATTAGGATTTTTTGTTTGTTATTTTTAGATATATATGACAGTAGATTGTATTTTGACATATATACATGGAATGTAACTTATTCTAATTATGATCTCAGTCTTGTGATTTGACTTTTCTCTTAAGTAAATCAAAAGACCCTCACTCAAGATGTGCCCCTGATGGGCTGAGTGCACTGGTGCACACTTGTAATTCCAGTGACTCTGGAGACTGAGGTAGGAAGATTGCAAGTTGGAGGCCAGCCTCAGCAATGTAGTGAGGCCCTAAGCAACTTAACAAGACCCTCTTGCAAGATGAAAAATAAAAAGGTCTGGGATGCGGATAAGTGAAAGCACTCTTGGGTTCAATCTCCAGTCAAAGACAATTTTTAAAATTCTAAAAGAGGTGCCCTCCCTGGACCCAGAGGAAAGGAACATTCTTATCCCAGAACACACAGAAATGCTAAGTTCACTCCAGTTTATTCCATTAGATCATATCCTTTGCCTTTCGGTCACACTTCTTGCATGACTGTCCATAAATATATACAGGTTTCCTTATTTCATTGGGTCTTTGTTTCTGAAGGCTGTCACATAAAACACAACAGTAAATTTGTATGCTTTTCTCTTGTTATTCTATCTTACTATAGATACCTTAATGAGGAATTTGAAATGGGTGAGAAATCTTTTCTCCCCTACACTACCTACAATGAAAATATTCTTTGAGAACTTCAGAAGAGCTGTGTCTTGCTTTAGGAACAAATGAGTTAGTGGAAGATGCTGTCAACCTGACAGGCAAGTTGAGGTATACTGAGAATGTGAACAAAGAGGGTTTTTTGAGCCAATATGAGGATGATTACCCCAGGAAGGCTGGGGGGCAGGGGACAAGTTCTAGCCACTTAGAATCAGTGCTCTCCCAAATGGCATGGGGGGCAGGGGTCAAGGTTTTTAAAGATTTTTTTAAAAAGGGAAATTATAGCAAAATTGGTTGTTGAAATCTCATTGATGAACAAGAGTAGCACAGGTCATTGATTGGTGGTTGTTCATTTATTATGTATTCCAGGTAAAAAGTGTGATAGGGGCTGGGGGCAGAGCTCAGTGGTACAGCACTTACCTAATGTGCAAGACCTTGGTTTCTATCCCTAGCACCTGGGGCGAGGGCATAAGGAGAAGTCTGTCACTGAGTTTATTATCTTTATGCTTTAGGGAATCTGCAGAAACCTGCAGTGCTAGGTCAGAATGACCTAGGTGACTGCAGTCTCATGCCTCATGATTCCCCAGGCTAACTTTGTGTGTGTATGTGTGACATTGTAAATTCTTTCTCAGTACAAATCCATATTCTTGGGAGTAGAGAGGGAGCAGGAGCAGGAGCAGATTTGAGGCAGAGTGAGGGAAAGAGAGCCGGGAGTTGGGAGCATATTCAAAAAGCAGAGGCTTCAGATCTTGCTTCCTCTCTTGTTTAACCTTTCTCATTCTGCCATCAGCTCTCACCTGGATTAGCTCAATAGTCTCCTACCTGCCACCCCAACCCACCATACGTGGACACTACCCCACTACTGCCCCTCCACCGCAACCAAAATTTGCTCCACATATTCATGCTTCCCTTCATTTTCTCAACACCAAACATATTCTGATTACCTGCGCTGGGGAACAGAGACAAAAAACTTTCCTCTTAGGCAGCTTGTTTTTTGTTTGTTCTTGTTTTCTTTGCTGTTTTATGCCATAGTTAGAGTGAGCCTTTAGAAAATCCAATCTGCTTTACACACTTGGATGATTTTAATAATGTCTAACACAACTACAGAAGGCTCTGCGGCTCTCTCTCCCCTTCCTCCAGCCTCTGCTGCACAGCCTTCCTTCCAGAATTGCTTGGGGCCTGACTCCACGGCTTTCTTTCTTCTCTTGGAACCTCTCTGAACTCACTTGCTCATGGATGTTCTTCCATCTGTGCACTCTGCCTATGAAGTTTCTGCCCTCCTAATCCCCTCCTCAGACCTGGCTCTGTCTAGAAGTCCCACCTAGCACACCTACTCTAAAGGGGTAGGTCCAAATTCTGGTGTTCCATCAATCTCTCCTCTCCAGATCATGAGTTTGCCGAATGTAAAACTAACATTCCCGGGGGCTGGGATTGTAGCTCAGTGGTAGAGCGCTTGCCTTGCATGCATGAAGTCCTGGGTTCGATCCTCAGCACCACATACAAAGCAATACAATAAAGACATTGTGTCCATCTACAACTAAAAAAAATATTAAAAAAAAAAAAAAAAAAAAAAAAAAACTAACATTCCCACTACACATTGTTTAAACAGCATACTGTATGCATTAGTAGAGATGGTTCCAGCTTATGATTTTTTTTTGGTCTTTTTATTTTGAAATAATTTTAGATTTACAGAAGTTAGAAAAATAATAGAGAGTGCCTATAGTCTTCACCCAGCTTTCCCAAATGCCATCTTTCTTTTTTTTTTTGGTACCAGGGATTGAACTCAGGGGTACTCGACCACTGAACCACATCCCCAGCCCTATTTTGTGTTTTATGTAGAGACAGGGTCTCACTGAGTTGCTTAGTGCCTCACCGTTGCTGAGGCTGGCTTTGAGCTCGCAATTCTCCTGTCTTAGCCTCCCTAAGTGCTAGGATTACAGGCCTGCGCTACCACACCTGGGTCCAAATGCCATCTTATGTAAGCATGATGTGCTTATCTAATCTAAGAAATTAATGAGGGTACAACAATATTAGCTAAACTATAGACTTTATTAGGATTTCACCGGTTTTCCCACCAATGTCCTGTTTCTGTCCCAGGAGCTCACACTGTGTTTAGCCATCTTATCTTTCAGTCTCCTCCAGTCTCTGGCTGTTGTTTCTGTCTTTCCTCATTTTTGTATGGAAAAACACTTTGGAAAAGTACTGGTTAGATGCATAGAAAGAAAAATACTTCATGTTTTCACTTATATGTGAGATCTAAAATAACCAAACTCAGGGAAGCAGAGAGTAGAATGATGATTTCCTGAGGCAGGAGGGGAAATGGTTGGCAGGGGCAGAGGGGTTGGGAAGTATTGGTCAATGGGTACAAAGTTTAAGTTAGACAAAAGGAATACATTTTACTGATCTATTATACAGCATGGTGATTATAGTAATAATAGTGTATTCTATGTTTCAAACTGCTAAGACAATAAATTTAAAATGTTCTCACTCCCCAAACAATAAGTATTTGAGGTGATGGATATGTTCATTAGCTGGAGGATCATTCTTCTATATGGATGTTACACATATAATTATATTTTGTCAATTGGCAATAAAAAAAGATTTTAAAACCCCCTCAAAAGCCAAAGTTCCTTTAGTAAAAATACTTTCTTCCATTGTTAAAAAAAATCAACTATAATAGAGGATGATAATTCCTGGTGGGGATAATTTAAAAAGTGCTGATCAGGGGCTGGGATTGTGGCTCAGTGGTGAAGTGCTTGCCTAGCACATGTGAGGCACAGGCTTCAATCCTCAGCACCACACAAAAATAAATAGACAAAATAAAGGCATTGTGTCCATCTACAACTAAAAAAAAAAAGTACTGGTCGAGTATTTTGTAGACTGTCCCTCAGTTTGGGGTTATAAATTTTGGGGAAGAAAATCACAGAGGTGATGTGCCTCTTGCATGACATTGTGACAGGTTGTACATCATGTGGACATGATTTTTTATGGGTAATGTTAGCTTTGATCACTGAGTTAAGGTCCTGTGTCTACCATGAAGTTACATTTTTTTTTCCTTTCTCTACATTATTCATTAGAAAAAAGTCATTAAGTCAAGCTACACTCAAAGACAGAGGAATTAAATTTTGCCTCCTGGAAGGAGAAAACCGTCCAACTATTATTACAGTAATTAATAAGCACTTAGGGAAGAGGCACTTTCAGACTATGCAAAAATCCTGTTTCTCTAAAATTTCACCTACCACTTTTAGTATCCATCAGTGGACCTTGATTGCACCACTGTCTTTTCCTTTTCCTTTTCTTCTTCCTTCCTTCCTTTATTGCTACAAGATCATCTCATGATCTGTTTCCTAATCTAGGAAGGCATCCAAAAAGAGTTCAGAGATTTAGTTGGCATGGTGGAGTGATAAGATACCCAACTCTGATACTACTTGAATTTCTGGTTTGATTAGATTTTTTTTTTTTTGTACTGGGGATTGAACTCAGGGGCACTCGACCACTGAACCACATCCCTAGCCCTATTTTGTGTTTTATGTAGAGACAGGGTCTCGCCGAGTTGCTTAGCACCTCGCCGTTGCTGAGGTTGGCTTAGAACTCGTGATTTTCCTGTCTCAGCCTCCCTAAGTGCTGGGATTACAGGCTTGAGCCACCGCGCCCGGCTGATTAGATTTATTGTTTCTGCACTTCTGGAAGTCTGTCCCTCAGAAAGCTTCCTGGCCACTCATTCATTGATCAGTCCAGGCATGTGTTATTGATTGCATTTAGGCTATAGGTAGAGTCTGGCTAAGCAGCTGCCAGTGGAAACATTGATTGGTGTCACAAGTCATGTGGAAGGCAAGGAGTTCAATGATCAGAGAATAGCAGGTTTTTTAGGAACAAAGCTGTACTGTCTCTATTGCTGTGACATCTCTGTAAGATCACTTTGGATTGAGAACTGACCAGTTCCCGGTAAACAAAGGCAGAGGGTACTGCATCCCAGATATTGAGAGGGGCAAATGGCATGCTGTTGAGTGTGCTATTGGGTGTGAGGATTGCATTAGGAACACAATGTGTTGTAGTCACATATCCTGTCTATGGTAAATCCCCGTATGATATACTTAAGTACTTCTCCTATGTATGATTATTCAATTCAAGACCATAATTTTCCTTAGACTGTAAGCTTTTTGAAGGAAGGACTAGTTCTGTTTTCTGTACCATTGTGAGCCCAGGACATTGCCAGGCACATAAAAGGCACTAATAAAAATTGTATAAACGAATGACAAGAAACTTGGAATTAGGGATGAGGATGTTCATGTTTTTCCTAGTTTTCTCACCTTCCCATAACTTTAGTCATGAAAAAGTCTTGCATATGGTGCTTCTATTCTTTAGTAGTATTAGAATAGTGTAATGTTCTGTTTATATTACAAGGTAAAAAGGTGTTTATGGACTAGCCTTTGGATTGAACTATACTATGGAACACGGTTTTTATTTCGTGGTGCTGGGAATCAAACCCAGGTCCTTGAGCATGCTAACAGGTGCTCTACCACTGAACCACACCCCCAACCCAAGAACAGAATTAAGGATAAATTGACTTTGAGGTTTGAGGATCACAGGAGAACTACTTTAATTCTTCCCAAGGGCAGCACCCCTATTGATCTAAGCAATTCCCATTAGGGCTCATTTCTTAAAGTCCTGCCACCTCTTGACATTGCCATATTGGGGACCAAGCTTCCAACTCATGAACTTTTGGGAAACAAAGCACATCAAAACCATTGCATGTCTAAACAACTTTAAGGACATAGTGGGAAAAAATATAGACTGTGGAGTCAAGGATATTTGGATTCATATTCCAGCTTCATCACTTACTAGCTATGTAATATTGTAGAATATATCTAACCTCCCTGAGATTCAGCCTCCTTCTATATGATGGGAATAATTGTGTCCTTTTCCTACCATATATTGCGAAGATTAAATTTTATGTATAATGTATGCATATATAAGGGCAAATATAGCTTATGTAAAAATATGTATATATACATTTACATGTGTATGTGTACTTTACATGCATAAATGTATATTCTAATATGTATGTATGTGTGTCTACCTGCCGTCTATCTATCCATCCATTCATGCCATGTATTTGTATTTCTATTTCCTAGCATATGGTCATTGTATCAGAGTCCACATTAAGTATTTTTACAGAGACAACAACAAAAGGAATTGGTTAAATATGTATTAGGGAACTTAAAAATCAAAGAGAGTACTGTAACGATATGGAGAATGTCCCTGCTGGAAACACTACCACCACCAGGGCCTAGGCATAAAGGGAGTTAGTTGCGGGTATTAGAGTCCAGAAGCCTAAAGGAACAGCCCAGCCCTGCTCAGGGAGTAGAGCCTGGTGCTGGTTCCCTGGGAGCAGGTTGCGGGGAGGACACACAATGAAGCTGGTTCTGGAAGTGCCAGAAAACAAACAAAACAAAACAAAACAAAAAACCAGAGACTGGTACCAAGGGCTGCAGGAATAAAAGCTGAGACCAGACACAAGTCACAGTGACAGTACACAGCAAGGGCGAGCCTGTCTCCCTTCTCCAGGCTTGTAACCTCCCTCTACTGCCCTCTGTGGGCAGAGCCTAGCAAGGGGAACAGAGTATTGCAGGGTTCCTGTCCTTGCATCACAAAACCCACTGTGTATGGAAGGGAAGCATTGGAGCAGAAGACAATAGCTTAGTGACCAGCAATATTATGTAACTTATTTTAATCATTCACCATTTAAACAGCTGCCTAGACAATTGAACAATAGTACAATTATAGCACAATTTATCCATTTTCATGGTGCCAGACATTCATATTGTTTCCAGATTTTATTATTTGAAATGATGCTGCAATGAATATTCTTTTAATTCTCTTTGGTTTATAAGAATTTATAGCTGGGGAGAGCGCATACAACATTTTGCAAAACATAAAGGAACTATTATTATATTTTTAGGAGATAATATTAACAGTATTTTTCTGGGAGTTATTTTTAGGAGTTATAAATATATTTTTCCCAATATTGAACATTTCTCCTAAATATTATGTAAATCCAGATGTTATAAACAGAATACTTGCTCTCATTTCATTCTCTTGGAAAGAGAGCTCTCTTGGAATGTAGACTAGCACCTAGCAGAGTTCATCAGACCAAGCATGTTTAAATAAAAAGTTGCTGCTGACGATGCTAACGACATAAGCTCACCAATAACAAGGTGTTATCTAGAGATCCCAAAGGTCATGTTCCTTCCTCACTGAATATAACCAAATAGCACCTGCTAATGATAAATGTGGTAAAGCCTTGTGCTCATTTTTCTAAAAACTAGTATTTAAGGTATGTCAATTCGAAGTTTCTCATAATATTTCCTTTTGTGTCATCTTTGAAATATTCTGTCATTTTCTGTATATCTTTCTTATCATGTGCTTGGTTTTTCTGTTAAACATTCTCAGTGTTCAAGCAAGGTAAAAAGGTTTTGGAAATGCAAGGGTGCCATCTTGTGGACCTTTTGTATTTAATTATTTTATTTAAGTCCACTGTAATAGGACTACAAGTTATTTGCAAGATCCTTTTGTGGTTTCGCCTTGAATTTCATCCTTTTGTCTTACCGATTCTATCCCAGTGGTATTATTGTCAATTTGCATCCCATATTTTGAGGACATGCAATTTCTATTAAGTAAAACAGTACCTCACTTGTCTTATGCCGCCCTTGTTTATAGATCTGAGTGCTTATTTGCATAAAGTTGGTAGTTGCCTTGTACTTCCCCAGGACAGTATCAGGAAAGCATTTACAAATCCACTTAACTGTTAGAATTTAAATATTTGCTGCTTAAGAGGTAGAGTGGGAAAATGTGAGGTTAAACATTTCACAGGTGATGCCAGTTCTTCAGGGGGCAGGAAGTTGTCTCTTTTTTTTTTTTTAATACTTTTATTTTATTTATTTATTTTTATGTGGTGCTGAGGACCAAGCCCAGTGCCTCACACTTGGCAGGCAAGCACTGTGCCACTGAGCTACAACCCCAGCCCCAGGAAGACTTCTTTTGAGCAAGGAAACTTCTTACCTTAACTGGCTGGAATTCAACTTCACTGTTCAATATGTGCATTTGTTGATTGTGGATGTGTTTTATTTTATTTTTTGTACTAAGGATTGAACTCAGGGATACTTGACCACTGAGCCACATCCCCATGCCTATTTTTTGTTTTATTTACAAACAGGGTCTCACTGAGTTGCTTAGCGCCTCTCCATTGCTGAGGCTGGCTTTGAACTCAAAATTCTTCTGTCTCAGCCTCCCAAAGTGCTGGGATTACAGGCGTGCGCCACTGCACCCCGTTTATTTCTTTGGCATGAAATGTTCAAGGCAATAGCCCTTCAGCCCTTCTTCAAACCCGTGAGATCAAACACTACTTTTCCTCCTTTCCTCTTCTCTGCCTATCCATCACATTAGCAGAGTTAAGGGGCAGCAAGAATGTGGGGCACTCCATGGGGTCAGAAAAGGAAAACCCAAATTCAAAGGGCTTACAGCTGAGGGTCTTGCTGGCTCCTCTCTGCTCATTCAAATCCTATTCTTACTGCCTAGACATAATAAATGTCTAATATGGAGCTTATCAGTAATCGGAGAAGTATGAATTAAAACAAGATTCATGGGGCTGGGGTTATGGCTCAGCGGTTGAGCGCTTGCCTCACATACGTGAGGCACTGGGTTCGATCCTCAGCACCACATAAAATTAATAAAGATATAAAAAAAAAGCACATTATTTAAAAAAAGATTAAAAAAAAACCAAGATTCATGCTTATTAGACTGGCAAAATATAAAAATCCAGTAATACCAAATATTAGTGTAGACTTGGAGAAAGAATACCCTTTGTGTACTACCAGTTAGAAAACAATCTGACAATCTTTTTTTTTGGTACTGAAGATTGAACTCAAGGGTACTTGGCCACTGAGCCACATCCCCAGCCCTATTTTGTGTTTTATGTAGAGACAGGGTCTCACTGAGTTGCTTAGCACCTCGCCGTTGCTGAGGTTGGCTTAGAACTCGTGATTTTCCTGTCTCAGCCTCCCTAAGTGCTGGGATTACAGGCTTGCGCCACCGCGCCCAGCTCTGACAATCTTTAATGACAGTCTGATAAGCATGAACTGGTATTTTGTTTTAATTCACACTACTCTGATTACTAATAAGCTCAAACATTTTTCTTAGTCATTCAGCTTGATCTCCTGTCTACTATCTCACCTCTCCATGGCGAATGATCCAAATTCATATTATCTGCTTCTTTTTCTTTTCCTTTTATCTTCTCTCCTTGTCTCTTCTCCCCCCCCCCCTTTTTTTTGAGATGGGAGTGAGGGGTGTCTCAGGCTCACAGTGTTACCCAGGCTGGCCTCAAACTCCTGAGATCAAGTGATCCTCCCACCTCAGCCTCCCAAAGTAGCTGGGATTATAGGCATGAGCCACTGTGCCTGGGCTATGTACTTCTTTTCTATAGAGGTCCTTATTTATTGTGATAGACTTTAGATGGCATTGACCCTAGAGTTTTAGAAATGTATAGGAATTTATTGGGGGGCGGGGTTCTTCTAGAATAGTGGTACCTGATACATACATATTGATTGCAGGTTATTTCAATACAAATTCCTTTAAAAATTATGTGTTCATGCTTTATCTTCTCTTAAAAAAATAAATGCGGAAGAAGGTTGTTTTACCAAAGTAGTTTATTTCAGAATAGTAAAAAGGATTGTTGTAATTTGAATCTTAAATGTGCCCTAAAGATCCATGTGTTATAAAGGCTTAGTCCTCACCTTGGTGCTATTAGGAGGTAGTGCAACCTTTAAGAGGTAGGGCTTAGTGGGAGGCCTTTTAGGTCATTGGGGTGTGCCTTCAAAGGGGACCCTGGTCTTTTCTTCTTCCTCCTGTTCTCTTTATGGTGAAGAGGTGAGCAGTTTTTTCCTTGATGCCCTCCCCATCATTACTATCTGGAACTTCCCCAAAAGGCCTAAAACCAATGAGTTTGCCTGATCACAGACTGAAATCTGTAAAACTGTGAGCCAAAATAACACTTTTCCTTTTATGAACTGATTATCTCAGTTATTTATTGTAATAAAAGAAAGTTGAGTAATACAAGAATACAAAGTTTTTATTAAAAATGGTTGTGGGGAGCCGGGCGCAGTGGTGCAAGCCTGTAATCCCAGCACATAGGGAGGCTGAGACAGGAGAATCGCGAATTCAAAGCCAGCCTCAGCAATGACAAGGCACTAAGCAACTCAGTGAGACCCTGTCTCTACATAAAACACAAAATAGGGCTGGGGATGTGGCTCAGTGGTTGAGTGACCCCGAGTTCAATCTCCAGTACTAAAAAAAAAAAAGGTTGTGGGGAAGATACCAGGTGTCATTTGATTGAGAACCATCAATTCATATATTAACCTCTTGTTGGCTTTTGATATTTCTAAATACTTTGTATTTTAATCTATCACCTGCTGGTTAATTTTTATCTATATTAAGCAGTTTTATTGAGATGTATTTCATATACAATACAGTTCATTAAAGTGTACCATTCAGTCTGTTTGGTATATTACATTGCTAATTTTTAAAAATTGTAGTATGACATAAAATTTGCCATGTTAACCATTTTTAAATGTTACTCAGTGGAACTGTATCCATAATGTTGGGCATCAATCACCAATACCTATTTCTGAATATTTCCATCAATCCAAACCAAAATTATCTAACCATTAAGCAGTAACTCCTCATCCTGCCAAACTGGCAGCTTCTAATCTATTTTGTCTCTGTGAATTTATGTATTCTAGGTACCTACATAAATGGAATCATACAATATTAGTCTTTTTGTGTCTTAGTTCACTTTTCAAGATTCATCCAATAATGTGTAACAGAACCTCATTCATTCTTATGGCCTATCAATGTACCATTGTATATATACAGCATATTTTTCCATTCATCTGTTGATGGACCCTTCGGTGTTTCCACCTTTTGTTTAACTGCATGATGCAATGAACATTGGCATCAAGTATTAGGAATGGAATTGTTGGGTCACAGGAATATGCATGTACAATGAAAATAGTTAATCAATAATGGGACAAGAGAAACATCCCTTACAGTTGTTAAAGAATAAGGCCTTGAAATGTGTTAATCTGCATAATTGGGAAAACTCTTCCTTTATAGCATGTTTGAGACTGACAAATGGCAAAAGCTTTTATTAATTACCACCAAAAATTTTTGCAGATTAAGAAACATCAATTTGGAGCTGAGATTGTGGCTCAGTAATAGAGCACTTGCCTAATACATGTGAGGCACTGGGTTCAATCCTCAGCACCACATAAAGGTATTATGTCTATCTACAATATTAAACAAAAACAAAAACATCAATTTGTTCTAACTTCTAAAGTTAGAAGACTTCCACTTTCTGATATCACTACTTCCCTGAGAGCTACGGTAATCAAAACCAGTGTGATAGTGTCATAAAAACAGATATTCTTATAATCGATTACTGAAATTGATTATTATTTTCTTTTGGGTACTGTAGGTTGAACTCAGGGCACTCGACCACTGAGACATATCCCCAGCCCTTTTTTGTATTTTATTTAGAAACAGGGTCTCTTCTAGTTGCTTAGTGCCTCGCTTTTGCTGAGGCTGACTTTGAACTTTGATCCTCCTGCCTTAGCCTCCTGAGCCGCTGGGATATAGGCGTGCACCACTGTTGCCGATTGACATTAATTATTAATTATTTTGATGCTCAAACTGTACCAGATTTGGCTGGGGAATGCCTTCAGGTTGGTTTTGTCCTTTTGACTCCCTGCTGTTTCATGAGCCCTCCTTAGTTTTTCTTTCTATTTTTTTGTACTGGGGATTGAACCCAGGAGTGTTAATCACTGAGCCACATCCCCAGACTTTATTTTTTAAAAAATATTGTTAGTTGTAGATGGACACAATACCTTTGGTCTTATTTTTATGTGGTGCTGAGGATCGAATTCAGTACCTCACACATGCTAGGCAAGCGCTGTACTGCTGAGCCACAACCCCAAACTCCCCAGTCTTTATTTTTTATTGCTAAATTGCTGAGGCTGAGCCTTCCTTGCTTAAAGCACAAAAGATGTTATAGACTCTTCTTGGACTTTCACAGCCATGGCCCTGGAATGAACAGTTCTTTAGAGGTAAAGCTGGTTTTAAATACTTTCTTTTTTTTTTTTTTAAATATTTTTATTTTAGTTATGGATATACACAATACCTTTATTTTTATGTGGTGCTGAGGATCGAACCCAGTGCCTTGCACACGCTAGGCAAGCGCTCTACCACTGAGCCACGACTCCAGCCTCTTAAATACTTTCAATGTTCTTATTTTTTAGTAAATTGTATTGACCATTTATTTTTAAAATAAGTAACATTTTACACAATTTTTGGGGGGCAGTACTGGGGATTGAACTCAGGGGTACATGACCACTGAGCCACACTCCCATCCCTATTTTGTTTTATTTAGAGACAGAGAGTCTCATGAGTTGCTTAGTGCCTCACATTGCTGAGGCTAGCTTTGAACTTGCAATTCTCCTGTCTCAGTCTCCCAAGTGCTGGGCTTACAGGCCTGCGCCACTGCACCTGGCTCATTTTACACAATTTTATACTTGATTTAATGCCCATTAATTTCTATCATTTTAAACATTTCCCATAACCGAATATATCCTATGATACCCTGATCTTGTGATCAAAATTCTCTTCAACCACACTTTTTTTTTCTCCCAGTGCTAGAGATCAAATCCAGGCTTCAAACATAACAAGCCAATGCTCTACTGCCAAGCTACAACCTGACCCTAGTTTTTGTTTTTGTTTTTTTTGGTATTGGGGGTTGAACTCAGGGGTACTCAACCACTGAGCCACATCCCCAGCCTTATTTTGTGTTTTATGTAGAGACAAAGTCTCATTAAGTTGCTTAGTGTCTCGCCGTTGCTGAGGCTGGCTTTGAACTCGCGATCCTTCTGTCTCAGCCTCCAAAAGTGCTGGGATTACAGGCATGCGCTACCATGCCCGGCTCCAACACTATTTTTTAAGAACATAAAATACTGAAAGTGGCAAGGGATTAAAGTATTTACATTTTTAAATATAGTTTTAAAAAACACATGTAAAATATAAAGCACCTGAGTATTTATTGTCTGTGTAAATATTTTATTCTACTTCCAGATAAGATATTTACATGTTATTTTTAAGACACCTGATATATAGCTAAGCTAACTGAAATAAACATACAAGAAATTGAGATATGATACAAATGAGAAAAGTCTGAAGTTTCAACTTTATTTACCCTATTAGAGACATTCCAACTTCTGGAATCAACACTGGCCTTGTGAATCAAGTACTTTTTTCCATAAGCACTTGTTCATTCTTCCAGAAAGCATATCATGCTCTTGTGTCTAAGGAATCAGTGAAGCACTAAGCTTTCCATGTTCTCAAAGCACCAAATATTATTTGGAATTAGGTCTTTGGACAGAATCCAATATCTGATTTTGTAAAATAATACTTTTCTTCCTATTAAGTTCTTTTATGAAAATGTATCAAGAAATTAGTGAATTAGAAAGCAAATACATGGCATCTCTATATTACAGAGGAAATCAGCGAAGACTTAAGAGCAGCAAGTACTCTGAAAAAAATCTCAAATTCTGACATTCAGAGTAATAATTGCCATATTATATATATAATTTTTAATTTTAGAAAAGGCCGTTTCCAGCTTGTTTCCAGACTTCTTTTACTCCTTTAATGCTTTCTTTTTTCACACATTTCCAGTATTCTTGTATACTCTGTTGTTGTGGCACCTGTTAACCAAAAGTAAAATATATAGTCATTCTCTTCAAGGATAAACATTATTTCATGTGTGCTTTATATTATTACTTATTTCCTTACCACATTCCTCCCAAGAAAAACTAAGGGTGAATTATGTTATGAAACTTGCTAATGAAAATAAAATTTACTAATTTTCCACAACTATGTTTGTTGCAGGAAACAGCTTGCCTTTCTAAGTTGTAAACGAACAGCCTTATCTGTAAGAACTTGGACACTATATATTCTATTATCCACTTTCCTTTCTTTCAGCCTAACTACCTCCCTATCTACCATGTAGATTCTCTTTAGAATCTAGTTTTTGAAACCCTTTGCAGATATATTTCACGAATGCTTCCAGTAGATTCTAATCTAAACATATTCCAAGTTTATTTGTCTTATTGACCAATATGTAAAGTTTAGTGAATAATTATAATACCTAATATTTACTTTATGTGTCTAAGGTGCTGTGCTAAGTATTTTACACTCAATTCTAACAATTCTTTCTGGTAGATTTTATCAGTATTCTCATTATACAGATGAGGAATATGAGTGGAGGCTCAGAAAATTAACTGGTTTTGCAACATTCATCAGTTAAGAAACAGTAAAGCTAGATTTGAATCTAAATGTTGTATAGCTGTAGAGCCCCAAGTCAAATCCTAGGCCATGATTTCTGAACAGTGGTATCTGTTAGATTCAGATTTTTTTAAAAGCAAAGAAAAATGTTGAATTTCATTTTATGTAAGATATTTCAGTGTATCAACTATAGCTTATAATCGCTTTATAAATGGTTCAAATTCCATTTAAGATTCTGTAATTTGCTCATCGATGATAACATTATCAATGTTAGTAACATGTAATAGGTAGTTTTTTAAAAACTCAAAATATGTTACCCATAAACCTCGGTGCATCCTGTTTTTTAACACCCCAAGAAACTCTCCATGGCTAAGGCATTCATCACCATCCAAATCAAAGATCTTGAAGACTGTGTCCAAGATATTGTCTGAGAGCTCTTGTCCTGTTGCTACTTTCACAGCTCTCTTAAACTCCGCTTTAAACAAACAAACAAACAAAAAACAACCCATCAAACAGGTGAAATAGTGTAAGTGGATTAATCTAGATTTTCATTATATGAGGAAGTAAAAAGCAATCTAAAGTTTTATTATTTGGGAACTAAAACATAAAAATACCCATCATGAATGTATTCAAATAAGTTTGGTTGAGAAATGACATGAGAATAACTGTAAGTCTAAGTAAGATATTTTAATTGAATTGAGATGTTAGCCACATATTTAAATATTTCCTTTTCTTTTTTAGGAGAATGAGTAGCAAAACAGTAAGCGCTGAATAACTCTTGGTATTATAAATCTAGACTAATAACTATGTTGAAATAAAAGGCAAATTATTTTACTGAAAACTAGTTCCTTGGTTGGTATGATCTAGTTGAAAAACAGAGTGAAACAGCTTATGGATGATAAAAATTAAATGTTTCATATGTCTTACCTAGTCTGACAGGTCGATGAGCTAAGCTAAACATTTGCATGGCAATAGCAAAGTCTTCCAAGTGAGTTGTAAAATGGCAAAATGACTTGAACTCATCCAAACTAATGCTCTAATAAAAATAAAGAGGTTTTATTACAATTTTATAAATACATTAAGCAATCTTATAACTTTTAGTCTTCTTTTCTATCATAAAGCTTATAAACTTAGATCTAAGCAAGTCTATTAAAAGGTTCAAGACACAGAATACTAGAATTAAAGATTTTAGAATTTAAGAATAGCACGAGAACAACTAGTAGGGCCACTCTGTGACTGTATACATTGGAGACTGTGTAAATGGGGTCTCCTGGAGTTGTACATTGTAAATCTTGGGGTGGCCCTGAGTTGTGAACTGAATTGTGTTCACTCCTAATTCATATTTTGAAGGCTTAATCCCCAATATAACTTTATTTGGTGAGAGGGCCTGTAAGGATATGATGAAGGTAAAATGAAGTCATAGGAATTAAGCCCTATTCCACTAAGACTGGTGTCATAGAGGAAGAGAGATCAGAGCTCATTCACTCTTGTGGACACTAGGTCTCCTCATGCGTGCACAAAGAAATGGCCATAGGAGGACACAGAGAGAAGGCACTGTATGTAAGCTGAGAAGATCTTACCCGAAAATGGCCTTGCTGGCACTTTGAGTTTTGACGTCCTCCTGGATAGTAACGAAATAAATTTCTATTTTTTTTAAACTCGGGGGCACTTGACCACTGAACCATATCCCCAGCCCTATTTTTTTGTGCTTTACTTAGAGATGAAGTCTCATTTAGTTGCTTAGCACCTCACCGTTGCTGAGGCTGGCTTTGTACTCCCGATTCTCCTGTCTCAGCCTCCCAAAGTGCTGGGATTACAGGCATGAGCCATCGTGCCTGGCTGATGTTTGCTTTTTTGATAGATGAAAAATGGTTTTATCAGTTTTTAAAATTTGTATGTCTTTGTAATGAGTTAAATACTTTTCACACGCTTATTTCATCTGTGATTTCCCTTTATGTGTCTTCCTTATGTCCTTTCCCCAGATTTTGAATAGGTTGTTAGATGACTTTTTGCTGCAGGAGATAATTTCATGGGTCTCATGTTTCTGTACCATCTTTCAAACAAAGGCACCTACTGCCTTTCTGTTTCAGACTATCTTTCCAAGGATGACTGCAAAATGGACAGCCTTGAATATAGACAGTGTCTTCTTAGGAGCAGAGGAAGATGCTCCTAAGGAAGCATGTTGCCTCCACTGCAGCAAAGGTCAGGAAGGCTTGTTTACTGTCTATTATAAAAGATCTGGATTCACTAGGTGAGGTTCCTCACCAGTGATATGAGTGGGCAGCACTCACTGGGGTCTCTCAGCATCATTCTCATGGGACTTGGGAGGCAAGGAGGAACTGACACGAATATGCTCATTCTGCTGCTCAGCTATGAATAAGATGTTTGGTCTCTGACACAGGAGCCTTGCATCTTCTGCAGGCATCCATGAAATTGTATAGACCAACTCACAAACAGATAAAATCTCAGATACTTTACAGTTCTTTTTTTTTTTTATATACCTTTATTTTATTTATTTATTTTTATGTGGTGCTGAGGATCGAACCCAGTGCCTTACAGGTGCGAGGCAAGCACTCTGCCATCGAGCCACAATCTCAGACCCTACAGTTCTTGACACATTGATTTTCAAGATCTCATTATATAAAAATCCCAGACTCTTTAAAGTTCTTGATATTTATGGATTTTTAAAGATCCCATTATAAATTAAGGAAACTGATGATGCCTTATAAATTAAGGAAGCTGGTGATATGATGATATATGTGATGCCAATACCCTCTTCCCCCTATTTTGCTGAGCTTTGCTTTTGGCTTTGATAATAATTTCTGGGGAGGAAGAGGAAAGGCAATAAAATATTAATTTTTAGGTAATAATTTTGAAATTTTCCTTGAAAGCTTTTGGGTTTTGCTTAAAAAGAGATCTCCATATCATTTCACTCAAAGATGATATACTATTTCCAAATTTTTCTATACTTGTTCAGTTTCATTTTTCTCTTTAAAATTTAATTTTTGATTAACTTGTAATTTATTTCAGAGCAATGTATAAATTAGAGATTTAGGTTCATTTTCTCCTTCGTATCTTCAGGGAATTTTCTAATGCCATTTGTTAATAATTCTTCTTTTACCAGCTAATGTTAAGTACTATTTTACATACTCTAAATTCCCATGTGTGTTTGAGTCTATTTTTGGACTATATTCTGTTCAACAGATCTGTCAAATTCATTGTCAGAAATTGCTTTAGTTGTCCAGGTTTGATAATACACTTGAATAATATATTGACATCCTTTTCATATAAACTTATGGCTTGTCTAGTTCCTTTTTGAGAATCACATAGTATTTTTATTGAGACACATTAGAGTCTGCCCATATCTTCTTTTCTGATTCCTGCATACATGAAAGGCTACACTTTTTGGCCACTGTGCAACTTAGGTGGGGTTATGTGATTCATCTGGTTAATAGCCAATGGTCATGTGATATTTCCAGGCCAAAACATTTAGTTGCTGACTTTCTCCTTTCTTTTCCTGCCACAGCCTCTGAAGATGGTGCTTTTTCCAGATAATGGAGCTCTAAGATGGCAAAGCCTGAAGAGTCTGTTGGGCATAGAGGCACATGCCTCTAATCCCAGTGACTTGGGAGGCTGAGGCAGGAGGACAGAAGTTTAAGGCCAGCCTCAACTACTCAGCATGACTCTGTCTCAAAAATAAAAAGGACTGGGGATGTACTTAGTGGTAAAGCACCCCTTGGTTCAGTCTTCAGTACCAAAAAAGGTCTGGAGAGTCTGGATCCCTGAACTACATTGGTAGGGCTTACTACCAGACCAAAATGGAAATGCAGTATGGTTGAGAAAGAAATCTTTGTTGTGTTAGCTGTGGGGGCTTCAGGGTTAATTTGTAACTGCAGTAAATCTAGGATGTTCTAAGTAATAAAATCACTACATTTATTAGACCAACTGAAGGGAGAATGGCTGTTATACTAAGACTTCCTATCCCATAATATGGGATGCCTCTATAATGAGATAAGTTTTCTTTGATAACCATCAATGTTAGAAAGCTTTCTTCATTTTTTTTGTTAAATATATTTCTAATTGTTATATATTTATATTTCAGTTATAATGGGATCTTCCATTATGTTTAATCTATTCCTTCACATTAGAAATAGCTTTTAGCCGGGCACGGTGGTGCACACCTGTAATCCCAGCACTTTGGAGGCTGAGACAGGAGAATCGTGAGTTCAAAGCCAGCCTCAGCAATGGCAAGGTGCTAAGCAATTCATTGAGACCCTGTCTCTACATAAAACACAGTATAGGGCTAGGGATGTGGCTCAGTGGTGAGTACCCCTGAGTTCAATCCCCAGTACCAAAAAAAAAAAAGAAATATTAAAAAAAATAGTTATATAAAAATACATGTCTGCTACAAAATAGTTTTTGGAGCAACACATAAAAGTATAAAGAAAGAAAATAAAAATCACTTGGAATCTCACTAGTGCACAGTAATCATTATTAATAGTTTGGTGGTCATCATTCCATACTTCACACATACACACACACACCCTATTACATTTTTTAACTTGAAATTTGTGGCCTAGGAGGTACTTCTAATATATTAGCGCTGCAACAGGCACGCACTTGAATTATTTTTTTAATGGTTTTTCAACTGGATTCTCTCGGCACACAATCATATGCCGTGGAAAGACAACTGTTACCTTCCAATTTTTATACTCTTTAAAAAAAGAATCTTACTTATTTGCACTGGCTAAGGCCTCCAGCATAATATTTAATAATAGTGCAGTAAGAGTGGATTCTTGTCTTATACCTAACTTTAGTGGTAATGTAAACTCATGATTCCTATACTAATTCTGTCTTAGTAGTTCATTCATAGGAAAATATTCCTCAATTTGATTTCATAGTTCCATAAGAGAACAATCTTGGTTAATTTAGAAGTTACTTTAATAACAAAAAGTGCTAACTTATTTCATCTTCATCACATGCAAAAGGGGATACAAACCTCTCCTGCTGACAATTTCTCTCTCACATTTTTCCAATAAATGTCTTTATTTTCAGTGTTAGTGAAAAAAAGTAGCCACTCTGCAAAGTCTTCTTTTCTCATGAAACTTAAACCTTTAGAAAATTGAAGAAATTCCATTTCTTGAATCTCCGTTTGTAAATTTTCTGTAAATCTAAATATTAAAATGCAAAATATTGGTAAAAGCAACTAGTAGCATTCAACCATAATATTGTAAATGAGACTTCAAAGCACCTTCATTATTACTACCGATTGACTGGTCTCTTGATATATAGTGAGTAGTTATAGTGTTAGTGCTGTGAAAAGGGTTGTGAGGAACAGGATGCAGAGAAGTTGGTAAGGTTCAACACCTGCTTCAATCTGTGACTTCTCATACTCCATGTATTTGTGCAAATTATATCTGGCAGCCTATGCTTAAATATTTTAAAATTATTTAAAATGTTTTGATATATCCAAAGAAAATAAAATTCCATGGAAAACAATTTTTTCCAAGATAGAAACATTATAAAAAATCAGACAAGTTTAAGGGACACTGCTTTTAGAATGTTAATCATAATCAATAGTTTCTAAAATCTTTCAGATACCAAGGTTTACATGTAATCAATATCTCTGAACTGAAAGCTTAGATCTTCCTAAATATATTGATAATCTTTTGGATTATAACATATGTCTATATGATCACCATTCCTTTCTTATAAAAACAACATGGCACATTGATCAAACTTTCATCAATAGCTCCTGGCAAAGGTACAAGTTAAAAGGATATCTGATTAAACTTTATTTTCTTAGGACCCAGAAATGCTGTACTTCTTTATTCACTTTTCTACAAGTTAAAATATTCATACTGTAACGTCACAATTTAAATGAAGATAAATGGGGTGAAAAAAGAGGTACATTCTAATTCAGTGGGAGAAAATTTGTCACTGTCAAACAATTATTTGCTTTAAGATTCCTCCTACACCTTAAAATCTTCAGTTTTATCTTGGGCTTTTTCCTATGTGGTAGGCAAGTGCATGCTATCTACATTTTCTGAATGTAATGGATATACAGATTTTTCAATGCTATGTTTCTTTATGGGTCAAAGCAGAATATTATCTAAAACTAGAAGCATTTCACGTTTGGACTGATAGATCAATAAGATGTTTTACTGATATTTTTTGCCTTTCTTTTTACTGAGTTTTATTGTACTGTATAATGTTATGAAATTCAATTGAATCTCATAGGATTATAAAATTAGGAAGTAAATTATGAAGCAGAAAATCTGGTATAAAAACAAACTAAGTTGCTCTTTTTATCTTTCTTTTTCTACAGTGATGAGAATAAGGTGGTGATAAAATTTGGACTGAAGAAATCAAGACAAGAAGCAAATAGACCTTTCAGAGGCTGCTGTATTACTAGTGAAAAGGTAATAGTGATTGGACCATAGTAGCAGTGAGCATAGAGAGAAGTGGAAGAATCCAATAGATTACTGATGAGGAAAGAATTGATAGTATTTGGTGACCGGATATAGAGAGAAGTACGAGTGAGAGTGACAGAGACATAGAACAAAGACAACGTCCTATTTCTGAATGGAGCTGATGAATGGTGTGATACATATTCACTGGTTCCAGGAATAAAAGGGAAGAATACTTATTTCATCCTATAAGGACAGGCAAGATAATATATGTAAAATGCTTAGAAAAATGCCAGGCATGTCATAATTACTCAGTAGTAGCTGCTAACAGTGCTGAGGTTGTCATGTAACCACCTTTTTTTAAAAATATCTTTTTAGTTGTAGATGGACACAAGATCTTTGTTATTTATTTTTATGTGGTGCTGAGGATCGAACCCAGTCCCTCACGCATGTGAGGCAAGCGTTCTACCACTGAGCCACAATCCCAGCCCCATGTAACCACCTTTTCATTTTCCTCCTTACTTAAGCCTAGACTTCACTTTTTGATAGTTTGAGCCGCTTTCTTGCTTATATTCTCAATATGAGCTTTCTTGCTTATGTCTCCTTGGGATGCTAATGGGCTTCTTCAAGTGATTTGAAGAATACCATACAATAGCTGCACATATTAATATCTGCATAAATTCATGATCTGCATCTTCAACTGGGTCCTCTCTTGCTCATTTGCTCCCAACCTTCAACACAGGGAGCACTAAGTGATTTTCTGCATTACCAAAATACCTCTTAATCTATGAAAGCACTGACTACAATGCATTCAAATGTTTCTGTATGTTTACTACATAGTCCTTATAAGGGACTATTCCTCATGTTGGAGACATGGCCTGTGCACTCAATAGGTCTTTATTAAACTCCACTGAGTTGAACAAGATGCAAGTCTTTTGTCTTCCAAATCAGTATTTTCCCCACCATTCTGTATTGCTTTCTGATATCTGTTTTAGGACTTTGGTTAATGGAGTGGCACAAGAAAGCATGTATCTTGTTTTGTATGGAGTTACTCTCATTGGGAAGAAGATAAGCAGGACCCTATATTTAAACATTCACACTAATATACATATTATTATTCCCATTTTATTCACAAAGAAATGAGCTCAGGGAAGTTAAATAAGTTGCTTAAGAATAATGTTCATAGTTGGGCATGGTGGCATACGCCTTTAATACCGGCACTTTGGGAGGCTGAGACAGGAGAATCACGAGTTCAAAGCCAGCCTCAGCAATGGCGAGGTGCTAAGCAACTCGGTGAGACCCTGTCTCTACATAAAACACAAAATAGGGCTGGGGATGTGGCTCAGTGGCTGAGTACCCCTGAGTTCAATCCCTGGTACCAAAAAAAAAAAAAGAAGAAGAAAATGTTCATGTAAAATTTTACTAGAACTTGGACAAATCTGTTTGTTAATATATTATTTATGGCTGCTTTCACACTACAACAGTAGAGTTGTGCAGTTGTGACAGAGGTCATATTTACCGTTTGGCCCTTTGCAGAAAAAGTTGGTCAGCCCTTGTGTTAGAGAATCAGAGACTATGTGGAGCAGAGCTGAGTTGTCCCAGTGGAGGCCACCTTAGAACAGATCGCTGCCCAGCCAACCCATTATCAGACTGCAAATGAGTAAGTCAAGACCAACCTATCCTGGCCCTGCTGGAATTATATCTAACTGACCTGAGGACTCATGGGCATAATAAATGGTCTGTGTTTTAAGCTGGGCTTCTTTGTTTTGCATTAAAAACAAACTGACACCAGGGGCATGTTTTTTAGTTGCAAACATCAAACTACTAAAAAGAATTACTATATTCCATAAAACAAATTACTTTTTATAATAGGTTAGAATATTTTGAGCATAAATAACTTTATGCTACATAGGTTCATGTGTCAGAGACAAGGTGCCACATAGACTCCCCCACATAGTAGTTTTTGGTCTGTGGTTTTTTTTTAAAATTTTTTTTGATTTTTATTTTTTGGTTGTAGGTGGACAGAATATCTTTATTTTTATGTGGTGCTGAGGATCGAACCCAGTGCCTCACGCATGCTAGGCGAGCACGCTACCACTGCGCCATAACCCCAGCCCCTGGTCTGTGGTTTTGAGAAATGAATATATTCAGTTTCTTCAGTTCTTATGCATAACATTTTCCTAAATAAACACATTTACATTACCTTCGAAATTCTTTATAGTGAAGTTTTCTTTCTCCTCTTTTTCCAAAGAAGTGCATCTGAAGGGTTGTGTTAATTTCAGGTTCTTTCACTACTGGTTCCTACAAAAAATAAAATAATTTCAAATAACTACTCATAAGCACAAAAAATAGAACCTGTAGACTAGAACTCTTGGGACATATCCAACTCTTGGGAAATGATTTTTGTAGGGAAAAATAAAAGGTGAAAAAAAGAGATGTAGTCATTCCTTCTGTATCTTACTTTGGCTGACATTATTACATTATCATCTTTGCTCAAGTAGGAGAAAAACAGTAAACACTTGAAATACAAGGTGGACTTCATCAGGAAACAAAATCTTAGATCAGGCCAAAATGGGAGCTTAGAACAGGAAAGTAAATATCATTTCAAAATGTGATTTCTAGGTATTTTCTAATAAATATCATTGAAAATTAAAGCTGGAGTATTTGAGCTTTAGCTGAATCTTAGAAACACTTGCAAATGCTTGTTTTTCC
Source organism: Xerus rutilus (assembly GCA_028644305.1). Classification (NCBI taxonomy): domain Eukaryota; kingdom Metazoa; phylum Chordata; class Mammalia; order Rodentia; family Sciuridae; genus Xerus; species Xerus rutilus. The sequence goes on from CM053404.1 coordinate 72,354,919, forward strand.
TAATTACAATATCAATAGGTAAAAATTCTATTAAAAGTAATAAATGAGGCAAATTGTTTCTTCCTTCTTCAATTTCTTAATAAATAACACAAAGGAAAATAAAACCACTAAAAAATTTATCAGCAGCAAACACACACCAAAAGGGGGTACAATTTTAAGTGCTCTTTGGAAAAAAGAGCAGTCAGAGAAAAACACTAGTTTCAGGTATAGAACCTCCATCATGTCTCCTAATTCTATTCCTATAACCTACTTCTCAGTAATAGGAGGGAATATGAGATTATTGCATTAAAACTTTCAATTCAGTGAAAAGTAGATTAACAGGGTGAGAAGATAGCCCTAAGACAAGTCATGGAAAATCTCCAGAAGAGGCTTGGTGGGCCTTGAGCAGCATTAGGAAAGGCTTCAAGGGCTTACAAGTTCCCAAGGCACTATGTTAAACTGAGGGAATAAAGCCCTCAGGTTGGGATATGCCTTGGAGGGGTAGAGCAGGTGTTGGATGTTTAATGGGATCACAGAGAGAAAAGAATCTCCCTTTCCATTAAATGCTACATTTAGCTGAGGAAACAGTCTACACACAACAGCGGATCAAAATGCAGTACCTGCAGGTTGGGGGGAAAAGATAAATTAGTTCCAGGTAATATGCGCAATGAATCAAAGAGAATCTCAACTATGCTCTACCACAGAGCATGAGCCTAAGGGAAAAAAAAAAACCAGCATGACCACCTAGCAAAGGCACTATAGCAAGAAACAGAAAAAGAACAAATTATGCAAAAGGTGCAAAAACCCCAGTGTAGAACAACCAAAAGGAACAACCACCCAAAGAACAAGTACACACTTCCGTTGCCATTGTTCTCATACTTTACTAAAAAAATCTTAGTTCTTTATTAAATATATAGTTCTTTATAAATTTCTAATCTAGACCCTTCTTGAGATAATTGTAGATTCACATGAAATTCTAAGTAATAATACAAAAAGATCTCTGGTACCATTCACTCAGTTTCTTCTAATGGTGACATCTTACAAAAATATAGTACAAGCGGGGCGCGGTGGCTCACGCTTGTAATCCCAGCACTTTGGGAGGCTGAGACAGGAAAATCGCCAGTTCAAAGCCAACCTCAGCAAAGGCGAGGCGCTAAGCAACTCAGTGAGACCCTGTCTCCACATAAAACACAAAATAGGGCTGGGGATGTAGCTCAGTCGTCAAGTACCTCTGAGTTCAATCTCTGGTACCAAAACAAAACAAAACAAAAACAATCAAAAACTATAGTACAATATTGCACCTTGATATAGCCAACAGAGACTATTTCCTTCCTCATTTAACCTTTTTTATAGCTACAGCAACTTCACTCCAGCTCTACTCTCTAAGACCTTTTTTGTCTTTTATTTTTTTTTCTTTCTGTTGCTGGTGATAGAACTCAGGACCTAGCACAGGTTAGGCAAATGCTCTACTTAATTCCCCATATTTATAATATGATTATTTCAAAAATATTAACAGGTTGAGGTAAAATACCTACTTGCCTTTCCTAGCATGCATGAGGCCCTGGCTTTGATTCTCAGCACCACCCCCCAAAGTTATATAGGTAGAATAATAGAGTATATAACATGTAATGTTGGTATTTTTTTTTCTCAGCATAATTCTCTGGAGATTATCTAGGTTGTTCCTGTATCAAAGGTTTCTTTTTATTGCAGAGTAATATTGCATGATATGGATTACCACACTTTAACCATTCACCCATTGAAGGGCATTTGGATTGTTTCTAATTTTAGGTTATTACAAATAAAGCTGCTAAAACATCTGTGAACAGGTTTTGTGTGAACACAGGTTTTCATTTCTGTGGAACAAATGCTCAGGAGGGTAATTAATTACTGTTTTTCAGACTGGCAGTATCACTTTCCCACTAGCAACAGGTAAGTAACCCAATTTCTCTGCCTCTTTGCAATCTTTTGGTATTGTCAGCATTTTAATATTTGTTATATGGATTAGGTATGTTGTGATAATCTATAGTTTTAACTTGTACTTCCCTAATGATGGTGCTGAGCATCTTCTCATGTTTTTGTTTCTGTTTCTTTGTCTTCCTTGTAGAAATGTCTATTCAAGTCCTTTGCATGCTTTTTAATTGGGTTGTTTTTCTGGTGTTGAGTTGTTAAAGTTCTTTATGTATTCTGATACTAGACTCTTATGATATATATGATTTGCAAGGTTATTTAGGTTGTTTCCCTTTTTTTTGAAGTGTTTTTTAAAAAATTTATTTATTCTGTTTAGGTTTACATGATAGCAGAGTGCATTCTGATTCATTGTATACAGATGGTGCACAACTTTTTATTTCTCTGGTTGTATGTGATGTAGAATCACATCTTACATGCGGTCATACATAAAGCTAGGGCTATAATGTCAGTGTCCTTTGAACAAAACTCTAATTTTTTTTAAATGAATTTTTTAGTTGTAGATGAACACAATATCTTTATTTTGTTGATTTTTATGTGGTGCTGGAGATCGAACCCAGTGCCTCATGCATGCAAGACAAGCGCTCTACCACTAAGCCACAATCTCAGCCCAAAACTCTTTAATTTTGATGAAGTCCAGTACCTTATTTTTTCTTCTGTTTCTTGTTTTTAATGTTACATCTAAAAAGCTACTGCCAAATTCACTATTATATGACATTCCTCCATATATATATATTTTGCGGGGGGTACTGGGAATTGAACTCAGGGGCACTTGACCACTGAGCCATATCCCCAGCCCTAATTTTGTATTTTATTTAGAGACAAAGTCCCACTGCAACTCGCTTTTGCTGAGGTTGGCTTTGAACTCATGATCTTCCTGCCTCAGCCTCCTGAGCCACTGAGATTACAGGTATGTAATCCCAGTGCCTGTCTCTCTTTTATATTTCTAAAGAAATTCCATAGTTATAGCTCTCATATTAAGGTATTTGATCCATCTGAGCTCTTTATTTTTGGTGTGAGGTAGGAGTCCAACTTCATTTTTTTCCATATAGATATCCAAGTGTACTAGCTATTGCTGAAAATCCTTTATTACTGTTTTAGAACTGTAAATAGCATTGTATTTTAAGTTTTGGTGTCTAGATATTCATTGCTAGTATACATAAATGTGCTTGATTCTTTTTTTTAAATAATTTTATTTATTTATTTATTCTACTTAGGTGTATGTGCTTGATTCTTTATACATCTGGCTTATATCCTGTGACCTTCCTAAAATCAATAATTAGTTTTATTTGGGGGTGGCGCATAGGGGTAGATTTCTCAGGATTTTCTAGAGAGACAATGTCATCTACAAGTACAGGTCTTTTCTTTCTTTGTCTTCCCTTATTGTAGTGACTAGAACTTCCAGCACTATTGCTGAATAAGAGTTGTGAAAATGAACACCCTTACCTTATTCATGATCTCAGGGGACAGGAAATGAATTTTTCATGTTAGCTCTTTTTTATTGGTGCTCTTGACCAAGTTGCATATATAGCACTCCCATTTACATATTTTTTAAAAAGAATTTTTAAAAGATGAACACAATATCTTTATTTTAGTTTATCTTTATGTGGTGCTAAGGATCGAACCCAGTGCCTCACACGCATGAGGCAAGTGCTCTACCACTGAGCCACAATCCCAGCCCTCTGGTGCATCACACGTGTGAGGCAAGCACTCCACCACTGAGCCACAATCCCAGCCCTCCCATTTATATTTTAACGAGCCCTTTTAATAAAACAAAACCTAAACATGAATAACTGCTGAATTTTATCAAATGCTTTTTCTACAGAGACTGAAAAAATTGGGTGATTTTTGCTCTATAGGCTTTAAATATGCTATAGGTTACATTGCTTGCTTTGGAATACTGGAAGCAAAATTGGAAAAAATCTTACTTGGAATAAATCATACTTGATCATGACATAATTATTTTTATTATCTTCATGAATTCAATTAGCTAATTCTTGTTAAGGATTTTGGTGTCCACATTCATAAGGTATATTGGTTTGTCCTTTTTTTAAAACTTTGTGGTACTGGGGACTGAACCCAGGGCCTTGTGCATGCCAGGCAAGCACTGTACCACTGAATTATATCCTGAGTCCACTCTGCTTCCCCCTTTTTAACTGTCTCATTTTGGTTTGGGTGTCAGGGTAATTCTACATTTACATGATGAATTTGGAAGTATTGTTATAGTCTCCAATTGTTTTTGGAATATTGGAAGCAAAATTGGAAAAAATCTTACTTGGAATAAATCATACTTGATCATGACATAATTATTTTTATTATATATACTGATATATATCTGATATTAGATAACCCTATCTGATATTAGATAGCCACTCTCATTTTTCTCTGATAGATGTTTACATATTTTTTCATATTTTAGTTTCAAGGTACATGTGCTTATATTTTTATATTTAAGGTGAGTTTATTGTAGCATATAGTTGGGTTATGTATTTTAATCTACTCTGCCAATTTCCATCTTTTAATTGATGCATTTAAGATTCTTTACATTTTTAAAAAAATATTTATTTAGTTGTAGATGGACACAATAGCTTTATTTATGTATTTTTATGTGATGCTGAGATCGAACCCAGTGCCTCACACTTGCGAGGCAAGTGTTCTACCACTGAGCTACAGCTCCAGCCCGGAAGATTATTTACATTTAATGTAATTACTGATATATTAGGGCTTAAGTCTACCATTTTATTTTTCATGTTTAATTTGTTTTCTTTTCCCTGCCTTCTTTTGGGTTACTTGAACATTTTTTAGAATTCAAATTTTATCTATAGTGTTTTTGAGAACAATTTTTTTTGGTACTAGGGATTGAACTCAGGGGTACTCAACCACTGAGTCACATCCCCAGCCCTATTTTGTGTTTTATGTAGAGACAGGGTCTCATTGAGTTGCTTAGGCCTCGCCATTGCTGAGGCTGGCTTTGAACTTGCAATTCTCCTGTCTCAGCCTCCCAAAGTGCTGGGATTACAGGCGTGTGCCACCATGCCCAGCTGAGAACAATTTTTTGAATAGACTTTTTTGTGGTTACTCTAGCTATTACATTATATATACATAATTTAATACAGTCTACTGGTGTCATGTTAGCAGTTTAAGCATAAAAAAGTTACCTTTTCTCTTAATTTCCTTTAGCTTCCTTACCATAAATATGTCCCCTATAAAAATTTACAGCCAAATTAGTCAATGTTATAATTTTTGCTTCAATCTAAGATAAGTCTTTTGTATTTACTCCTATTTTTGCTTAGTGTAGTTTTCCTTTCTGATGCTCCAAGGCTGCTGCTTTTATTGTCATCTTTCTGTTTAGATAACTTCATTTAGCCATTCATTTAGGGTAGTAGATCTATTGGTGACAAATTCTCTCAGTTTTTATTCATCTAAGAATACCTTAGTTTCATGTAGAGAGCTGTCCGTTCGGCTTTATTCTCTTTTGCAGTACTGGGTATAGAACTCAGGACTACACATATGCTAGGCAAATGCTCTACTACTAAGTTACATTCCCAGACTGCTGCTTTATTCTGGAAGGATATATTTTTGGTGTGTTGGGAGGGTGGAATGGGGACTGAACCCAGGTGCACTTAACCTCTGAGCCACACCTCCAGCTCTTTTTATTTCTTTCTTTTATTTTAGACAGGGACTTGCTAAGTTGCTGATGCTGGCCTTGAACTTGCCATCCTCCTGCCTCGGCCTCTCGAGTTGCTGGGATTAACCTGGGCAGTTAGACTACATACTCTGTTGCAGAGAAAACTGGTACGGCAATAGGCTGGAGGAAGGTCAGAGACAGATGACATAGGCTTACAAGGATTTTTCACATTGTTGAAAATTTTTATCACGTTATTGCTGATGCATAAAATGCACATATTTACAAGTACTATATTATGTTTTGATCCATATATATAATATGTAATATTCAATTGAAGAATTAAGTAGTAGTTACATTATATTTGTACTTAAGTCATTCCTGGCTATAACCTGAAAATGGAGAAGACAGTGAATGCAGGGAGATCAGTTAGGGGGCCACTGTAATATTCAAAGTGAGAGAATGATAGTGGCTTCCTCAAATGATAGTGGAAACAGAAGAAAAAAGGATGGATTTGGAAATACTTAAGAGGAAGAACAGATGGGACATCATGACTTAATTGTATGGGATGAACAAGGAGATGTCAAGAATAACTTCTGGGTTTCTGGATTATCAAGTAATTTCATAGTATTTTCCCACTGATTTAAAGTGGGAATAACTACATTATATATACTGATAATTGCATGTATTTGGGTTTATATTTTTAACTTTTATTTCTCATGATACCACTTTATTTGGATAAATACATCTCATTACTTGTATTTTTCACAAAGTCCATGGCTGTTCTCTCATGTTTATTCTTCTACATGACTTTAGAATCATTTTGCTACGTTTAAGTATACCACCAGTCCACATCCACTTCTTTCTCCAGTGTTTGCCAAAATTAATGATTAGGATGCCTGCCATTAACATTATTATTTAACATATTTTCCTGCTAGTTTTGTATAATACATAAAGGAATAAACTAAGATTAATATTAGAGATGACATGATTTTATAGAGTCAAGAAAATCAAGAGAACAAAAATCAAAATAATGAGAAAATTCAGTAAGGTCCACCAGAACACAAACATTAAAAATCAAATAGACTTCCTATTCAGTAGTAATAATTTTTTCCTTGAGAGAAAGAGTCTACTCGTAATAGTAACAATACAAATTTCCCTAGGTTTACCCTTAAATGAATTTTGATGAATGAAGAAATTAAATGTAAAGAAATGAAATTAGAACTAATTAAGAATATAGGTTAGTATTTACAATGGATTTTGACAGGGCTAGGCCTTTTAAGGAATGAAAATAATTGGATAAATTAAAAAAGAGGTAAACAGAACTACATTAAAAAAATATCTACAGCCCAAACATCATACTCAAAAACTAATCTGAAAAATATCTGAATGATTTTGACAGGTCCTAGTTTAGTATCTTTAAATATAAAATGCTTGTAAAAGTGAATATGAAATAAAAACCTAAGGAACCCCACCCTCCAAAAAAAATTAAAAAACAGGAAAAGAAGAGATTTAGGGTAGAGATTTTGGGTAAAGGGGTTCAGCCTGATCTCTGGAAGGGCTGGAGATTAGAAGGCCTAGAAGGTGCAGATATGTGGGGAGCCAGCTAGGTTTACATGGCTGACTCCAGTAACATCTCTGGACATCAAAGCTTGAGTGGGCTTCCTTAGTTGTCACTAGTCTATATATCTCATTGGTTAAACACTGTTGCTTAGAAAGTTAGCACTTTCCAAGCCTTACCTGGGGAGAATAACTGGAATAGTTTGTGAAACTTTTTGGAACTCTACTCCATGTTTCTTTTCCTTTGGCTAATTTTATTCTGTATCTACTCACTATAATAAATAGTAACTATGAATATAATTTTCAGTGAGTTCTGTGACTTGTAGTTAGTGTCTTGTGGATTGCTCTCTAACTGCACATAACCTTAAAGAGATTCATGATGCTTTCATTATAGAGAAGGACCCAAACAACTAAAAGTATTACATTAAATGACAATGTGCTATGATTGGGGACATATGGGGTATTATGAAAACATACAGGATATGTACATCTAGGAAAAGAATATAGCTTTAAAGACTTGGATGTGAGACAAGTCCAGTATAGGATTATTCAAAGGGAATAAAATATAAAAAAAGAACTACACTGCTAATATTTTATATACTTTGAAACAGACATCCTCTAAAAGATGAAACAACCTGGAAATTTAAGAAAATTTCATGGAAAGCTTAATATGGACTTATGATTAATTGAAAGATTATTAAGAATCTGCTTATATGCATTTCATTAGGAATGAAAATTTGTTAGAAGGTCAATATTTAGCAAGTGTGTCAATGACCTTAGAATCACTTCTACCTTTTCATTCAGCAACTGTATTTCTGGAGTTATCCCTTAGACATATTCATATATATGTATATGTATATATAAATGGTGTAATTATAGGATTATTCATTAAGTATTATTTTAATATGCAAAGATGAATACATGTTAAATGTTTTTCAAAAGAGAATTGATTACAGAAATTACAACAAAATAGATGGAGTCATTACAAAGAATGAGATATCTAGATATATTAAGCAAAAAAAGAAAAGTGTGGAGCAATGTATAGCATGCTACTGCTTGTATAAACATGGAAAACAGATACAGATCTATTTATTAAATATAGATATACTTATTAAATTATTTATGTATGTGGTTTATATACATAACATTTATCTTGAGGAATACACAGGAAATTTGTAGCACTCCTCTCCTCTGGAAGAACTTGGCAGAAAGGGGCAGAGGGAATTCTGCTATATATATATATTTTTTTTTTTGTGAACCTTTTGGAGTTAGGATATGAATATAGCACATCTATTTAAATATTGTTATTTATGACTTAACTATTTAAATACTTATTTGAACAACACAACAGAGCAGCTACCACAATATTGTCTGTTTGTAAATATTTATATTATGTATGTACATACCTGACACTCTATTTCACTAGTTTTCATTGTCTTTAAGTCATCTTGTTTACTTATGATCTTCTGCAGCTAAAAAGATTGCAAACATGAGTTTACACATTTATTTACTGGATTTTTCAAAATATCCTAAAAAAATGGACAAGTTGTTATTATAAAATATATACCAGTTATTTGTTAAATATGAATTAAAATACTTTTTACATTATAAAACATTTTTGACCATGTAGGAATCAAAGGAGAAAATGGATAACAAAAGTACGAGCATTTACTAGTTATAATTTTCTTCTAAGAAAGCTAGCTTATTTAACATACCTGTCCTGAAGGTAGCAGTTATAAAAAAAAATTCAAGATTATCTGGTACTATTAACAGCATTTTTATTCATAACAGTATTTTATATCACTGATACTTTATGGCCACATTTTCAAGTATATTATCTCTTAAAAAGCAATATATGTAAGGGGTAGGACAGATAGTACAATGAACCAGACATTATTATCCTATGTACATATATAACTTTATGACTGGTGGGATTCTACATCATATAACCATAAGGATGAGAAATTATACTCTATTATATATGATGTATCAAAGTACATTCTACTATCATGTATAACTAGTTAAAATATTTAAAAAAGCTATATATGTAAACATATATATGCATATACATACACATTCTCAAACACACAGTATGTTTTTCCTTCTCCTTTTATGTACTTATAAAGCATTAAAATAAAGACATTTTTATTAATTATAAAGTTGTAAATAGTGCCTTGAAATTGAGTACATTAAAAAACCCACCTACCTTTCAGAATCATTTGTATAAATCTTCATATGGAAAGCAAATTAAAAAAAGAAGATTTTAAAAAATCAGATTCAGACAAAATCCCTAACTATCAATTCAAATCAACTAGGAGACAAATTTTCCCCTAGGTTATTTCTTTATTAATAGTAATTAAGGAGGCTGGAGTTATGGCTCAGCGGTTGAGCACTTGCCTCGCATACGTGAGGCACTGGGTTCGATCCTCAGCGCCACATAAAATAAATAAAGATATTGTTGTGTTCCTCTTATTCAATATAGTCCTTGAAACTCTAGCCAGAGCAATTAGACAGTCAAAGGAAAT
>CM053404.1:72365072-72386790 GCA_028644305.1 Xerus rutilus
GAATGTTCTCTCTCATTAGTGGATGAGGATACATAAGGGGGATGGGAATGGGAAACACAGGAGAAATGCAGGAACTCTGGATGCAGCAGCGGGGAGGGGGGAGGAAGGAAAGGGAAACGGGAATAGTAATGATGATTCATCGAATGGGTCAATACTACCCCTGGTGCATGTATGAAGACACAAATAGTGTGACTCTTTATGATTTGCAACCAGAGAAATGGAAAAACTGAGCTCTGTTTATGTACTATGACTTGAAATGCATTTAAATAAAAAAATAAAAAAATAAAAAAATAAAAATAAAAAAAATAAAAAATAAAAAAATTAAAAAAAAGATGTTGTGTTCACCTACAACTAAAGAAAATATTTAAAAAAAATCTTTAAAAAATAGTAATTAAATTGCTGTAATTAAATTCCAAATTATCTCAAATTTAGCTACCTAATTATACCTGTTTTAATCAAATACTTTATCATCTTTAGTTCTATATATCCTTCATCCATTTTTAAATGGCCCCTCCTTACTTAAGTAGTTTAGGGAAAGGAATGGAAAAACTTCATATTTGTTTGACTATTTTTTAAGTCAACAACCAAATGATATAACACCAAGTTCAATACCCAAACATTTCTCCCTTTACTTACTGCTCCTACCTCTTTTTAAAGTTTTACTATGCAAAGTTTCAAACACAAAGTGAACAGAATTCTATAATAAACCATATATGTCAGCTTCAGTGATTATTAATACAATCTTGGTTTATCTATATTTCTACCCACTTTGTTCCCTTCAGTTATTTTACACTCTTCAGAAAAAAATTACAAATACTGAAATGTATAAATCTTAGCCATAGAATTCTGATATACATATTTTTTTTGGTGTGTGTGTGTATCTCTTCTCAATCAATCCTTTCTCCCTTCATCTCCATGAAGGCAGTTCTGATTTTGTTTCTACCTAAAATTAGTTTCACCTAGTTTAGAAATTCAAGTAAGCAGAATCACATACTGTGTATTATTTTGTGTCAGCATAATCAGTAGTTTGCTTCTATTCACTGTTGAGCTGTATTACATTGTAAGACTACATCACTATTCATTTACCTGTTGACAGATGTTTGTGTTGTCTTCATGTTTTGGCTATTGTGCACCAAAGTGGTATAAATGTTCTTTTCTTGTACAACTAAGCGGAACTTTCTCTTGGATAAATACTAATAGGGTAGCAGGTCTGTTTAACCTTATAAGAAACTGCCAAACTCTTTTCCAAAGTGAGTCTTAGTTTCTTCACATCCTTGTCATTTGTCATCATTGTTCTTTTCAGTCATTTTAGCTGTTGTATGGAGTGTAGTGAATGTCATCATGGTTTAAACTTGTATTTCCCTGACGACTCATTCAGAACACTTTTTCAACTGCTTACCACTCATTTGCATATTTTTCTCCTGTGGAGTGTCTGTTGTAGTCTTTTGTCTATTATATTTTTAAACTGTTACATTGCAGGAGTACTTTGTATATGCTAGATAAAAGTCCTTTGTCAGATATGTGTTTGGAAAATATTTTCTCCCAATTTACACCTTGTCTATTCATTTTCTTAATGGTGTCTTTCAGCATTAAGTTTTAAAAATTTGGTTAAGACAAATTTATCAGTTTCATTTTACTGCTTTCAGAGATGGGGATGTGGCTTAGTGGTAGAGCACTTGCCCAGCATGTGAGAGACCCTAGTTTTCATCCTCAGAATAGCAAAAACAAAACATTCCCCAAAAGAAACTCTGCCTCCCCTAGATCCTGAAGATATTGTCTCTTTTTTACCCAAAAGTTTAGTGGTTTTAGTTTTTAAGGTTATATTTGGAATCTGTATCAAATATATTTTTGCATAGGCTAATTTTTTCATATGTATATGTTGAAAACATTTCTTTCCCAATTTATTGATTTGGCGCCCTTGTTGAAAATTAAGTGACTACAACATATAGACTTTAATTCCACTTATCTATTTATCTGCCCTTAGGACAGTAGTACAGTGTTATTCATTATCACTGTATCTTCATGAGTCTTTAAGTCAGCTTGTATGAGTTATGCAGTATGTTCTTCTTTATCAAGATAAGGTCCTCTACTTTTATATTTATCTTTGAAATCACCTTGTCAACTTCTACTAAAAAAAAAAAAAAAAAAGCCTGCTTGGATTTTGCTTGGGAAAGTTCAATCTATAGACCAATTTGGGAGGAAATGACATCTTCACACCAAATCTTCTAATCTATTAACATGCTGAATTTATTTAAGCTTCCTTGAGTTTCTACCAGCAATATCTGAAGTTTTCAATGCATATTTTTGTTAATTTGTTTCTAATTATTACTTTTTTAAAATTTTTTTTTAGTTGTAGATGGAATGCAATATCTTTATTTTATTTATTTATTTTTATGTGGTGCTGAAGATCGAACTCAGTGAGTCATGCATGTGAGGCAAGCGCTCTACCACTGAGCCCCAGCCCCAGACCCTCTAATTATTTTTGATATTTGATACTCAATTAAGAATTGATCCATGGGCTGGGGTTATGGCGCAGTGGTAGCGTGCTCGCCTAGCACGTGTGAGGCACTGGTTTGATCCTCAGCACCACATAAAAATAAAATAAAGATATTCTGTCCGCCTACAACTAAAAAATAAATATTTAAAAAAAAAGAATTGATCTTAATTTCATTTTTCGTTTGCCACTACTGTGTGCAAATACATTTAATTTCTGCATACTGATCTATCCTGAGATCTTTCTAAATTCAGTTATAATTTGAGAAGTCTTTCCTTTTTTTTCCTGCTGCTTCCTTAGAATTTCCTACATAAGATCATGTCAACTGTGAACCAAGTCAGATTTTACCTTCCTTTCCAATCTTTAAACCTACTATTTTTTTCTTGAATTGCTTTTATCTCTGTAACTTCCAGTAAAATATTGAGAAATGAGGTTTAAAAAAAAAAAAAGAGCCAGGTGTGGTGGTGCACATTTGTTGTCCCAGTGGCTTAGGAGGCTGAGACAAGAGGATCATGAGTTCAGAGCTAGCCTCAGCAAAAGTGAGGCGCTAAGCAACTCAGTGAGATCCTGTCTCTAAATAAAATACAAAATGTGGCTCAGTAGTCAAGTGTCCCTGAGTTCAACCGCCTACCTCCCCCCAAAAAATCTTTGCCTTATTCCTAGTCTTAAGTAGAAAACATTGAGTATTTCACCTTGTAGTATATAATCCCATTCAGTTAGTGCTGGGGATTGAAGCCAGGGCTTGTTTATGCTGTACTTACTGAGCTATACTGCTAGCTCCTCATTAAAATTTTTATAAATGCTATCAGATTTGGAAGTTCTCTTCTGTTCCTACTTTGCTGAGTTTTATCATGAAAGGATTTATTTTGTCAAATGCTTTGTGTATTAACATGATCTTACTGTTTTTTCCTTTATTCTATTAATATGCATTGATTGTTTTCTCAACCAATAAGCTCATCTGATATTTTTTGTATAAATCTCTCTTGATTATATTATTTTATATAATACTCGATTTGATTTTCTCTATCTGGTTAAGTATTTTTATACTTTTGTTCATGAAGAAACTGGTACACAATTTGCTTTTCTTGTTAGGTCTTTGCCAAAATTCAGTTATTAGAGATATATGGTCTTATAACATGGAAACAAGTTTTCTTTTCTTGTGAATTTTCAATTTGGAATTACTTCTTTTTAAATGCTTGACTTACGTTACCAATGAAACCATCTGGATATGAACATTTCTTTCACAAAGAATTTGATTCTTTTGACAAAGGACTATTCAGATTCAGATTTCATCTCTAGTTAGTTTTGTTTTATAAGGCATTTGTTCATGTAATTTAAGCTGTCAAACTTATAGGCATTAATTGTTTATAATACTACATTTTTAACCTATTGCTATCTTTAGGATTTCTGGCATTATCTCCTTTTTTACTTTTTTTTTTTTGTACCAGGGATTAAACTCAGGGGTACTTGACCACTGAGCCACATCCCCAGCTCTATTTTGTATTTTATTCAGAGAAAGGGTCTGAGTTGCTTAGCACATCACTTTCGTTGAGGTTGGCTTAGAACCTGCAATCCTCCTGCCTCAGCCTCCCGAGCTGCTGGGATTACAGGCATGCGCCACTGTGCCCAGGTCCTTTTTCACTCTTAATAGTAATCTGGATCCTTCTCTTCTCCCCATCTTTTTGATAGATCAATACTGACGATTAGCAAAAATTTATCATATAAATAACAACTTAAAAAAATTATGTTATTCATAAAATACTAGTTACAAATTTTTACAAAAAGTTCAAAACATTTTGCTTTTATAAGATATTTAATATGGTTATTATAATCATCATAGTCTTATTGTCAAATAGTTATAAAACAAATTTCCCTTGGTACTGAGGATTAAACCTGGGATTGTTTTATCACTGAGCTATATCCCCAGCTTTTATTTTTTATTTTGAGATAGGGTCTCACTAAATTTCTTCAAACTTGTGATCCTCCCGCCTCAGCCTCCCCAGTTGCTGGGAATTAAAAGGGTGCTGAAATAAGAGTTTTTAAGGAAGCTTATTCCAACATGGTGTGAAATTCAGAATAGTATAGGTCTAATGTTGAAGTCTATCCAAGTGGATTCTGTCCCAGATAAATCTTACCAAATCAGGTCTTATCTATAACGTTTCAGCCTGAATTTAAGGCAAGGGTTCTTGCAGGGTTCTGTGTGTATTAAGAAGAGTATAGCGTTGTACATTCAGTTCTGTACTAAATCTCCTTTGGAAAGAGTATGAACATTTTTCTCTAGAGACCTAGGTCAAAAGGTCTCTCTTATCTCCTAAGGTTCTTTTTTAAATGGTTGTACATAACACTGATTCAAGATGACAAGCTACTAACTGTCTACTATGTGACCATTGCTGTTCTGGGTCTTGGGAAAATAGTGGTAAAGGACAGATAATGTATTTGCTCCCACTGAACTTACACTCTAATAGGCTAGAGAAAATAAACAAGTAAACAAAGTCATTTCAGATAACCTAAAGTGCTATGTCTAAAATAAAATAAAAGTAGAGTAACTGGATTGAGAAACTATTGGGGAGGGGTTACTGTTAAACTGGTTTATTTATTTGCTGAGGGGATGACATTGGGGCTGAGATATAAAATGGGTGAAAACGATTAAAAGAGGGCTGAGATTGTAGCTCAGTGGTAGAGTGTTTGCCTCACATGTGTAAGGCACTGGGTTCGATCCTTAGCACCACATAAAAATAAATAAAGATACTGTGTCCATCTACAACCAAAAAAATATTAAAAAAAAAAAAACTACTGAAGGAGTGGGTAAAGGAAGGAAATGTTTCTGGTGGAAATAGGAGTGTTATGTTAGAGAAACAAAAAGATGACAAAGTTGTTATATGGAAGTTGTAAAAGATGCAGGATAAATACAAACACTGAATGATTTAGAAAGTACTGCCAAATTGACTACTTAAATTTGTATAGGTTGTTATTTTCAATTTCAGGCTGAAAATGAGGTATGTAAAGTTTAATCTCTGAAACAAGGTACTGTTACAAAATCAAGAATAAATTCTACTGAAGGCTTTTATATTTATTTAGTAATAACTCTAGCAGGTATATTTAGCATGATAAAATTATAATATACCATCATATTAAGAACAGTCTTTCCTACTCAAAAGGACCACCTAAGGTACAATTTACAATAGTAAACAGACTTGCCATTAATCTATTGTTTAAAGAGGCTGCATTAAAAACTCTGGCATTTATCCCACATAAGCAGATGAACCATCTATCAAGATAAAGATTAAATAGATTAATTATTACTGGCTTTGATCACTGTCAGCAGTGTTTACTACCTGACAGATAACAATTCATGCAGATAGCTGTTATTTCATGAGGTTTTGGGATAAAGAAGCAATATAATTGCAATATAGTTTTTGGATCTGGATATTAATAAAATGTGAATGAAATCACAAAATACAAAAGCAACAAACTGAGGCAATTTGTATTTTAGGACATTATCATGGGACTCTTAATATATTTCATTATTTTTGCATTTGCTGTTCAAATTACTTTGTTACATTTATGATTTGAGTATCAAAGTAGTTCTTATGACTTTTGGCACTTATGGGATGGAACACATAAATGAAATTTACTGGGGAAACATTCAGATATATTAAATAACCCTTGTTCTTTATGCTTTTCTGATCTGAAATGAACTGTTTCTTTCAAGAACATTTCAGATATAAGATGCTATATACTAAAATTTACTAATACAAGGATTATGGAAGTGAAATCACTATTCAAATAACTAATGTGAATGTAATTTTCTTCTCAATGTTTTTTAAAGAAATTTTTTTTAGTTGTTGATGGACCTTTAGTTTATTCATTTATTTTATTTATTTTATTCAGATATGTGGTGCTGAGAATTGAACCCAGTGCCTCACACATGCTAGGCAAGTGCTCTACCACTGAACCACAACCCCAGCCCCTCAATGCTTTTTTTTTTAAACTGACATACATATCATACTCTATGAGTTATCAAGCTTAGTGTTTCATTTCTATGATCAGCAGAAAGAACCATTTATAGGCTTATAAGGTTGACTTTCATGACTTTAAACTTAAAAAAAAATAATCAGTGATGTATTCTAACATATTCTTTTGTTTTCTTAATTATGGGCTAATTCTGACATTTTCTAAACATTTAGGGAGAAACCAGTCATATTCAGAAATTGTTCCACAAATTCAGTGTATTCAACTGTTATATAAAACAATAGTTTTGAAAAAATTTAAAGTAGGTATGAGCAGGTATAGAAGCTATATACACAGGAAAGAGTATACTGAAAAAGCACACTAACATTGCTGTGTGAACATGGAAACATGCCCTCCATTGTCTTTTTTTTTTTTTTTTTTTAAATATTTTTTAGTTGCCAATGGGCCTTTATTGTATTTATTTATATGTGGTGCTGAAAATCGAACCCAGTGCCTCATACATGCTAGGCAAGCACTCTACCACTGAGCCACAACCCCAGCCCCTCCATTGTCTTTTTTTCAGTTTAATGTTCAGTACCTCTTTTATCTATCCCTGGTGATATTACTGCCATATTTAACTAGTACCACAGTTTTGCTGCACTTTACAAATGTTTGGTGGTGATATGAGGCCCAATCAGTAAGCCTTAGAGGAATTCTAGGCTGCTTTTGATATGATAAACTTTATTCACACTGCTTCTTTGTAAACATCTAGATTTGCTAACATTTGCTCACAGATTTTCTAATGAAACCAATATTTTTCAGACCCATATCTCTTACATATAACATATAGTTGAATATATAGAACATTCACATATTCTTTTTTTTTAATATTTTTTAGTTGTCAATGGACTTTTGTTTTTTTATTTATTTATATGTGGTGCTGAGAATCGAACCCAGTGCCTCACGCATGCTAGGCAAGCGCTCTACCACTGAGCCACACCCCAGCCCCCATTCACGTATTCTTTAAGCAGTTAAATAAACAGTATAGTTTTCTCTACAGCTTTCTATTAAATTTAACTTATACCACTTAGAGAAAATGAATTCTGTAAGATTACTACCTTTTTATCTGAATAGTATAGTGAAACCTCATATATCCAGAGGCACATTTCATGTAACTTCAATCCTCTAGCTTTCTTACTTAAGCTGCAAACTCAGGAGTACAAAAAACTTTTCAGCATTTAGAATGGTTGTCATAAAGGGCATGTAATAAAATTTGTGTAAAAATTTTCTTAGTCTATAATCTTGAAGCAGTGCTGACCAAAAGAAATATAAGTTTTCTAACAGTTACACTACAGAGGCAGGATTCCAAGTTCAAAGCCAGCCTCAGCAATTTAGTAGGTCCTGTCTCTAAATAAAAAATACAATAAAAAAAATAGAGGGCTGGGATGTGGCTCAGTGGTTAAGTGCCCCTGGTAAGCCCCAGTACCCTTCTCTCTGAAAAAAAAGAAAAGAAAGTAAAACAAACAAAATAGTGAAACTGATTAATATTCAGATTATTATTTCATCAAATATTAATTTAAAAATGAGGGGCTGGGATTGTAGCTCAGTGGTAGAGCGCTTGCCTCGCATGCGTGAGGCCCTAGGTTCGATCCTCAGCACCACATACAAAGCAATAAAATAAAGACATTGTGTCCATATACAACTAAAAAAAATATTTAAAAAAATAAAAATAAAAATGAGGACATTTTACATTTCTTTCCTCCTCCTTCCAAATCCAGTATATATTTGACATTTACAGGATGTCTCAATTCAGACTTTATATTCCACTGGGAAGATTTAAATCTTTATTTAGATTTTGTAAAATTTACAACTGCAAAAGTAGATTCACATACTCAACTTGTTTCAAACATACTAAGTTTTCCAATAACTGAAGCAAATGTCTGTTTTCAATTTAAATTTTTAAGTTAATTAAAATTAAAAACTCAACTATCTCATTCATACTAGCTTCATTTCAAGGGCTCTGTGGACTTGAAGCTGTTGGCTAATCTCAAGCAGGCTTGCACTCTGGTTCCTGGAAGTTGAGCTCAATATTTGTGTAAGTTTTGTGTTTGCACACCAATTATGTTTACTGAATTTGCCATTATAATATTGCTATTATAATAGTTGATTTTATTAAATATTACTGTAAAATTATGTGTTTTTCTGGAAACACTGGAAAGTTGGAGGCAGAACTTAACTATTTGGGGAACTGTGACCTAGGTAAGGATACAACTTCAAAAACACCTGAGTAGGGCTGGGATATAGCTCAGCGACAAAGCATTTGCTTTGCATTCGCAAAGCCCTGGGTTTGATCCCCAATTCCGGAAAACAAAACAAAACAAAACAAAACAAAACAAAACACAACACAAAACACCTGACACGAATCAGAAGAACCTGAAATGAAAGTAATTAAGCACAGAAACTATATAAATTTTTTTGAAGAGTGATATAAACCCCAAATAAACAAAATTAAGTCTCTTAGGTCTGGCAAGATTATACACTAGAGGAGCACAGCATTATTACCTGCCCCTGCCTGGCCACTCTGTAGCAACAAAGGAAATATGCTGAGATTTCTGCACTTGGTCCTGTTCTAGGGGGCCCACACCCTGCTTCACTGAGTTTGTTTCTTGGTTAAATACAAGAGTTCTGTTTCTCTTTTTCAATCCTTCTCATGCTACCTCCATGTGTGTGCACAAGAGTGCATTTTAGTTTCTTCCTGCCTATCTGTAGTCCAATCTGAAGTAACACAACTACTTATATTTCTGAGAAATGTGACTGAAGAGAGCTATTTCTATTAAAAAAAAAAAAGAGTGAGTTGAATGTTGTACAATTGTGTGATAAAAGCACATTGCTAAAAAAGTGCTTCTAATTGGTTAGGGTAAGATTATACAGGCAGGAAAAAAATCTAGGAGTATACACTCAGATTGCTTTGCATTACAGTTACACATAAAAATGAAATTCACTGTGATATATTCATATGTGCATATAGCATAATTTGGTCATAATGCAGTTCTTACCCTTCCCATTTCTCTTCCCTCCCCCTATTCTCCCTTCCTCTACTTCAGTGTTCTCTCTTCTATTTTCCTGAGATCTCCTTTTGTTA
Source organism: Xerus rutilus (assembly GCA_028644305.1). Taxonomy (NCBI): domain Eukaryota; kingdom Metazoa; phylum Chordata; class Mammalia; order Rodentia; family Sciuridae; genus Xerus; species Xerus rutilus. The sequence continues at coordinate 72,374,660 of CM053404.1, forward strand.
AAATTCCTTATTTCTGTCTACATTCTGCATATGATAGAAAATATTCAACCCCTGACTATTTGAATCTGGCTTATTTCACATAGCATGATGTTCTCCAGTTCCACCCATTTATTGGCAAATAATATAATTTATTCTTTATGGTGGAAGAAATCTCTATTCAGCATATATACCACATTTTCTTTATCTATTTATCTACTGAGGGACACCTAGGCTGGTTCCATAAGTTGGCAATTGTAAATTGAGCTGGTATATATATTGGTATGCGTGTATCACTATAATATGCTGATTTTAGTCTTTTGGATAAATACCAAGAAGTGGAATGGTTGGGTCATATGGTTCGTCCATTCCTAGGCATTTGAGGAATTTCCATACTGCTTTCCAAAGAAGTTGTGCCATTTTGCAGTCCTACCAACAATGTATGAGTGTATCTTTTCCCCCATATCCTTTCCAGCAATGAATGGGATGACTTCAAATTAAAATGCTTCTGTACAACAAAGGAAACAATTAAAAGAGTAAGAAGAGAGCATCTACAGAATAGGAAATCTTTGCCACCTGCTTCTCAGACAGGGCATTAATATCCAGAATACATTTAGAATTCAACACACACAAAAAAACCCCAACCAATAAAGGGGCAAATGAGCTAAAACAGATCTTTCCCAAAAGAAGAAATGCAAATGGCTAACAAATACATGAAAAAACATTCAACATTCTTAGTAGTCAGGGAAATACAAATCAAAACTACACTGAGATTTCATCTCACCAGTAAGAATGACAACTATAATTTTGATTATTATAGAAATGAAAAATTATTGTACAAGCATCAAGTGTTTTATAAAAATCTAAAATAACTAGCAGCTATTTTATTTACTTACCTTAAAAAACTCCTTTTTCTCAATCATCTCATTGCCATCTGCATCTAGCATTTTAAAAGCAACATGAAATCCAGTATGAGGTTCTGCAATGAAGCAAAGAATGAGTAATTGTATAAATGTTGGTGAAATGCAAGGTATTTGCAGATAATGTTCAAATTTGAAACAATCCACCTGAGACTATAAGTGCTTAAACTGAGAAAACAATGAGCATTTTCTCAATTTTCACAGGTGGATATTTGGTGTGAAGGCTTTGCCCCTGCCTTCTCTAGCACTTTTTGCATGGGAGCTTCTGCTCCACAGCTCTGTCCTTCAATGCAAAATTAATTGAGAACTTAATTTATTTCTTTAGCTATAGTAGGGGCTTTGCTATATTCTTACATTTTCTTAGCTATATTCCTAATGATGATTACTTCTCTTTCTCAGAGTAGTTTTTAAAAAAATCTTTTAACTTTGTAGTCCTTTCAGACTCACAGAAATGTTGTAAAGATAGTAGAGAATCCCCACAAATTTGTCACCTAACTTTTTCTAAAGCTAACATCTCACATAACCATAGCACATTTATCAAGACAAAGAAATTAATATTGATATGCCATTATGAAATAAACTATAGATTTTATTTGAATTTCATGATTCCCCCCACCCCCACTTATGCTGTTTTTCTACTCTAGGATCAAATACCATGTTGCATGTAGTTGTCATGTGTCATTACTCTCCTCCATCTGTGCAAATTTCTCACTCTTTCCTTGTTTTCTGTGACTTTTACACTTTTGAAGAGTATTGGTCAGGAATTTTATATATAATGTCAGATGAGGATTTTTAATATTCACAACTGAAGGTTAACTATGACTTGTCTGTTCAACAAGTCTTCCATTTGAGAAACAAAGTTCTGGGGTGCCATGGTGCACAGGAGGTAGAAGAGACCTAAAGGGATAATCCAATCCAGCATTATCATTTTGTAGATATAGAAGCTAATGCACCAATATTTTTTATTTTTATTTTTTGGGCACCACTGTTTTTTAATGATTAAGTCATAAATGTCAAACTTCAAAAATACCGTTTGGTAAGAGAGAATTCACATGATTGCTGTGAAAACTGGGGGATACTTACTAGTGAGGATTGTAAGCAAGAAAAGATACTCAGTATACGAAATTAGCCCTGAAAGACAAAGTAAAAACATACCAGAAAATACATTTTAGATGGCATAATAGTAACCTCACGGAGGTATTAATAATGAAACTTCACCCAAGTAAACAAGACCCCCATATTTTTACTTTAACTTTCTTTGATACAGGGGAAAAATTTTATAATTTAGAGTTAAAATACAGTCCTATTGCTTGGAAAAAAAAAAGACCTGTTTTATCAAGTTAATAGTACAGAGGATGTGATAGTTGTCAAGCAGTGCTCAATTAAACACTATTTCTGCATGTCTATGATGGTGTTTCTGGTTGACATCAGCATATGTAAACTGGTAGACTCAGCCTGCCCTCCCAGATAGGGTGAGCATTATTTAATCTGTTCAACAAAAAACAGAGGAAGAAGGAATTCAGCTCTTTTTCTCTCTTGCATTCAGATTAGGGTTTACATTACAGACTCCCCTGATTCTCAGACCTCTTGGCTTGGACTGAGTTATACATCCAGCTGTCCTGGGATGACCCTATTTTTTATTTAGAGGTAAGTGTTGACTGGCCTAAGTCAATCACTGATTCTTGTAATGGAGAAACGGGCAAGTAGCTCTGGCTCAAGCTAGTGAGCAAGTTACATTATCCTGGTGCTAGGAATTGGATCAGGCACAGACCATGATCTAAGCTGGATCATTCAGAGTGTTATCATAGGATTTCTGTTGAGAATGCTGGATCATTATCTTGTTTTTTTTTTTGACTGGACTTTGATGATGGAAGAAAGTTGAACTTAGGAATGTTGAGTAAATGAAAAGAGTACCTGAAACTGCCACAAAGCCAGCATTTCAAAAAGGAAAATGTAGTCATTTTTTAATTGGCAGGCCTAAATAATATTTGTGATACTTGAGCCCTGAATTAAGCTGGGTTTGAAGCTAACTCTGATAACTAAACTTGTTTTCTTGCTCAATAGATTATATCAAGTTTTACGCTGTTTGCAATGAAAAGAACTACAATAAATATAAAAATAATACTTTACAAATCATGGCTTCCTGGTAAGTAAAAAAAAAAAAAAATTCCCTCTGGTTCATAAGCTTGGAAGTGCTGGTAAGAATGTGGGGGAAAGGGTAAACTCATATACTGTTGGTGGGACTGCAGACTAGTACCATCACTCTGGAAAGCAAATTCCTCAAAAAACCAGGAACGGGCATGCCTGTAATCACAGTAACTTGGGTGGCTAAGCAGGAGGATGGCAAATCTGAGGCCAGTCTCAGCAACTTAGGGAGACCCTATTTCAAGAAACAAAAACCAGGAATGAAATCACCATATGATCCAGCCATCCCATTCCTTGGTATTTATCAAAAAGAACAAAATCTCCACAGTATATGTTACAACCACCTCAATGTTTACAGCAGCATAATTCACATCAACCAATTATGGAATCAGTCCAGGTGCCCATCAATAAATGAATGAATTAATAAACTGTGGTATATAAACACAATGGAGTTTTACTCAGCCATAAGGAAAAATGAAATCATGGCATTTTTCTGGAAAATGAATGAAAATGGAGAACATTATGCTAAGTGAAGTAAGCCAGTCTCTGAAAATCAAGGGTTGAATATTTTCTCTTACACATGGAAGCTAGAGGAAAAGAAAAGAAAAGAAAAGAGGAGGGGAGGATCAGATATAAAGATATAAGGAAGCTGAGACAGGAGGATCATGAGTTCTGTCTCAGCAATGGCGAGGTGCTAAGCAACTCAGGAAGAACCTGTCTCTAAATAAAATACAAAACTGGGCTAGAGATGTGGCTTAGTGGTTGAGTGCCTCTGAGTTCAATGAGTGCCTCTGGTCAAAAAATATATGAAAACATGTTCATTACATCCCAGACCAAATCCCAGTAAATTGCCACTGTAAATAATTTAGGAGTTAACTTCTTAAAGTATATAGTAATGCTCTTATGCTAGGATTGGAAGGAATGAAGTGAGGGGTGGCATGGTGTAAAGATAATTAGTTTATGTAAGAAAATAATATATGTAGAATATCAACAAGAAGTGTGATTTATTGTCTTAAGTATGGACTGTTATATTTTGTCATTGTTTTCTTTCTCTACAGAGTGCTATGTGATATTCTCACTTAAAAATTGTTGATTTGACAATGTTGTAAATCTTTTAAAATAACTGTAAAAACTTTGCATTCAATAAAGAGTTATAAACCACTGATTCAGAAATTACATCTGTTTCTTGATTCTTCATTCCTTCATCAGATAACAGGAGAGATTATTACCTGTTATTACTTTATTATTAACCTTAGGTGAACACCTTTTCTATACTTGTGAAATAAAGAGAGGTTGTGTTAGTCAGCATGTAGCCACCATGACTGGAATGCTGACAGAAACAACTTAGAGAAGGAAAGATTTATTGTGGCTCATGGTTTCAGAGGATTCCATCCATAGTTAGCTGACTTCAAGGTAGAAATGTTATGACAGAATGGCGTGGTGAAAGACAGCTGCTCAGCTCATGGCACAGGGGCTTGAAGGGGAATAGGGGACAGAGAAAGGAAGGAAGGATGAGAGGGTAGGCAAGGGCCAAAGAAAATATAAACCCTTCAGGGCATGCCCCAGTAACCAACTGCCTCTTACCAGATCCCACCTCCCAGTAACCCATTCAGCTATTGATGGATCAATCCACTTGATTATCAAATGGATCAATCCACTGATGAGGTCAGAGCCCTTATAATGCAATCACTGCCTAAAAGCCCCATCTGTGGACATTGCTACATTGGGGACTATGCTTTCAACACACGAGCTTTTGGGAAGACATTCCAGATCTAAACCATAACGGGGGTCCTTAGATAAGACGTAACAGTGTAGTTGGGTATGGTGGTGCACCCCTGTAATCCGAGCAGCTAGAGAGGATGAGGCAGAAGGATTGCAAGCTCAAAGCCAGGCTTAGCAACTTAGCGAGGCCCTAAGTAACTCAGTAAGACCATCTCTAAATAAAATGTTAAAAAGGCTGGGGATGTGGCTCAGTGGTTAAGTGCCCTGGGATTCATTCCCCAGTACAAAAACAAAAAACATAACAAAATAAAACAAAAAAAGAATAAAGCCAAATGATACTCTTGAGTATCAGAATCAAACCAACATTCCTTCAGTCTTCTGCTCCACCCCAGCTCCTATCCTCTAACTTCTCTGCTCATAGGTCTCTCAAAGGGTCTGTACTTAATTTTTTGAACATCCCCACTCACTTCTTAACATCCTGAAATGCAGCTGCAGATACTAACCCCTTACTGATGTATACTTGCTAAAGGGTCAAGCACTTCCAGCTGCTGTATCTAATGGGCAGTTCTCTGTCTCAGCTTACTCAACTTCATTTTACTTGATATTTACTTATTTGACAGTTTCTTTAATGTTTTCCTCTTGGCCTCTGTGGTAACATTCTCCTGGTTATCTTCTACTTCTCAGATCTCCTGGCCCTGATCTCTTTCATGAGCACTTCATCCCTATCTATTCCCTTATATGCTGGTATACCTGAGGCCTTATCTTCTTTAGACTCATGTCTCATTTCTTCTCTTATTCCATTCCTCTCCAGTTTTTAATTAACAATGATGTTTTAATAATTTACCTTAAATTGCTCAAATAATTTATTTTTTATTTTGTTAAATTTATTTTTAAATTTTATTTATTTAATTTTTAAAATTTATTTTGTTTTAAAAACGCCTGTTAAATGACACAGTACAGATCTCATATCTTAATTCTCTAATAATGTTTCAGTTAAATCAAACATACAACTAGAAATTTAACAACAAATTAAAATTACCTTTATCACCAAGGTCTCTAAAAAAAGTTGATCCATAATTAGCTGTTTGGATCCCTGCTAGTACCTCCTCGATATCCTATAAATACACACATTAAAATCTTTCAGTTTGACTTAACAAATGTTCACTATCTTACCAAAAACAAACAACGCCTCCCTCTTCCTTTCTCTTACCTTTTTTGCCAGCTTCTTGACTAAAGTTTTACCTAGAGCAAAGAAGAAACAATTTTTAGTACTCACATTCCTTGATAAAACTCAACTGGCATTAATGATTCAGAAGACAACCGAATGCTTCTAGAAAGTTTGCAATTTTAGTCAATATCCTTAAATTAAAATTATGAGCTAAGAATTCTAAGTATAAACATTCGCTGTAGTTTTTTAAAGTCAATCCCTTAGCCATCCTATTTCATACATATAAAATCTTCTTTGACTTATCTTAGTTGTCTGCCTCAGACATTAATTCTTGCCACACATGATTTTTTTTCCAAATGATTATGAAATCAGTGTTTTTGCTTTTACTGATTTAAAAAAAAATCACACTTATGTTTTAGAAAGCTGCCCTTTTTGAACCCTGAAAAATCCTTTTGTGCTTACAACTTGCCAGCCAAATTTAAAAGGCTAGCCAACATGACTGTCCATGCTGAGGCAATATTATTTTTCATAATTTCCTATTGGATAACAGAGACTTCTTTCAGGTTTTTAGCCACTTTTAAAAATTTTTTCCTGCCTACATCATTTTCCCTCTTATTCATTACAATTTGATGTAACTTTTTTTTCCCCCCTCACACAGTTCTGGTGATTAAGCCCAGGGCCTCAGGCATGCCAGGTAAGTATGCTACCACTAAGCTACATCCTCAGCCATAGCACAACAATTCTAAAACAACTACATTGTTTCTTTTGTTGGAACTTCTATGATGATAGCTTCAAGCCATTTTACATATATAGAACAGTATTAAAATTTTTGTCTTTAACATAAGTCATGAGCATCACGAACTTTACTTCTTCTCAAAATTATTGTTCCTTTAGTGTAATTACAAGATCTGTGAAAATTCAAGTTAAAAAATTGAGTGCTTTTAGATGTGTCTTTTCTGTAGTCTGGGTTTTAACTCAGACTATAAATCACTGGGGATGAATTCTATTACACTTGTAGTTCCTAAACTCTTAAGATTTTGTTTTTACATTAATCAAAATATTAGGTGTGAAAATAACTGTATAGTTTTTAGAAATATCTATGACCATGTTTGTGAGCTAAGGTGTTAACTATTTTAGGATACTTTTTATTAATTGGTAAACTATTATGTTCCAGCCAATGACAACTCTAAATTTTAATGTTAGGTGTTATCGTATTATTAAATCATCAAATAGAAAAAAATACTATTTAATTTATAAATCTATGTGTTTGTGTGAATGTGTATATAAAATATGTAGATATAATGCTCATAACAAACTCCAGAAAAATGGCATAATATAGGTATTTTACCTATCTTCATATACACACATATATGCATTCTATTTATTAACTTAAAAGAAACTGATCATGATTCATATACCTCATAAGGCTTTTCTTTAAGTTATGTCACACTTCTATAATTATCATGTATACTTTTACTTTGAGACAAGGTTAGTATTAGCAGTTTTTTAAAGAGAGATTAGTCTTTGCACACTACTCAGAAGGCATATATTAGGAAGCAATCATTGACATTTTGAAGGTAGAAGAGGACTTGAGAATTTGAGATGACAATATAGATGGTTTGTAGGGGGTTTTAAGAAATAAGATGATTTCTAAGGGGTCTTATATCTGATAAACCAGTATAGGTCTTTTTTTAAAAAAAAATCCTTCTCTTTGAAACTGAGCAAGGAAAGAAGGTAATGTTTGCTTCCTTGCAAACTAGAAGGGTGGCTGCCAAATAGTTAAGCCACGGCCCAGGAGGCTGAGGCAGGAAGACAGCGCGTTCAAAGCCAGCCTTAGCCACTTAGCGAGGCTCTAAGCAACTCAGTAAGACCCTGAATAATATAAGATATAAAATATTTCAGATATATATTTTATATTTTAAAATATAAAAAAGGGCTGGGGACGTGGACATAGCTCAGTGGTTGAGTGTCCCTGGGTTCAATCCCTGGTACCAAAAAAAAAAGTTAAGCCAGGAAATTCAATTTCATGTAAATGACATACAACAGTAAAACCATAAATTAATGGAACAATATAATACTGGATTGTACGTGAGAAATTAATTATAAAACATACTGAGGCTGACTCTATATCTGTCTTACTGTTATGTAATACAGTGTTTAGCATTTAAGCATTTGTTGAAAAAATAACTGAATAAAAAATGAGAGAAGATTTCATGTTTTCTTATCTGGATTCTAGCCTTCTGGTTGTTACTACATTCATCTTACATTAAAACAAAAAATAGGCAAGAGTAATTAGGTCATGATATCAACACTGGAGGATTTGTTTTTCATACAGATTTTTCAAAAAAGCAACTGAGTTCCATGAAAGTAGATTTCAGCTCCTTGTACTTACTTTCAATTTTTAAGAGAACCAATTAAGCATAATATTATAAAGTCGAGGGCTGGGATTGTGGCTCAGGGTAGAGTGCTTGCCTCACATGTGTGAGGCACTGGGTTCGATCCTTAGCACCTCACAGAAATAAATAAAAAATAAAGATATTAAAAAATATAAAGTCTATTTTGTTGTTTTTTACTACAATTCAAAATAGTAACAATGATTATTTCATGTTAAATACAAGATATTTGATATTTATATATGGGAATCTAATCATAAAAAATGAAGAAGCCACGTAACACAGCTTAGTTTGTAAAAAGCATTTTCAAGTGGAATCAATTAGAGAATGATGTTGCTAAGAAGTTTGGCAGCACTCTCTTACATAAAATTCATTTTTAGATTAAGGGGAAAAAAATGGCAGAAAATACCTATCCTTGATTTGTTCTAAGTTAATACACTTTCCCCAAAGTAAGAAGAAGGGATGTGGTATTTCAAATTCAGAATGTTCTGGGAGGTTTTTCCATAGACAGTTGCCTACTTTTATCTCACCCGTTCATGGACTGTATCAGGAAGGAAACCTGAGCAGCAAAATAGGACGTGTAGTCTGATCCACTATACTAGGAGCCATGACCTTTGCTCTCCTGACAGCAAAAACAAGGCAAAGCCATAAGTATTTTGGGGCCACATTTTTCTATTTAAGGACAATCTAATTTTTTGTTGAGGGAGCAAAAGAAGAATGTCTGCTTTTCTGGCTATTTTCATATCCATATGCATTAAAAAAAATCAGCCATTATCTTCACACTTTATATTTTTATGTTCTCATATAGGAAATACAAGAATGGGAAAAATAGCAAAAAAGGTAGGCCTAAAGCTGAGGCTATAAAGTTTTATTGTATTAATATGAAATAATAAAAATACATTGTGGGTTGGTTAGTTATGTTTTTTTTTTAAAATTTTTTTTTTAGTTGTTGATGGATCTTTATTTTATTCATTTATTATTTATTATGTATATGTGGTGCTGAGGATCGAACCCAGTGCCTCACGCATGCTAGGCAAGCGCTCTACCCCTGAGCTACAGCCCCAGCCCCGGTTAGTTATGTTTTTGCAGGAGAAGGCATAAAGCTTTATGCATTATGATAAAATTTTGGCTCAGCAAGTAGAATGTTTTTAATAATGCCCACTTATTCTAAAGATTCCACCATGTAATTTCTATTTACAGAGGATTTTAGATATAAAAACTGGGTATACATACCTTGTTATAGGCAAGTAGCCCCTTTTTTCCTTATTTTTTAAATTTGTTCTAATTAGTTATACATGACAACAGAATGCATTTTGATTCATTGTACACAAATGGAGCGCAACTTTTCATTTCTCTGGTTGTACATGATGTAGGGTTGCATCATATGTGCAGTCATACAGGTACCTAGGGCAATGATGTCCATCTCATTCCACCATCTTTCCTGCCCCCATGCCCCCTCCCTTCCCCTTCCTACCCTTTACCCAAAGTTCCTTCATTCTCCCCATGCCCCCACTCCCCATTATGAATCAGCATCCATTTATCAGAGAGAACATTTGGCCTTTGGTTTTTTGGGATTAGCCTAACTTTGTTTAGCATGATATTCTCCAACTCCATCCATTCACCTGCAAATGCCATAATTTTATTCTCTTTTAATGCTGAGTAATAGTCCATTGTGTATATATATCATAGTTTCTTTATCCATTCATCTGTTGACAGGCATCTAGATTGGTTCCACAGTTTAGCTAGCATGAATTGAGCTGCTATGAATACTGATGGGGCTACATCACTACAGTATGCTAATTTTAAGTCCTTTGGCAAGTAGCCCTTTTAATACTTAAAATAGTACTGCATTTATATATATTAGGTATTGTTACAGGTCAAACAAAGCTTTGCTGCTAGTCAAAATAGTCATTTTATAATCATAATTATAAAAATATTACCAAAAGTATTCAATTCCATTATGCCAAGGTAAATAGTTTTTTGACCCATAAACATTCAATAGAGATATTTTCATCATTTCCTAACTTTTTAATAAACATATGGAATGATTTGGCATTAATATCAGAATTAGTGTGTCAAAATTGATTACTCTAATACTTGTTCTTATTCAGTCACAGCTATTATGGAAACCAAGGTAGAAAATGATGCATTAACAAAACAACTCAACTGACTTATATCACCAAAAAGTGGCAAGTGGAAAAAAAAAGGGCAAATTTAATGATGCTATTTTCTTTACACAAAATATATGGCTCATTTTTACTGCAATGTTTAAAAAGTGAGTGCAAAGGTGTTCTTCAGTTTTATTTTTTTCTAGAGGGAGACAAATGGTGACCTCCTATAATGCCTAAAACTGGCTTCCTTGCCAAGTAGGGTCTTCAACATTTAAATGGTTTCAAGAGATAAAAAAGAGACCCTGTTTTACAACTTTAAGTACTGTGAAACAATTAATACAAATGACATTATACACAGCAAATAATTATAATTTAAAAACTGATCTAAAGCTGGGCATGGTGGCCCACACTTGTAACTTAGGAGATGAGGCAGGAGGAACACACTTTTGAGGCCAGTCTTGACAATTTAGTGTGACAGTCTCAAAATAAAATAAATAAGTAAATAAAAAGGTGAAGGGATGTAGATTAGTGGTAGAACATCCCTGAGTTCAATCCTCAGTATGCAAACAAATAAGCAAAATCCCCAACTTACCTAAAGATGAAATACAGCAGATAAGAAATTACATAGCTTTCCCCTTCTAGGGGAGGAATAGATAAGGGAAGGCTTTTCCAAGTCAGTGTTGCTTAAGTCAAGATTTGAAGGGTTAGTATGAATTAGCTCACAAAAGTGGGGTCAGAAACATTCCAGATAAGAAATAGAGCATGTGCATTAGCTCTGGACAATGTGTTAGAATATTCTAGACTGGAAAGTAGGTCCTGCCAGTCTCTTCCATTATGATAAGAAAGAAGCTGATGTAATTCCTCATTAATGATTTCTATTTTCCTGATGAGTAGGAAGTCAGGGAATTTGTTAGAGAGTGGGGACAAGCGTAAGGATAGAGACTTGCAGAAACTCAGCATGATGAACCTGAGATTGTACTATAAAGAAATAAATTAATTTTCATTTTTGTATAGTGATGCTGCATCCTGACTCTGATAAACTATTTAGTACTTCTAGTAGGTTTATTATCTATAGATCTTTAAGAATTTCCCCATAGCAATCACGCTGTCTACAAATAAAGACAGCTTTATTTCTTGTATTTATATCTGCAGGTCTTACCTTTTCTTTGCCTTTCTGTACTGGCTAGGTCTTCCAGTTCAATGTTGAATACTAGTGAGAACAGACAGCCTTGCCTAGTTGCTGATCTTAAGCACACAGAATTCAATGTCCCATTATTAAGAATAATACTGGCAACTGGATTTATGTACATAGTGCCTTTTAGAACCTAGTTTCTTAAGAACCATAATGTCACTTCTATTCATGCTCTATAAGCTGAGGTAGTCAAAAAGGTTCCAAAGGAAGAGACACAGGCTCTACTTCTTGATGGGAAGTGGCAAATTTCTGGAAGAGCATGTGGGACCAGAAATATTCCTCTAGCCATTTTTGAAAATACAATTTGCTATAGCATTTAACTGATTTATCTCCTCATATGGAATATTCTTCCTTTTGTTCTAAGGAAATTCTTTTTGTTCTTCTCAAACCCTCTTTGAAGTCCTGACTATCACTGCTCTCTCTGATGAAACCTTACTACATTTAAGATGGTATAATATCCAGATCTTACCCTAGACTGTGAATTCTATTAATGTAATAACAATT
>CM053404.1:72387290-72422857 GCA_028644305.1 Xerus rutilus
TTTTGCTTACACTTGGCTAGTAATTAAAAGGTTAACAGAGACTTAAACTATGACCTCACTCTAGGGGACTGAAATTATGAAAGGGATCCTGGATGTGTGAAAAAAGCTTTCAAGAAACTAAAACTAAAATTATAGCCTAATAGGTAGTAGAACACATTTTTTTTTTTTTAGAGGGTAGAGGTAGCACTATCTTAAGTCTTGTCTTCAACATTATTACCAATAGTGTGTCAGTAAGGTTTAGCGGCATACACTGGAGCTACAAACATCTGCTTGTTCTATTTTAGAAAATAATTAAGGTAAAAATCTACTCTTTTTCACTCAGACACTTTTTGTTTTCCAAAGTTACATAAATATATTAACTTTTTATTTTCGGCTTTTAAACATTCAAACTTAAGCTGAATTATACTTAAAAATAGTACTTGGGCTGCGGATATAACTCAGTGGTATAGAGTTTGCCTAGTATGCTTGAGATCTCAGCATCTGGCTAAATTGCATTCTGGGCTAAAATTAGCCCAGAATGCAAAAACAAAACAAAACAAAAATTTCTTGTTGGGGTCCCTCAAATATGGAAATGATAATGCTCATTGTAAAATATTTAAAAGATATAGAAAATAATAAAAAAACTACAATCACTCATAATTGAAAAATTCAGTAACTGCCAATATTTCTCCATTTTTCCTAATAAAAAAAATTACATAAAACTAGGTAAAATTTCAGAGCTTCTTATGTGCCAGGCCCTCCATGCTTGACCTGTATTATATTACTGAATCTTTACAACACTATTAGCACTAATTATTACTCAGTACTATTAGCACTCCCATTTTACTTCGATGGAAACCCAGGCTTGAAGTGCTTAGATAACTTTGCCCACAGACACACCACTATAAAGTGGTATGGCCAGTAGTCAAACCCAGTTTATGCCCTACTCTAGGACCTGTGCTTTCAATGATACTATTTAATAATGCCCATTATTATTTTTTCCTCATTTACATAGGCTGACTCCAACCATGCTTTGATCCTACTGGGTCCTATGATCTATATGATCTTACCATCTTTTCATTATTCCTTACTTGCTCATGTGGTAATTTCCCACCTGGCTCAGTTTCAATGGTCAAGATTATCTTTCTTTTTTTCACAGGTTCTCTGCTAATTCCAGCACTACTTAGAATCAAAACTCTGCCTAATCTATGCCAACATCTGTGCCGCTAAAAAATAGCCACAATCATGCTGAAGAGACTAATTTTATATTCAGAACTAATAACCTCAAGCAGGATTTAATGAGGCTATTGGCAAATATTATGTTTCTCAATCCATCAACTCTTACAGCTTTAGAAGACTATTTCCGTAAATCTGTAGTATTTCCTCTCTCTTACTCTCAGCTGATGACTGCTCCCCCTCCCCTTTTTTTTTTGGTGTTGGGGAGTGAACCCAGGGCCTTGTGCATGTAAGGCAAGCACGCTACCAAATGAGCTATATCCCTAGCTCACTGCTTCCTATTTCACTGAAAAGAAAAAGAAAAAGAAATAGGGTTGAATAACTTCTACATACTCCCATCAGACATCCTTTTTGATGGGCATGGAATGTGAATGGTTAAGAATGAAGGTCAATGGAATTGAACTACAGCCTATAAGGATAAAGGAATTCAGTAGAAAAGAACTTAAAAGAAGGGAAAATGGTATTTTAGCTAGAGAACCAAAGTCTCTAAGGAGCATGTTTCTATGGTTTTTAGTGCACACAGTGGAGGATCCCAATGTCTATCAAGGAATCAGGGAGAATGACCAGCCACTATCCACTTCAAAGTGCCCTGGGGAGATGATTTTTACATAGCCTCATCTATTGTTATTAATAAAATGTATTATTTGCAAAAAGGCCCAAAAGATAAATACCAGGTAAAAATGAGTTTAAATCTAATAATTTTTAGATTGTTTTGTATCTTTCTGTTTATACACTAAGACCATGGGTCAGTGGGTTGGCCCTGTTTTTCCTTGTTTTGCTGTTCATCATGATCCGTAGGAATGCAACCAAGATTATTATCTTTCTTATCCCTGATGAAAAATGAAGATAAAGTACATCGTATGCATAAAGGATGTATTATTTAGCTTGCAAAATTACTGAATTTTTGATTTGGCTAATTATTTTCGGATAGAGTTTAATTGCATTCCAGTGAATAATAAAAGTTGAAAATGCTATAATCTTTAATCATGGTTTAGTTTAGTTCTTTGAACATAATTATAAAGGCTATTAAGTCTTTTTCTGCTAAATCTGATATCTGGTTGTGGTCACAAGCAGTTTGTTTCCTGCTCTTGCCCAGTGGAGTCATTCTTACTTTGCTTGTCTCACAATTTTTTGTTGGAAACTGGATTTTTCAGATAATGTAGTAACTCTGGGTGCTAATTTTTCCCTCCCCCTGGGGTTTGTTCTTGTTATTTGCTTGTCTGTTTAGTAAATGGCTGGATTATTTTAGTGACAAGTATCCTGATCCTACCCACTGGAAGTGTTAAGTCTCTGAGGATGCTCTTTAAGGAGGCATAGCTTTGGGTATGCCCACAGTCACCCCAGGATGACAGTTTTGGCACCTTTCTAGGTCTCCTTTCCTGTCTAAGATGTTAGTTTCCCTGACTGTCTACAGCTTTCATGAATGTCTTGGGATATAAAATGCCCTAAAGATAATCAAATCAAACATAGGTTCCTCTGAAGGACTAATTCCCATTGTTGTTGTTTAATATTTGTTATGATCAAAGGCTGGTTCCTCACAGCTGTCTCTCCTGCAAAGCAGCCTGTCTACAATTTAGCCTATTATACTCAGTCTATCAATGTCCTCCCAATTACTTTTCACCATAATGTATACCTGTTTTTGAAAGTAGCTTTATGCTTGAATTTCTCCATTTTCTACTGAAAATGAAGTCAGTTTCTTTGGTAAGAGAAGGAGTTATTTGTTTTACCTGCTTCTCCCATGCAAAATCTCTGAAGCCAGGGGGCTGGAAGTGGGGTAATAGTGCACTTCATTCTGAGTGATGACCCCACTCTAGGAGGTGGCTGGCAGTAATTTCATGTCTTCTTGACTTGCCTTTCTTAGTGTGAAAACACTGCCTTATGAGTTGAGAAAGAGCAATGAGATCCCCAGTATTCTCAGTGGCACAGAGCCAAGGCAGAAACTCCATTCCACAAGTGAGGACTGGTGAAAAAAAGGAACTTCCTCCTCTCAGCTGCACTCTGCAGAACTTTGCTGCTGCAACAAGTAGTTTGGGGCAGGATAAAAAATGCTGAAGCTCTGTTCCTCCCAGGAGAAAAGCCCACTCACTGGGGATCAGGGGAGAGAACACCCTGTGTTCTTGGCTGCTGCAGTCTGGAATGAGTTTTCATCTCACTGAGCTGGGATGGGCTTGAGAGGGGTCAGACTTAGTTCAAATACTCCAGACTTTGCTTTTTCTTACCCAATTTTAGATTTTCTTGAACAGACATTTCTAATTTGCTATATAACCTTAGAATCATTTCCAGAGAATTTAAATAATGTTCTTAAATTTTTTTTTCACCAGTTTCAGTGGGCAGTAGAGCTTCTCATGATGCCATGATGGAAAATCATTCTCCTCAGTTTATTCACTTTTACTAAGTAAAATTTCATCAAATATCACAGTTTATTCATTCTTTTACTAATAGACATTTGGACAGTTTCCACTTTCTTTTTTATTTTTTGGCTAATACGACAATATAACACTGCTGCTATAAGCATTCTTATATATATGTACTCCTGTACAAGGGGCAAGTGTTCCTTTTGGGTATAGATACCCGGGAATGGAAACATAGGTAAAAAATTATGGTAATGTTTAACTTAACAAAGTAACTTCAATTTACATTTCCAACTATTAGTGTATAGAAGTCCCCAACATCATCAATAATTTATATTCTCATCAGCTTTTGTTACTAAACTTAATTGTTATCAATCTAACAGGTGTAAACTTCTACCTTTTTGTAGTTACTAATAAAGGTAAACATGTTTATATTTTTTGTTCTTAAGTTTCCTCTTCTGTGCATGCCTATTTATCTCTTCTGCCAAAAAAATTTTTGTTTTTAAAATTAGGTTGTGTAGAGAAGAGAGCGATCCCTTTATCCCCCTTCTTGGTTCTTATGTGGGCTTTTTGTTGTTGTTGTTGTTCTGGGGATGGAACCCAGGGCCTTGTACATGCTAGGCAAGCACTCTGACACTGAGCTGCAGTCCCCAGCCTTTGTGTGGGCTCCTTGTCTGGATCTAGGAATTGAATTAATATAAGAGCTGATTAAGACAAAGCATCAAAGTTTTATTAAATTTATACATACTGAATGGAGATCCTAACAAAGAGTAAAATCTGAAATGACCAAAACAAGGTGGTTTTATACTTTTTATACAAAGAAAAATGAATCTGTAGGGGCTGGGGATATAGCTCAGTTGGTAGAGTGCTTGCCTCGCATGCACAAGGCCCTGGGTTCAATCCCTAGCACCACAAAAAGAAAAAAAAGAACCTGTGAAAGAATGACAGGACAAGTGGATCTTTGAACCAAGGTCACTAAGAGATATATTTATGCTTGTATGTTTCTAGCTAATCTGTTCTGTTGGTCAATTTGTCTACCCCTGTGTCAATGTCACATGACATTAATTACTATAGCTAAAGCTATAGTAATAAGCCTTTATGATAAGGCTTGGAGGGTAACTTACCCATTTTGTTTCCTTCTCCTTTCAGAGTACCTTAGCTGATTCAGGCCCTGGTTTTTCCATATAAATGTTCAAATCAGCTTGTGAAAAAACACAGAAACACAAACACACACATTCACTCACCCTAATTGATAATTGCATCATTAATGAAATTGCAATTAATTTATAGTTAAGAGCTTATAAACTAGGGCTGCTAGGCTCATTCATGCTTATAGAAATGTCTAGCCAGATGGCAGAGTGTTTGGTAAAAATTTTCAATTTGCTCGTAACAAGACCTAGACTCCTCTATACTAACTTAATTCAAACTTTTTTCTGTCTGGTCCTATAAGTTTTTAAACATTGCCCCTCAGTCTTTTAGACTGTTCCTTCCTATGGTTCTCTTTAAGGGACCCAATGCTCCTTTAACTGTGCCAAGTGACAGCTCCAATTTTTTTACTTCTTCATTATGTAGAAAATATTAACTCATTTATATCTAACAACACTGGCTATAGCCAAAGAGTATTTCTTTTCTTTCTTTCCTTTTTTTTTTTTAAAAAAATATTTTTTTAGTTGTAGATGGACACAATGTCTTTATTTTTTTATTGCTTTGTATGTGGTGCTGAGGATCGAACCCAGGGCCTCACGCATGCGAGGCAAGCGCTCTACCGCTGAGCTACAATCCCAGCCCTCTTTCTTTTTTTTTTTGTGGTGCTAGGGATTGAACCCAGGTCCTTGTGCACACATGGCAAGCACTCCACCAACTGAACTATATCCCCAGCCCAAGGTACTTCTTTTCACAACTAGGTAGATTCCTTAAAGTAATTTCTCTAAACAAGAATAATTTTTCCTAAAAGGAATTTGAAAATTTTCTTAAAATTACTTAACTGAAAAATAGCTAACTTTAAAAATAATGTATTCTTTTCTTTTATAGATTTCTTTTTTTTTTTTGACCATACTTAATAGTTTATTATGAGGTAACTTCTCCAGACATAAGCCCTGCATGATGTTTACAACAGGAACCTGGGGTGAACGCCACCTTGCCTTTCTGCTCCTTGGTCACTCTTTGGGCCTCTGAGCCTCTGCTTAGAACGCCATGTAGTAATGGTCCATTGTGCTGACGATGTCACTCTGGTCCTCCAGCAGCTCCAGTACTTGCCGCAGCACAGCCTCACTCAGGCCCGGGTGGAGGCTCAGGCTCGCACAGGCCAAGATGTGCTGGAAGTGGCAGCCCTTCTCCATGTGATTGGGTTTCTGGCAGTCTTCCTGAATGATCCGGTGGATTTTTCTGTGTAGGTCTTTGTCTTCTCTAGTTACATGGTAGAGATTATCAAAACCACCACCTTTCTGGAAAACAAGTCCTTTTTCCTGTAGCAGCTGAACAGCATTCTTTTTTTTTTTTTTTTTGGTACCAGGGATTGAACTCAGGGGCACTCGACCACTGAGCCACATCCCCAGCCCTATTTTGTGTTTTATGTAGAGACAGGGTCTCACTGAGTTGCTTAGCGCCTCGCCCTTGCTGAGGCTGGCTTTGAACTCGCGATTCTCCTGTCTCAGCCTCCCTAAGTGCTGGGATTACAAGCGTGCGCCACCACGCCCGGCTTGAACAGCATTCTTAAATATACTATGAATTGCCTTGGAAGGGGTGTCATTCTTAAGCTCCACTTGGTCGGAGCAGGTGCTATGAATCACCGGCTGATTGGCAAGTGTCAGCAAAGATGCCACCATTTCCAACTCCTGCTGGTAAAAGGTTTGCACTCTCTTCTCCATGAGGAATTTTTTGATTTTTTCACTCAGCAAACAGGTGAGACTGGCGAGGTCTTGGGCTTCTGGATTGCCTACTGCTGCTTCTTCCTCTAGAGCTGGGCTGTGGAAGGGCTGGTCATAAACTCTCCTGTATATAGTGTGCAACTCAAGCATCCTTGCAATTTGAATTTTCCACACCGGATCGTCCACTTTATAATAAGCAGTGGCATGAACTTCTCGCTCTTCTCTGTACGTGCGGATGTAGCCTCTGATTCGGATAATGTCCCCAAGTTCTACCTTAGTTCTCTGCTCAATGGTCTCTTGAAGCTTCTTAAGCCGTGAGGTCAGACTCGGCTCACTTGCTGTGCTTGGAGCAGCTGCAGTCGTGAGGGCTGATGAAGACTGGGGATTGCTCGACTTTTTCCAGCAGATACAGTTTATTACTCCAGTGCTATCATCGATGACTGGCACTTGGCGGGATTCCTTCATGCTCAGGGTATCCCTGATGTAGAGTTTTGCAAAGGCA
This sequence comes from Xerus rutilus, assembly GCA_028644305.1. NCBI lineage: Eukaryota > Metazoa > Chordata > Mammalia > Rodentia > Sciuridae > Xerus > Xerus rutilus. Next base: position 72,394,226 of record CM053404.1, read on the forward strand.
AGAAATACAGGATCCAAACCCCACAAGAGGGATGGGATCTCCTCTTCACACCCGTTGGATTCAGACTGCATTAAGAGGCCGGGCCGTGGCATTCAGCCAAACCTCAAAAACTGTCTCACTGAGATCTTTCACTTTTCCAGAAGAACCAAGAAAAAAAAGGGAACCAAAAATAGACCCGTTTGCGGCCTCTCCCAAAGCAATCGCTTTGCCGCGGGCAGCTCCCAGCAGCGCGGAAGTCTGGCTCTTCCGGTGGTCGGAACTGCAAGCAGCCTTTTATAGATTTCTTATAGAATAGCAATCATAACACACACACACGCACACACACACACCCCACCCTTGGCTTGGCTAAAGGTTTACCAATTTTATAGATCTTTTTGAAGAATCTGGTTTTGGTTCCAATGATTTTCTCCATTAATTTTCCTTCTCAATTTGCTCTAAATTTTATTATTTCCTTTCTTCTGCTTATTTTGGATTTAATTTAATTTCCTCTTTTGAGTTTGCTAACATGGAAACTTAGATTACTGATTTTAGATATTTTTTCTTTTATCATTTATATATTTACTTTCCCTCTAAGTTCTGCATTCATTCTATCTTCCAAATTTTGATAAGCTGTTATCTTCATTTTTATTTAATTCAAAATATCTTTAAATTTCCTTTGTAATTTCTTCTTTGACTTGTGTTATTTAAAAGTGTGTGGTTTAGTCTCCAAATATTTTGAGATTTTTTAGCTTTCTGTTATTGATTTCTAGTTTAATTCTATTATGGTTTAAGGTCATACTTTTATATTTCTCTTCTTATATTAGAGCACTATAGTTATACACAGTAGTTGGGTTCATTTTGACAAAATTATATATGCATGGCATTTGATTTCAATTCCTTTTCTCCCCCTCTCTTTCCTTCCTCTCCTTTCTTCCCTTACTCTTCTTCTTCTACTCTACAGATCATCCCTTTGCTTGTTTAGTTATTTATGATTGGCACTTTCTAAATATACATAAAGGTGAAATTCCTTGTGATATATTTATATATGAATATAACATTATTTTCCTTAAATTAATTCCATATTTTATCCCCTCTCCATCCCTCTGCCCTCCCTCTTGATCTTCTATTCCACTGATCTTCCCTGTATCTTTATGATATCCAATACCTCCTATCCCCATTTTCTTTCCCTTATTTTGCTTTAGCTTCACAAATGAGAGAAAATATCCAACTTTTGATTTTATGAGTCTGGTTTAATTTCACTTAGCCTGATGTGTTTCATTTCCTTCCATTTACCAGCAAACACCATAATTCTGTTATTCTTTATGGCTGAGTAAAATTCCACTGTGTACAGATACCACATTTTTGGGGGGGGTACCGGGGATTGAACTGAGGGGTACTCAACCACTGAGCCACATCCCCAGCCCTATTCTGTGTTTTATTTAGAGACAGGGTGTCACTGAGTTGCTTAGAACTTCACTGTTGCTGAGGCTGGCTTTGAACTCGTGATTCTCCTGTCTCAGCCTCCCAAAGTGCTGAGATTACAGGTGTGTGCCACTGCACCCAGCGATATCACATTTTCTTAATCCATTCATTTATCGATGGGCATCTGGGCTGATTCCATAACAGCTACTATGAATTGTACTGCTATGAACATTGAAAAGGCTATATCACTACAGTATGCTAATTTTAATTCTTTTGGATAAATACCAAGGAGTGGGATAGCTGGGTCATAAAGTAGTTTCATTCCTAGTTTACTAAGGAATTTCCATACTGTTTTCCTGAGTGGTTATACTAATTTTCAGTCCCATCAACATTGTATGCATGTGTCTTTTCATCCAGATTCTTGCCAGAGTTTGTTAATTATTTGTGTTCTTGATAACAGACATTCTGACTGAAGTTAAGATGAAATCTTGGTGTAGTTTTGATCTGCACTTCCCTGATTGTTAGAGATGTTGAACAATTTTTCATATATTTGTTGGTTATCTGTATTTCTTCTGAAAAATGTCTGTTTAGTTCTTTTGCCCATTTATTGATTGGATTTTTTTTTGGTGTTAAGCTTTTTGATATTAATCCCTTATCAGAGAAGCAGCTAGCAAAGATTTTCTCCCATTTTGTAGGCTCTCTCTTCACACTCTTAATCATTTCCTTTGCTGTGCAGAAGCTTTTTAACTTGACGGCATCCCACTTACTGATTTTTGATTTTATCTCTTGAGCTTTAGGGGTCTTATGGAGGACGCTGGTGCATGCACATAATTTCTATTCTTGAGTGAGTTCTTATACATGGTACATCCTGATAAATGGTTCCTTAAATATAACTAATTAAAGTCCACTTTCAAATAATACTATGCCACTTTATGAATTGTATGAGTATCTTTTTTTAAAGATGTTGATGGACCTTTATTTTATTTATTTATATGCAGTGCTGAATGTATATTCTACTATTGTTGGATTAGATCCAACTGATTGAAGGTGATGTTTTATTCAGCTATATCCTTGGTTTTTTGCTTGATTTGTCCATTGTAATCTGCTTTGTCCATTGTTTCTGCTTGATTTGCCCCTGTAATCTCTAAGGATATGTTTATTTCTCCTTAGAGTTCTATCAGTTTCTACCTCATGTTATTTTGATGCTCTACTTTTATTTTGTTATGTATTTTTAGACAACTACCCCTTTCAAAATCATTTTGCAATGCTCCCTCCCTGCCCCCCCGGCCCTTGGTACTAGGGACTGAACTCAGGGGCATTCAACCACTGAGCCTTTGTATTTTATTTAGACAGGGTCTCACTTAGTTGCTCAGTGCCTTGCTTTTGCTGAGGCTAGCTTTGAACTTGTGATCCTCCTGTCTCAGCCTCCCAAACTGCTGGGATTACAGGCCTGCACCACCGTGCCTGGCTTGCAATGCCCCTTTTTATCCCTGATAATTTCCCTAGCTTATTAAATCTGGTTTGTCTCAAATCATTATAGCTACTCTGATTGGCCAGCCAGCCTGTCTCCTTCCTTTGGTCTTTCTATCCTACCATTCTGGTACTGAGTGGAAGTACCAGGAAGCCAGGGGTGCTACACCACTGAGTTACATTCCTAACCTTTTTTTGACACAAGGTCTCATTAAGTAGCTCAGGTGGGTCTTGAATTTGTAATCCTGCCTCAGCCTCCCTAGTTGCTGGGGTTACAGGTGTGTGCCATCAAGCCTGGCTATTCCAGCTTTCCTTTCCTCCTTCCTTCCTTCCTGTACTGGGGATTAAACTCAGGTGTACTTTACCACTGATCCATATTCCCAGCCCTTTTTAATAAGTTTTTATTTTGAGACAGGGTCTCACTAAATTGCTTAGAGTCTTGCTGAACTTCCAAGGCTGGCACTGAACTTGCAATCCTCCTGCTCAGCTTCACAAGCCACTGGAATGTGGCTTGTGAAGGTGTGCACCAACACACCCAGCCCAGTGTTCTTTTCATTATTGTTAGCATGGTGTATCTTTCTTTATCCCTTCACTTTAAATCTATGTCTTTATATTTAAATTGGATTTCTTACAGACAGTGTGCATAAAATATATCTGTCTTTTAATTGGTAAATTTAGATCATTCATGTATAAAGTGATTATTGATATAGGCAGATTAATATCTATCACATCTGTATGTTTTCTATTGCCCTTTTTGGTTTTTCTTCTTGTCTTCCACTTTCTGCCTTCTCTGGGTTGTTTTGGTTTTTCATACTGGGAATTGAACCCAGAGGTGCTCAATTTAGCATGAGAATTCTGTATCTTTATGAAAATTTTTTAGTGGTTGCCTTAAATATAACTAATTAAAGTCCACTTTTAAATAATACTATGCCACTTTATGAATACTTTTTTTTTAAAGACGTTGATGGACCTTTATTTTATTCATTTATTTATATGCAGTGCTGAGAATCAAACCCAATGCCTCACATATGCTAGGCCTCCTATTATTAATTTGAATGAGCTGCTATGTTAGCTCTCTTTAGGACAATCAATCAATCAATCAATCAATGATCTGACTTTATCTAATTCTCTTCCTTTCTTCATGTGGATCTATGTTCTTGGCCTATTTTCCTTTTCTCTGGAGAACTTCCCTGACAATTTCTTATAAAGCAAATCCTTACTGATAATCAAATTCCCTCAATTTCTGTTTGTCTGAGAAAGTCTGTATTTTGTCTTCACTTCTAAAGGATAATTTCACAGGAACAGAATTCTAGGTTGGTGGATTTTTCTTTCCAAGTTTAAAATATTTGATTCACCGTCTTCTTGCTTACATGATTTATGAAAAGAAGCAGGATATAATTCTTATCCTTATTTCTCTATAGGTAAGGTGTTTTATTCCCCGCTGGCTTCTTTCAAGATGTTCTATTTTCCTTTAATTTTCTGCAGTTTTACTATGATATGCCCAGGTATTTTTTGGTATTTGTTCTGCTTGGTATTTGGCAAGTTTCTTGACTTTTGTGGTATACTGTTTGTTAATAACTTATTATTATTTCAAATATGCCTTCTATTCCTTTAGTTCTTTCTTCTGGTATTCCAATTATGTTGTACCTTTTGTATTCATTCCACAGTTCTTGAAATTTCTGCTTTTTCTCTTTGCTTTTCAAGTTAGGAAGCTTCTACTGACATATAGCTTCAAGCTCACAGATTCATTCCTCATCCATTGATTTTACTGCTGAGCCATCAAAGACATCCTTCATTGCTGTTATAGTTTTGATTTTCAGCACTTCTGATTTGTTCTGTGCCTTACTCTCTGCTTACCTTGCAGAGTTGTTCATCTTTCCATTACTGTGATGAAATAACCTGAGGCAATCAACTTATAAAGGGAAGGGTTTATTTTGGCTCACAGTTTGGATTTGGTTTCATTTCTTTTGGGTCTGTAGTAAGGCAGAACATCATAGCAGGAAGTACATTATGGTACAAAGCTGTTTAATGGTGATAGAAAGTGAAGAGATAAAGAAGAAGGGCCAGGATCCCAATATGCTCTTTAAGGGCATGCCTCCAATGGTCTAACTTCCTTCTACTAGTCTCTACCTCCTAAAGGTTCAACCACCTTCTAACAGTGCCACAGGCTAGGAAAGCCTGAAACATATGTGCCTTTGGGAGACATTCAAGATCTGTTTTTGAATGCTGTGCATTTTTTCATTGGAGCCCTTGATATATTAATCATGGTTATTTTAAATTCCTGTTCTGATAATTCCAAAATGTGTGCTGCATTTGCATGTGGCACTGGTGTTTACCTTATCCTTTTAGACTGTACTTTCATCTTTCAGCAAGGCTTGTGACTTTTTCATTGAGTCAGATGTGATGCATTGGGTAAAATGTACTGAGGTAGAATGACTTTTATGTTTATCTGGCTAGGATTAGATTATGTTTACTCTTTGCTATATTTACATAGAGGGGCTCCACTGATGTGGTGGTAAGGTGTGTGGAGATTGGATGTTATACAGCCCTATGATGATCAGCTCCCAGTGTTTTAGTCACCTTGTGCCTTGGGCTATGGCTGTAAAAAGTCCTTTTTAGTTGTGGTTGTTTTAAGACAAGAAGGCTAGAAGGGGCTGGAATTGGAAATGTTCATGTCCCCAGGTCAGTTGGGCTGTGGTAGAACAGTTTCTGTGTAGACTTTTGTTAAAGAGAATAAAATGCTCTGGGAGTATTAAAAAATGGCCATTTTCCCTGGACCCTGAAAGAAGGAAGAGAGGTTTTTTCCTTAGATCTTTCTTCTGAGAACATGGTGGGGATCTCAAAGTAAAACTCAAAAGCATATGGGCATTTTCACAGCTAGGTCTTTAGGAGCTTCTTATCACTCAAGCTAGTTGACACTCAGGTTCTAGTAGCTAAGTCAATTACCCTTTAAACACTCATTCCTGACATTGGTTCTAGTGGTGGGTTCTGTTCACCCTGCCCTCATCCTTTTCAGTTGTTGCACAGATACCTATTTATAGGGAATACTCCAGAGCACCTTGGAAGATAAGAAGTTTTCTATAGGTTACTTCTGCAATAAATGTGCACAAATCTATTCTCTACAAAGTGAAAGGGACTAGTTTAGCTAATGAACTAAGAATTTGATACCACTTGGAATAACTGAGTTGGTTGTTTATGAAATAAAATTATGTAATTATAAATTCTGAATTTTTACTTCCCATTATATTTCTTCAAGATTTTCTACCCATGTCATAATGACTTAATAACTCCATTAAGCAGCTCTCCTAACACCTCTAATCTATTTTCATTTGTTTTTGCCAATTCAAAACATTAATGCCACCAAAACTAATAACTAACGAATATGTTAATTATTAAAAATAAATTTAGAGGCTTTTAAAAATGTACCTATTTTTTTTCCTCTTTAGAAAAATCCATAGACAAAATAACTATGTCTAAGATGGATAAATATAAACATTTGCACTTATACCCTGAGGAATGAAAAGTCCATATAAGTAAATGCATTGTACAAAGAATGATAATTAAAATAAAGAAAAGCTGTTATCAATTCTAAAACAGTTTTTCTAGCTCTAACATTTTATTTTTTTAATGTAAAAACAAAAAAATCAAAAACTCACGTTCCATTTGCTCAAACATTACTGAAAAGAGGAAGTCTCGTGGTGTCATATAATATTCTCCTTCATGTTCTAGTGAAGAAAACTGCATGAATCGCTGTTTTCGAAGAGACAGTTTTTCTATTTCTCCACAGTCAACATTCTTCTAAAGGAAAAAAAAATTTTTGCTTTAAAATTTTTTTCAGAAGAAGTAGCTCAGTTACTTCTAGAATAATCTATAGAGAGTAATTTTCATGTGTAGGTTTGACAACCCCCAAACCTTTAAATCATTCATTTAACAAATACTAAATGCCTACTTTGTACTGTTTTAGGCACTGGAGATACAGCAGTGAATAGGCTGATTTGAGGAAGGCTACAGGAAGGGAGAATGACAGGGAAAAATGTAAAAAATAATGTTAAGATGGTGAAAAGTGCTATGAAGAAACAGGAGAGGAAAAGTAGATGTACAAGGTAATGCTTTAGATAGAAGGTCTTTCTGAAGGGATGGGCATTTAAAGAAGCTGAATGAGGTGAGATTCGTGAATCATGAGTCATGGGTCTCTCTTGAGGAAGAACATTCTAAGCAAAAGTCCATGAGGTGGGAATATATTTGATGTGTTCAAGGAATAGCAGGGGGACCAATGTTATCAGAAATGACAGAGGAAAGAAGAAGGTGGCAAAAGTTAAGTTCAGAGAACTAGTAAGGCAACAGATTATGAAAAGTTGTGTTTTCATACGGAAAAAAATATATGTAATAAACAACTCTACTTTCAGAAGTATAAGGAAGAAATCATACATAGAAAGTGCTAGAACAAGAAGGATGTGTAAAATATTGTTATATACTGCTAAACTTCTTAGAGTCTATCTGAGGCAATAGGACATGGATCTTGACCATCTGCTGAAAAGGACAATACTGAAATCTTTATTGCTAACCTTTCATTGAGCACTTATTATGTGCTAGGTACTTTACTAATTTAGAACTTTATAGATTATTTAGTTATTTTTCACAATAACTTTGACAATAGATATATGTAGATATGGAAACTGACATACATAGAGCAGAGCCACACTAAAAAATCAGGTATATTTGACTCAAAGGGTTTCAATCTCTGAACTACCACACTATCTTCCCACACATGACTGGGCACTGTGGCTAGGCAGACTGGAGGAAGATGACACAGCAGTTAAAATGGATACCAATGTCAGTGCAGGAATCTTGACATAAGAATGTACTGTGAAATGTCTATGAAATCCAAAAGCAGGCTTTCACCATGGGTTGCTTTCCTAAGGCAATGCTTGCTCTTACTTGGACCACACATCCTTCCTGGACCTACTTCTCACACTCAGTACTAATCCTATGATCTACTCTGACATATGCAATATTCAGTGATTGCTGACTTAAAATGAGAAAAATATGAATTTCAGGTGCTTGAACCTTTCCAAATTCAAAGCTATCAATAGCTCCTTTTGGGCTGATCTGTCTTTTAACTAATATTAATTCTCTCTCCTGAATTAGACAATAGCTTGGCAGTCATTTTTTATATCTTTCTGCATTCTGTGAATGCACATTTTCTACCAGAATACTGGACATATACAGATTACCTGGTAATATTGCAAAAATCTATACCCAAACTCAAGATCTTAAGTCTTTGTTTCTTTTTCTCCTCAAATTTACTATAAAACAACTAGGGAATGAGGTTCAGTGGTTAAATGCCCCTGGGATCAGTTCCCGTACCAAAAAAAAAAAAAAAGAAGTACTATAAAGCAACAAAAGAGGCATGCTTTAATTATAAGAGTCAATACTCATCCCAGCAATCAGAAAACTGAATTTTATTAGTATTTTCTGAATATTTTATACGAGGCAAATATATACATATGTAGATAGTAAAAAATGGTATCTACATAAAGCAACAGATGTCATTTTAACAAACTGTTATTAAGCATCTGCAGAATAACAATGGTAAATAAGACAAAAATTAATTCCTATGAGAAAGTACATAGTGCTTCAGTAGTGAATTTACAGAAAGTATATAGCTAGGATAGCAAAGAGAGTGGGTTAGTGTTTTCAGTAAAGATCATATTATGTGCAAAGTCCTAGATATTAGAAAAAACTAAACAGGATGAACATGGGCATCATTATATGAACATTATTAGTTTAGAGAATATTTATATTATACTAATGTTAATATATAGTCTATTAAGAGATTAACAAAACTGAAAATCTATACAGAAAAAGCATTCTCAAATTCTTAAATGTTGGCTCTTTTATATTTTCTAATGTCGAAGTTGTTTGGGACTTTTTAAAAAAACAAGAACATAATCCTTTTTGTATAAATAAACTCTTCTTTCCAAACCTCAACCAACTAAAGGGATCAACTACTCATTTATCACCCTCTTCTACTGGTCTCATAACACGAAGAATCATTGACTTTTTTGTTGTTGTTTGTTTTTTTGTTTTCATGCTGTCCTCTACCTCGTACCAATCTTACTCTTTTCTAGTCTTAATATTCACCCTCACACCAAGAAGTAAACACATAAAACTCTCACTGTCTCTTTTTTGAAAAACTTTAATTAATTAATTAATTAAATGTGGTGCTGAGGCTTGAACCCATGTGGTCAAGTGCTTTACTACTGAGCCACAACCCCAGCCCTCTCTCATTCTCTTGAAGCAATACATAGAAACTGTTTTCTTCCTTTTCAAAAATTAACATAAAGTGGATCAAAGAAGTTACCATAAAAGCTAAAAGCACAGAACTGAAGAAGAAAACAAGGGAAGGCTTCTGACATTGTATTAAAACACTTTAAAATTAATACGTTGACTGTACGTACTCACAGATATATTATTTTATTTAACAAATTTGCATTTCCACATATGAATACAGAGTACACTGATTATATTCAGCTTCTCCTCTGCCTGCCAAATCTCCAGTAATCACTATTTTACCTTCAGGCCAATTATGGTTTTGGTTTCCATATGAGAAAGAACACAAAGTCCTTGTCTTTCTGTCTGGCTTATTTCACTTAATATAATGTTCTCTAGTTCCATCCCTTTTGCTGCAAATGACAAGATTTCATTCTTCTTTATGACTGAATAATACTCAATTATATACATGTATACGTATATATATAGATATATCTATCTACATATATGTACATATAGATATCACATATAAAAAACTATTCGCAAAGAAATCCTTTTATTTCCTTCTAGGAGGTTTAGGCCCTAAACATCCCTCTATCTCCTGTTATTTCCTATATGCCTGTATGTAGGTATTTGTAACTCACATAGGATAACATTCTTATGGATAACATTCATAGGAGTCATGAGAAGAATCAACTATTCAGCAAAGTGATATTTTATTGACTTAGAAGATTGGGTGGTTTGTCATCCCTTTCAATTTTGGTTAAATTTCTTCTCTAGTGAACAAGAGAAGGTGGAGGAGGTGAAATTAAAGCTCCCTTTCATTTGTTAATTTCTAAGATTAATCCTGTCGGAATTGCAGACCGTGAATTCCTGGTCTGCATCTACCATACTAGATGGTATGGTATAAAGCCTTAACAACAACCCTTCTACCAGCACTCTCCCAATTCCATTTAGTATGGCAGCTATTAATTCCTCCTGCTCCCTGGTATAAAAAAACCTATTCACTACCTTAAAACCTTCTGGGGTTGGAGCTGTATGTAGCTCAGCGGTAGAGCAGTTGCTTTGCACATGCTTTGGGTTCGATCCTCAGCACCACATTTAAATAAACAAACAAACAAACAAATAAATACTTCACTCTCCCCTCTAAAATATATTATAAAACAAAACAAAACAACCTTCTGACTCCCATTGGCAGCATTCTCAATAATACCTCTCCTTTTCCTAATGTTCCCCACTGATCCTCACACTCTTATTATTGAATACAAAATAATCACGCAGAGGTTACTGCCATAGTTGATTTTAATTGTACCATTTCCCTTATGACTTATGTAGTAGATGCCTCAAGTCACCACTTTTTACTATTATCTTTCCCTCCTTAACCTCCATCCTCAGTAGTAAAACATGTACTTGACCATTTACCAATTTCAGAACACTCTAGAAACAAACAGCACATAAATGAATTAAGGAGGCAAATGTATAGCAGTAAATACCAACAGTAAAAGCTAATGTTTGTTAAGTATATAGTGTACATAATACAGGTTGCTAATAGCTGTATATACGTGTTCTCAATCCTCACAATGGCCCTAGAAGCAGACACTGTTTTTATCAACCCCATTTTATAAAGCTTATTAAGGTTAACCAGCTTGCCAGATTAGCATAACAAGTAAACGACAGCACAGGCAGTATAACACCAAACCCAGTCTCAACCACTTTCCTACACTAGTGCCTCTAAGAATTATATAAATAAAAAAATAGAAAAAGCAGTGTGGGTACTGACAGTTGAGGATGTTTTCATGAAAACAGTAGGATTTAAGCTATACTCTAGAGAATAAATAACAAAGAGCAGAACCAGAATTAGCTATTATTTAGGTCCTGGACTAAGTGTTATCCATTTCCTAAACAGTATGCATTACTTCTGCCATTCAATCAAATTCAGGGTAAGCAGGATGTTTTGAATATGTTTCTTTGCTACAACAAAATTTATGTAGAGGAAAAAAAGCATTGTTCTGAAATTACCAGAACCTTTCTAATCCCAGGCTGATGAACCAATATAGTTTTATTTGGGTCATCTTTACCACAAAGCACTTGAATTTTAAAAGTGCATCTTAAAAGGATAATAAGTATAATCAATATGTATTTATATATTTATGTTTATTACATATCTATGCTTCATAGAATTTGGCAGATTAATTTGCCAACAATATTTAAAATCCTTTATCTGTAGGGCTTATCTTGCTTTACTTCATTTTAATCACCATTTTATCAAATCTTAGATATACCAGATGAATCTAATGATCAAGAATGCAATAATCAACCCTGACATTATTCCTAAAAGGAAAAAAGATGCTTTATTATATCATCTCTAGAAATGTACTATAATAAAAACCAAGCCATTTTTGTCTAATTTTTCAAACAGACTGTAAACTCTTAAAGCATACATTACATTTTGGTTTCACCATACTGTGCCTTACACACATGGCTGATGTAACTGATATTAACATGGAATTTTGAGAGTTAAAAGGGACCTAGACGTCATCAGCTCAGTAGCTCTGGGCAAAGGACCAGAAGTCAGTTGAGTCCCACTCCATGCTTGAGTTAACTAGTTTATAACAAGTAGCTAATGTCCAAATGCTTCTAATTTATGGCACACAATAATGAACGCCAAATTATCCTTCATTACCTTGAACATTTAAAAGCATAGTTTACAACTAGCCTTTGGTGGAAAATGTTTGTCTTAGCCTCTTCTTTTCCTTTCTTTCTCTGTTTCCTCTTTCCTTTCATCTGAAGGCTTTTCCTGATGATTTGTACATGGTCTCCTTTTTCTATTTTCTGTTGTTTCTTTCCCTCCCTTCCTCATAGGTTTCAGGTTTTTTTCATTATTGCTGATGCTGTTTTCATAGTCTATAAACTAATCATATTGTTTGGGGGTACTCCTTTCCTTTTCTCTAACATCTGCCTTCTCCTTACTGTGGCATATTTGTGGTAGGTGGGTTTGTTAAATTGAGCTAGGCAAAACAAAAACAACAAATTAGTCTTAGGTAAATACAATTAGAATATCAGTTTGGAGAAGATGAGAAGATATATCAAATGTCAAAATATCATCAGTTATATCTAAAACAAATACAAATGCCTAGTTTAGGCAGAGAAGTTCATTAATTCATTCTCAAACATTTAAGAATCTATCATGTATTATTGCTCTTGGAATCACTAGATGGATACCAGGAAGTATCAGCCTTGTGGAACTTACAGAAGGAGAGTTGGATAACAAACTGTTAAGAACCCTAGCTCTGAAGTCAAACTGTGGGACTCAAATTTAGTTCTATCATTTACTAGGTATGCAACCTTGGATCAATGACTCTACATGAGCTGACTCACGGAAAATGAGTAAGCTGGAATCAAACTGTTTAGCTTTAAATCCTAGCTCTCTCACTTGGGCAAGTTCTATTACCCTTCAGTTACTGATCTGTAGAATAGAGAAAATAATAGTATCTACCTCAGAGTGTCTTCTTTTTTTGAAATGAGCCTTCAATAAAATACACACAAACCCTTGCATAATGCCAGCACATTAAGTTGATCATTATAACATTAACAAAAGCCCTAAAAGATATATATGTATATGTATACACACACACACACATATAAAATTCTATGATAAAAGTATCATTCCTGGATCTCAAAGGATAAGCAGGAGTTTGCCAAGATAGAGAACCAATAGTAGAGCAAACTATGCTAAAGTTAGTTCTGAGATCTGAGTAGCCAAGTTCATGATGTAGTCTTTGGGGTATAAGACAACAATAGATGCGAACAGTAGAATACTGCAAAGATCATCAGGGATTTTGACGTTTTCTTTTGTTAATTCATATAACTGCCACAATATATGTAAAAAATCAGAGACTGTGAAAATACAGAAATAGGATGTCTGATAACCACAGTTCAGCACTTACTCAATCTATATATCAATGTAATTAACTTGATTATTTAGTTTTAAAGCCCAGCATATTAAAAACATTAAATTATAAACACTTATTCTCTTCTGGTCATGTTTTCTGGAAAGCACGGCTTTTAAGTTCATTATTTCCTGCAATATTCTAGGATACTGAGCTGCATGTCCTAAGAGTCACAGACTCTCACTTTTTGAAAACTGGGAATGTTTGTATGCTACATTGAACCAAGCCAGAAAATAGTGAAATATTTCCTCGCCTCTGTCAGTTCATCACTAATAAAGGGTATAGGTAGAGAAAACTTACGTATGGTTTAAAAAAATAACAATTCTGGTTTCTATAAAAGAGGACACAGAAAAAACAATATAGGGCTGGGGTTATGGCGCAGTGGTAGCGTGCTCGCCTAGCACGCGTGGGGCACTGGGTTCGATCCTCAGCACCACATAAAAATAAAATAAAGATATTCTGTCCATCTACAACTAAAAAATAAATATTAAAAACAACAACAACAACAAAAAAAAAAAAAAGAAAAAACAATACAAATGTTATTAAGTGTCCTATCACTGATCCCTAAGATGAAAACCTTACAAGAAGGTCCTCCCCAAGATTTTAAAAGGCTAGCAAAACAAACAAACTTAGAAGTAACGACGATTTCTTCCTTTTGCTTCTTGATCAGTTGAGATATAGAATCTCAAGGTCTAGTTCAGCTGTTTAAAAAATTGTTTTTGAAACCATGAATATGAAGCCATGCAAGAAAATGAAGTCCCTCATCTGTCTGTATACACGAGTAGGAGAAAGTAAGGTGGCTAGGGAACTCTGGGCCTGCTGCACCATTTGATTTTTTTCTTTTTTTGTAAATGAATGCACAAGATGGGATACTTTTCTGAGAGATAGTTACATGTGAATTTTCATTTCATACAGTGTTTTGTTAACTCATCAGCATCAGACCGGTCCTGACTATACCACTCTATTCTCCAGGGACTGAACAACCTTTCTGTGTATTTATTACAGCCTATTACATATAATCACGACCTGCCTTACATATTCATACATCAACTGTTTGTTTCCAAATATAAGGGAGTTTTTTTGGCCAGAAAAACATTTTACTAGTCCACATGCTGAATGTGTAAGACCAGCAGAACTGCAGCAATGACATTACTTTCACCTCTAAGGCCCTTCATTTTCCACCAAGGAAAGCTTTCTAAACCTCATTTGATACTTGGGTCATATTTCATACTCCTAGGGAATCTGTAATTGGTCTCTATGCAGATTAAAGTTGCCTTGTTCACTACTCTTCCCACATGAAGTATCAGGGAGAAAGAGGTCTTATCTGATCCTCCATTCCCTCTGTTTTGACAGACTGAGAATACCTTACGACTTCCTATGATTGGAGATTTCAATTCCCAAGAGACTGATATTCATTTCAGGTGTAGAAAAGTTTGTCTTAGTGCTCTGCTCCAAGTCTAATCAGAAGCAACCCGGAAATAGAAAAGACAGATACCTTAACTTTTGTCCTTGTTTTGAGATTAAGGTATTTATTTATTGCCGGAGTTATCAAAAGCTCCAATTTTGGGGCTGGAGCTGTAGCTTGCCTAGCATGCATGCGGCACTGGGTTTGATCCTCAACACCACATATAAATAATAAATGAATAAAATAAAGATCCATCAACAACTTAAAAAATACTTAAAAAAAACTCCAGTTTTAAGTCTGTAGAGTTTTATGAAAAAAGAAAAAAAGAAGAAGAAGAAAAAAGAAGAGATGCTTTTCCATCTCGAGAATTTATAAGTTCTCCATAATGGCTTTGATTTTCCAGAATGGAAAGCAAAACTAGCAATATACCATTGATTTTGGTCATCAGTCTGTCTCCCTCTGGTTAACAAGTGAGTCAGGATGGATGGGTAATAAAGGGATGGAAAGAAGTAAACGCTAATTGTAAACTTACACTAAGAGAAACAAACCTAATAGTTGCTCCAAGGATTCTTTTGTACTATTTTAAATTCAGGTAGTTAAACAACTATTCTGGATTCCTTCAGTCTCTCTTTACTGTTTGAAGGGGGATATATCTACTAAGTTTGAGGGGCATGGTGACATCGAGACCCTGCTCATCATTCTTAGAACAAAAATAGGGATAAGCCAAGTGATATCACAAAATTATGGTACATGAAGAACATCAGTGGAAATTCTTAACTGCACAGACTAAATAATTATATAATTATATAAAGTATAATTCCATACTTTTTACTTAAGGTATAACATCATTGGTAATCTTTTTCCTTTTAAAACCAAACTGAATTTAAAGTGTTGAATGAATTTCTTACAAGTTAATTAGAACCATTTGTTTCTATAACTCTTTGTACTGTGTGTTGGTACATCTTATAAAGATTTTTTTCTGGCATGTATCCCATTCTAAACTTCTGCAAAATTTCAATTTTTGCTGAAAATATAATATCTATTCCATGGTAACCTTCATTATCAACATGGGATAATTTTTATTGAGCACAGGTATTTTTGAATGCATCTTTCCAAATGTCTTTAATAAAATGTATATTTTGCACTAAAATATATAAATACTAGAATCAAATACACCAAGGGCAGAAGGGAGATCTAATAGCATGACAGTGAGGCAGAAGAGAAAAATAATATAGACATGCTATCAATGGTCTGAACCAATCAAATCTGTCAAAACCCATTAGTGGTCCCTTGGTTATATTCATGGTGATGATCTTCAGTCACTAGGAACAATTATGTAGAGAATATTCAGTTCAAAATATAGGAAAATGTGAAATATAGTTCAGTAGTTTTAAATGTAAGTCCTTCATAAGAAAAACATTTCTTACTTAACATTGACATGGCACATCTCCCACTCCAACGATGTAGTAAGTCAGCACTATTGTCTGATTTATTAGACATCCAAAGTACTTTGTAGAATGTATGTTAGAGAAAAGTACCAGTGTGATGTTTATATAAACTGAAAATGATTATAGAGATGTGAGTGAAAACAGAATGTCTTCCAAAAAAATACAAGTAGGCGTAGTTTGGGGTTATCATAAACACTATTACATGTCAAATAAAATTAAAACACAAGATGCAAATGCTTTCATCTTTCCAAAAACGTCAACACACACTTTTTAAAGAGCTTACCACTAGTTCAGTCCTAGTCATAATGAGACATCACAGGAAAAGCATCTATATTCAATATGCTGACACACAGATTTGGGGATTTCAGGACTTCAAGAAAAATATGATTGTTATTATCTTTTATCTTCTAGGGTTAAATCAGTTGCTTACAAAGATTAAAAAGTATCAGAAGGCAAGTTATAATTTTAAGCAATATATTTAGGATATAAATTTCAGTACAGATGTTGCTGCTTATGTTTAAAATCCCTGTAAGTACCAAGGATTGTTTCAAGGATATGAAGACTGTACCAAAACTGGAAGAAGCTGGAATCTCCAGGTATTATAAGATTTGCTGCATAAACCAAGTTTTCAGTTTTTCCCTCGGCCTTTTGGATTTTTGGTTTTTACTCTCAATTTATATAAGAAGTCACTTGGAAATAGAATCTGGGAAGAGCTTTTCTCTATGTTAGGTTCCTCAAAAATAAATAAATAAATAACATTATGTACCTTCCTGAAGAGAAGTACTTCTTAATTAAATCAAAAGACACACACACAAACACACACACACATTTTTTGGTAACAGAGATTGAACCCAGAGGCACTTAACCACTGAGCCACATCCCCAGCTCTTTTTATTTTTTGAGACAAAGTCTCACCAAGTTGCTTAGGGCCTTGGTAAACTGCTGAGGCTAGCTTTTGAATTTGTCATCCTCCTGCCTCAATCTCCTGAGGCATTGGGATTACAAGTGCATGCCATGGTGCCCAGCTTCAAAAGGTCATTTTAAAAAAATCAACAAATTTATGAGAGCAGTAATTGGAAGTTCTTAAAACATACCCATAGGCTGGCAAAACAAAACAAAACAAAACAAAACAAAAAAACCACCAAAAGCAAAAAGAACTAAAAAGTCATGCTGAAGTTTTAAACTTGTTCTAGAGGATCTTCTGGGTACTAAAAATTTGGATCAAACTGTAAGACAACACCCAGATTGAAAACCATTTTCTTCTCCAGAGAGAACAATGTGGTAACAAAGGTGAAGATAAAATTTTGAACTGCCTCACTGGTTAGGGCTGCCATGCACAGTGGTGTGCACTGCATGATTGTAAGGAGTACCACTCAGATTGTATTGATTATGATCATCTAGCAAATGGCAGTAGGGTGCACTGAAGAATGAGTGTTTGTTTCTAATTTGTATAAAGAGACTATATGAGCTATAGGTGGTGTTGCTACTGATACCTCCTAATGTGCAGGGGCTGGGTAAGCCACAGAAAAGTACAGAATGTCTTACTTGAAGTTTCTATCACTCATTAAACTTACTAAAGGCCCAATATTTCCCTTTTCCCCTTATGTCCTATCAAAGGAAAGACCAGTATCAGCAAGTTATTGCTTGGTTTGGCAGAGGAAAATACTGTATTTTTGGCTATACAAACCTAAAACCTATGAACTATAAGGATATTTCACTAAATTTGAAGGTACCCCCAAATGGAGGAACAAAATGAAACTAAAAGGCCATCCTCATGGGATAGGATATATCCTAACTTTGTAGAACAGACAGAATTTCTAAACAGAGCAGATGTAGGCCACAGACTTTTTCCCAACTCTCTCAAATCCTTTAAGTAGCCAAATGACTGAACAGTTGATGTAACAATTAACCTTCTCTTTTTTACTAATATTTTAATAGAAAAATAAAAAAAGAGTACTCAGATTAAAATAGAAAAGAGTAAAAAATACAATTCACATTGTTTTGGCTAGAATGTCTGTTTAAAAGCCTATGCAAAATTCTCTGGGGAAAACAAAGGGAAGAACAAGATGAAACAAAAAACAATAAAAATCACATTCTAAAAGAAAATGGGAAAAATTAAAAAATCAAAGAGGCAATGGATTTTTTCACACCGGAGAGCAAAGATGAAAGAGAAATATTTGAAAAGGGAGCTGTTCAATACAAATACTATTATAAAATTTAAAACACTCTAAGAAACTGTAAAGATTAGAATCAACACTACAGAAAATATATGCACTATCTGAAAATACATAGACTTACAAAAATCACATAGATGGCATAAGAAAAGCCATTAGGGAGAACATTCACATGTATGAAAGACCCTAAAGACTCAATATATGAGTAACTACTGTGTTTTAGAAAGAGAAAGCAAATAAAACATCTATTTATTTGCCACTGCCCTATGTGTATGCATCTTAGGGTTGAATAATCCCGAACCTCAGTAAAGACTGATCAATTTTAGTCTCTTTAAACAAGGTTTGGACTATGCTGCTCTATTGCTGTATTTAATCTTAAAAACAAAAACAAACTGTTCTCTAAGGAGTTAATAGATAAGCAGTAGAAAATTAATCTTTTTTTTTTTGGTACCAGGGATTGAACTAAGAGGTATTCAACCACCAAGCCACATCCCCAGCCCTATTTTGCATTTTATTTAGAGACAGGGTCTCACTGAGTTGCTTAGTGCCTTGCCATTGCTGAGGCTGGCTTTGAACTCGCGATTCTCCTGTCTCAGCCTCCCAAAGTGCTGGGATTATAGGTGTGCACCACCACGCCTGGCTAGAATTTACCTTTTTTTAAAAATATTTTTTTAGTTGTAGATGGACACAACACCTTTATTTATTTATTTGGTGCTGAGAATCAATCCAGTGCCTCAAACATGCTAGGCAAATGCTTTACCATTAAAGCCCCAGCCCTAGAATTTATCTTTAAGATTATCCTTATATATTATGTGGGGAAATAAAAGTAGTGTGGGTTGAGAGGTAACAGCATTGAATCTATTCAACCTGGAAGACTAGGAGAGAAATATTTTGTCCCTCACTCCAATGTATTTATGGTAGACAGTACTATTCCAGAAGGAATGGAATAACTTTTATCTGAATAAGATTTCATAAAATACTTCTACAAATCTTTTCTGTTGGCTAGCATATACAGTTACATATAAATAACCAATGGATTGGCATGAGAAGCAGCTGCTTGAGGAACTAGCTTCTCAGGAAAAGAGGAAGGGTATGGAATGCAGTGGCTGAGATCAAAGAGCAGCTAAGGGCTTGTTGGTGGCTGTTATCCTAAACCTATCCAAAACTGCATTTAGAGCCTTCCTAGGTGGAAAGTGGTGACTGGGGGATGAATTCCTCTTATTACAACAACTATATGCTTCTCAAACATGCATCTAATACTAAATATATGGGAAAGGAGGAACAGAAGAAATGTTAGGATTTGAGGCTACACTGAACATGTGAGAACCATCCACATGGTTCTAGTTATATATAAAATGCTCCATGGATTTCAAGGATTACTTGTAATGCAGTAAAAAATGTGACAAAGGAATTAAGAGCAGTGAGTGATGTGAACTGGATAAAAGAGATCTTTGAAAGCTGATGACTTCTGTTAAAACATTTCACTAGTTTATTGCCTTTAAAGCAACAGGTGCTTCACCATTCTGTCTCTACTTTTTATCCATGAAGTGACAAATTGGAAAAAGTTAGTTCTCTGTTCTTTGTTGAACATTCTTTGGTCTCTGCATTTCTCAGGAAGAAAGTGGGAAAAAGAAAGGGCTTTCTTTATAACGTTACAGCTTTCAAAATGTTCAATACATAAAGACAAAATATAGTAAGACCTTCACATTTGTGGTCTTTATTTTGGAATTCCTAATACTCTGGATAAAATATAATTGCTTTGTTGTCTTTGAACTTTCTGTGGTATAACTGAAAGAATATCTTTTATTCTTAAAGAAAACTTTACAAATGGAAATTTTCACTCATTACACAGAACTTTCCCACTGTTCTGACCCAGGGAGATTTTATTGTATATGAAACAAAAGACTGCTAGACTAAATTAGAAATATTCACTGCATATACTACGCCTTATGATAAATTCTATAAAATGTCAGAATGTTAGCCAAGGAGACAAAGGTCATTCCTGGAAAACCTGGCAGCTCTAGAAACTACTCTCTGACTTCTGAATGCTGTCTGGTCTAGTGATGGTCCACTCCAGACTTCTTTCCAGAGGCTGGAAGAGAGGAAGAGTGGCTTTTCTTAAACAGGTATGGTAAGAGGAAATGGCATATACTTATATATAGTATTTTTCAAAAACCCCATAGAGTTTCTGTCTCTAAAAGGCTGGTCATTGTTGGGAGATGCTGACAAATAAAGAAATAAGCATCTTTTAGTAACTGCTTTTTCTTTCCTAACTAGATCATTTAGCAGAATGCTCATTTTCCCTTCATGCGTTACTACAAGGAGATATGTCATAATTACTTATGTTATTATTTATGTTCTAAAGGAAAAGTTAGAATTAGGTTTCAAGTGATTACAAACAAAACAAAACAAAACAAAAACAGCTTTAAAGTCTCTCAACATTCCTCTCCCCAAAGAAGTACCACCAGTATCATTCATCGCAAACTTAACTAAGCAACATTTTTCTTAAGAAATGGTTTTAGTTAGTTTAGCTTATTTCCGTATACAGGAGAAGGTAAATACTATTTTGTTAATTCTTCCTGCAATTATCTAACATTAACTTACTTAACAAACATTATGTGTCTCCTATAGAGATAAAATGATGAATAAAGAGCATTTGTATTCTAGTGGAAAGGTATTACAGAAAGTGGTGGTAGAGCAGAAGTATAAAAGAAGCAAGCAGGGCTGGGATTGTGGCTCAGTGGTAGAGTGCTTGCCTCGCATGCGTGAGGCACTGGGTTCAATCCTCAGCACCACATAAAAATAAAATAAAGATATTGTGTGTCCATCTACAACTAAAAAAAAAAAAGCAAGCAGCTTTAGCAAATGTGTATATCCCAGAAGGATAAATGCCAAATTCTGATAATTATTTTTCCATGGTATTTATCATCCATAACATTCTGATTTCTTAGTTTTCACAATGAGATGTGCTCCACACCAATATCTTTCAAGATTATATTAGTTAAATTTAAATAGAAAACTAGTAACAGGTCTGGTATCAGTCAATTTATCTGGACTGTAATCTCCCCTCTTTGGGCAACTGAGAAGTAGATGCAGAGAAGTAACAGGAACTTTTGTGACAGAAACTATGATCTAATTTCAGGTATCTATATAACCCAAGCAA
This sequence comes from Xerus rutilus, assembly GCA_028644305.1. Lineage (NCBI taxonomy): Eukaryota > Metazoa > Chordata > Mammalia > Rodentia > Sciuridae > Xerus > Xerus rutilus. The sequence goes on from CM053404.1 coordinate 72,415,510, forward strand.
AAAGACCTCTAGGAAACTGAGAACTTTAAGGAAGCCTGGGGAAAGTGCTACTATCAGAGGACTGAATCATGAACAGAGGCTGTGCTAGGAATAACAACATTTAGTATATTACATTCTATACTATATGACACAGTATGAAGCAAAAAAGGGATGGATTAAAGGATCCCTCTCTTTGCCCCATCCCTTCTTGAGGAACAGCTGCAGTCTGTAGCTGTCTTTCATAGTTAGGTACTGCAGAGGGAAAGCCGATTCACTCATAGATTATTTTGACCTGCTTTCCCCCATGGTTTCATATTCTGTGACCCACTCAGACTGTCATATCTCAATACCCAGAAAATGGTTGATACCTCAATTACTCCCTCAGTTTAAAGGGAATGAACAGTGAAATGGCTTTTTAAAGCTTGTGGCTGAATAGTAATGGCAGTTTGTCTCTCCATCAACAAATCCTTCAAGCCCCACGCAATAACCCTACACAAAATTTGGTTAAAGACTGAAGTGTTTTAATAAATCTGCAATATATGTTGATTATATATAAATGGGAATTTTATCTAAAACAAAAATGGAACAAAATTTTACAAAACTTTCAGATAAACGGAAAGATAATTAAAGTTTGAATGTAGAGGCAGATTTGCAATTTCTTATTAAAAATAAAAATTTTCTTTTTAAAAATTTCATTGATAGTATTATTTTTCAATTGGTCTTTGTACAAAATAAACATTACCCTAATTTAAAGTGCCAGCCTTTGTTCTGATTATTGCTCACACAATTTTCCTGAGGCTGATTTGAATTGTTGGGGTATCCTTAGCTTCACGATTCACTTGGCTGCCTTTGATCAACTTCAGTAAACCTTTCCAGAAGACAGATTAACCACTTACTTGATTCTGATTGCAATTATGACACTTTACAAGACTAAGCATGTAATATAGTTAGTTGCTTCTTGTCCTCTTTTCAATTAGGCTTATTTTAACAAGATAATTCTGATAGTTATCTTCTCTAGGAGTTCTTCCTGGAGTTCTATATTGACTTAGCTGCCTCCCTGTGAAGATACAGAATCTGAGTAAATTTTTAACAAGCTCTAATGACACTCTGCTGGAATTGTCTGTCCTTTACTATATTGAATTACTCAAGAATAGAAAGTATTTTTTTTTCTGCCTTGTACATGGTTAACACTGTCAAACAGTTCTTAAAAAGTGTGCAACAAATGAATAGATCTTTATAAAAGGGAATCAATTCCAAACTCAAAATGTGATATTAAAAAACAATTGCAAGCTGGGCATGGGGGTGCACACCTGTAATCCCAGCACTTTGGGAGGCTGTGATAGGAGAATCTGAGTTCAAAGCCAGCCTCAGCAATGGCGAGGTGCTAAGCAACTCAGCAACCCTGTCTCTACATAAAACACACACACACACAAATGCAAGTTTTATTTTTATGTTTATATATTTTAAATTTTACTAGTAACTTATTAAAAACCTTCAGATACCTAGGTATATATTCTGTCATGTGCAATTTCACCAGAAGTACACACACAAACGCAAAGACCCTTGATTGCAATCACAAATTACTGCATACTGCTAATTATCTTAGATTTTAAAAAATGCCTTCATAAGAAGAGGAAAGAGGTAAAGCCACAGACAGGTGGTGGCTGTGTTAACTGTACCAAAATATTGTCTTGTTTTTTGCCTGGCATGAATCTTTCAGAAACAGAATCTGCTCTGAAACTAGATTACACCAGCTGTTTCACACTCTCCTGTAAATCTGAATGAATGATCTGATGGATTTTAGGCCTTCTACCGTGGTTGGTTTAGGTTTTAAGAGATTTTTTTCCAGCTTCATTTTGGAGTTCATTGAAAGACTGAAATACAATATTTCTAAGATAAAATTTTGCTATTAAAATGTATTTGTAGGAAATGAGCAATAGATGAGACAAACACTATCAAAAAACACACAGTATACCACTAAAGTACTAAGATGGTTGCCATTCCTTTTAGTTTGTAAATTAAATCACTTATATGAAGTAATACGTAGATTACATACTATAAATACACAATTCAAAGAGTAACACATAAATAAGATTATATAATATTTAGGTAAATTAATTTCTTATTCAAGCAAGCTCTGTTTTGTATCTGTTTTTATGTACAAATGTTGAGGAAATCATTTAAGACCTGGTTACTATTCACCAAATCCTCTCTGCTTTTACTTTATTCTTTTCAACATATTTCATGATAAGATACCCATACTCTCATTTAATTCTTAAGACTTTGTAAGAAAATTTTTTTTTAAAGATTCCATAATAGCATTTGCTGTATAATCCCTGAAAAACCAGACAGATGGGTTTTTTTGTTTGCTTGTTTGCTTTAAGGTAGCACCAAGCACAACTACTAAATCAGTGAAACAGAATTTTCCACTTTATAGCTTTTAACTGCTCCCACTACTACCCTGAGTCACTTGTTCCCTTCAATTGTCTCTACTTTTTTGTCTTTTATAATAGTTGGTGTAAAATGGGAATGTGAGTTCTATATGTTAAAATTAAGTACAGGAAAGCAGCAGTTAAAACTTAGTGGATCACATACCAATTCAGCATGCTCCCAGGCAGCATGAGGTCTATACCAAATATGACGTTCTTTAGGTGCATGTTAAATAAAAATCTTTATTTTGACCCCCTGAATATTAAAATCTTCTTCTACAAGAAACAAAACCAGTAAAAATCTGTAATTAAGTTGTTATATACATATGTTAGGGATAAGCATGGACAGCTAGCATTCTGGTTATCTTTCTCTTTTAAAATTTATTTCATGAATCTACTCCTGTGTTTTTATATAATCAAGAGAATAATCCAAGAGTTTGCAAAGAGAGAATAGATAACTGTAGCTTAGTAGAGTTATCTATTTCTGCAATGATTCAGGCAACCCAATGCCCCAAACCTGAATTGCTAGTGAAGCATCAAAAAACAACTTTGAATATTTGAAAGTTTGGATAGATTTTATCATGTTAAGTTTAAATTAGTTTCTAAATATTTATGAGCTATTATTTAGATATTCTCTTAATTTATAATTTGTTACTTTGTGTAAGTAGTATATGTATAAGTAATGCATGCACGTGCGCACACACACACAAACACACAAACATAATTTTTTTTTTGGCCAATATTAACAATGTTTCTATGAATGTATAGGTAGACTCCATAGGCTGTGAGAACTTGAATAACCTAACTCAGAGGCTGAAGAGTAAATAGAGTAAAACCTGAAGAAGTTCCCTTGGATAATGAGGCTTGGTTTTAATAAACAAAGATGTCTTCCTTTATTAAGGTGTAAATAGAACAAGCTAGTAAAATAAGGCTTACAGAACACGTACTGGGCTAGAACAGAGAATGTACAGTTAGAACAGAAGAGAAGAAGTACTGAGGGCTAAAAGGTAAACATCACAAATCATCTGATCTGAAGGCAATACCATCCAAAACCTAGGAATAACACAGTGACATGATTAAAACAGTGAAGTGGAAAATAATTTCATATATAACATTTAAAACATTTTATAATGGGAAGAAAGAGGAATATAAGAACCAGGAAGGGACAAGGATGTTTCTAACAATTAAGAGCAGAGACTCTCAACCTTATACTGTATGACTGTACTTCCAGTGTTCTCAACCCTATGAAATCATATGAGAAACACGTATTCATTTTTTTGAAAAGAGAGCACATAAGATTTATTATGTTCTCAGATTCACTACCTATTCAAAGATTAAGAAAGATGATAAAAATGAATCAGACAACATGAGTGATAACATAGTAAAATATAATGATTAGTAAAATAAAATGCCTCAGTTTTAACACTGGGCATATCTAAATACTATATATAGCTTTAAATAACAGATAAATATGAGACTCAACCCCTTTTAAACCTGTAATAATAATAATAATAATAATATTTTAAAATATTAAAAACCTTGCAACATGACTATGTAGGAAATGTGAAATCTATTCATTTCAGGTCTTCTAAAATTGTTTTATATTAAAATTGTTTTATATTTTCCACCAGCTAAAGCAGATTAATTAAAATAAAGAATAAATACAATTGCTATTTAACCAGAATAAAGCAAAGTGTTAAAGGAAATCGCCACTTCATAAAAATTTCAAGGGTTGGGAATGTGGCTCAGTGGTAGAGCACATTCTTAGCACCTAAGAGGTGCTAGATTTAATCCCCAGCACCAAATAAATAAAAATAAGAAATGAATGAACAAATGGATCAATATAGTAAACAAAATAAAATTCAAATAAAAGCTTAGTCTTAATAAAATCTTCTATCTATACCTGCATACTTCTAATTTTTGTTTTCCGCATTCCTTTTCCTTGATTCAGTGACAAAGCTGCTGTGCGTTGCCTTTTCCACTACTTTATATAAGGAAGCAGACATCACTGTAAGTATAATAAATACAGCTTGAGCAGAGATGTAACTTAAGAGAAATATGGATAAGAGATTGGAGGTGTGGTCTAAGGAATACCCTCTAAAAGGGCCTGCTGGGTAGCTCACTGTCACTATGAGGACTATTCAGAACACCATAACTTATTCTTGGCTTCAGAGCTAAAAGCTTTATTTCTATAATATTGTTCTGCAAAGTATTAAGTGTTTTGTTTTTTAAAAACCTTTCTACTCAAGATAAAAATACTCCAAAATTTAACAGTAAAGTATTTATGGCTATTTACCATAGCAGGCAGATAATTTTTACATGTTTCTTTCTGACTTCTCCCTGTACTTCTTTCTGTACTTTATAAATATTTCAATAAAAAGAAAAGCCAACATAAATAATTCTTAAGAATCAAGAAACAACTCACAGCCCCAGGGCCCTCCCTAATATGTTTCAAGGAATTCCAAAAACCATAATAAAAATAATATAAATCTTTACTGTTTTAAGGAGCAACTTTGCCATGACTATAACTTAAAATTGGTTTAATCATTGCATAATGATCAAGCCTATCAATAAAATATAAAGTCCTCATTTAAAGACAAAAAAGTGGGGTTTTCAAGATGGCAGAATATAGAGGAGGTTGCTTTCCTAGCTGCTCTGTGGTATGAAACTAAGAAGGCAAACAGGCAGTTTCTCAGCAAGGTGGGTGAGCCCCCCAAAAAAGGCGTGGGGGGGACTTTATGGGAATTTAAAACTGGGCATTCAAAGCAGATTGGGGACTCAGGAGGCTGGACATAATAAAATAAGGAAGAAATTCCCAGAGGCACAGCTGCTGCCGCAAATGGGCTAGAAGCACCAGCCCAAGGGATCTCTCTGTGAGCAAAGTGGACGGATAAGGGATTTAAGAGAACCTGCATTTTTAGGAGGCCTGAGGGATGTATGGGTACGGAGTGTTTAGAGATCAAGGACATTGCCTGACTAAACTGAAAGGCACGCTGCACAATATTCTTGTGGGGGAAAGAAGCCTCCATCTCTTCAGGCAGTGTGCAGAGGCCAGCCAGCTGAGGAAGCCATTTCCTGGCAAACCCGAGTGGCCCAAAATACAGACCCAGTAAACACACACTGCCCAACATAGAGTGTGCTTAAATGACCAAGAGAAAATCAAATGTGGAGAGAGATTTACACAAGGGACAACTGGTCGTGGTAACCCACCTGGCTCTACTCTTTCCTCTCCAACCTGGCTACTTGTAGGACTGGCTGGGAGAGACTCATTTGGCTGGGAATTCATCTGGCGGTGGGCAGAAGTGATCGAGTTTGGAGACTGAACCCAAGAACAGGAAACATGGGGTCTGCAGATGATGTAAAGTATTAAGAATTGGCTCCTCCACCACATGAGTGGAATCTAGGGGAGGTCCCTAGGGTACAGTCTTCCAGCATAAACTAGCAATTACTGGACCGTGGAGGTGCGCTGATTTAAAAGCTCCTGACCAAATGGCATTGAAGGAACAGCCTGGAGCCCACCTATGCCTAAACCCTGTATCCAGGAATTCCACCTACCTCTCTTACTCCAGCAATCTGGAAGGTGAAACATCATGCTTCAGATGACCCCACCTAAAACTGCTAAGAGAAGCTGAGAATCTTTTGGACTCCAGTGGAAAGAATTCTTTAACTTTTCATCAAGATTTCTCTCTCTCTCTTTTCTTTTTCTGTTTAACTGTGACCTTAATGGTACATGGACATTTATACATATTCATATTTGTGGTTTTTTCCTCATTTCTAGCATTTCTGAGGCCAGTTATTTTTTATGGATCAGTTTTTTGAGGACTAGGATGTTTGATTAGTATATGTTAGTTTTGTTTTGTATTTATTTTTATTTTTTAAAATTTTTTACTTTACATATATATTTTTCTCTTACATGTTTCCCTTGATTCTTTTCTTCTGCTAACAGCCAATCTCTATTGTTCTCTTTCATTCTTCCTTTAATTTTTTACTTATATCTTCTCCTCCTTCATAATCATCACATTTTCTATCATTTGTTCTCTCCCTGTCCACCGTTTGAAATTATAAACCCTTCTGCAAACTTGCTGTTTTTATTCTAGGCAATAACTAATCATAACATTTTTGTTTATTGTGATAATTAACATTGTAGACATAATGGTAGGAACTATTTGGTTTAATGCTGTACATTATTTGCATTGTTGTTGTTATTATCTGTCTCCCCCTAAACAGTGAGGTACTAGAAACCTTCAGGGACACTGTAAGTCCATAGGGTAGAAACTCTACTGCCTCATATACATACTGTTAGATGGGTAGACACACAAACAACATGAAAAAGCAAGGGAACAAAATGCCCCAAACTAACTAAGCTATTCCAATAACAGAAACCATTGATATTATAGTGGAAGAAATGTCAGAGAAGGAGTTTTGAATGTACATAATTAAACTGATCTGTGAAGTGATGGTATAAGGAATGAAATCAGAAAGAAAATACAAGAAGTGAAAGATGACTTCAATAAAGAGAGATTCTGAAAAAAAATAAGAAAAAATCCTTTAAATGAAGGAATCAAAAAACCAAATTAAAAACTCAATTGAAACATCATCGCAAACTACATCACTTGGAAGACAAGAGTTTCAGGCAATGAAGACAAAGCATCTAATCTTGAAAACAAAGTTGACTGTGGAGAAAAGATGTTAAGAGACTGTGAATAAAACTTCCAAGAAATATGGGATAACCTGAAAAGACCAAATTTAAGTTTTATTGTGATAGGTGAACACTTGGAGATACAAACCAAAGGAATGTACAATCTTTTCAATGAAATAATATCAGATAATTTCCCAAAACTAAAGAATGAAATAGAAAATCTAATACAGGAGGCTTACAGAAACCCAAATATACAAAATGACAACAGACCCACACCAAGGCACATTACAATGAAAATGTC
>CM053404.1:72431884-72561178 GCA_028644305.1 Xerus rutilus
ATGGCCATACTGTCCAAAGTGCTATATAGATTCAGTGTGATTCCAATTAAAATCCCAACGTCATTCCTTATAGAAATAGAAAAGGCAATCATGAAATTCATTTGGAAGAATAAGAGACCCAGAATAGCCAAAGCAGTCCTCAGCAAGAAGAGTGAAGCAGGAGGCATCACAATACCAGACCTTAAACTATACTACAAAGCTATAGTAACAAAAAGGCATGGTACTGGCACCAAAATAGACATGTAGACCAATGGTACAGAATAGAAGACACAGAGACAAACCCACATAAATACAGTTATTTCACGCTAGACAAAGGTGCCAAAAACATGCATTGGAGAAAAGATAGCCTCTTCAACAAATGGTGCTGGGAAAACTGGAAATCCACATGCAGCAAAATGAAACTAAACCCCTATCTCTCATCATGCACAAAATTCAACTCAAAGTGGATCAAGGACCTAAGAATTAGACCAGAGACCCTGCTCCAAATTGAGAAAGTAGGCCCAAATCTTTGTCATGTAGGATTAGGGCCTGACTTCCTTAACAAGATTCCTAAAGCACAAGAAATAAAAGCAAGAATCAATAAATGGGATGGATTCAAACTTAAAAGCGTCTTGTCAGCAAAAGAAACAATCAATCAATGAGGTGAACAGAGAGCCTATATTCTGGGAGCAAATTTTTGCCACATGCACATCAGATAGAGCACTGACTTCTAGGAGATATAAAGAACTCAAAAAACTTAACACTAAAAAAACCCAACAACCCAATCAATAAATGGGCCAAGGATCTGAACAGACATGTCTCAGAAGAAGATATACAATCAATCAACAAATATATGAAAAAATGTTCAACATCTCTAGCAATTAGAGAAATGCAAATCAAAACTACTTAAGATTTCATCTCACACCAGTCAGAATGGGAGTTATTAAGAATACAAACAACAGTAAGTGTTCACGAGGATGTTGGGGAAAAGGCACACTCATACATTGCTGGTGGAACTGCAAATTGGTGCAACCAATCTGGAAAGCAGTATGGAGATTCCTTAGAAAACTTGGAATGGAACCACCATTTGACCCAGCTATCCCACTCCTCGGTCTACACCCAAAGGACTTAAAAACAGCATACTACAGTGATGCAGCCACTTCAATGTTTATAGCAGCTCAATTTACAACAGCTAAACTGTAGAACCAACCTAGATGCCCTTCGATAGATGAATGGATAAAGCAGCTGTGGTATATATACACAATGGAATATTACTCAGCAAGAAAAGAGAATACAGTTATGGCATTTGCAGGTAAATGGATGGAGCTGGAGAATATCATGCTAAGTGCAGTAAGCCAATCCCAAAAAACCAAATGCAGAATGTTCTCTCTGATAAGTGGATGCTAATCAATAAGGGAGGAGGGGCATGGGAAGAATGGAGAAACTTTGGTCACAGGGGAAGGAGGGGAGAGGAGGGGATATGGGGCAGGAGAGATGGTGGAATGAGATGGACGATATCCTAGGTTCATGTATGACTGCACATATGGTGTAACTCTATATTGTGTACAACCAGAGAAATGAAAAGTTGTGTTCCATTTGTGTACAATGAATCAAAATGCATTCTGCTGTCATGTATACCTAATTAGAATAAATAAATTAAAAAGAAAGAAAAAGAAGAGAGCTATCAAGCCATGAAAAGACATGGCAGAAACTTAAATACATTTTAACTTAACTGCATATTTCTAAGTGAAATAAGTCAATGATAAAAGTTTATATATTCGGGCTGGGGTCATGGCTCAGTGGTAGAGCGCTTGCCTAGCATGTGTGAGGCACTGGGTTCGATTCTCAGCACCACATATCATAAATAAATAAAATAAAGATCCATCAACAACTAATAAAAAATATTTAAAAAAAAAGATTTAAAAAAAAAGTTTATATATTCTTTCTTTACAACAGTATTTTTGGAAGAAATAAACCTATTGCAACAGTAAAAGTATCTGTGATTGCCAAGAATTAAAGGGAAGCAACAGATGAATGGGTGAAACACAAGAGATCTTTAGCGCAATGAAATCTGCATGATATTGTAATGGTGAATAACTGTCATTATGAAATTTCCAAACTCATATAATGTACAACACCAACTAGGAATCCTAACATAGAGTATGGACTTTGGATGGTAATGATATATAAGTGTAGGCTTATCAATTGTAACACATGTACCACTTTGGAAGGAGATGTCAATAATGAAGGAAGCTATGAATAAGTGGGAGCAGGAAGTATTCCAGAAATCTCCCTATCTTCTGCTTAACTTTTTAGTAACCCTAAAACTCCTCCAAAGAAATATAAGAGCTCAACAATGAAACTACAAAACATTGATGTCAGAAAGGAAGAAGACACCAAAAAAAAAAAAAAAAAAAAAAAAAAAGGGAAGGACATACATGCTAGTGGACTGGAAGAATCAATATTGTAAAAATGTTCACACTACCCAAAGTAATCTAGAGTTTCAATGCAATCTCTATCAAAATAATGATATTCTTCACAAGACTAGAAAAACAGTGCTAAAGTTGATAAGGAACTACAAATCCCTGAATAGTCTAAGCAATACTGAGCAGAAAGATAAAAACAGGAGCCCTTAGACAACCTAACTTTTAATATACACTCCATATCTGTACTAGTCAAAACAACATAGTCCTGGCATAAATACAGACCTGTAGACCAAAAGAATAGAACAGATAGCCTAGAAGAAAACCTACATATCCACAGCCAACTGGTTTTCAACAAAGGTATTAAGAATGTATAGCAGAAAGTCTTTCTTATAATGGGAAGATCAGATATCCTTATAAAAAGAATGAAACTGGACTCTTGTCTCAACAAGAGAGACAAGAGTACAAGTCAAAATGGATTTATAAACCAAATATGAGATCTGAAAGTATGAAAGAAGAAAACACTGTGATGTTTTTTTTTTTAAATATTTTTTTAGTTATAGATGGACACAATGTCTTTATTTCATTGCTTTGTATGTGGTGCCGAGGATCGAACCCAGGGCCTCACGCATGCGAGGCAAGCGCTCTATAGCTGAGCTACAATCCCAGCCCCCTGTGATGTTTATCTCTAAAAGAGTAAAACACTAAAGTCAGTGTGCAGTACTCTGAGAATAAGAGATATGATCACACTTTTGTTTTGCTTGTTTTAACTCAACCTTTATGTACTTCTACATCCGTTCTTTTGACAGTTTTTAAATTGGCACAAATTTTACAATTTATCCTAGTGAATTTTTTTAGATATAGAGTTTGCAGAATACAAATTAGTATATTAAATATTTGGTTCCCCTTTCTAAAATGTACCTTTCATGTTATAATGTCTTTTACCTAGTTTCTATTTTACCCATGTTCTCATTATTCTTACATTATAACACTATAATACGACCTGTAAACGCAGTATCTGTAAAAACAAACAACAGGCAACATTGGCCTAAAGGGAAAAAAAAAAAAAAAAAAAGGAATAGGTTTTTTTAGGGTTGATAACAGAATCTGGAAATTGTCAACCAGCTAATATTTATGGTTAATATTTTAAAAAAGTTATCTACTAAGACAACTTCATGCTATACGAAAGAGTGGTCCTAAAATTTTTAGTTATAAAGTTATATGCTACGTTCGGGTTGAGTAGGAGATGCACACCACCCGCAAATTCGAATGTCATTTCACTGACCAGGGAGGAAGGGGCGCAGTGTACCAAGAAATCCTGCCTTAAAGGCCTTGAATTTAAGACACGCCCACCCTCCTCTACACTAAATTCATGTGATGGTTTCAAGACGGTAGCCTTCACCTTCTCTGGGATTTTCCCGGGGATGGCTGTATCGCTTGCCACCGGTCTCGAATGCTCTCTGGGGCCAAGGCCAGAAAGCAGCAAGTCCCACCTGTCGGGGGACCCCGTGGCGGGGTCTGAGGAGGGAGGATCCTGGGTGGCCCTGCTGAAAAGGCCCGTCGCATACCTGTGCTAAGGCGGTGAGGCTTGTCTCGCGTGCCGCGACGTTCAAGCGGCCGTGATGCCAGGCCGCTCCTGCCCCTGCCAGGGTCACCCCGGCCACTGCTGCTGCCAAGGGGCCAGGGCTTGGCACAGCCTCTCGGCTGGCTGCGAGCCCGCGCCGCAATCTTCCACTCCAGGCCGCCAGCCGGGTGCTTCTACCCGCAGCCGCCGCCATCTTTGCGGAAGCAACACAGCTCCGCGCACCACAGCGCTGCGCACCGCAACCCCGCCTCCACCTTCCAAGACCTGCTAACTCTCGCGTCGCTTAGCTATCGCGAGATGTAGGCGGCCTGAGCCCTATCTCAGTGTCGTGTGCCCAGGGTACCTTTAGGGAAGCAACGCTTGGAACAGAGAGAGACTATCGTGGGTTACAGGAGTCACATTCTTTGGCTCAAAGTGTCAAAACAATTCAAACAGGCTTTCCTAATCAAGCAAAACAAGGTAATACCATTCGTTGTGTTATTAGGTGAGCTGGCTAAGAGAAAAGGGATCAAGAACTAAAGGTTGATAATTACGAAATGATTCAAAGAACTTCCATTAAGGAGTCAGTTAGATGTTGTGTGACCTTTTTTGTTTGTTTGCAAAACTTGAAGATGGTGGTGATTAAATGACAATAGCCTTGGCACCTTTGACCCACTTAAATTAAAGCAAGTCAGGGTCCCAGGGGAATGCTGTGTTTGGTGGGCGCTGTGGAAGTTGGAGAGGACAGTTATCTGTGGTATAAAATAGGCACTTCTGACAATGAGTGATTTGTGATCAACCATAGGCATAATCTTTATAGTAGAATCTCATCCCGTATGTGGTTGGGTTGTGGAACTGAAAAATTCTGCATCTTTCACTCTATTTGTTCCCAACTCCACAAACCTGCCTATATTAAGACCAACTTCTTTTTAATTTTAAGTATTAACCTGTATTCATTGTACAAATCAGTGGATTTCACTGTGACATTTTTATACATGCATATATTGTGCTTTAGTAACATCCACTTCCCCACCCCTTCTCTTATAATAGTAGTCCCTCTTCTATTTTCAGGCCTTTTAGTTTTCACATGTGAGAGAAAACATGTGATATTTGTCCTTCTGTGTCTGGCATATCTCAGTCAACTTGATGAGTTCCGGTTCCTTCCATTTTTCTGCAAATAACATGATTTCATTCTTCTTTATGGATGCACAATATTCCATTTGATATATATACACTATATTTTCTTTGTCCATTCATCTATTGATGGTTACTAAGGCATATTTCATATCTTGGCTTTTGTGAATAGTGCTGCAATAAAGATAGGTATGCAAGTATCTTTATTGTGTGTTGATTTCATTTTCTTTAGGTATATGCCCAGGAGTGGTATACCTGGATCATGTGGTAGTTCTATTTCTAATTTTTTGAGGAACCTTCATACTTGTTTCCATAGTGGCTTAAGAATTTCTTAACAAAACAGGATTCATATTGGACTATTCAGAAATTTATATGAGCTGCAGATACCTTTTTAAAGCCCATTTTAAATAATATCAATCAACTTGCTTAGCCTCTGATAAACTACACTTACTTTTTTTTTTTTTTTGGTATCAGGGATTGAATTCAGGGGCGCTCAACCACTGAACCATATCCCCAGCCCTATTTTGTATTTTATTTAGAGACAGGGTCTCACTGAGTTGCTTAGCAGCCTCACTTTTGCTGAAGCTGGCTTTGAACTAGTGATCCTCCTGCTTCAGTGTCCCAAGCCGCTGGGAGTATAGGTGGTCCACCATGCCTGGCTATTGCACTTACTTTTTAAAATGTTTGTTCTATTTATGCCACTTTTGTAGCAATCAAACTTTAAAATTTATTTTTTAACTACAATAAAATATACAAACTTTATCATTTTAAGCATTTTTTTAAATATTGTTTTTAGTTGTAGATGGACACAATATCTTTATTTATTTTTATGTGGTGCTGAGGATCGAACCCAGTGCCTCACGCATGCAAGGCAAGCGCTCTACCACTGAGCTGCAATCCCAGCCCCCATTTTAAGCATTTTGAGTGTACATATTAGTAAGTTCATATCACTTCATTGTGCAACCATCATCACCATCCATCTCGAGAACTTATTTCATCTAGCAAAACTGGCAACATTTTTAAAAATGATCTCTTCCCTATCTGTCTTGTTCATTCCTTCCTATGCTTCCTAACTGTTAAATAAAATCCTATCCCAGCCTTTTAACGTTTGTTTTCATATGAATTCTCTGAAAAAGCACTTGATTTCAGGCAGTAACTAGTTGCTGAATGCTCAATTTAAATTCTGTTCCAACAGTGTTTGATGGTAGCTACTATCCCACTTCGGACTAAAAGCTGGCATCAGATGCAGCAGCACACCTACTCTGTTCTTATCACCAGGAACCCAGTTGTTTTCACTACTGCAGGTGTGAAAGAATACCTCAGTCTTGGTGGTTCTTTTGGTGAAAGGAATGTTTTAGTTTTAGCTAAGGCAGACAACTTGGCTTCATTTTGTAGCCTCTGATCCTCCATTCTTTGCTCTTCACTTTTCCTGAGGAAATTTTTATTAAATTTCTTTCTGATTTTTTTAAGCTGTTATTTTATTTATTTATGTATTATGTATATGGTGCTGAGGATCGAACCCAGTGCCTCATGCATGTGAGGCAAGCACTCTGCCACTGAGCCACAACCCCAGCCTCCTGAGGAAATTTAATTAACTCCTTTTTCAGCCTCTTAAAGGTTCCCGGCTACTATAATCCATACTAGGAAATGTAGTAACCTGGAGCCCAAGTCAGAGGTGCCAAGGCTTCTGGTCATATAATCACTGCCATCTTAAAGTTTTGCAAAGCAAAAATAACAGCACAACAATAAAAAGCTGCCACACTAAATCTAATTTGACCACTTAATGGAATTTCCTTGGATCACTTTGTTATTATCTATCATAAGTCTTTGCTGCCTTCCTCTTGGCCAGTTTATCTAAATTTATCTGGAGTCAGAAATTCCTCACTTTTCCCCCAGCTGCTAAAACTACTTTCAGTGTTTCTTCCTAGGCAGGATGTAGAGGACTCAACTTACTGTGCACAGACTTGTAAGCCAGACCTCAAGGTTTGAATCCTGGCTCTACCAGGATGATCACTATGATTTGGGGCAAGTTATTTAATCTCTCCGATTCCCAATTTTCTCCTCTGTAAACAGCTCTCTCACAGTTTGGGAGATGATCACTGTGATTTGGGGTAAGGTATTTAATTTCTGAGTCTCAGTTTTCTCCTCTGTAAACAACCCTCTCACAGTTTGGGGTGAGGTTATTAAATGGCATAATATATATGAAGTGACTAGCCAAATGCCTGACACATGGTGTGACTCATGACAGATATGAGTTATCTTTTTCAAGATTTGGCTTACTTCTGCTCTGTGCTCACAAATGAGCTTGAATGAATATTCAGGATTCCAGGCTGCTAGCCCATCTTGACCTGACACTTCCTGCTTTTTCTTATCTATCCTGACTGTGTAGACTCTGGTTTGTTTTCACTTCTGCTGATTTTGGTAATTCTTGGCATATATTCTGGTTTTTTTTTATTATTGAAATCTAACTTTTTCTGTCCTCTGATGATTATAGGACTAAGGTGTTTGGACAACTTGGATGTCTTGTCTTATAGTTTACTCTTGGCTTTCAGAAACCACAGTCTTTACCTGTTTACTTCAAACTGTCAAATTCACAGTTTGTCTACCCACTTAATGATACCCAAGTTCTATCATTCAGTCATGACCTGAAGCCCAAGATAGGTGCATATTTTAAAACATTCTATTTCTCACTCAGTTTGACATCTGTGTGGATAAGAATGTTTTATTCTTTTTCTTTTTTTTTTCCAGCACTGAGCAAGCCCACTGCCCAGCACATGTTAGATATACAATGAATGACTATATGAATAAATATACAGCACAAAAGAAACTCTGTGGTACTCATTCCCAAGTTTTTGGCATTAAATGTAAAGAAATATATTGTTTCTTTGGTGTAATTTAGTTTTCAGGACCAAAGGCTCATTTTAAATCATTGTCTTTTGTTGAAAATCTTTGAACTTACTTAGAAAACTCTGCTTTGTAATTTGTTTTCACATTATGTGCCCAGGCTTCTATAAGTCCTACTTAAAATTTAGTTTCTTCAAACTTTTCTTCTGCAGAAGAAATAAATCTTTTAATAGAACTAATCTCTAGCCAGCTAACCATTCTAAGTATGAAATTTTCCCTGACAGCTGCTGACATTTGTCTAAGCACATTGACTATATTGGTCTTTTTGGGCTCTGGCTTTGTTCATTTCTTCCTCACCAGCTGTAGAGAAAGTCCTGGGCTGGGATGTATTTTCAACCATGCAGTTTATAAACTAATTGCCAAATAAGGAGCCGCTGCTTCTCAAGAAAGCTATAAGATCTAGGCTGTTTTAAATACTAATTAAAGAAAAACAGAATGGAAACATGGATAGTTTCAAAATATCAGTCTTAATTCACTTACTCTGTGCCCTGTTCTCTGAAAGGAGAACAAAAGTGATATGGCAGGAAAACTGCCCAAGGATCTTTATTCCCAGTGGAGGAACTAAGGCTTGAATTCAAAACAATACCAGGTAGTCTTTAACTATTGGGCTGCTCAGAGGGGGAAGGGCATGGAAGGCTAGAGCAGTGGGAAAAAGCATGTAGGGAAGAGAGGAAACCTGATGTGGATCTTGGAGTCTGAGGGAGGTTCTCCAAGATAGGAGGAGGAATAGGGTTGAGAGTGTGGGGAAGGCTAGTTATAATAATAGGACCATTATAATCTTATAGGACCATTGTTGTACATGTGTTCCATCATTGAAATGTCCACGTACATGACTGTATATGGAACAGGTGTCAGGTGTGTTTACCAGGCTTGGAAGTCTTGGTAGACAGAAAATACCAATGATTTTTCATAGCAGGGACAGTCATGCACCACTTAAAAATGAGACACATTCTGAGAAATGCATTGTTAGGTGGTTTTATCATGTGAGCATCAAGAGTGCTAGATAGTTTAGCCTTCTACACATGTAGGCTCTATTATGTATACAGCATATACCCTCTTATTCCCAGGGCCATGATGAACAAAACATGAGATTAAATCATATGCAAGAGAAAATGATGCAATGAAGAGGTGTGTTAAGCACAAGATATATGAAGCTTCTGCCAGTGTAATAGGGCATAATGTTTATAGTAAACTTTTTATAAGTAGGAGTACACTCTAAAATAACAATGAAAGTATAATAAAATAAATACATAAGCCAGTAACATAGTTGTTTGTCTTTATTACCAAATGTGTACTATACATAATTGTGTTATACTTTTATGTTACTGGCAGCATGGAGGCTTGTTTACACCAGCATCACCATGAACATGTGAGTAATGTGTTGTGCTACAGCATTGTTTGGCTATGACATGACTAGGTGATAGGAATTTTTCACCTCCATTATAATCTTATAGGACCATTGTTGTACATGTGTTCCATCATTGAAATGTCCATGTACATGACTGTATATGGAACGGGTGTCAGTCCCATTGACTCTTTGCACATTTGACCTTGGACTCTTGATGTCTCCTTTTCCTGCATTCCTACCCACCTGTGGCTGATTTCCTCTGAAACTCAGACATTATGTTCCATGTTTGTCTTCTGCCAAAACTGTATGTTGGCCTTTCTTATCCACTATTCACGGGGTTCTCTAAATTGTCTTTTTTCCTCTTGGCAACTAACACTTTGATCCCCTGGGGGTTGCTGGTCTTGAAGGAGAGATCAACTAGTTCTTACTAAAGTCAGTATCTTTGTATTTCAATTTAAAAAGAAGTTTTGAACTCAAATGCATTTTTTAATATATATTTTTTAGTTGTGGATGAACCTTTATTTTTATTTATTTATTTTTATGTTGTGCTGAGAATCAAACCCAGTGCCTCACACATGCTAGGGAAGTGCTCTACCACTGAGCCACAACCCCAGCCCCATCAAATGCATTTTTAATCTTAGCATATGTGGAAAAGATAAAATTATGATCTGATTCTGAAAGATTGCTTACTGTTATAGTACAGAAGAATGTGCATTAAGATTGATTATCTTTGGTGGAGGAGGAAAAAATATGGAGGAATCTCAAAAAGATATATTTTGGAGATTTGACTCAGTCCTATATTAATGGAGTAATGAGCACATGAATGGACATTATAAAGAGCCATTGCTTGGAATAGACAGAGGTTAAGCTATATTTGTGGTGGATAATTGTGTAGTGGAAGGTATGAATCACTCTTAGAGGCCCTAGATGAGTCAAAAGAAAATTGCTAATTATGTCTTTCTGTGCAGTTTGGGGCCATGGGTAAAAATATCTGGGGATCATGATTGATACTAGCATGTGTAGAAATAGGTCAAGATGAAATCTCACTGACAGTAAAACAGTACAGCCCGGAGGAGTCTTTTCTGTGTCTTTCATATCCTCCTCTGGTTCTCATTCCCTTCCCATCATCCCAGTTTACCCTCTCATTACCTTGCACTGTGATGATTGCAAGCGTCTCTTAACAGGTGCCTTTACTTCTAGTCTTTTTCCCCTCCTAAACATTTCATAGATGGATGTCAGCTCAGTCTTCCTAAAACATTTCTTTCACCACACATCCATTAACTGTGTGATTTCACCTTCCTAGGCCTCTGTCTCCTTGTCAGAAAATTAGGAGACTGGTTTCAGTTTATTTTTCCAGTTCCCAAATTCTTATTCTGGGCCACTCCAAAGTGACTTTGCTTTTTCTTTTTTCATTTGACAAACTGTATTGAGTGTGAAATATGTGCGAGGCATGGTGCCATGCCTTGAAGATGCAAAGAGAAATAAGACTGTGTTCCCCTCATGGTGCCCAGTCCTGGGCTTTGGTCCCACACATTGGAGCGTGCTCTCTTTGTTTAAAACGTTAAAAAGTACATAGTCTCAGTTTGGGGATGTAGCTGGGTGGTAGAGCACTTGCTTAGTGTTAAATCCACAGCATTGCTTGCCTTCCCATTATATAGTCTCCATTGATATGTTTACTTGTTTCTCAAATCTATATATTTACAATTAAGTGTTAACACATAGTAAAAATTTATTTATTTATTTTTTAGTTCTGGGAATTGAATCCAGGGCATTATGTATGCTAGGCAAGTGCTCTGCCAGTTATACTCTCAGTAAAAAAATTTAAATTTGATATAAAGAGGAAATTGTTTTCACAAAATAAAAAAATTTGTCATTAGAGGTTCAATAAATGTTTTGTTCTCTATGGGGCTGGGATTGTGGCTCAGTGGTAAAGCGCTTGCCTTGCATGCGTGAGGCACTGGTTTCGATCCTCAGCACCACATAAAAAATAAATAAATAAATAAAGAGATTATGTCCATCTACAACTAAAAAAATTTAAAAAAATGTTTTGTTCTCTAACAATGTTAATACTGTTACAGTGAGATCAATGTGATCAAATTGGCTTCTTTTGCTTTACATTGTATATCTTACATTTTCTGAGATAGATATACAAAGGTCTTGTATTATGTTCAATTAATTTAGACATTAGTTTTGATTGACTGTCATAGCTCAAAATACATTAATCCAAATGCAAGGGGTAAATTGTTAACTGAAATCATAATATGGTATCATTTCTGCTTTTTATTATGAAAAATGCTGAATATAGACAAAATTAGAAAGATTAAAATGTTGAAAATATATGCATGATACATCTAACCCAACTTCCACAATCACCAACTCATGGCCAATCTTGTTTCATCTATACCTTCTCTTTTTTACCTCAACTAGATGATGTGGAATGACATAATCTTGTTTGACATATTTCATCATGGATTTTTAAAAGATGAGGACTCAAAACAGAAAACTCATACACCATTTATGGTGTTTTTGTATTTCTTAAATGGACACATAAAACTTCATTCAGGAAAAAATTATATAAATTACATAAAATGCTAGGAAGTTGGGGTGACACCAAACTTATGGGAAGAAGATTAAAAGGTTTATCATACAAATGTTGCATAACACTTCCACATTTCAGGGAGAGGAGTCTGTTTTGTAAGTAAGTATAATTACAAAAAATAGCAATAGCATAATGTTTGAAGTTGCAAAAAGATTTTCTGTGAAAAATATTTAAGAAACGTGTATTTCGGGAGAATTTGATAATTTTCAAATCAGTTATATAGCTCACCAAGAAGGAAAAATTTCTTTCCTTTGCTCCTTTTCCAAGTAAAAGAATTATCTCAAGCAAATCAATGATTGTGACCAGAGAAGAGTTAGGGAAGATAGCATATCCAGGTGAGCAAGGGGAAGGAAGGAGACTGGAACTAAAAAAAAATCTAAGGAAGTGTTCCTTGATCCCAAGATCTCAGCAGAAAATTTGAAGTCCCTGATATATATTCATACGTATCAGGACATCCAGAATATCATAGGCTATCCTTAACTGTGTAAAAAACTAAGTTATTTAGTTAGCACAAAAGCTTTGGTATTATTTTGTTTATTGTTCCTTAAAAAAAAATTTCCATGTCATTGTTCATTCCTTTCCTCCCAAAAGTAGGTCCACTGGTTAGTTATCTTTAGTACCACTGCCCTGAGGTGATTTGTCTGATAGAGGCCAGCAGGATTAGACACTGATACCTGGCAGCATAATCTCAATTCCCATAGAAGTTACTCTCTAATTGACTTGGTTGTCCTGATTTTGTTTTGTGCTTCAGAGACTCAGAAAAATATACTGAAATGGCTACCATTCACTGGTTGTTACAGAAACAATCATGAGGTAGGAGGGATGTTGAACACCAGACAAGGAAGATAAGGGCTCAGTACAACAAGTGACCCTCTAATAACTCACAAAGTGGTCTGTATCTTGTGTATAAACGAACCGATGGCTGGGGTTATTGTTTACTGCTGTCTGCTTGGCTTGCAGATAGGTGATGCAGGTAACTTTGATTCAGTCTGGCTTATCAAAGGACCACATCCTCTGGTCAGGATCACAGTAGCTTATTCCAGTTGTGAGGCCTTCAGTTGCAACTTTTGGGTGTTGAAGGATGGGATTGGGAAGTTTGCGATGAGAGCACAGACCTATTGGCCAGGACATTTTTGACAGAGACAAAGAGAAGCGTATCACTTGAAATCTGGCAATGCAGGTATATCAAAGATATAAAGTACTTCCTTTAAGTGAAAAGGTGAAAGTTCTTGAATTAATAAGGAATGAAAAAAAATTTACACTGAAGTTGCTAAGAAAGAATCTTCTATATGTGAAATTGTGAAGAAGGAAAAAGAAAACTATGATAGTTTTGCTATCATACCTCAAATTGCAATGTTATGACCACAGTGCGTTATAACTGCTGAATCAATATGGAAAAGGCTTTAAGTCATAGCTTCAGCACTACCCGCAGTTTTAGACATCTATTCTTGGGACATAGCCCCTAAGAATAAGGAAAAACTACTGTATTAATAATTCTGTCTGCCAGTTAGGACACTTTTTTTTTTTAAATTTGGTTCCTAAAGTCTTCAGGTTAATTGATATTATCCATTTGTTCTTTTATACTGATTAAACTTAAAACTAACCCAAAATCTTTCTTTTAAATTTTTTTTTAGTTGATAATGGATGTGATATCTTTATTTATTTATTTTATGTGATGCTGAGGATCAAACCCAGTAACTCACACATGTGAGGCAAGTGCTCTACCACTGAACCACAACGCCAGCCCCAAAATCTTTCTTTCAAAGATTTTCTAAGTGGGTGTGGTGGTGCACATCTGTAATCCAAATTGAGGCTAAAGGAAAAGGATCATTTGAGTCCAGGAGTTCAAGTGCAGTCTGGCAATCTAGTAAGACTGGTTCTAACTGGAAAATATCGTGGTCAGATTTTATAAAAGTGTAGAATAAGAGCTTTTCTAGATCATGCAATCACATCATTTTTTGGCAATGAAACTATGTAGGGATCCAAATACTTCAAATATACACCACAAGCACAAATTCTTTTAAGAAGCAGTTACTTTCTGAACCATTGCTGAAACATCACCTTGGCCTTGAAGAGAAAGAGTCATTTTTTTTTCAAGTAAGTATATTACTAACAGCTCCTTGTCATAGAAATGTGCAACATATGCAAGCCACTTGTTTTGTAAAAGAAAGTCACACAACTTACTTTTCAATGGCACAGTGGTTTAAATTACTTGCCATGAATTGACCAGGAAAGTACTGTGTGTTCCAGGTTTCATGGTTACATTCCATCTCACTGCATAGTATGTTAGAGCTTCTACAATACATTAAATATCTTTAAATATCTTGTTCTTATAAAATTAAGCATGGGTGATTTCTTACTCTCAGCACTATGGACATTTTGAGCCAGAACAAGATATTATTTGGTAAGGGGCTGCCCTATGTACTGCAGGGTGCTTAGAAGAGTATCTTGTTTCTATCCACTAGATACTAGCTACTGATATTATCCCCAAACCCTGCCATATCTCAACTGTGAAAAGTGAAAGTGTCCAGCTGTTGCCAAATGGCCCTCAAGAGCACAATCAGTCCTAATTGAGAACTGCTACAATGAAAAGTCAGCTCCATGAAGACAGTGGATTTTGCCTATTTTGTGCATTCTTTAAATCCCTGATGCTTAGAATGATGTCCAACTCATAATAGACACTCAGTTAACTGCTTCTTGAATGAATGAACAAATGAATAAATGTGAATATTACCTTTTATCATTTTTAGTATGATGGGAAAAGCAAGGACTTTTTGTTTTTGTGATTTAGTAACAAATATAAAAGGGAGCTTGTGAATATTTAAAGTTTAGTAAAATTTTGTCAAACACTGGATTGAGTATTGCTGAAAAATTTATTTGAAGAGGCTTTATCTTCGTATTGTGGATTGTTTACTTTGAATTCTTGTCATGGTTCTCTTTCATTAATAGCTAATATCTCAAGACACAATATACATTTATCACTTTTCCACTAATGATAATGAATCTAAATTCTCAAGTTTTTTCAAATAACCTTAAGAATTATCTTTTTTTAATTGACTTTGTCTGATTAGCTAATTGACTTCATCTCATAATAAAACTAGAGAAGGAAGCATGAGCCCTGCTATTTTGTCCTTGCTCAGTGACATTTTAGTATCATTTTCAGTCTGCAGTGCTTTTGCAAGACTCTTTTCAAAGCTGGTTATCCATCATTGTCAGGCTTATTTTCATTAATACTGGATAATGTAACCAGTAAATCCACCTTACCAGATCCTCAGAAACTGCAATGCCTGTCAATTTCCTGAAAGCTCACAATCAAGTAAGAACGTCTCTCATAACTCCTTTGGATCGTAGAACCCTTAATCTTTTGTCCAAACACCTTGCTTCTTATGACATGAGGCTAGGTGTATTTTTTCCTTTCGTTATATCTAGAAATAATCATGCAAGTTCTAACATACTGTTCCTGTATCATCTAGTGCATCCTGTGTGGTATGTACACTCACCTTTGAGAACCACAGAGTGAGTGTACAGTGGATCACATCCAGTCTCCTCAGCATTCTTAGTTGTGGCAGAGACAATATTTATTTATTTAGGTACTGGTGATTAAACTCATGAGCACTTCACTACTGAGCTACATTTTTTATGTTGAGATAGGGCCTTGCTAAGTTGCTGAGGCTGACCTCAAACTTGTGATCTTCTGCCTCAATCTCCTGAGTCTCTGGGATTATAGGCACGCACCACCATGCCTAGTTAAAGAGAAAATATTTTAAGCCTATCAAATCTCATCTTATTTTTCTTTTCTAGGGTATACAGAAATGACATTTCGAGCTTCCCTTAAAGTAAAGGGTAGCCATATCATCATGTGCTGCTGGCCAATGGTGTGTAGGGAGAGTTGGTTTGTATCTATCCTGAGTCAAGAGCCAGTGTAACTTCCTCTGCCTTTTGCTTCTTTATCTGCTGCATTGATATTGTTAGCCATGTGTACCAGACAAGATAGCTAGAGTAGAAGCCACCTACTGGAGAACTTCCAAGGAGAAACACACAGTCTACATTTCACTGGTTTTTCTGGCTTTTAGAGATTAAAACTTTGTGTTTGGTTGTTACAGCAGCTGGCATGAATTACCCTAATACACTGGTAATCTATTAATATGTCCTATCTAAATTCTGCAATGTAGCACTCAATTATTTACTATATCTCATTGTTGTTATTCTGAATAATGTTGTACAGCAAAATGAAACTCAATATTGTATATTTAAAAAGACTATCCTAGAGGTTGTAGTTTGGTAAGTCATTTTGTATGCCCTATTAAGAATTCGGAGAAGAAATTCAGTTCTATTAATAATAAAAGATCACTTACGTATGTGCTTGATCTGCTCTGATCTCATGGAAACTCTGAATCTTGTAACTGATTGTGTTTTCCTTAGGGCCAACTTTGTGGCTCATGTCTAGTAACCAGATAAGCTTTAAAATATACAGGTGCTTTCTGACTTGCAGTGGGGTTACATGCCAATGAATCCCTCATATGCTGAAAATATCATTAAGTCAAAATTGTACTTAATGCACCTAACCTAAGGAACCTCACAGATCAGCAACACAGCACACTGTAGAGTGCCAGTGGCTTCCCCTCATGATTGCAGGGCTGAGTGGGAGCTGCAGTCACTGCTGTAGTATCAAGAGACTGGAAGATCAGACTACATAGCACTAACTCTCGAAAGACCCAAACTCAAAATTCCAAATACAGTGTCTAGTGAATACATACCACTTTCGCACCATTTTAAAATAAAAAAAAATCCTAATTCAAACCATTCTAAATAAAGGACCGTCTGTACATTATTCTGACTTCTTACTTATATTTGTCCTGAATGTTCTAGGGCAAGCCTGAAATTCCAGCTACTCTGGAAGCTGAGACAGGAGGAGCACAAGTTCAAGGCCAGTCCTAGCAACTTAGGAGAACTTGTCTCAAAAGAAAAGATAAAAAGGGCTGGGAATGTAGCTGAGTGGTAAAGCGTCCCTAGGTTCAACCCCAATATTGGAAAAAATTTCTGTTTAAATATTGTTTTTAAAGTCTCAAATATTTTGTGGTAAAGATGCTGATAAATTTAAAAATATGTAGACTTTGACTCTTTTCTGACTTGTCATAGTTTTCAGTTAGGACATAAACTTAAGAGTTTGTTACATGTCTTCTAGATTTCTAATAGCTTTCCCCATAATATTTAAGAAATGTTTCTGAGTTGCTTGACTAATAAAGATATTAATATATATGTTGACTTAAAGTGGGTATGGTGGTTCACACTTGTAATCCCAGTGACTCAGGAGGCTGAGGCAGGAGGATCGCAAGTTCAAGACCAGCCTCAGCAACTTGGCAAGGCCCTCAGCAACTTAGCAAGACACTGTCTCAAAATAAAAAAGGTCTGGGGATGTGATGCAGTGGTTAAGTGCCCCTGGGTTTACTTCTCCAGTCTCCCCACCCCCCAAAAAAAGGCGTGGCATGTAACTCTCCATGGTAAAGTGCCATTGGGGTCAATCCTCAGTACCAAAAATAAAAATTAAAAATAATAAAAAAATCAGTAATATATAAAAAGATCTGGGGATATAGCTCAACCATAAAGTGCACCTTGGTTGAATCCCCAGTATGAAAATAAATAAGATGTTAAATTAAAATGGAATTAGATGAGACAAATGGAACAAGAACACTTAGGAAAAGGAACATTTTGATACTAAACAATTAGAGATCAGAAAAAAATCTATAGGTGTAATTACATGGTGCACATGTCTTTTGTTACGTAATAAACTTTTTCTATATTTTGGTTCAAAGCATCTCAGTACTTATTCTTTTTTATGAATTATTAAATATATTTGATCTGTTTTAATCATTTACTGATATAATTCTAGTCATGATGAACATTTCCCATCTTTGGCTAGTAGGAGCTTCTTCATATTAGCTCTTTAGCCCTTTTGGCACTCCATCAGTAGTGTCTGATAGCTTCCTTGCTTTCTGAAATGACCCAATCTGTAGATTCTCTGATTCATCTTTTATGTTTTCTCCCTCAGATATGAAATCATACATTAACAAGGAGCTTTAGTTTCTTTTATTGGCAAGTGGCATTTAGAAACTATATTTGGTTGCTAGTTTATTGCAACTCATTTGTTTGGTTTTGTTTTTGGTACCAGGGATCAAACTCACAGGTGTTCAACCACTGAGCCACATTATTTTTTGAGACAGGGCCTTCCTAAGCTACCGAGGCTAGCCCCGAACCTATAATCCTGCCTCAGCCTCCCGGGCCACCGGGACCACAGGCATGCACCACCATGACTGGTTCCTTTGTTTTTGTTTTTGTTTTTTTAATAATTTTTTAAAGATGTTGATGGAGCTTTATTTTATTCATTTATTTATATGTGGTGCTGAGAATCGAACCCAGTACCTCACACATGCTAGGCAAGCACTCTACCACTGAGCCAAAACTCCAGTCCCTCATTTGTTTTTTGTTTCTAGAATTTTTGAGTAGGCAGCTAAGAAATACATTTTTTAAAAAACAAGTCATCATAAATTCATACCGATACTTGTAACTCGAATTTTGGATTTCAGAATTTTAGAGTTTATATTAGATTAATTTTGTTTCTTCCTGTCAAAAATTCTAGTGACCATGCTCAACAACAATAATTACTCATTTGCTTTATCTTAACACATGTATTAGTCTGAGAATAACAATACCAATGATGCAATTACTGAAAATAGCCCTTAATATATTTCTTTGCCATTGGAATATATCTCACTAGGGATATAAAGTCAAGTCGTGTTTTAAAGTTATTTGAACTGGTTAATTGTGTATTTTTGCTACCAACTGCATATGTAGTTAGATTTATTTATTTTATTTTGATTTACAGGAATTACTTTTTTAAAAAAATTTATTTCTAAAAATTAATTTCAAAGTCAAGTCTACACGTAGTTTTATACAAGAGTTTAGCTTCCATCTCTGTCCCAAGCCTTCTTCCTCCATTCTGCCATAGTTGTTTTTCAATAAGCAAACCACCATACATGTGGCTTTTACATTTTAAATTAATTAAAATTAAAAATTTATTCCTCAGCCACAGTAGCAACATTTCGAGAGCTTAGTACCACATGTGAGCAGCTATAACATAGGACTTAACAAATTATAGAACCTTTACATCCTTGATGAAAGTTCTGTTTGGACAGTCTACTCTAGAGAACTCATTTTTTAAAATTAAATATGGGCATTTGCAGATTTTGGTATCTATGGAGAGAGGAAGACCTGGAGTTAATCCCCTGTGGATATTTAATTTAGTTCTCTTTCCACAAATGTATAGTGTTTACAAATTTCATTGAAAATCTTTTAATGAAGTGAAAGGAGATAGGTCAGAAAGATAGCACATGGGGCATCTTTTATTAATATACAAATTATTGATTTTTCCCCACTTCAAATACCAAAATTATCAAGGCCGTAGAGAAAAAGATAATATTGCAACACTGTATTGTGATTTTTTTTTCAGAGATGATGACAGTGATGAATTACATCTCTCTAAGTGCAGATAAGGCTGTGGCATTAGTTCTATCTGAAGCCTGTCAGTATTAAATGGGAAGGTAGTTATGTATCCTATAGGCCACCAGTTCAGACAGAAGGTGCTGTAGACTAGATCATTTGCATACTTTCCTGTAGATCTGTGATGTTCCCCTGAGATGGGTTTTGAAAAATCACTATGGCTCTGGGTCCTTATTAGCCAATAACTCCTAAAGGGCTTTCAGCAACTTCAGAAATATACACTATGTTCAAAAGCATGGTTATTATGGGTAAACAGTCAGAAGATGTAAATATATATGGTCCCATAGATATATGTTTGTAACATTTGCTTATATGTGAAAAAATAAATGCTTACTTGAATTTGTTTTTATTAAATATCTTTTTGTCTATGTTCCTAGATTTAAAATTCAGAAATAAAGCACTACTCTTCCATGTATAAGATAGTATATAAAGAATTAAATTGTATAGTATAGATCTGAAGCATTCTTTGTGGTGGTGGGGGAAGTGACCCTTTGTTAAAATTTCACAGAGCTTCTCACTTTCTGAAGCTTTATCTAAGTTTTAAATCCTTTTCCTAGCATGTGAGACTCTTCCAAAACACTTTCTTCAGAGATCAAAATTCTAAATTTCAGATTGAGTTAAATACATTTTATAATTCGTCCAGCAGCTGTTGGGAGTAAAATGAGAATTGCTTTTTAGGGCATATTTCTCAACAGAGCAGTTTTGAAAATGAAACCAAATCTTCACGCTCCACTTGACATGGGAATTTAAAGTTATTTTTACAGGCTCCACAGCAGTCACTATGTAAAACATTTAAAATGTATTCAAATATAGTAAGTTCATAGTTAAAACAATATTTTCTTCTAACAGCTTGTTCAGCAAATAAAAAACACAAACACAAATTATATCTTGTTGTCACCTTTCATGGTTTTTCATATTTGTGCTTTGACCAAATAACACATTTTCTTGTATAAAATGTTTCCTCCCTTTTAATTATAGCCAGATTTGCTGCCTCGGCAGGTAAAGCTTTTATTATACTTGAAAGTATGTTTGGTGTAAGTAGGGGATGTGGGAACAAACTCTTAAAGGAAAATCACATTTTCTATGAAATGCAGTGTGGTATTTAAATATAGTGTTTACTAAGACCTTAGAACATTAAGGGACTGGAATATTTTCAGGTATTCCTAGTGGGGACAAATCTGTTTTTGATTTTACAAAATAGTGACTGTATGAAGTCACTGAAGTCAAATAGAAAAGGGAGATTAGGGGCTGGGGGCATAGCTAAGGTAGAGTGCCAAGCATGAAGCCATCCCCTGCACTGGGAAACTAAAAAAAAAAAAGCTTCACATTCATAAGCAGAGTCCAAGAAAGAAATAAGCTAGACAAAGATGTGAGCAGGGGAAAAGCTATCGGACATTTTCTTTTTTTGTCTGATTGGAAAGGATTTTGACTGATGGCAATACTGTGAAGAGGATCACCTTTATTTTTTGTCATATTTCACCTCCTTCTTCTATTACATTCTCTGCAAGGAAATGTACCATTCCTGGAGGGTCTTGTCTGGAGCTGACTCACAACAAATCCATGGTAGTCTGTATAAAAGACTTTTCAGAAAGGGGTGACTTGCTGGTCCTAATCTCTCCTGACTGAGAGCACTCAGGCTCAAACAACAGTTTAACAATCCAAGGATTTAGGTTCATTTACAGTCAGGACTGTTAAATATCAGTTCCATATTAATCCCAGAAGTCTTAAAATGAGAGAATTTATCCTATGTCTGAAACAGTGTAAATCTTTACTTCAATCTGGTGAAGCAATGAAGATGTGGTAGTCAAAAAGACAATTCCAGGTAGCCTTATCATGGTTAAATGGATAATTCCAATGTTAGGTTTTTTTTTTAATATACAAAAACGAATTGAGGTATTATCATAACTTTTGTGAAATT
Source organism: Xerus rutilus (assembly GCA_028644305.1). Lineage (NCBI taxonomy): Eukaryota > Metazoa > Chordata > Mammalia > Rodentia > Sciuridae > Xerus > Xerus rutilus. The sequence continues at coordinate 72,453,311 of CM053404.1, forward strand.
ATAAAATGTTGTGGACCCCAGTTTGAGAGCAACTAGGAGAAAACTCTCATTTGATATACATGAATTAATGTAAATTAAAAAAATAAATGAAATCTAACAAAATGAATGGCATGCTCAAAGTTATATGAATAGATAGTGATTAAGTCCAAAATAGAAAATTCAGGTTTTTCTAGGCTCAATTTAGTTCTTTTTCCACACAATACACTACTTCTAAAATTTAAGTTATAATTCATTTGTTAATTGATGAGCTTTTTACAAATAATTTAAATATTCCATAAAATGTAAATACAAGCTAAAGACCAGTCTATTACTACCTTTCTAACAAACACACATACTTACTGGAGTCATTGTAGATAATTAGTTTAGATCAGTGCCTTTTAATAATGCAATATACATACCTGTGACCTGGCACCTTGTTCAAATACAAGTTCAAGTTCTGTAAGAATAAGGTGGAGATTGAATTTCTAAGAAGCTCCAACAAATCTGATGCAGCAAGAGTTTAGACTGAGAATAGAAGATTCTATAAAGGCATGGAGTCTGCCTCCTAAACTAAAGCTTAGTTTATAGCAGGGGATGAAATAAATGAGCAAAAGTTAGATGACAAACACATTATGAATATTTCATTTTTATGTCTTTGTGAGTGATGGATTTTTCCCAATTAGAAGGAAGCCCCTCCTGATCAGCACCTTTTTTTTTTTTCTTTTTAGAATTTAGAAATCCACTCTGTACATAATGGCTGTTAAAAAACGCCAACTGACTGACATTATCATAGGCCACTGGAAATATCAGATGAAAATTTCAGATGGGGCCAGGGTAATTCATTCTTGTGATAAAATGCCTTTCAGCAATGGATTATCCAAATGGTTGGATGGTGGATTTCTTTGCAACTTTACAAATTCCCCAAATATTTTCCACTGGGCAGAGTAGGGACAACAGCACTTCAACACCTGGGACATTCTGCAGATTTCAAGACCAGTGGACTAGGTGTGTGTGTATTGATGTCTCTGAACTATCTCTGGTCACACTGGAGTCTATAGAAAAGGAAGCAGAAGTAAAAAGTTTAAATCAAGTTCTATAGCTGCATTTGCTACATTTTGAGTGTTTGGTAACATGTGGCTGGTGTCTACTGCATTGGACAGCACAGACAGAACATTTCCATCATTTCAGAATGTTCTATTGGACAATGCTACTCAAGAGTCATAGAAGAAATGAAAGCTTGATTCCAGTGATGGCTGGAAGTCATAAGAGAATCTTTAAACAGTGATTGCTGTGATGAAAGTATTTACACAGAAGGAAAAATTAATGGAATGGGCAAGTATAGTCAAGGTGGTGCAGGTCTTTTGGTACAGAGAAGAGGAGATTCTCATGCATTGCAAGTGAGGGATACTGAGTGTCCTAGCATCTCACACAGAGCCTTCTGACAATACACACTTTCTCTGTGGGGAGGCAACACATGAATACTGAAGAGGTGAAGTGTGCAGACAAATGAAAAAGATGGAACATTATTTGCTCATATCGTAACCAATTCTTTCACTTCATTACTTTTTGTTTTTAATGAGCACTGGGTGCACACTACATTACCACACAGATCCAACCTAGAACTTACCTGCTTAGGAAAATACTTTATTTACCTGAACATATAGTGCTTGCTTCAATGCCATATAGAATATTGCGTTATACGATTATATGTTAGGTGTACTATTCTTGAATTTCATGGCTCCCTTGTGGTAGGTATATGTTTTTGAGTCACTCAGCTCAGATGATGTATGCCTCATACTCTGGGGATCGGGATCAGAGGTTCTGCTTTTAAGTCTTATGGCATTTTCTGATAATTCTATTTCCATGTATTCATTCAACAAGTATTTATTAAACACCTACTGGATGCCAAGCATTGGCTGACTCTTCTACTTTCTTCTCTTCAGTGACAGCTTCTTTGTTCTGGTTAGGATTTCAAACATTAATAAAACAAAATTGCCCAGCCAGAACTTAATATTACAAAATATTTTCTAAGTAGAGCTAACCACATTGTTTAGTGATCTGGGCCAAGGAGATTAACTTCTATCTCAGGAGGAGAGAACTTTTATAGTTTTCTTCTCTGGTCTAAGATCTCTGATTCCTCAACACTCTTAGTCCCTATATCAGTTTCCTAGGGCTGCTGTACAAATCACCACAAACTGGGTGGCTTACAACAACTGAAGTGTATTCTCTCACAGTTCTGGAGGCTGGAAGTCTGAACTTAGAGTGATGCTGGCTCTGAGGGTTCCAGGGAGGGATCCTTCTTGCTTGTTCTCACTCCCAGTGGTGTTTGGCAGTCCTTGGATGCTCCTTGGCTTATAACTGCATCACTATAATCTCTGCCCCCATCATTACATGACTGTCTTTGTTGCCTTTGTGTGTGTGTGTGTGTGTGTGTGTGTAGTAAAATCAAAGATATCAGTCCCTGAATTAGGGTCCACTTTAATCCAGTATGATCTCATCTTAACTTGATTACATCTGCAAACTTTAGGACATTTAACCCATTTCCAAATAAGGCCACACACTAATACTGGGATGATTTGAACATAAACTTTCATACATATGATTTGAACATACCTTTTTGGAGGACATAATTCAACCCACAACAGTTCTCTCAAATCTCCTTCTATATATATTTTTGCAGTGCTGGGGATCAAACTCAGAGCCTTGTACATGCTAGGCAAGCATTCTATCACTGAGCTACTTGCCCAGTCTCCTTAAATCTATACACACATACATATATATGCAGGCCATCAATTTTAGCTCTGATTCCAGTAGTAAGGAAGCAGGACTGCAGAGAGACCCTGTGGTTTGACAAGAGAAGAAATAACATCCGACCCTTGGTCCTTCCATCTCCTCCAAGCAACAGATGAGACAAGCCGTGAGGAAGATCAAAGACAACCTGGGGCCTGAGGGCAGAATGATGCACGTGCTGGACACCCAGCAGATTATAAATCACTTCTAGTGCTTTTAAGTTGCTTCTTGTGCCTTTTATTTTCTTGTACTGCTTTTCCCTACAACTTCTTTTCTCTGTCCTTCTGTTTTTCTGTTCTTTCTGTCATCCTCATTCTTTGAGCCCCAAAGCAAACAAGAAATATATTATGTAATCAAAGGGCTTTCAAAAGACATCTGCATATCCCTATTAGGGTTCTAGAACTTCATGAAATTTTATCATTTATAAACAGAGCAATCCTCATAAGGCATTCTGAGGACTCACCAAGGGGCAGATTTTATCAAGTTCTCTTGGCTGGCATGAGCCAGCCAAATTTTGCTTGAACCAGTTTTTTCAAATCCTCCGTCCTGTCTAATTCATTTCCATAGCACATAGTAGAATGTACAACATGTTATTATCAGTATAGAGACATAAAAACAAGTGAAGAAAATAGGAAGGACATCTTTTAACATTTCCTTAAGATTAAGTTCACTGGTATTATGAGTTAATCTGCTGATTTCAGTGAGATGTTTGGTCATTCTCCTTACACATATTTATAAAGCACCCACTGTGAATGAAGGATTTTGCTAGAATATGAGGATGATACAGAAATGAACAGGACACAGTACATAATTTTGAGAATTTTGAAGTTTGGTAGGATAAAAACTCATAATAAATAGCTCCAAAATAAGGTAAAAATAGGATAGATGCTGGAGAAGAGTTTCAATGTGTTTGGGGAGTATTTTGGAGGATGGATTAATTATCATGGGCATGTTCTTAGAAGAAGTAGTAGAGTTTGTGCTGGAAATTCAAGAATGGCAAGTATGTCAACCAATAGCTATTCCTTGAAGGAACTTACCATCCAAGTTACTTGAGCAAAGGTGTTGTGTATTGTGGTTGAGTGCAGTAGGATATATTTTGGAAGAAAACCAACACATGTAGGGTATGGTTCAAAGAATGAAAAGAAATTTAAGGATCCAAGAATGAAGGAGTTTGCTTTGAGTTCCATGTTGAAGTGTTTGGACTTCATTCTTTACTTAGTGGGGAATCATCAACATTTGTAATTATATGACCATAGTTAAGGGGTCAGGAAATAAAGACCAGACCCAGGACATGAGCAGAGGATGTGGAGAACAAGAGACTTTGAAGCATAAGGTAGAGGAGGAGCCAGAAGAATCTGGAGACTTTAAGATCAGGGGGAAGTTAGAGCAATTAGAATCTAGGCACTGCCATGAAAAGGTAGAGACAACTGAGGAGGAGACTCGTGAAGGGAGAAGAGATTGGGTGAAGAGGGAAGTAACAATTCTGTTTTGGTCTTGTGGTATCTGAAGTATTTTTGAAACATTGCTGAAGGGAAGTCTAGTGGTAGTGAAAATGCAGGTGTGGAGTTCTGGAGAGCAGGCAGGCTACATTCCTGAGCTCAGAGATGAAGACTATTACATAAAGCATGAATTTGACAGAGAAAGGATATGTCCAGCCCTTTCCATACTATAGAAATACTGTATTATCCACATTTAAAATCAATGCATCATGATTGGAGAAAAAGCAACAAAAGCATTAGTATTTACTAGATGTGACTGCATCTACTGAGGAAAACATATACAAAACAGAAAAACATAAATAGGGTAAGAAAAGACTTAAGGATTCTAGGGAAAGGAATGTATATTCCCTCCTTGGCCTAATTTGAAGAGTTACAATTGGCCTTTTGCATTAATGGGTTTCGCATCTTCAGCTAAAAAAATCTGAAAAAATGTGTTGGTATTGAACATGTACAAACTTTTTTCTTGGTCATTACTCCCTAAACAACAAAGTTTTACATAGCATTTATATTGTATTGGGTATACATACTCTAGAGGTGACAAAGTCTACAGAAGGACGTGCATAAGTTCTATGCAAATTTTATACAAAGAACTTGAATGTCTACAGGTTTTGAAACCCAAGGATTGGAGGGTGTCCTGGAACCTATCCCTCATGGAGACTGAGGGATAACTATAACATTCACTGAATAAAGTCTTGTTGGGGGCAGGGTTTATATGTCATAAAAGGTCATTGAAAGGTTGCAGACTATAATTACATAAAAATATTTCATTCATATTTGGACAGAAAAGTCAGACTAGAGGGCTACTCGGGAAGCCAATGAATTGTAAAATAATTTTGCTTGAAGTACTTAAGAACTCTTAATCAAGTAGAAGGCATTTCTAGTTTTATTTAATTTGAAGATGATTTTCAAAACAGTTATAAATGCTCAATAATGGAATGGGCTTCCAAGAAAAATATGATTGGGCATTTGTTGAAGATAAAAAGCCACCCTTGTTTTGGGAAGAAAATTAGCCTAAAGGACATGCTAAGACTGTGTGTACTTGATGTTGCTTTCAGGATTAGGAGTTTAAGATGGTGGCAGGCACTGTGCTATTAGAGTCCAGTTCTTGACCTCTGTTTCCATGGGTAATCCTATTGTCAATTCTCCTAGAACCCCAAATTAAAAGGACCATAGTAGGTTGTAAATAACCCGGGTACTACCAATCTTTCCTCATGATTCTCATTTTCTAATCATTTAACATTTTCAAATCCTGGGAGTGGAAAATAAAAATGAATGCTTCATTTTGTTTGAATTTTGAAGGCAGCCACAGAGAGAAGTTTTGTTTAAGAATTATATCTTCAAAATCTTATTCAAGGGCTGGGGTTGTGGCTCAGTGGTAGAGCGCTTGCCTTGCATGCATGGGGCACTGGATTTGATCCTTGCACCACATAAATAAATAAAGGTATTGTGTCCATCTACAACTAAAAAATTTTTTAAAAAAATCTTATTCAAGCCAACTCTTGGAGTTTAAATGAAAACTTATCTGAGTGTGTCTATATTATCATAGTTTTGTTGGTATCAGCATAAAATACCTTAAAATTTTTTAAATTGATTTGTTAACAGATATATGAAAACATAAGAATTATATATTAATGGGGTTAACACCAACAACTCTGTCTCTATATGTGCAGTACACTTCATTATTTAACTTACCTATTTTTTTCATTTGAATTTTAATCTCTTCTCTGTGCTTAGAATGTGTTTATACTCACTCTTCTCATAAAATTAGTCCAACTGAATGTGGCAAAATGAAAATAGTCTTTATATTAAATAAAAACAAACCTAAAACACAACTACTTAGTATGTTTTCCTCCAGTAGCAATTGTGTAAAATGTTAAAAAATAAAATTGTGGTTCCATCATTTGATAGTCTTAAAGCCTGTATTAGTTCAATTTGTAGTTTTGTTTCCAAGAGTCACATTTCATCTACTTTTTCAACAATAGGTGGCACTAGTACACAAGTATCTCATCTGTATTCAACCCAACATAATATTAAATAGGAAGGAAATATAAGATGCTCAAAATGCTTGAAGGCCCAGAGTTCAGTTCTGATGCATACAGGTGTGTTGGGAAGCCATGGGAGATAAGATTGTTCTAGAGTGGGAACACACTTCAATCTATGAACTTAAAACCCTAAGAAACCTAAATACATGAGGTAGTTTAGTCTTTTGTTGTGGAGAATGACAAGTTAAACCAGAAAAATCTAATTTCTCAAAATAAATTCTAAAAAATGGAGGACACCAAGATTATACCTCTGCATTCCACTGCAACCTTGGCAGAGGGAGAAGCTGAAGAGAATGTGGGGAAGAAGAAAGAGAGAAGCTTAGAAGTATGATGATAACTGAATGCCCTAGGCATTTAAAAACAAACAAACAAAAAGCGTCATATACTTTCTACCTATTTCTTCCTAAAAGGTAAAAAAAAAAATGAGATGATCTCATAGACGTTTGTGGTCGTTCACAGTTTTGCATTTGCAAGACTAGCACACGTGAATTTACCTTCATTAAATTCCACTTAAGAAGATTTAAGTGGGGCTGGGATTGTAGCTCAGCGGTAGAGCGCTTGCCTTGCATGCGTGAGGCCCTGGGTTTGATCCTCAGCACCACGTACAAAGCAATAAAATAAAGACATTGTGTCCATCTACAACTAAAAAAAAAAAAAAAAAATTAAAAAAAAAAAAAAAGAAGAAGATTTAAGTGTTTGTCTCCAGATTGGTGCCAACTATAATCAAACAAGGGCTTCTCTCTAAATAGGCCAAATTTATTTATAACAATATAAAAATCTAATTGTTATTAAGTTTTCTCTTTAAGTTAAATCTGTATTAAAATAAGAGCTCAATAATTAATGGATTAATTTAATACCTTTGGGGTCTTCTTTGCCTTACTTGTAAAATGTGAGAGAGAGGATATTTTTATATTCCTCTATTGTCCTATGACCTTGCAATTAAGAATACTATACAACAAGGTTTAAAGAAATATAAATACTGGAGATACAACTATCTTATTGTTGTTTGAAAGTTAATCCTTTTAATTTTTCCCTTCTAGGTATATGTTGACAAATTCATTTTTAATATTTTAATATTAGATATATACAGGGGTTTAGGGTGTGGGTCAGGTGTTTCTGGGTTTCATGGTCTTTGGAGTGAAAATACATTCCTTTAAAAAATATTACTTGAATATCTTTTGCTAACGAAATGTTTCTACTATTATTTGCTGCTTACCCATTGAAGCTATGATTACGTGTAATGTTTTATTTTTAAAATAAGGAACTTAAAATGAGTAATTCTCCTTAGCAACTCAGTAGGTTTTAACATTCATGAATGATACAAAATGCCTTGGAAGAGGAAGTATTAGAAACATAAAAAACAAACAAACAGAAAAGAAAGAAAATTAAAAAAACACACACTACTTGTATAACACAAGATAGTTGTCAGGACTAGGTTAGATTCTACTTATTATATAAAATCTTTCCCCAATGCTCCTAATCATCCAGCTTGACTGAGTTTGACAGTTATCATCTTCATTTGTATATCTCTCCCCAAGTAAATCCTTAAGGGACTTGAAGCCCAATTATTGTCTTGTATATTTCACTGATAACTGTTTGCTCTACTTTCTCTGTCCTTTCTCATTAGTCTGATATCAACATATCCTAGATTAATTCGGATCCTCCCTAGGTTTCTATCGGGAGAAACTTAGTACCCTTCTTGTCTTCACTAAAATTGTAGTTTCCTTCACTGTACATTTCTGCTCTATTAGTCCCATTGCTCCCTTCCAGAACTTGATCATGATTTCACACTTGCTGATGGACCTCTCTTGATCTTCTCATTATTACTTGGGTTTACATTTTGGCAGAATATCAGAAGGGAGAGAAAATAAATGCATATGTGTAAACTGTCTTCCATACAGGAACTAAAAAGAACGTTTATTGTTAGTTTGGTTAGAATTTAAAACATTAACTTAGATCAGAAGTTCTTAAAGTTTGGTCCTTGGAGCAGCAATATCAGCATCATCTGGGAATCTGATAGAAATGCAAAATATTGGGCCATCCTAGGCCTACTGAATCAGAAACTTCACAGATGTGGCCAACTAATCCATGTTTTAAATCCTCCAGATGATTCTGTTGGAAAATAAATATTGGTAGCCACTGATTTACACACTTGGACATTCACAGAGCGTTATTTCTTTGTTATCTTCTTTGTTGTTGTGTTGTCCTAATTTCTATTATTGTTTTTTTATTTTCCTTCTTTTTTCTTACTAGATTCTTAAGTGTACACTCAAATTCTGTTTTTTTCTGTAATGAGTATCTGTCTTAAAATTTTTGTGAAGGGCTGTTTTTGCTCCATCCTCACAAGTTTATATTAATAGAAATATAGCATTTCTATTAATGAATTATAAATATTTAAAATTTCCATTATGATATTCCCTGACCCCTTTTTCACAAGTGTTAGAATTTCCAAATATAGGGACTTTTATTTATCAAATTTTTGTAATATCTGGTCTCAAATTTAGAGAAGGTGGATGTATGATTTTTAAAAATGTATGTAGAGACTTGCTTTATATTGTTTTATAAGTGTCCCATTTGTGCTTGAAAATAATAAATATTTTCTAATTATTGGATACATACTGCATATATCCAATAAGCCAGGCTTGCTTGTTATGTTGTTTGAGTTCTACAAATAGTTGCTGTTGTGTTTTTCTTTGTTTTTCTTTGCTTGACTTTTTTTCCCCTTTGAGAAAAGTGTGTTGAACTCTCTTCCTCCACATGTACACCTGACTTTGGTGTCATATCATTCATGAATGTTAAAAAAATTCCCACTTTTTTCTGCCAGTCTAGCAACATTTGCTTGTTGTATTTTGAGGCATGTAAATTTTGAAAATGTAATAATTTGGAATTTCTTTTCTATCTCTTTGCTGGAAAAATTTTCATGGTCCATGAAATCCAGTCTGATTTTTGTGAGCAGCATATGGCTGGATTTTGCCTGTCTTGGGCATCATTTCTTTGTTATCCTCTTTGTTTTTATAATCAGGTAATATAAAAACAATTTATTGAGTAATTTATTCTGGTTATGGATTAGTCCACTTTTAATGTGATTATAGATATATTACAATTTGTTTCAATAATCTCCCTTGGTGCTTTCTATTTGTCTAGATTTTCCTATGTATGTGTTCTTTTTTACATTTAAAACATTGATTTAGAAACATTTGTTCATTTAATTCATTTTTTCTTTGTCCACTAGTTGGAAATTACTGCATTTTATTTTCATGCATGAAATCTTTCTATGCATACTTACTTTTTTAACATTCCAAGTTAATAGCTCAGCTCCCTTTGGAACAATTCAGGTTCTCAGGACACTTTAGCTCTGACCTCTTTTTCCAGCTTACATGTTATTTTCATGCAGTATTTTATTATTTTTTCTTGCTTTTAAAAATCAGGCATTGCTATTGACTCAAAGACAAACACTATTTTTTAGTTTTTCTCCATAGTTTAAATAAGTTATTTTATATCATTCCTTCCTGCATCTCAGTCTTTCCTTCTGAGAACATTGCCTCTTTATCTGAATATATCTTATAAAAGTTCTAGTGGTGTCTATTAGCGCAAATATTCCCAGTTATTAATTAATCAGGATACCTCTTTATTTCAAATTTTTCTTGAAAGACAGTTTTTCAGGACACAAAATTCTAGATTAATAATTTATTCTCTGCATTTTGAAGATTTCTGACTGCTCTTGCTTCCATTATTGTTACTGAGATGTTACAATCCAATAGTTAGTTCTTAGTGATCTTTCTGCTCTCTAGGTAGTCATTTTATTTGTGGCTAATAGTGATTGACTAAAATGTGTCTAGATGAGCTCAAGGGCAAATGCAACTAGGTAATATCTCCTTATTCTTTACATTTCAAATGAATAGTGCAGTTTTTAAAAATCAAAATGGAATTCGCAACATGTATTGGTTCTTGAATCTTAGTGCAGCATAAAAATAACCTGAGAGCAGCAGCTGCTGCTGCTCCTCCTCCATCTCCTTCTTCTTCTTTTTTTGTACTAGGAATTGAACCCAGGGATACTTTACCACTGAATCATATCTCCAGTCCTTTTCTTTTTTTAAAAAAATTGAGACAAAGGCATGCTAAGTTGCTGAGGTTCTCAGCAAATTGCTAAGGCTGACCTTGTACTTGTGATCCTCCTGTCTTAGCCTCCTGAGTTGTTGGGATTGCAGGTGTGTGCTGTTGCATCCAAGTAGAATGACCTGGGAACTTCTGATCCAGCAGAATGGCAGGTACATAGTCCGAGAGGCATCTCTCACTGTAGAACAGGTAAATTCTGCAAAAAATACAATTAAAATTTTTCTTGTTCCATCAATATGCTGCTTTCAATGTCTGTGAATTTTTATCTTTAGTTCTGGAAAACTCTCATTCATTATCTTTTCAATTGTTATCTCTTCTCCACTCAATTTTCTCCTTCTTTTAGACTTTTACTTTTGATTCTCCTATATGTATTAATACCTCTTTCAGACTTCCCACTTTCTTGTCCCTCTATGTTGCATTCAGAGTAATTTCCTCAGATCAGCTCTCCAGTTTGCTGATTTTCTCTTCAGCTATGTTTTTTTTAAAGTCTATTTTTAAAAATAATATCTAATTCTGTTTCTTGTTTCTACTGACTCTTACTCATGGTTATTTATCTTTTATTTTTTCATTTTGTGAATTTTTTTATTGAAAGTTTATATGTGGTTTGATTTTTATATATATAGAAAATATGGAGACCTAAAGTGAAAATGTTTGTTTCTGCCAGAAGTCAGGGTTTTCAATGGAGTCTTACAGAGTTTTACAGAGTCTTACAGTCTTATGCTTTAACTCAACTCCCTCTCTTAGTGATGGCTAGGTTAATTTATCCCCAGGGCAAAGCTGCTCCTTACCTATACTTATAGCTCATTGCCTGTTTTTTTCTCCTTGTATGTTTTCATCACAAATCAATTAGAATAGGCTAAGCTGCATTATTTTAATAAGCATTCCAAAATTATCAATGACTTAAAGCAGCAAAAGTTGAAGTCCCATCTATGCAAGGCCTCCTGCTGGTCAGAATACCTGCATGATCTACTGTGTACTTGTCCTCCATGCTGTGACTAAGTTGTCTAGGTTACTTTGATATTGTGGCTCCACTGTCTTAATGAGAAGCCTCTTTGCCTTTGTGGCATAAGGGGAGAAAAGAGTGTAGAGGATTATATGTGAAATTTTTACTCTGCCAACTCAAAATGGACCCTTGTCATTCTGTTCCTATTTAACTGGCCAGAACTAGTTATGTGACTTTCACAGCTGTGGGAAAGCCAGCAAGTATAGCTTTCCATGTGCCCAAGAATAAAAGGAGAAGCAGATATTGATGAGCCCTAGTAATGCCTGCCACATCCAATTACTCTAAACCCAATGTAAATGCAGCAGTGCAGCAAAAATTGTATTTTATGCAGAATTTATTTGTTCCAACGTGAGAAGATTCTTGAATTAACCGGACTATTCTGCTTGGTCAGAAGTTTCCATGCCATTCTTCTATTGCATGAAGGTTTGAGAACCAATAGATGTCACAAATCCTACTTTGATTTTTAAAAATTAAATTGGCTAATTTTTATGAGTTTTAATTTCAGTTCTTTCAATTTAATGAAATGGAATATAGTGGAGATGAGTTTAGATAGAGACAGTTCAGGGTAGTGTATATAAATATAAAGGAAGACATTTAGAAAATATAGATAAAACAGGATTGGAAAGGTAAATGATATTTGGGGAAACTTAAAGGGCACCCATGCTGTATTTACCACTAATCCTTTGTAGCAATTAAGCATTTTCATATTCCTCTCCCATAAATATCCATTATGATACTCAAGTACAATTACTAATTCTAGAAGGTTTAGCATGTATAACCTTAGTGGAATTTGTTCTTAATTCTTCTCAAAGTTATTAATCTCATTACTTCATTTACAGTGTTGTTGTTATAATATGGAAGTTTATTATTTTTCTCTAGGTCCTGAAATAAGCGGAATTAAGAAGCATACTATAACATGTCAAGATTAACAAAGTTAATTGATATATTTTACTCCAAACTCTAGTAAGGTTTACTAGGATCTCCAGCTCTATGTCTAATGTGAGTTACAGAGGTTTGAATAATTGCTATGTATGCAGCTGGAAGAAACAAGTTCAATAGGAAAGATATCTTTTACGTCACAACACTATTAAGGAAACAAATATAGAATTACTAGTATTTAAATCTATTTTCAGGATTTTAAAATTATATGTTGCATGAAAATGCTAAACTCGGAGAAGCTTATTGAGTCTCTAGTTTCTTTGTCTGAGCAGCTGCCAAGGGCTAATGATTATAATTAGTATTAATAATAATAATAATAATTAATAGTAAAGCCTAACTTAGAATGTGATGCTTTTAAAAAATAATATTGAAGATGACAGGGTGTATATCATTTTTTCCCTCAATAAAGTTTCAGATTGTAAAACCACATCATAATTACTGTTTCCTACAAAACACATCCTATTTTAACTGGGATTATTTCCTCTAGCCAAGATAGTTAAAGAAAATACTTATGAAAAATATGTCAAACTCTGGGAGAAGAGGTGCTACCTGGATAGAGGAAAACATATTATTGTTCTAATATTTGTACTAATGACCTGTTTGTTCATTATATTCATTAGTATGAATGTTTGAATTCTCTAGAAGTTAATTTTATTTTTGAATAACTAATTTACCTTAGAATTTTAAAATACTTCTTTCCATGATAAATTATGGTATGGGATTCTGAGTGTTTCTAAACTATTGACCAACAATGTGAACAATTTTTTTTCTTAGCACTTAAGTTTCTGCAATAATAGCTGACATGCTAACATAAGTGATACCACTCATGTGCCTGGCACAGGTACTGTACAGTGCCTAGTTAAGTACTTCCTTCTGGATAAAGAGTTTCCTTTTTTTTTTTTTTTTAAATAACAACTCGTTATTAGCTTCATTTAGTTTTCTATAAGATAGACTATTAACAGCAAAGCCTGCCAAGTTAGTATGCTAATAATGAAAGTTGTTAACTTCTTAGCAAATAATTAGGAAGCTACATTTCCTACCTTCAACACTTTCTTTTGTCTTACTTTATTGATTAATCCTTTTTCTTATTCCTGCTTTGTTGTTTTATTTTTTAATTGATTAATTCTTATATGATGTGCATCCAGTTTCTATAAATGGGAGGTGACCAGATAGTGACTCTAATGATTTTGATTGACATAAAAAAAACAGTGATTAAAAAATGCTCCCTTGAAACTGTCCTCAGGAAATACTTTACCTCTTGGATATTCTATTGGAAAGCAGAGGTTAGAGCTGTGGTCACCAAACTGATGGCATGGTAGCAATATTTTGCAGGCCAGTCTGTACCTCACAAACCTATGTTAATTATAGAATAATGGCATTGCCTCTCTGGATTGTATTGTCAGCAGTCCATCTTTAGCATTCACCTGAGATCTGATGTTGTCTATGGCGATAGCAGCAACAGCAACATCCCATGGGGAAAGGCCCAACTCTGATCACAGAAGGGGCATTGACATTGCTAATGTATGGAACTGTCATTTCCAGGGGTTTCTCAATTCTGGAAAAGTAGAGAGAACAATAGCTTTGGTAGCACAGGACTAGGGTGGAGAGAGAGAAGTAAATGTTTATGAGATGCCACTCAGTGCTAGTGACATGCTAAGGTCTATAAATATTACCTTATTCAGTTAATCAATCTAGATATATAATCTACATTGGATAAAGTGGAAAAATTTCACTTCTATGAGGCCTAGTGACTTGTTCAAGTAACACAACTTACATGGGTGACCAAGGATTTAAATCCTGAACCTATTTGCACCTCACTGATCCTTACTGTGCAGCCAAGTCTTTCAAACTTTATTTCTCAGACTCCCAGGCCAGGTGGCTCCCACACCAATTTGACCAAAAGAACACTCTGGTATAAGCTTAGCAGGAAGGGAGAAGCCAGTGTATTTCTCCTTGTCTGTCTTCGGTATGGCCCTGAGAGGCCCAACATGGGTCCAACTTCCACCAGGTGACCCTGGTTCCAACAACACTGACTCCTCTTTTAATTTTGGGTTGGTGGTAGTTTCCTGTTGTTACTAATCCCTGGATTGCTTCACTGCCCTTTTATCATTCTTATCACCAAGATGCTACTTTAAATTTTCCAAGAGTTGTTTCCAGTTTCCCAGATACTGGCCTTTATCTCAAGTTTATTTGACTCCAAAATTGATATTGGATAAAAAAAAAATCTGATGTAAGACCATGAACTCCCACTTATTGCCCGACTTTTCTAAAACTGAGTTGAATTTTTGCTTTTCCTGTTTCCCAGGATTTTTTGAGGTTCATATGAGCTGATACAGTGGAAGCCTTTGTAGTCAAGAGATACATTATCATTGTATATTTCTGTTACTGACACTGAGTCAGGAATAGGGCCCCAGACTTTGGTAAAGCCTTCTGCCTTGGAGAGGTTTAAAAAATAGTACTGCCTGTGTTTCACCTATGGAGTTTCTGATTTCATTGGTCTTGAGTGTGTTCTGGGAAATAAAAATTTTCACAAGTCTCTGGGTGGTTCTGGGGAACAGGCAGGATGTGCATGGAATCACTGCTTTACATCAGTGGCTCTCCAAGCGTGGTCCTTGGACCAACAGCATCAGCGTCACCTGGAAGCTTGGTAGAGATACAAATTCTTGGGCTTCATGCCAGACTGTCTGAATCAGAGATTCCAGGGTGGGGTCCAGCAACCCGCATTTAACAAGCCCTCCAGGTGAGTCTGATGCCCACTGATGTTTGGGTGCGGCTGAGTTAGACAAATGTGCCGTCTGCAGCCTCAGAGATTCAGCTGCCCTTGGCTTTTGCCCTCATCTGACCACATCCTCGACCCCACCCCTGCTGGCAAAGGGGAACCTTTTGAGATTGCTATCACAATTCCTCTTGCCACTTGCTGTTCCCTTGTTCGTATTAATACCTGTATGACTACATTGGTTGCTGCTTCCAGCCAACCAAATTTACACCTCAGAATGGGATTTAGTTACACAATTCTTTGTTATGAAGTATCTCCTGCATGCCAGAATGTGTGCAGGGTCCTGAAAGTGTAACAGTTGAAAGAGGAGATGGTTTTCATCCTTACAGAGCTTACAGTCGAAGGAGACACAGACAAGCAGCAAAGCTATTCAAATATACCATAATAAATGCTACAAAAGAGCTCTTGTCCTAGCTTGTTTTACAAACAAAAGAAAATGGGACTATTATTGCTCAGAGGAAAACGATTATAAGTCTTATTCAAGGAAGATTTTCTTTTCCATATAATGAAGATAAAATTCATATACACTGATAAAGGGAAGGATCAATTGATTAGATGTGTAGTGATAAAGCTATGATGGCTTCAGTATGTCCTAAAAGGGGCAGGACCCAAAAGAAGCTAGAGGGAGTTTCTAGAAGCCAATTGATCCCAGATCTTGTCTAAAATTTCAGCAGAGGAGACACTAGGTGTAAGCCCAGGTACTTTACAAGGCAATAGTAACTTACAGGTGGGTCTGCTAAGTTAACTGAAGAATTTGAAATTGGGAGGCAGAGCCTCTGATTGCAAAGCAAATGAAACTATGACACCATTGTCTAGCATGAAGCATGAATAAAATTCACTTGAGCAGTAATTAAGAGGATGAACTTCCTTAAAAATGTACGCAGGATTTGGGACATTGATTTAGAGAAACCTGTTTGAAAGTGGTAGTGTTGACTCTCTCCACGAGAGGGCGCCTATATTCCTTGTTTTTATTTTTTTATCTGGATGCAACAATTTATATTTTCATCCTGTCACAAATTAAATAAAAGAATGACTTGTGTTTTCCCATTTATGGAGTTGATTTCATGTCATTTTGACAGTTCTATTACATTCCAAACAGTTATAACTTTTTCCTTTGGGATTCTGGGTATGATGTTAAGACATTAGAAAAACATAGGCTATGTTTCTGTTAACAGCATCCTTGTAATATATGAGCTGTATGCTGTTCAGATTATCTGTAAAAATATCTCCTTCATTAGTGCCTATGAACAAGATCTGTCAGTAAAACAATCATCTCTGAAATATGCTTCTGCATATTTGAAAGAATATTTACACAACAGAAAACAACTGGTTGATTCATTTAAAGTCATGAAACAATTGAATGATACATTTTCTTATTACAGCACTATGGAGACATTGCCATGAGCAAGTTCAGGCAGGAGTAACCTAGCCCCTTTTCAGATGACATCCAGGAATAATAAAGGGACTGTCTGTTCCAGAGGTGGGCCTGGGGTTGGGGATGACATAGGTAAGAGTGGGTGAAGAAATCTAAAAACCCAAAAAACTGTGACTTCTGAACCTAGGATAAAATTGCAAAATAAATAATGAAGTATGCTGAAGGAGAGCAAGGAAGCCAAAGTGAGATTTTAAAAAAAGTATTTTTTATTTAGTTGTTAATGAATCTTTATTTTTATTTATATGTGGTGCTGAGAGTTGAACCCAGTGACTCACATATGCTAGACAAGCACTTTATCAGTGCGCTATGACCCCAGCCCCACCAAAGTGAGATTTCAATGGCACTGGGCAAAAGTGTTCGAAAGTCAGTCCCTGTGGTCCAGAGCTCTGTTACACCTGGTAGTACAGTACGTTGGCACATGAAGATACATTTTTTTCAGAGCAGATTTTTGGCATTTCCTGCTTTTTCTGGGATAATTCCATTCTTCTTCTCAGCCTCTTCCCCACTTCTCCTACAACATTTTTCTCCCAAATGAGTGTGACATGGAGACACAGGTCATTCAGGTTAGTTTCAATTCTATTCAGTTTTCTGAAAAGATTACAGATATTAACACTTCTGAGACTAATGCTTTTGCTTCACTCTGCTGCAAAAGGCTCCTTCCTCGCCAGGGTAGAGACTTCGGAAAAAAATGAAACAAAACCACTTTCTGTGCTACTCTATTATGTTTAAACATTTTCTTGAAAAGCCTTATAGGTAGCTAAACATGCTCAGCCTTTAAATTAACGTGACCTGGCACTCACATGGCTGGTTATGTCAAGCCCAGCTGTGAGATCTGAGGTCTGGGGTTTATTTCAGTGGATGTAATCAACAGAGATCATGAATGGGAGGGATGGTTGGGAAGCCCTGAACTTTCTAGCATGCTCCATGTTTGGTCATTATCCTGGGGTAATTGGCGTTGAGAGGGTAGGACCTCTAATGAGCTGCTTCTCTTCCCTAATGGGTGGGAGCCTGGAAATTAGCACAGCGCCTGCTGTTCTACATGAGTGAACCAGGGCTGCTGGAGCCTCCTGCAAGTCCCTCCAGGAAGTTTTAGGCAACTGCCTAATGGTAGCTCCACTAATGGCAACAATTACAGAATAGCCTTTTCAGTAAGATCCGTGTGCATCAGTTAGAGACTAATCTCATTGAGCAATGACAGGCCTGCCACAATGTCCCTTCAGTGACCAGCACTTCAGCGTTGTTGGCTAGAAGTGGTTTTCACGTCTCCTAGAGGTTGAAGAGCTCCTGAGAAAGCCAAAAGATGCAGAGTGAGACACGAACCTACTCCGTCTGCAGAAACCACGTTGGAATAGCAAGTGAAAAAGAAGGAGCCTTCTCTCACAACCTGTTGCCTCATTGAAAAAGTACGGAGCAGAAAGCTGAAAACAGAACCACTTGTCCTCCCACGGCCTCTGACTTCACACTGACAAACTGCAGACACTTGAGGAACAATGGAGGGTCAAAAGACAGAAGAGGGTTCTTGTGATGGGAATTCATAAGAGGGTTGGATTCACTCTAGCGGTGAGTAAGAATTGTGCCATGCTATTTAAAAATAATTCTGAGGATGTAGCTCAGTGGTGGAGTACTTGCCTAGCCTGAACAAGGCCCTGGGTTCTATCCCCAGCTCCTCAAAAACAAAAAGAAAACAGACCACCTTTTTAAGGTGGTGGTGTGCCAATGACCCTGACTTGATCATTGTGCATTGTTTGAATGTACTGAAATGTTAAACAATACCCCATAAATATGGACAATTATATGTGCCAATTAAAAATAAAAAATAGGTTAAAAATAATAAACCAGTTTTCCCCCACAAGTTTTAACACTACAAGTGTGACTACATGGGTACCTCCACCCTCCATGGAGCAGAGCCTCATCTTATAAAGTCACTGGAAGGTTCATGGTGTCTCATGTGGATATGGTTTGGCTTTACCTCATGTGCTAGAATGACAAGTCTTGCCCAACAATGGCAGCAGTAACTGGATCCTAGAAGGATGTGGACTCGGATGACCAAAGTATCTCATGTGCAAAATGTAAGGGGGCTCCCTCATAGGGTTGGTTGTACTTGCACAGGGTCAGCTCCTGAGAGGGAGGGCCTCTTAAATCATGCATCCCAGGCATCTTGCTTGCCTCATCCTGGTCCTGCCCTTGAGAGGAATCATGTACTTTTTAGTCCAGCAGATCACAAATAAGTTTAGTAACCTAAGTTTTCGTTGTTGTATTATTATTTTGTTATGATACTAAGGATGGAACCCAGAGCCTCAAACATGCTAGGCAAGTGTTCTACCATCATTTCCAGGCTTCCTGTCTTATTTTTTTTTAAATTTTTAAAAAATTGTAGATGGACACAATATCTTTATTTATTTTTATGTGGTGCTAAGGATTGAACCCAGTACCTCACATGTGCGAGGCAAGCATTCTACCACTGAGCTACAGCCCCAGCCCCTGTCCTAAGTTTTCAAGAGAGCTCTTTCTGTCATTTTTAGGGTTAAGTGTTTGTCTCAGCCACAGCATGCCGATATGAAAATTACTCATAAAATATAATTTCACTAGAAAATGATCCCTTATTTGGTCAAAATGAGGAGACAGTGCTGAATTCAGCTCGCAAATGACCAATTTAGTGTACATTATTTGTGCATGAAAATAATTGTAGGTGCAAAAAGGGAAGCTACCTTTTAAGCAACTGGCCGTAGGTATGCTGGGATAATAATGCCCAGTCAAGTTGGATCCTGTAACATGTGCGCTCTGCTTTGGCTGAAGTCCTTTCACTATGTAGCTTTAAAGAGGAGGAGGTGCAAAGGAAAACAGCAGCCTTCATTTGCTTTAAGAAAGCAGCTTTCTATTGACTGTATTTTACCCTTCTCTTTCCAGAACTTAGAGATAGCAAGCAGTTCACAAAGTACTCGTTTCTTGTTTGAAATGAGAGTTGTGGTTCTCATTCATTAAATATTTGTTATTTTGTTAAGACACTTAGCCTAAGAACTGGTAAAGTGCTTATAAAATAGTGTTTGTTGGGGGTAGTTCTAAAATTCTTTGAGAAACTACTTTTTGTTATTCTCCAAATAGAGTGGGAGTTTGGTTTAAGATGGTAGTTGTTATCTGTGTTGCTATTTAAATCACTGGTAAATGTAAGAGATGAAGTCACCTTTGTGTATAATCTTTGGGGTAAAAAGCAAATTCCTCACATGGAAACCTCAACCAAGTCCATTCTTTTTTAAGATTTATAATTCATTTTTATTTTAACTGATATAAAACACATGAAAGTGTACATATTAATAGGGTACCATGTATGTTTGATATACATATATATTGTGTAATGTTTAAGTCAGGTTAAACATATTTATCTCATCATATGTTTATCAATACTTCATGGCAAAAACTTTCAGAATCCTTTCCTCTAGCTTTTGGAAATGTATGGCACATAATTATTATCTGTAGTCACCATACTGTGCAATAGTACCCCCAGAGTCTTTTGGAGAAATAGAAAGAAGTTCAAAGGACTTTGTAAGCATTCTTTTCCCACATTGACTATATCTATAGAATGGAACTTGATTCATAATTTAATGGTACTGATGTGAAGTGATAGGGTGAGGAGCAGTCCTTGGGCCACAGGAAACCTGCATGGGAGCAGGATGGTGACCCTTGGCAGCCATTAGATTGTGAGGACAACATGCCAATTACTGGGGCAAACAAACAGCCCACAGTTTCTACACACCCATCAGGAGATATGAAAAACATTTTTTAATTTAGTGCATTTTTGCTGCTCAATAAATGTATAATAATAATCATCATCACATTTTTATTAGACACTCTGCATTTATGAGCAAGCTTGGTGGTCTCTTTGGGCCTCCTGCCAAGGTCTAATGGAGGCTTCATAGTTGTTCATATTCCTCTTTTAGGGTTTTCTCTCTCTTTCTTTCTCTTTTTGCATAATTTATGGAACAGCAGCAAATCTATGAAGAATAAAGAAAGAATGAAAGAGGTAACTTTTATTTTATCTGACAGTCAATCGACCCCAGTTTCTCCAAGCCAAGGACTTTCTTTTGGAAACCACACTGCTCTATAACAAAAGTTGAACAGAAGATAATTACTCACAAAGGAAAATAAAAACATTAGCATTAGCCTTTCATTCAAAAATTGGTTTCTGATCCAAGTCTTAATATTCATTGACCTGTAATGCCAAATAGTACACTTACTCATCAATAATGGCACAGCTGGGACTTGGCATGAAAACACTGCATTGGTTTTTGGAAACCAGAAATGAAACATGGTTGAAGGCAGAGTTATTGTCGTAACATCAAGGCTCATGAATATAAAATGCCTTGAGTGAGTAAGAAAAAAGTGTGGAAAGTAGCCACACACATTGTTTTATAGAACTTAAAAACTTCTTCCCTTGTATTTGAGCAGATGACTTTGAAGTGTAATCAAATATCTTGATAACCTGCACAATCATGGTTATATTCTTTTTTTTAAAAAACGTTTATTTTTTAGTTGTAGGCAGACAGAATATCTTTATTTTATTTTTATGTGGTGCTGAGGATCGAACCCAGTGCCTCACGCGTGCCAGGCAAGCACGCTACCACTGCGCCATAACCCCAGCCCTCATGGTTATATTCTTAATCAGTACATTGGTCAAGTAATCAGACCTAAAACAGAAGGATGAGACAGGGATATTCATTCATTCATTCATTCATTCATTCATTCATTCAACAAATCTTTACTGAGTACTTAATTCAGACCAGTCCGCACACCTCTTTCTTGAGACTTGAATGCATCAGTGAAAAAGACAAAGAAGGGAGCTCTGCCAAAGCTTGACATGACACTTGGGTCATGTCAGGGAGCATAACCTACAAAAAAAAAAAAAAGATATAAGGAACTTGAAATACAGGGTAAGATTGAAAGGTGAGGAAAATGAAAACAAAATAAGAAAATCAGTGTCTCTGTGCTTGGAAAGATGTAGTTGAAGTGAGATTTACTGATGGTATTCAAATACATGAAGAATTGTTATCTTGGGGACCAACTTTACCTGAAGATAGTACAAAATGAACCACACCAGGTACTAGGAAGGAAATCTAAACTCAAGCACGTGGAAAGACAACAAGAACTAGAATGCAAGGTCAATGGAAGGAAAAACAAAAATCAGTTAGATGAATTTAGGTATATATAATCTTTCCTGAAACTTGCCCCAAGTCTGACTTTTCCAGAGAAACAGAAACACAGGTTAAGTATCTCTTATTTGAAATGCTTGGGTTCAGAAGTCTTTTGGATTTCAGATTTTGGAATATGTGTGCATTCATAATGAAGTATCTTAGGGATGAGGCAGTTTGTAAACACAAAATTCATTTATGTTCCATATATACTTTATACAAATAGCTTGAAGGTATTTTTAACAATATTATAAATAGTTTTATGTGTGAAATAAAATTCCATGGTATAGAATTTCCCACTTGTGCATCTTGATGGCATTCAAAAAATTTTAGATTTTGGAGCATTTTGGATTTTAGATTATTAGATTAGGGATTTCTCTCTTTCTCTTTCTCCCTGACTCCGTCTCTCCTTCCCTCCCTCCCTCCCTATAATATATATTTATAACTAACTAGGTTTTTTCCCCCTAGATATATCTCCTAGAGGAGAACTTTTTGAAATATTCTTAGAGTGATTTCATCTCTTGAAAGTTAGGTAGGTACCGAGATAGCCACTAAATTAGTCCAGAGGCAAAATTGGAAAAGGTTTTAGCACAGATTCATATCAAGGCTTGGTGAGGCCATTCCACCCACCTCTGTTCTGTTCTCTTTACACTCTTGATTTATTACTAGATTGGCACTTGATAGATAGCTCCTTGAGGGCTGAGAGTATTTCCCATGCAGCATTGTATCCCTGGTATCTAGTAAAGGGCTGAGTATTGAGTAGGCATTGATCCATGATTGCTGGTCGGAAATGAATATTAGAAACGGGTATGAGGAAAGTACAAGAACAACAGCAGTGCTAAAATAGTCACTGATTCTGGCAGTTTTTTCAGCTCAACTCCAGAACCAGTCTTTTGCCATCTTGGAGCTCTGCTCCCTGTAGTTGTGCAGAGGGGGTACTGACTTCAGAGGGTGCTACACCTAGTTATAAAGGATAGTCATCATGGCATCATCCAACAGAGTGAAAAAATGTTGACCATCTAGATATCTGCCAATGGAGAAAAATTCTTTAATTAAGTGCCTGGGTATATTCACACCATGGAAACTGAAATGGCCATTTCCTAAGAATGAAGCCAATCTGTGTGTTCTGACAGAGGAGGATTTCCAGGGCATAGCACTGAGTTTTAAAAAGAGAGCTGCAGGGCTGGGGTGGTGGCTCAGTGGTAGAACACGTGTGAAGCACTGGATTTGACCCTCAGCAC
Organism: Xerus rutilus; assembly: GCA_028644305.1. Taxonomy (NCBI): domain Eukaryota; kingdom Metazoa; phylum Chordata; class Mammalia; order Rodentia; family Sciuridae; genus Xerus; species Xerus rutilus. Next base: position 72,476,314 of record CM053404.1, read on the forward strand.
CACATACGAATAAATAAATAAAGGTATTGTGCCCATCTACAACTAAAATTATTTTTTAAAAAGTGGGCTACATATCAATTTGTATAATTTGTTACTTTGTAAAAGAACAACCTTATGCATGTATGTTGGCACTTAGAAAGGGTTTGAAAGGATATGCACCAAGTACTAGTGTGTGTCCACTAGAGGATGAGAGAGCTTGTTTTTTACTTCCTACACTTCTGAATTATTTGAGTATTTTACAACAAATACTCTATGTATTATGAACATATACATATGTTATTAGAAAAAAAGATTCCTTTCCCTCAAGAAAACTCTTCTGATTTTAATAACCAAGAATAAATATATAAATGCATTAAGTATTCATTTACTAAATGTTTATTTAGTATTTATTAATTCATTCACTATTTATTTCCTTATTTTTGGCTAGCTAAAGCAGAATGTTTCTTATGAAGGAGTTGGAACCTACTTTGCTAGTGGGAAAATCCCATTTTCTATGACTAAATGTCCTCTCATTTCATTGTGCTTGGATCTCTTCTGGTGAGGTGTAACAGTCCCAAAAGAGGCTCTCTGGGACTGTGTCCAGGATGGGGAGGCTTCCGTTCAGAAGGTCCTCTTTCTACTTGGAATGAAAGTCCTTCATCTCCATGACTTTGTTGTCTCCTGGAGTAGGAGTCCAGGTTGTGGGCACTATAACAGGCAGTTTGCTCAGGTACTCAGAACTGGGTGATGAAGTGACTAAGTGAGCTAGAGGGACACTCGGTCAATTTGCAGACCACTGACTACATTCTCAAACTAGACTGTCACTTGAGGTTCCTTAAAAAAAAATGCATGAAAGTGAGTTGGCCCTGGACCAATTTACATAAGAATCTTTGAGGGTGGTGCCCAGCTCCCAGATGGCTTCAATGCTCAGCCAAGTTTGCAAACCTCTGAGTTGAGAAGGGACCAGATAAGGGAAGGCAAATCAACAAGCAAAAGTCGTTAATAGGTAAAACAAGTCAAAGTCTACACCATACAGCAGAGTCTCTCCAACTGTGTTCTCCGACCATCACTCAGAATCACTTGTGGGTACCTATGAAAAATATGGAATTAGGGTGTAAACTCCACAGACATGGTGAATTGGAATCTCTAGGAGGTTGATCTCAAGGGTGTGCATTTAAAAAAAATTCTAATTGACACATAATTGTGGATATTTATGGGCTACAGTGTGACAATTCAATACATGCACATGATGTGTAATGATCAGATCAAGATAATTAACATAAACATCGCCTCAAACATTTATCATTTGTTTGTGTTGAACCTTGGAATTCCTCTCTTCTAATTCTTTATAAAGTATATAATAAAATTGTTGTGAACTGTAGTTACCTTAATGTGCTAAGGAATGTGCATTTTTTAATTGGTTCTTTTTGGTTATATATTAACAGTAGGATATATTTTGACATAATCACAGAAGCATGGAAGATAATTTGCTCTAATTCAGTCCCCAGCATTTTTCTCTCTCCCCCCTTCCTCCCTTGCTCCACTCCTCTCCTACTCTACCGATCTTTCTGCAGTTTATTTATAGATTTTTTAAAAAATTAGTGTCTTGTGGATATACTTGGTGTTGGGGTTCACCGTGCTATATTCATGTATGCACATAAGAAAGTTTGGTTGAATTCATGGGGAATATGCATTTAAAATAAGGATCCCGGAAAAATTCTGGTAAAATTCCAGAACTCCTTGTCCACGGACAGTGGGTTCAGCTGCAGCATCTTTACTTAGCAGCCAGTCATGGGACAATGTTTACAGTGGGAAGGAGAGTCCTTTGATAAATTATTTTAGGTTTAAGGAGAATTAATTCATCTGCCTTCCCAATAGAGGTAATGTCTTTCAGTAACTAATTCTGTTTAACTAAAGAAAACTTTTCTGATTATGTAGATTGCTGTAGCTATAATTATACTGTACCTTCAGTGTTTGTGTTTATGTGTACCTTTTATGTAAGGATCTCAATGTATTTCACAGGCACTCTTCTCATAATGGTTCTGACAGAGATTTATTGTCCTTACTTTTCAGTACAAGAGGAACAGATTCATAATCAAAGGTCACATCCTGGAAATAAGAATTGGTGTTTCTTTAGACTTTGTTGCAGTTCACACATATACCACATGGTACAAGAAGTATATTTTGTCATTGAGATTAGAGTGTTAAGCTTAAATGAGGTTTTGTTGTTGTTTTTTTTTTGTACTGGAGATTGAACTCAGGGGCACTCGCCCACTGAGCCACATCCCCAGCCCTATTTGGTGTTTTTTATGTAGAGACAGGGTCTCACTAAGTTGCTTAGCGCCTCGCTGTTGCTGAGGCTGGCTTTGAACTCGAGATTCTCCTGTCTTAGCCTCCATAAGTGCTGGGATTACAGGTAAATGAGGTCTTTTAAACATTTCAGTATTATTAACAGGTACATGGTTTGTAAATTTATAAATTCTGAAAGGCTAGTCCTAGACAATGAAGTTAAAATCAATACTTTATATTTTTATTTGGTGATTAATGTCAGAAATAAATTTAGACTTTCTTTGATCTAAAACTTTATTTTAAAAATGGAGAAAAGTAGCCATTTCTGAAATTGCTTCTGAAATTGTTGCCTGCCTGCCTGCCTTGCTTCTCTAGCCCCCCCCCCTTTTTTTCCTCTTCCTTATTTTATTTTGACATAGGGTCTGGCTGAATTGCCTAGGCTGGTCTTGAACTTGTGATCCTCTTGCTTCAGGGGGATTATAGGTGGGATTATAGGTGTGTGCCATTGTGCCTAGTTTAGGATTTTTTAAAAAATCATAATTTGCGTGTCTGGAACAATTTTTTTTGTGTGTTTTAGTTCCCAGGGTTTCCTTTGATGGTGACAATATTCTTTAGAGTGTCAACCAGTCTCTCCTATGCAATCTTGATTTTCAGCAAAAATAGCAATTGTGAAACATTATTTTGCAGACATGTTTTTACTTTCTCCATTTTATCAGTTGGCATCAAATCCTGGTTTGTAATTTAAACATTTACTAAAAGCCTCTGAAATTGTTTCTATCAATAAATTAAGATAAATCTAAATCATTGTCTTATTTTCTTTCTCTTTTTTAAAAGAATATATTTTATCTGGGATTGTTAAATTTCTCAAGAATAAGTTGAGTTGCTTCCTCCCATCCCCCCAGTACCGGAGCTCAAACCCAGGGCCTCGTGCATGCTTGGCAAATGCTCTGCCATTGAGATACACCTCCAAACCTGTCTTATTTTCTTTAAGGTCATTTATAGGGATTTGAATGGAGAATTGCAATTTCCTTCTAACCACATGATTCTATTTTCTGCTTCTGAGAAGGGAGGATCTGAGAGCACTAAATGGATTCATATTTCTGGGCCAGAATGAGTTATAGCTCAAGGTTTTATAAGAATTCAAGTATATGATAGCAGAGTCCAAGTCAATGATATGTAAGAAATCTTTCCATTGCACTAATTGACCTTCTGTCACGCTAAAAAACATAGTTGATAGTATATCGGTATGTGTCTGAATTAGTTGATTTAACTGATTCTCTATTATTAAACATTAATTTCTTTTTTCCATATGGGTGTGATGGTTAATTTTATATATCAACTTGAGTGCCTTGGGGTACCCAGATATTTGGTCAGATGTTATTCTGGATATTTCTGGATTTTTTGGATGAAATTAACATATAAATCTGTAATCAAGTAAAGGAAATTGCCCTCCCTCATGTAGGGGAGCCTCATCCAGTCAGTTGAAGGCCTGACTAGACTAAAAAGTTTGATCTTTCTCAGAGTAAGACAGAATTTTTCTGCTTGGTGGCCTTTGGATTTGGACATGGGTTCTTCCTGGCTCTTTAGCAGCTCCTGGCCTTCAGACTTTAACTGGGACATTAACCCTGTGGAGTTTGGACTTGCCAGCCTCAGTGACTGTGAGCCATTTCCTTATTATAAATAAATCTCCTTATCTCTGGTACTATGTATATGTGTGTGTGTGTGTGTGTGTGTGTGTGTGTGTGTGTATGCACATACACATACACAGAACCAGAGATAAGCTCTGGCTAAAGTTGGGATGAACACACACACACACACACACACACACACACACACACGTCTTTTGTATATTGTTATGGTTGAGATATGAGGTGTTCCCCAAAAGCTCCTATGAGAGACGATGTAAGAAAGTTTATAGGTGAAACGATTGGGTTATGAGAGCCTTAACCTAATCAGTGCCTTATTCCACTTGAATGGATTAATTTGGTGATAACTGTAGGCAGGTAGGCTGTGGCTGGAGGAGGTATGTTGCTGGGGGCGTGCCTTTGGGGTATATATTTTGTCCCTGGTGAGCCTCCCTTAGTGTCTCTCTGCTTTCTGATTGTCATGTCCTGAGCTGCTTTCTTCTGCCATATCCTTCTGCTATGATGTTCTGCCTCACTTCAGGCCCAGAGTAGTGGAGTTGGCCATCTAAGTGAAGACTGAGACCTCTGAAACTGTGAACCCCAAATAAACTTTTCCTCCTCTAAAATTGTTCTTGTCAAGTCTTTTGGTCACAGTGACAAAACAAATCTGACTAAAACATACATCTATTTCTTTACATATGTATCTACTATTGATTCTTTTTCAGTGAACCAGAATGAAAAAATGATTTTCAACCTTTCTTTTCATTATTAGCTTCTTCAAAGATTCAGTTTTTGAGAAACTTGATTAAAATTTGTAACAGAGCTCATACTAGTATGATCTAGATGGGGGCGTCTCAACCTTGGCACTACTGACATTTTGGGTTGATAACTCCTTGCTGTGGGGCTTGTCATGTGCACTGTAGGATGTTTAGAATCACCTCTGTCCTCTGCTCCTTTGATGTTCCCCCCTTGTAATGGCCAAACTTGCCTCCAGACATCACCTAAAATTCTCTAGGAGGAAAAGCACCCTGCTTAAGAACCACTGGTGTACACATATGGCATGAATAAGACCAATTATGTAAATTAGTAAGGGACTATAGCCTAAATATTTTAAATAAGAGATTTTTCCAATTAAAGTAAAGTTTAATAAAGGTCAGTCATAGCAAAATATTTGGAGTTTGCCTCTCTATATTTGACATTAGGGTTAATAGGGAGCAAATTTTGGTTTTCCTTGATTTCCAATGCCTCTCTACCATGGTTTTTACCATGATTAAAGCAAAAGCCCACCCAGAATAAGACTACTGTCCTTACTTGTTAAGGTATTCTCCAGTGAGAGAGTGCTTGCTTGTTTGTGTTTTTAATGATGGAGCATTTTGTCAAGTTGGCCTTGGGAAGGAAGACGGGGACAAGCAAGGGTGTTTTATTTTCTTTTGAAAAGCATCTATCTTTGGTCGGGTTTGGAATGAGCTGACATATTAGTGTCTTTAAGTAAGCTGGAAAGTAGGAGAAAATAAATAAATATTGAGATACTGTGACTTTGTTTGATGTGTCCACCTGCCAAGTTTACAGCTCTTGGTTATTCAATCCAGCTGTCTTCTAGGTAGATGGCATTGATGTCTACAATCAGTTTAGGTAAAGGGAAATTGTCTTAGAAAATCTGTATGGGCTTCATGCCTGAAAAGCAGAACTGAATTTGTTCTGAGGAAGAAGAAATTCCACTTGTGGACTGCAGAGTTACTGCCTGTCCCAGACTTGCCAGCCTGCAGGTCTGCCCTACAGATTTCAGATTTGCCAACCAGGCCTCACAATGGAGAAAGCCGATTCCTTGCAATCAATCTTTCTCCCTCTTCTCTTGCTCTCTCTCCCTCTGTCTGTTTCCCTGGTGGTATGGGGCTGATACAAGAACCTTTAATCCTCAAACTGATTTACAATGGGAGAACTACCACCATTGTTTTTACCAAGGGACATAATGAGGACAGGATCCTATCTCATTTATTTGTTTTCTCCTAGAGGCTGTCACATGGCTCTCAATAAATGATGAATTGAATGAAATCATTGTTAGCAGTTATTTCAAATAGCTCTGGAGGATATAAAACGATATCTTGAATGTCTTTGCTAGGAAGTAGGTAATTTATTATGAGAAATACATTATTTAGCTTTTAAAATAAAAAATATTTTTCATTACATAAGTAATAGAACCACACTACTGAAAATCTGGGACGTAGAGAACAAAAACAAATCAGTTCATGACCCTACTATAGCTAATGCAAGTATTTTGGTATATTTTATTCAGGTTTCTCTCCTGATTTTTGCACAGAGCTATCCATATTATATTTCAATTATTTCCCACCTGCTTTCCTTCTTGTTATTATTTAGTCTTTATAAACACCATTTTTTCTCACTGCCTCCTCTTATTGAAAATAGATTTACTGTTTAGGAAAAATTAATTTATGCTCATTAATAAGATATACCTTTATTGAGCCATTTTTGCAGGGGGCGGGTAACAGGCACTAACCCATGCATTTCTTTTTTTGCTCGAAATAAGCATGTGGCAAATATTATTTTCATCCCCATTGTACAGTGAGGACATTGGTCTTGGGACTGTTTTCTTTTGAAAAGCATTTTGCACTGCTGGGGTCCGAACCCAAGAACTTGCATATGCTATGCAACTGCTCTGTCCCTGAGCTACATCCTCAGCCCTGGTCTTGGGACTGTTAAAGAATTTGCTCAGCCTGCTAGACAGGAGAATTTCTGAAGAATATGCTCTTTCTACTTTGCTATCCTGTTTTATTTTTATTTTTTTTATTTTACCCGATCTTTTCTTTCGTGGATGAAGGATCTGTGGATCATGGGAGAGCATTCCTTTTCATCTTGTTCTGAGAGAAGAATATGTGCGAAGAGTCAACAGCTGGCTCCATATTTTACCATCTATAGTGTAAGTGTTTTTCTTAAACTTAGCACAGTGAAACATGCCTTTTTTCTTTTAGGTGTATGACTATTGATGTTTTACTCTTGTTTCTGTTTTCAAATTTAGTTCACATTCCAGGAATTTTTGCTGAGGAAGAAACCATGGAGTTTTTAGACCTGGGGTTGGTCTCTGTTTACTATATCATTTGAAATCCACATAATCAGAAATTCTCCTGTCTAGCAGGCTCGGCAAACTCTTTAACAGAGGTGGAGAGAAAAGTTGCCACATGGTCATTCAACCCAAGTGGACAGTTGCAAAGCAAAATAAATAAATAAGTTCCAGTTACTGTTAAGGAAATGTTCAAGGATTAATAATGAGCATTGCCAGTTGTATTTCTTAGCTTTTTAGGTGAGAAGTGACTCAAAATGCAGAATTCTCTTCATATTTGAATGTACTTAGAAGTACTAAGAATTTTTCATTGTCCTTTCTCTGTGTGTTCAACAAATTGAAATAAACCTCATACTAAATGAATAATCCCAAATATGACCATTAAAATACGTGCACAATCAAAATACAGCAGGAGGAAGCACCATCCTGGTTGGCACTTTTTAAAACATGACTTTATTTCCTTAGCCTTCAAGTAGCTCCTATATGTTGCAAATAAGAACATCATACCAACATTATAGTTGTATACTGTGATGTGGTATGCTGGGTGGGACCATATTTTCCTTCTTTTCTTTGAGTCCATACTATTCAACTATTCTTGAGTAAATGCTTATGTACAACTGTACAACTTGATATTAACTTGTGTCTGGCTAGTTCATGAATGGGAGTCCCTTGCCTCTTATCTTGTAGGTTTTTTTTTTAATTGTGTTAAAGCTTGGGCGTATGAACTTTCTTTCAGGTTACTGTATATGTTTTGCTGACAACGATGTGAAAGACCAGCTCAGCAAGATAGCAACTACCTTTTCCAATGAGCCCCTTTTTGCTTGGGAAAGATGTTGCACATTCCCTTTGTTGAAAGACTTAGCTTGGTAAAGCTATCTAGAATACTGAGAAGCGGGGATAGTTATCTAGAGGTTAGTCTATACACCAGTCCAATTCATAGAATTAATATGACAGGAAGTTCCCTTAGGGTACAGTTTTACTGCTATATGGCTTCTGTAAAGTTTAGAATGTTATTTTGAATTTTGTGTTTTCTCCAATCTGCAATCTGATAGGAAATGGTGCCTGAGGTGATTGCTTCATGAATATTGTAAACTCACCCTTATCAACATATAAAAAGATGATTCAGTAGTAACTTTGAGTTTGCATTCATGCAGTCTTGTAAACAATGACTAAAAAGTGCAAGCCTGTGGAAGATAATGTTGTTTGGTCTGGTGAATATAATCTATTTATTTTTACGTCTTTAAATTGGAGAGAGTGTAGACAAGCTAGATCTCAGAAGAACTCAGAAAAACCCTTTTGGCCTTTCACTTGGACAGATGAATTCATGAATTCCCTGCTGACTTGGGTACCCTGGTTTACCTACATAACAGATATGGTAAAAGGTTCAATTGAGGTAGTGAATGTGTAAGACCTTTAAAAACTATAAAATACTACAAAATACACAGAGGATGACTATAGATAACAATGATGTACTGTACATTTCAAGAAGTTAGAATAAAGGATTTTTAATTTTTTAAAATTTTATTTCAGTACTGGTATGGAACCCAAGACTTCATGTATACTAAGCAAGCTCTCTACCACTTAGCTACAGGGCTAAGGATTTTGAAGTTTTACTATAAAGAAATGATGAACATTTGAAGAGATAGACATTTTTAACCTGACTTAAACATTACACAAGGTAGTCATGTATAGCTACATCATCTTATGCCATTAATATGTACAATTTTATGTCTATATATCAGTTTAAAATAAATTTCATTAAAAACACTATGAAGTCAGGCATAGTAGCACATGCCTATAATCCCAGGGCTGGGAGGCGGATGCAGGAGGATCACAAGTTCAAAGCCAGCCTCAGCAACTTAGTGAGGCCCTAAGCATTTAGTAAGACACTATCTCAAAATAAAAACTAAAAAAGGTCTGGGGATGTGGCTTAGTAGTTAAGCACACTTGGATTTAATACCTGGCACCAAAAACCAAATAAACAAAAAACTAAACCAAAACAATAAGAACAAACATTATGAAATAAAAAGGTAGAATCCTTGGTAGAATAATTGTCTCATTTTCAAAAATAAAATTTGAAATTACTACATTTGGACAGAATGCAGCTGGTTGCACCAGGTCAGTAGACCTACTATAGCAACTAGGAAAAATTGGAGTAATTACAAAAATCATATTTTTAAAAGCATCAGAGAGTTGTGAAAGACAGAGCTACTCGATGAACTAAAATTATAGAGAAAACTGTCCTAAGGTTAGCTGATGATTGGCAGCTTCATTTCAGCCCTGGGACATTTGCTGGTTCTGGACAACGGTCGAGGATTGAACTTGGTTCACGCAGTGGTACATATGAAGGAAAATGACACCAGCAAAGCTTTAACCAGTATAGTGTTAGTGTGATGAATTTGAGTCTTTCAAATTTGAGTGTTTCAAATTCAGAACTGGATTTCTCTATAAGATATTTGCTGAGTTTCTGGGCTTCACAGAATACTGAGGAGTGAGTCTGAAAATTTCTAAAGGTAAATGTAACTTCCACAGGCTTCTGTTCTTAAGAATCAAAGAGCCTCCAGGGGATAAAGCCTGTGCAAGCACATGTCTATTTCCCCTTCCAACACTTTTGCCAGATTTTGAAGCTTTGTAGGGCGAAAAGGATGTAGGGCTTGAAAACCTCTGAAGGGTGGAGATTGATTTCCCTCAATCTTTTAGGATTGAGAAAGCTTATGCTCATTGGGATGTGTGGGAGGGGATATGCCCAAGGAACAGGTGCGAATCAAAGGTCTGCTGAGCCTTACTAAAACAGATCAAGTCCTAACCCAATTCAACTCTTGGTTGGACTCAGGTTATTGGCCCCTCATCCCATCTATCTAAAAGAAGAAAAGGAATACATTCTCTGGTGGAATATACCATCATCTGGAGCCTCCACTTCTTAAAATTATCAATTTTCTTTATTATAAGCTTTGAACAGTTAATAAAAGAAGCAGACTATGATAAAACTATTGGGATCAGGTTATAGGAACATTACAATAATGTTAAAGAAAAGAGAGATGGAAACAAAAGATGAAAATATGGAAAATTTCTCCAGAGAACGTCAATCTATTTTAAAAAAATGTATGGACTGTCTAAAACTAGAAAAATCAACATGAGGATCTAGTAACCACTATTCTACTTTTTACTTCTTTGAGATCAACTTCAACTCCTGTGGATTCTTTTGAGGGAGTCATCAATCACAATGGTTGCTTGTCACACTTACCCAACTCCTTAGCTTACAAGGTTCCAGAGGATCTGATCCTTGTCCATGTCTCTTACTTGTTCCAAATGATCCATCTCTTCACTTATTCTGCTATTTCCACTGTCCTCCTTTCTATTCCTCAGTTATTTCAAGCTCATTCCTACCTTCTGGTCTTTGTGCTTGCTAATCTCTTCACCTGGAATTAATTATTCCCTTAGCAAGTTCAGCTCCTTTCTATCATTCAAGTGTCATCATCACAGAAAGCCCTAGAACCAGAGCTTTTGGTCTTTCCACAGGACTCCATTTCATTTTTCTTATGGCATTTACTCCAGTCTAGGATCATCTTGTTTCCTTGCTTATTGTCTGTTTCTCTCCATGGAATGTAAGCTCCATGACAACAAGCAGCTTGGCAGGCAGGAAAAGAAAAGTTAAAATGGGTTATGCTGGAGTGACCAAAAGAAGGGTGAATAGAGATGGAAATAAAGAGGCCAACAAAAACATGGAGGTCACATCAGGAAGCCAGGCAGCTTTACTGGCCATAAGCATGATAAACAGAGTGGGAGATGGGGCTTTTTTTTTTTTTTTTTTTTTTGTACCAGGGATTGAATTCTTGGGTACTTGACCACTGAGCCACATCTCCAGCCCTATTTTCTGTTCTTTTATTTAGAGACAGGGTCTCACTGAGTTGCTTAGTGCCTCGCCATTGCTGAGGCTGGCTTTGAACTCTCAATTCTCCTGTCTCAGCCTCCCAAAGTGCTGGGATTACATGCATGCACCACTGCGCCGGCGAGATGGGGCATTTTGAACCAGCAATGTGATTTAGTATTGGGACAGTTATAGGTGAAGAAAATTCCAGGGCTTTGTCAGTTACATTTTATGATTGAAGAAATAGCAAGAGGCAGGAAAGTAAAATGAACAGGAAAACAAATGTTGGTCATGGCTAAGGAAAGACAAGAACATACAAGTGGAATAGATGGGAAAAATCATTGCATCTTGGGGAACTTTCCAAAAGCCTAAGTTTCACATTGTCAGAGCTATATCAATTTATGTACCTGGGAGTGCATGGGGGAAAATGGTCCATAATTTCTGCAACTGCTCACAAGATCTTTGCATCAGACACTGTCCTTACATGTCTTTCAAACAGGAATATGTAATTATTAAAAATTTAAATGTTTGTTTTTCACAAATAATATATTCAAGAAAATGCACATAGTGAAAATTTCACTCCTAGTCCTTATCTCACAGCTATACAATTTTCTTTTCCAAAGGCAACCAATGTTAATGTATTTACATCTTGAGTAATTTCTAGAGATATTACCTACATGTATGAATATAAAAGGTTTCCTGTAAGACACAAATAATGGCATATCTTATACACTAGATTTTTTTTTCCTTAACTATATTCTTTGGAGATTAGTTCATATAAGTATTCAAAAATAACCTTATTATTTTCCTTTTAACAAGCTGGGTAAGATTGTATTTTATAAATGATAAGAATTTTCTTAGACAGTCATTCTGATGGATATGTGGGGTTGTTTGCAATCTTTTGCTAATACAAAGAGGGCCACAGTGTGGAATCTTCTGCAAACATGATTTTGCACATGTGTGCATAGCTGTAGAAGACAATTTACTAGAAGAGAGATTGTTCAGCCCAAGGGCTGTACATTTGGAATTTTAACAGATATTACCAAACTGTGCTTCTTAAAGGCTGTGCCAATTTAATCTTTATCAGTAACGTATGAGAGTGCCTGATTCCCTGGAACTCCAACGAACAGTGTAGTTTCTGTTGTTGCTGTTTGTAGTGCTGGAGGTTGATTTTAGGGTCTTCTGCATACTAAGCAAGTGCTGTACCACAGAGCTAAATCCTCATCCCGCACACAGTGTTTCATAAAACTTTTAAATATTTGTCAAATTTAAGGTTAAAAATAGGCATAGTTGCAATGTGCATCTCTTTATTATGAGTGGACTTAAGCATATTTACTAATTTTTTTTTGGTACTGGGGATTGAACTCAGGGGTACTCGACCACTGAGTCACATCCCCAGCTCTATTTTGAGTTTTATGTAGAGACAGGGTCTCATTGAGTTGCTTAGCGCCTCGCCATTGCTGAGGCTGGCTTTGAACTTGCGATTCTCCTGTCTCAGCCTCCCTAAGTGCTGGGATTACAGGCTTCAGCCACCGTGCCTGGGTTTTACTAATGTTTAAGAACCATTTGTGCTGGGCGTGGTGGTGCACGCCTGTAATCCAAGGGACTAAGGAGGCGGAGGCAAGGAGGATCAGGAGTTCAAAGCCAGCCTCAGCAAAAGCGAGGCACTAAGCAATTCAATGAGACCCTGTGTCTAAATAAAATATAAAAAATAGAGCTGGGGATGTGGCTTAGTGGTCGAGTGTCCCTAAGTTCAATCCCTTGTACCCCAAAACAAAAACAAACACAAAAAACCCAATTTGTATTTCCTTTTCTGTAAACTGACTATTCTATTCTATTATTGGTATTTTTCTTTTTTCTTTCAACCCTTTAAATATCTCATTCCATATTCTTCAAACCTGTATAGTTTTTTGAAATACGATGAGATTCTTTTCTTTGTTCCTCTATAGGTAAGGTGTCCTCTCAATCCTGGCTTCTTTTAAGATTTTCTCTTTGTCTCTCTCTCTCTCTTCATGAATTTCACATACTTACATAGTTTTCTGTACAAAAGTTTGGCTACAGAAAAGTAAAATAATGGAATTGGATTAGATTTGAATAACATAATATTTACTGTGATATTTCCATATATGCATACACAGTGCATTCATATAATCCTATTTGATCACCTAAAGTTTGAATATGATGTGCCTAGGTGAAGATATTTTGGTATTTACCTTGCTTAGTGTTTTCTGAGCTTCCTAGATTGGTGGTCTGGAATCTATCGTTAATTTTGGAAAATACCCAACCATTATAACTTCATATTTTCTTCTATTTCTTTCTTCTTCTCCTCCTGGTGTCCCTATTACACATATGTTACACTTTTTATAATTGTCCCACAGTTCTTTGATATTCAGATCCACTTTTTTCAGTCTTTTTTTTTTTGGTGTTTGTATTTCAGTTTGAGAAGTTTCTGTGGCCACATATTTAAGCTCATTGATTCTTGGCTATATCCGATCTACTAATAATTCCACAGGATTGATTTTATTTATTTATTTATTTATTTATTTATTTATTTATTTTCTTGAGATAGGGTCTTACCACATTGCCCAGGCTGGCCTTGAACTTGTGTCTCAGCCTCTGAAGTAGCTGGGAGTAGCTGAGAGTACAGGCATGCATCACCACGCCTGGTGACTTCCAGCATTTCTTTTAGATTCTTTTGGTGTCCCTCTCCTTACATTACTCAACTATTCTTACCTGTTGTCCACTTTTTTTCCATAGAAATTTTAGTATATTAATCTTAGTTACTTCAAGTTTTCAGTGTGATAATGCCAAGACCTCTGCCATAACTGACTCTCTTCTTTGCTTCATCTTTTCAGACTGTGCTCTTTTGCCTTTGAACATACCTTATCATTTTGTTGCTGGAAGCTAGATGTGATGCATTGAACTAAAGTTACTGCAATAGAGGATCTGAGCACATATTTAATATTTATCTGGCTAGGAGTTAGCTTGAGTTTACTGTCTGTTGTAGTTGCAGGTGTCAGAAACTAACATTTTCTCTGGTGTCTTGTCTTCCCTGTCTTCTTTGGGAATCCCTACAGATTACTGAGAGGGTCTGAATCTTGCAATGCTTTTAGCTCTAACCCGTGTTATACAGGAGCTCTACCAATGAGGAGTGAGGCACAGAGGAGGGGATGTGTTCTATATTACCATGATCAGGGCTGTCTGTGAGTCTGGTTTGGGCATTTCCTCTACCACACATTGAGGGCAAGAGGGTGCTGGAGTTGGGGGTGGGATATTTCCCTTCCTCAACTATTAAGCTCTGATTAGTTTTCCTTGAGGCTAGGCCTCCTTAAGGAAAATAGTGAGCTCTGGGAATATTTCAAAATAGTTACTCTCTTCTCCTCTTGAGAGAAGTAGGAGGGGATTTTTTAAATCAGACCTTCACAGTGAACTTGGTAGGGCTTCTGGTTACAAAACTCAGGAAAATGTAGGAGGTCCTCCAAGACTGGACCTTTGTGAACTTTTAACTCTTAAACATGTCCACAAGGAGTCTTCAGCAATTAAGTGGTCCTACTTAGGCTGGCTCCAGCTGTGGGCTTCTTTCTTCACTTCTGCTCTAGTAAGCTGTGATTCTATGTATCTGCCTGTCTCTCCAGTTTTAAGGGTAGCAGTCTGTCCTGTGACCTCAATTCTCTGATGAATTTAAGATAAAATCTTGATTTTTAGTTTGTTTGGCTTTCCTCTTATGTAGATGGGAGTGATGATTTCCAAGCTCTTTTCATGTCAAACCAGACACCAGAGGCTGTATTTTTTTCATTGATTTGTAAGAGTGCTTATCTATGCGGAAAATTAGTCCTTTATCTTGATATAAGATGCACATTTTTTCTATCTCATCATTTATCTTTTGAATTTCTGTTTTCCGCCCATGCAGTTAAAAATGTTTTGTGTATGATTGCATTTATTGATATTCTCTTTTAGCCATTTGGATTTTGTGATACAATTGGAAAGGCCTTTACAATTCAGATTATAAAGAAATTCTTCCATTTTAAGCACTTGTAATTTTATTTTTTACATTTAAAGATCTGCTCAATTTGGGTTTTAAAAGAATGAAGAATAAATACTACTTATTTTTCTCCAGTTGCCTATTCAGTTCTTTCAAAACCATTCAATAGTTCCTTTTTCCTGTATTAGTTCATTACCATATATTGAACTTCAATATTCATTTGGGCCTATTTTTATAACCTTTATTCTGTATTATTGCTTTGTTTATATGCTAAAACGAATAATTCATATACCATTACTTTGTTTCACTTATTGAAGCTTTACAATATTTGAGATAAGTGTATGGCTAGTTATCCACTCATTTTTCTTGTTGAAAAAATTGTCAATTATATTCTTTTATATTATCTTTTTTCTCTTTTCTGTGTTATCTTTAGCATTGAGTCTAAAAAAAAACTTGGTATGGCCAGGCTTGGTGGTGCACGCCTGTAATCCCAGCACTTTGGGAAGCTAAAACAGCCTCAACAATGGGGAGGCGCTAAGCAACTCAGTGAGACCCTGTCTCTAAATTAAAAAAAAAAAAAAAAAAAAACTCACAAAATAGGGCTGGGGATGTGGCTCAGTGGTCAAGTACCCCTGAGTTCAATCCCTGGTACCAAAAAAACAAAAACAAAAAACCCCAAAAAACTCCCAAAACAGACAAAAAAACAAAACTTGGTATGTTTGTTGTGATGATGCTAAGTTTTTAGGTTAATTTAGAAATGGTTGCATATGTCCAGAGTTGTTTTTTTCTATCTAGGAACATTTTATACCTTCACATTTATTCAAGTCTTTTTTATTGTTATCACAATTATTATTATTTGGTATTGGGGATTGAACCCAGGGCCAACTTACCCCTAAGCTACAATCAAAGCCCTTTTTATTTTTTGTTTTGAGACAGGGTCTTGCTAAGTTGCCAGGCTGCCTCAAACTTGAGATCCTCCTGCCTCAGCCCTCTGAGTAGCTGGGATTACAGGTGTGTACCACCCTGCCTGGCTTCAAGTTTCATTTCAAGTCTCATTCTTCTAAGCACAGGAAATAATCAATAAATGCTGGCTACAGAAGTTCTATACTCTTACCAAGGTGAAACCTAGCGTTGGGAACATACTTTAATTTTCCCAAACCACCCCTCTCAATCCATGTTCCTCACAGTTTCTAACAAAAGCCTATAAATAGTTTGAAGGGTTGTGGAGTGGGATGGGGGAGAATGGAGGAAATGGAGATGGAATGGTAGTGATTCAGTTACACCTTTATTGTTGAAGAGAAGGAAAGAACTGTTGAAGAGAATGAAAGGATTCTGTGCTGATTTGCATTTTGGGGGGTGGTCCAAGAAAATTAACCAACAAAGCAGGGTAGATGAATGGAGCATTTTGTTTTTCAAATGGCTACCTTAAATTTGTAGAGGACTTTACAGTGTACAGTTTGCCTTTACAAATCTGCATCTAAACCAATCTTCACAGCAACTCACTGGGGCCCTTGAGGAGGGCAGTCACAATTACACAGGGAGTAGGTAGAAACTTGGATGACATATTCCAGATCTGTGGACTCCTACTCTAGTGTTCATTCCTTTTCATAGCAAACTTGACTTCTTGCCATTTATTTCCATCTAAGTTTAAGCACTTACTTGACAGCAGAAAAGGTACATGACAAATATGATAGGAACACAGGTAAGGAGAAAAAGGGAAAAGAAGGATTACAATATTTTGAGAAGAGAGCATAAGAGAACTGTGGGATTAAAATCAACAGCAGTATTTGTTTATTACTGCATGGACAGAAATTAATGGGAGAACTCTGTAAGGGATTGTATAAAGTTAGCAATAATGCCTGGAGTGTCTATGGTGTGCTGCCTTTTTATCTTTTATTCTCAATACCAGTCTTTCAAGACAGGTGTTATTAAACCAATTATACCACGTGGCTTTAGAAAGCAAGAGCACAGTCTTATTGGAGCTTAACAGCTGTATACTAATTGAAGAATACTTGTAAAACATACTCATAGGCCTGGATATGGGAATTCGTGGTCATAGCAGAGCTGTGGAGGAACCCGAGGATGTCAGCCATAGAAGTGGAGTGAGTGTAGGAGAAATGCGATGTGATGAGCGGAGAAAGGGAAGGACATTGTTTCTATTACTAAACAGGGAAATCGACTGGACATTAATAACAGATAAATCTGATGGTCAACGGACAGGGGCACAGGAAAACTGCGTGTAGCTGGAGTCAGGGATGCAGATGAATTAAACTAACTGCAGTGGAAAAGAGATGCCGGCCAGGAGGAGCCTGCTTCTACCTGGAAAAGTGCTCCATCAGCTACTTTGCCCTCTCTCTCAATGCTGCATCGCCTTTTAAAGTGACAGTCACGACGCTGCAGAATTCAGAAGCGAAAATGGTCTTTGCTCATTGGATGACAGTCTAAATTCAGACTGAAAGAATGTGGTTGGAGACAGCTGGTGGAAACGGTCCCAGTACTGACTTAAGTGGAAAATGTCCACATGCTGCTCGTCTCCCTCCTTATCAAGCTACCTGTCTCCATCTCTCTCGCGCTTGTTGCCTCTCTCCCATCTTTTAATTTTTTTTTTTTAAGTAACCAGCCTGGTACTTTGTACCCAAGTGTCAAGGAACTCTCCTGCTTAACTCAGCGCTGCTGGTTGCCTCGGTGATTAATGTGAGCTACACGGGTGGTTTATGAGAAGTGGCACTTCCTTTCCAGCTTCTTGTATCTGCCACCGAGCAGTTAACGTTAAAGCCCGCTCTCTACCACCGCGGATGTGAATGCTGTAAATACCATCGGGCAGGGCTTTCCGGCTTTAGAAACTCAGAAGCAGGACAAATCAAGCCAGTCCCCGGACACCCAATGACCCTGGACTGCGGCAAAGGGTGTGGAAATGTAAAGAGGGGAGGATTACCAGGCCCCCTTTCTCCATTCTCTTTACCCCTCCGGAGCACTCTTTCCACCCCGCAAAGCAAGGGAAGGTCGCTCCAGGTCGTCAGCACCTCTAGCACCCCAGAAATCTGCAAATTCATTGCTCCCTTTCATGTTCCGGCGAAACTCTTAAGGCCAGAGTAAGGCCAACCCCAGCTTTCACCTCCAGCCTTTAGCTGACTTCTAAGGCGGATTTGACTTCTCCCCCATAAAACGGCTTTGGTTCGCTTCCCCACCGCAGGGGTCTGGCGTCTGCTTTGGACTTTGCTTTTCACTCGCACGCCGTCTGGAGCAGCGCTCAAGTCTTGGCAACTTTCACCATCTTGACCAGAGTCGGGCCTTTTCTAAGACAATGTGAACAAAGAGGAACAGGGGAAAGAGACGAGGGCCTGCGGGCGGGCTGCTGAGCGAGTATATGTGAACTGGGGTGCGCCGCACTCCGCGTCCCCAGCCACTGGGGATCCGGGCGCCGGCGAGTGGGTTGGGGAACAGAGCGCACCGGGGCTGGGCTCTCAGGCTGGCTTGGCCGGGCAGAGCCCCTTGTGGCCCAGGACACAGAGTTTCTTTGTCCCTGCCTCCAGCTGGGCGCGAAGGCAGCTGGGCTTGAGCAAAAGCCCGAACCTGGGACTGGAGATCGGGCTTTCACGTGCGGCACGACAAGACAGTAGGAAAAAGCGCCTGCTGCCCACCGTGCCCCGCAAACGTCTGGCGCCCTGATCTCCAGGCTCCGCGGAAGGAGACACTGGAACTCGCCTCTCTCTTCCTGGTGCCAAAACTGGGTTTACTATGGCACAGCTTGTCTTAAATAGCGTGCTTTGGAGCGCTTTTCTCCACCCTACTCCCCGAAGACGCGCGCGCTAGTCTAGGGCAAGAGTCGAACTCAGGCACTGAGGAGGTTCTCTGGCGCCCCCCCTTTCGAAAGCACCGCTTCGTGGGGACCCGAGCGAAGGGGCGGGGCGGGACCAAACAGCCCTAAAGCAAAGATGCCCAGGAGAACGTCCTAACAAAACCGAAACGGTGGCCACATTTGCGTATGTGTGTGGGGGTGTGTGTGGAGTGGGGAAGTGGGGGTGGGGGATGACTTACATTCAACTGTCTTACCTGCAATATAGTTTGCACTTCTGTGTGTGGCTGAAGAATGAAAGAAAAACTGCCGTGTCCATTGAAGCCCATGAAACCACCCCCTTCCCTTAACTAAGTCATATTTTATAATGCGACGCAAGATTACAGCGTCCACGTGAAAACTAGTTTCCCAGTTTCACTCTAAACCTGCATCAGTGTAGCGAGCTAGATTTCAGTTTACCATCTTCTCTTCAGCAAGAGAACTTGGAGTCTCAGGAGAGACTAAGGTTTTCTTCTTCTGCTTCTGGCTGTGCATCTTTCATTTGCTTTTCTTTATGAAGCAAGGGTTCCTCGGCTGTCTTCCCAGGAAGTTCCGCGCTCTGCATGGCTGCGCCCCGCCTGCCGCAGAGCTGCGCGGGCAGAAGGAGGAGCGCTAGGACCGCGGGGATCCCGGGCGGCCGCGGCGCTACCTTAAACCCAGCCCAATGCCGCTGCCTGCGCCACTCTGCGCGCCGGCGGGGGCTGCGCAGGAGGAGCGCTCCGCCCGGCTACAACGCTCCGCGAGCCGGCGCGGCAACACCTGTTCGCGGCGGCCAGGGCGGCACGCGAGCTCTCGGACGCGGCTCTCCTCGCTCGCCGCTGGCCACCGGTTCTAAGCCAATGGACCTCTGCCGAGCCTCTGGAGAATTCTGGATACTAGCTTTGGACGTCTAAAGTTTTTTCTTCTTTTTGTTTTATTATTATTATTTTTTGGAGGGGGGACTGGGAGGGGAGATTTGTCGCCGCCACCACCGTGAGATTTTTTTTTCCCCCTTGAAGGATTCATGCTGATGTCTGCAGAGTCGGTTAGAGAGTAAAAACAGCGCATGCCTTCCTGGAGTCAGGATCCGTAAATTCTGACGTAGCCCGTGCATCTTAAAAATCCCTATAATAACGCCTAGGCATTTAAGTTGCTATGGTCATTCTGATCTCAAAGCAAATGGAGAAACTACGGATTTTTTTTCCTTATTACGGTCGGATGGGATGAAGACCTTCCTGCCTGCTAAGAGCTGGGGATCTATCTATAGAGATACATAGATATGTTTATCAATATGTCAGTGTGTGAGTATAAAGTGGTGGTTTCTTAGACTATCAGTGGTTTGACCTTGAACCTGTGCCAGTGAAGCTGCAGATTACTTTTATTTATGCATTTAATGGATTGAAGAAAAGAACCTTTTTTCCCTCTCTCCCTGCAACTGCAGTAAGGGAAGGGAGTTGGATATACCTCGCCTAATATCTCCTGGGTTGACACCATCATTATTGTTTATTCTTGTGCTCCAAAAGCCGAGTCTTCTGATGGCTCCCTTAGGTGAAGTTGGGAACTATTTCGGTGTGCAGGATGCGGTACCGTTTGGGAATGTACCCGTGTTGCCGGTGGACAGCCCGGTTTTGTTAAGTGACCACCTGGGTCAGTCCGAAGCAGGGGGGCTCCCCAGGGGACCCGCAGTCACGGACTTGGATCATTTAAAGGGGATTCTCAGGCGGAGGCAGCTATACTGCAGGACTGGATTTCACTTAGAAATCTTCCCCAATGGTACTATCCAGGGAACCAGGAAAGACCACAGCCGATTTGGTAGGTATACTATTAACCCTATAGTGTCCATACGATGACATGTTTGGACTATAACTACCAAGAAGAAGGTGGTGGTTGGGCGGGGGCTGCGGGAAGGGATCTCTCTATCTTTCCTTCTCTTTTTCTGTCTCTCTCTGTGCCTTGCCAGCTCAGGGGGGGGGGGGAAGCCTCCAGAATTGCAGATCTGCCGCTGGCACCGGTGCAAGTCTATGTTTAAAGGCCTTTTTTTTTTTTAAAAGAGGGGCATGACTTATGAATATAACACAAATCCCTAATTCTTTTGCATCAAATACATGGGAAGATCGGATTTAGGAAGTTTCTTTTGAATGGACTGATTCCACGAGTTTAAAGCTTTAATCATTAACTAGTAAGAACTTAAAAATGCATTCAGTTTCCTTAAAGCAGTAGGTATATTATGCCCAGATTAAGATTTCCCCCTTTCCTCTAATAAGTATTCTGTTTGAATTGTAAATTAATTGTATTGTTTATTCCCCCCAAGTGTGTCTGAAAAGCCCCGCAGGCGAAGATTGCTGACTGATTGTTCTGTTAGGAGGTGGACTAAAGTCATATTTTAGACTCTGAATAGCAGGGACAGAGGCTTTGGCGAAAATGACTAGGGAAAAGGCATAACGCTCACCAGGGGTGTTTGTCCTTCCAGTTATCAAGTTATAACCTCTGTTTTTAAATTTCTACACTGTGCAGCCCTGTGTGGGTTTCCTGGGTGGCTGTCTGATGTGAGTGTGTGCTTGCCCGTGCAAAAGCTGCAAGCTAATTTTAAAGGGCATTCCGAGGATTTCATTTTCCTAGGACAGTATTTGTGACTCAGCACTGAGGGCTGCAGACTGGAGGGTGGTGACTCTGCCCGTTTTGATGCCTGCACACACGTGCCTGCTGGGGCACCTTTAGCCCTACAGCAAAGTCAGCCAACATAGTCCTGATTAAGGTGAGAGGAATCTAGGTTTTTTTTTTCTTACTTTTTTTTTTTTTTAAATTAAGCGCCAGTTTGGGCAACCAGACTGTTGGAAGGAGTTAACTTCTGAGTGAACCCACCTGACAACACTTAAACTAGGTCGTAAAAAACAAAGTCCTGTGGTGATTTTTCTTCCTCATGCTTTAATGCCAGATGTGGAGCACAATCTAAACTACATGTTTAGCTTCGTTGGACTGTAGATGATGCCAGAAGGTGAGGAGGGCTCAGGCCTGGGACGAGGATAGTTTCAGATAAACGAGGCCCATTTTTTTCTTCTTTTGATCACAACTGAGCCTGAGCCCAAAGCGGAAAATAGTAAATTTCTCTAGCCTTCCTTCACCGCAAAAAAAAAAAAAAAAAAAAAAAAAAGCTCTTCTCTGTGCAATTATTAAGTTAAAATGTAACTGTTCTCCCACTGCCCCAGAAGTAAACGTAGCTTCTGGTTGTTGCAGCGGGAAGACTGAACTTTACTAAAAGTGCTTTTCTAGCTGGCCGCTTTAAGGGCTGCCACCGTGCCTAGCATTCAATACCAGAACAACAGGAGGTGGGCGGCCGTGGGTGGGACAGCGAGTGTGTCCGAGTTCCAAGCGGCCACTAGCCTGGCAGGGCGAGCAGCGGGAGAGTGGCGTGGGCTGCCAGTTAGGTGCGCCTCTCCGCCAGAGCCCCAGCCCTCCCGCGCTCGAGTCCGGCAGGTGCGGGCTTGGTCGCCTCGGCCCCGCAGCGCACTCGGCGGCTGCCCGGATAGCTCCGCGCGGTCCTAAACGCGCTCGGGTTCTAACTCCCTTTCCACCCGGATCGGGTGCGCCCTTTGGTGCTGCCGGGACGACTGGAGTCCGGGGGCCGTGGGCAGGGTCTGACACAGTTCTAGCCGCATTTAGAGGATTTGAGTTTTCATTTTTGCCCGAGTTCAGTCCCTTCGCTTTCTCTTTGTGTGTGAGTGTGGGTCTAGCAGTGCTGACAGCCGCCTCCCGGGGCAGCGCGGTGGTTTGCGGTGTGGGAACGGCTGGAGGCGCGCGCCGCTGCAGGAGAGTTGGTGGCGGGGACTAAGGACAGGCTGGAGGTCGGATCCCTGAGCTCCGCAATCTCATTCCGGATCCCTCCCCCTCTTTCTGAAGCACGCGGCTGGGTTTTGGAGAGTCGAAGGGCTCCGCGGTGTCCGGGAGGTGGGTCGGGGTCCCCGGGCAAGGAAAAGGGTCAGAGCTTCAGGAGAAGGGGTGAGGGACAAAGGGCCGCGGAGGCCGGCGGAGGGGATGGTATGCTATTGTTAACCGCTTTCGGAGAGTGGGGCTCCGCGGGCCGGTTTTTCTGCGCTCCCACTTCAGTGCCCGCCTCTGGGCTGGGGGGAGCCCACCGTGCGTGCCAGGGCGCGGAGGGGGCGTACATCTATCGGGGCCTCCCGGAGGGCCGGAACCAGCTTCATTGTGTGAATTTTCCCGGGTGCAGCACGACGGTGTCCTGGCCTGGAAAGATTATAGGATGTTGTAATTGGGGCTTCTTCATGTACCTCCCCCCATGACTGCTCCTGCTGGTTTTTTTTTTTTTTTTTTTAATGCAGTCACCTTTAGGATAGGACGTTTATCACACGAAATCGAGTCACCAGAAATTCAGTAACTGTCACCAAGGAGAGCAAGGATGCAAGGGTGGGGACCACTCGGGTGGGGAGAGCGAGAGAGGCACGGTCTGGGGTCAGCAGACAAGGACTACAGGTATAGCGGTCGAATGAGAAAACATTGAACAAAAAACTAGATCTCCTCACCCTTCCTCGATCCTAGAGGTTGGAGAAAGGTGTCGCCAAGGAAGTGACATCGCTACTCCTTAGGATCTTCGGCACAGTGTGTGTGTGTGAGTGTGTGTGTGTGTGTGTGTGTGTGGTGGGGGGGCGGTGTTTGATAGGTGGAGAGCGGAAGTCCCGGCCCAGGTTGGGGACCGGTGGCGCCCGGGCCGCTAGCTAGTAGGTCGGCCCTGTGTCGGCCGCGGGGGAAGGGCGCTAGCGCTTCGCTGTGACACTCACCCTCGTTTGGATGGAGCTGAGTGGGTGGCTGTGCGCAGTGGGGGTGGGGAAGGAGTGTGAGGCAGGAGGGTTATTTAAGTCTTTCATCCGGTTGCAGTGAGAAACGGGCCCCCGGGGTGACAGCAGTGCCGCGGTCTCCCGCTGCTGCCTCTGCGGCAGGTCCCAATATTAGCAACCTCTGCAGCGCGGTGCGTGTGTCGGGAGCCTCCTACTCCTGCCTTCTCAGCCCCGCCCGGAAGGAGGCTGCGTCCGCGCTAGGACCCGGAGGCGCCATCAGGGAGGGTGGAGGGAGCTAGCGGGCAAAGGGAGGGGGCTGAGGGGCTGCCGCAGCTCATCGCACCTGGCGCTCCTGCTAGCCGCCGCTGCCTCACCTTTTACCCTCTTCCTTCCCCCAGCAGAGGCCTCCAGCTTCTCACTCTGGCTCCTCTCTGGAGACTTCATCTTTACCCTCAGTTTTAGAGTAGCTGTGGGTGGGGGTGGGGTGGGGGGGGTTTACATCTTGATTAAAATAGAAGGTGTATTTTCTACCTGAAATGGAAGGGCAGAGGGAAACATGCTGAAAAAATTATTTCTGCCGCCCCCATGCAGCTGCAGGTGACTGCAGGGGCTGGCTAGCTTGGCTGTGACACAGCAGCAGCAGTGCAGGGGATGTGGGGGTGGGGGAGTCAGTGTTGTTTCAGCCGGAGCTGCAGCGGGGACAACTTAGGTGGGACCTTAAGGGAGTCCATTGTTTTTTCCTTTGGGGGTAGTGGTGTGGAGGAAAGGTTGAGCAAGGAGAAAACTGAGAATTGTATCTCTGGGTAATAGGCTGGGGAAGCAAGCGTCTTTCTTTTATATATTTATGTATTTTCACTTTCAAAGCGCTCCGGCCTTGCTAGATGGAGAGGAAGAAAGAGTGAGCACAAAATTGGGGCAATGGTAATGTTGAATAATAAAAGCGAATGTTGGACCTGCGGAAGCATAAGCACGTTCACTTCTTGGCATGGTGCTAGACTTCATCAGGACCCCAGATGAGCTCCCCAACTGGGGTTGCCCGCATTCAAAGGGAGTTAGGTGTCAGGTGGAGATTACACAAGAGCAGAGAAATATGATGGTGTGATTTCTTTTTAAAATAAAGGGAAGTTTAAAAAAATTCATTTCCAGGGTTTTGCACTTTAAGAAATCTTATTCTTTGTATCTTGCTTTTCAGTGTCTTACTAGAGGGAAGTGCCTTTTTAAGAGGCTGTTTAAGGGGCTTGCTTCAGATTCTTGAAAAATTGGTGGAGTTCTACATCCAATTTAGTTGGTCATTTCCTAAATTAACTCTAGTTTGCTGTAGTTGCTACAGATTTGGACGTCCTGGATGCAGAATCTGGAGCCCTGGTGTGGGCTTCTCTGGGTGAACATCTTCAGGGAAGGGGCTTAATCATCCATTTTGACTGCCTCATGTCATGCTTCTGTCAACAGTCTATGTGTATCTCTCTTTCTTATATATGTGTGTATATATGCACACGTGTGTGTGTGTGTGTGTGTGTGTGTGTGTGTGTGTGTGTGTGTGTATGTCTATGTGTCCTGGGCTCAAGTGATCCTCCTGCTCAGCCTCATATAGTCCCAGCCTCTGGGACTATATGTATGTCACATGCTTTCTGCAAATTTTTTGTATTCTCATCTGGGTGTTTTAACAGAGGGCAGATCTGTTAAGTGTTGAGGGCTTTTAGGTTATAGGGTTGTTTAATGTGGGCCAGGGTAAGGCAGCTTCTGTCTGTTCTCCCACTTCTCATGGCTGGCCTTGCCTTGAAGGTGAGGACCAGTTCAGGTGGTCTCTAGGAGGCTGGGCCAGCATGGGGCTAATGGACCATTTGGACAGAACTGAGGAAAGGCCATCAGCTCTGGGGATGATCACTAATAACTAGTGAGACTGGGGCAAGGACTAAGGTTTGATGTAGACATTTTCCTGAAGTAGTCTAGGCATGGACTTGGTTTTTTATGGTTCACAGACAATCCTGGACCTCACATCAGACCATATGAGGCACAGTAAGAGCATCATCATTTGGAATTGTTAGCCACAGGGAAAGAGAATAGAGAGATGACTCTAGTCACTGACCTTGTATATCCCATGTGACTCCATCACTACCCCTTACTGTGGCCATTCTAAGGCTGAGGATGTTGAGGTGTATCTGCTAGGACAAGAGACAGGCTGCCATGATAAATAGGTAAGGCCCACAATTTAAGTTTTAGGCACAATTTCATTATTCCCTTTCTTCCTCTCTAGCTTCTTTTCCTTCCTTTCCCTGAGATTATTAAACATTGAAGTGTCTCTACAGAGAAACCTCCTGAGCCATTACTGATCCAGCACTGTCTATGCTGTCCAGTGTGCTTACTCATGTTTACATGAGTGAACAGATAACATGGGGAATGGGTTCTATGAAAGGGAGGACAGTTGGAAGCACTTGCTGGCACCAACTCTGGCCCAGCAAGGGCTTAATTGACCTGGTTGAGGTTATAGAGTTCATTGTGGACAACATGGTACCAGGAGGGATAAGGATTCCAGTGTGGTTGGGTGGGATTCTGTTACCAGGTTGCCAGGTCTCCCTGACCTTACAACATTAGTGTTCTGTGGGTGTGGGAGAAAGGCTGACTCATATACCCAGGTTTTCTATTTGCCCTTGGATCACTGAGGTGACCTCATAAAAATCTGGGCTGCTCTTTTGGCATCTCTGTTTTCAAGAAGCTGCAGAGATATGGATGGTGGTTTGAGATGATGAAATCTTTTCCACCTGGGGTCACTAGATCATTCCTTCTTGCTTGGATAGCTCAGAGATTTATCACAGGTATTTTTTTCAGGAAGCTGCCTCTGACTTGCCTTCCCAAATCTGAGTGAATCACCCACCTTTGGATGCTGCCCATAGCCTGAACATCTCTCTCTCTTCACAGTCACCACATTCTTACCATAGTATTTTTTATTTCTTCTTCCTATTACAGTTGTCCCCTTTATCTGCAGTTACACTTTCTGGCCAACTGTGATCTGAAAATATTAAATGGAAACTTACAGAAATAGATAGTTTATAAGTTTTAAGTGACTTTTATTATAGTATATTTTATAATTGTTTCCTTTTTTTAAGTTATTGTTGATTTCTTACTGTTCCTAATTTATAAGCAAAAACAAATAAAAATATACATAATAGTTAAGGAAATAGGCTTTAAAGTTTGATTACTTGATGCAAGTTATTTACTCTTCTGAAATATCAGTTTCTTCATAGGCACACATTGTAATGTCTAGGGTTGTCCTTAGGACTGAAAGAGAGAAGGCCTCTTATTTGTCACAGATTAGATGTGTAAGTATTCTAGCTAATATAATGATCACTATTGTTGTGTTACTGTTATCCATTTGTAGACTAGCTGGACAAATGGTTTTTTGAAATCATGTTTTGTGTTGTACCTAATGGACAATACTGTCTAATACTCATTATTTGTTCTCAGAGCTGCCTCAAGTTTAGGGAAAACAGAAAGATCATCATATACCCAGTTATCTTTTAGTTTTATGATGAACCTTTTCCTCATTAACCTGGTAAATTAAATCGTTCAGACCTAAATGGGGGCAAAACATTTTCCTGTATTTCATGTTATAATGAAAATTGGATATGAATTAACTCCTTATGCTAATTTCAGGATAAGTATGACCCAGATTGTGGTGCACTTCCAGGTAGCAGAGGAGAGATTCATGTGTATGAGATTCCTAATAGGAATACAATGCCACAGTTTTGATTATTTTGAATTATAAGATTTAGAAATGGTACAATGTAATAAAATGATTACACCAAAAGGGAGTGCATCTCTTGTGAAATGAATCTCATGAAAATATTGCCTCATTTATCTTCTTGTTTGCTTTGTGAGATAGGGAAGGCTAGTCATTTAGATATGTCTGTTATTTAGATATGTCTTCTATGACAGAGATACAGGTTATTAGATTTGAAATGTAATTTGTGATTAATTTCTCTTTATACTTTTTCTTTTTTAATATATATTTTTTATTCTAATTAGGTTTACATGACAGCAGAATGCATTTTGATTCATTATACAAAAATGGAGCACAACTTTTCATTTCTCTGGTTGAACACAATATAGAGTTACACCATATGTGCAATACATGAACCTAGGGCATAGTTCCACTATCTTTCCTGTCCCCGTGTCCCATCCCTACCCTCCCTTCCTGTTTGACCACAGTTTCTCCATTCTTCCCATGCCACCTTCCACACTATGGATCGGCATCCACTTATCAGAGAGAACACTTGGCATTTGGCTTTTTGGGATTGGCTTACTTTGCTTAGCGTGATGTTCTCCAACTCCATCCATTTATCTGCAAATGCCATAATTTTAGTCTCTTTTAATGCTGGGTAATATTCCATTGTGTATATATATCACAGTTTCTTTATTCATTCATCTATTGAAGGGCATCTAGGTTGGTTCCATAGTTTAGCTGTTGTGGGTTGTGCTACTATAAACATTGAAGTGGCTGCATTACTGTAGTATGCTATTTTTAAGTCCTTTGGGTATAGACCAAGGAGTGGGATGGCTGGTCAAATGGTGGTTCCATTCCCTCTTTATACTTTTTCTATATACCATTTCACATTGTACTAGAATAAATAAGTTTGCATGTGCAGATAGCTATTTTGTACACTAGGCATGAGATAATCTGTAACATGTTATATCTATAAAAGTATTAAGAATACCTTTTTAGAAGAAAATAGCTCTTCTTTTTTTGCATCACCTTGGAATAGAGTTTCCTCCTGAGTTAATCCTTTGCTTTATTAGATTTATGTTGTTCTTGTCTTCATTTGATTTCAGCGCAGTCTGTTTTGTGAGAATTGCAAAATTAATTGTTCAAAAATCCATGTAAGTGCTTTTTTATTAGTCACATGAGACTGACTATAGCACAGTGTTACTCTGAGTTCTTTCTAAACTCTTGAACATAAGTAAATTTTTCAATATTTAAAGATATTTTAAAAATGAGAACTCAGTATTTGGTATACATTGATCCAAAGTCTACACAAAGTATAGCACTTTAATTTATAACAAAATTGGGGAATGGCTGAGTACAAGGAATGTTAGCAGTGCCCTGAATATATTGTGGGATAATCATCTTAAAACAACAATACAGTTAGAGAAATTGAAGCTGCTGTTGTGTGGCCATAAAATTCTGGATTTATGCCCGACTTAGGTGTTGTTATTCTTAGTGAGGTAAGCAAAGGGAAAGAAGGAAATAAAAGAAGATCATTATTTTGATTTGGTTTGGGGATATAATATCCCATGCCTATTTTAAATCAAAAGCATTTTTGAAACCAGCATTTTCCCCTCCAGAATATTATGCTATCTTAATTGCTTAACTGCCACTTTGAGGTTTTGATAAGCACAGCAAAAATCAATACTTTGCTTAAGCAGAGATATTTGGGATGTGTGTGGGCTATTTTAGTTTTTCAGATGGAGCTCAATAAAGATATACAATCAAGAGCTGAGTAATTTCAATCCAGACTTTAGATAATACCTCATACTGTTATTTTGAGTGACATGAGACCATTCTCTGAACAGATGATTTATGATCTGAACCTATACACAAATAACTTTTTTCTTTTGATTTAAATAACAGATGTTTACTTTTCACAGTTCTAGAGGCTCAGAAGTCCAAGATCAAGATGCACATGCGCAAATACTTAATTTCACACTTATAAAGTGGAAATAGATTGTTTATTTCTTCAATTGTACTGTTAGTGTCATTAGATTATATACATTGGCTATGTATTGGTTCTGTCATTTCTTCACGTTTATGTGGATACTATCTTTTTTTGAATTTTTAAAATGTTTTTTCTATTATGTAAATCATGTTTTTTTTGTTGTTGTTGTTGTTTGGTTGGCTTATTTTGAGATGGGGGTCTCACTGTGTTGCTCTGGATGGCCTCAAACTCCTGGGTTTAAGTAGTCCTTCCGCTTTAGTCTCCCAAGTGGTTGGGACTGTAAGTGTGAGATACCACACCTGGCTCATATTGATAACTATTTTTGTATCAATATAGTAAAATGGAACTTAGTTGCAAAATCAGTTCTTTTAGGTAGTGATTTTAAAAGAGATACTTCTTTAATATGAAGTTATCCAAGTTGGGAACAGCTCAGCTTCCTTTGTAAACCCCTAGGGATGCTGAGACTCTGAGGACACGCTCTGTACTCTAATCTATTCTCTGTCTTCTGCTGTTTGTCTCACAGGCATTCTGGAATTTATCAGTATAGCAGTGGGCCTGGTCAGCATTCGTGGAGTGGACAGTGGACTCTACCTCGGAATGAACGAGAAGGGGGAACTGTATGGATCGGTAAGTACTGGGAGAGACTTTGTCAGTTTCTGTGTCCCATGTTTTATTTGAGCTGCATTTTCTCTAAAAAGAACTAGAAATGAAACTGAGCCTGTAAGCCATTCATTTGGATTAATAGATCATCAGCTCTGCATTTTCACGCGACCAAATTTGCAAAGAAAATTTTATTTATATGCCAAACCATCTTCATTATCAAGTAAATAAAAAATTCCCAACTGTGAAAAATCCCATCTTCTTGTATTGAATGGGAGTTATTTTTGAAATGAATTGAGATGATCTCCCAAGCTTTGCCAAGCATTGTAATTAAAACTAGAAATAGACCATGCAGAGAGTCTAAACCTTTTCTCTGAGCAACATAAAACTTCCATTATGCCAGGAGAGAAGGGAGATGGAAATTGTTGTCAGATATTCTTATATGTGAATAAGAACATAACAACATTGTAATTATTTGCAAGTATTGAGTTTCTTTTTTTCCCTCCAGTTTCACTTCCCACCCCTCCTAGGTTGTAAGACCCTTGGGGGAGGCAGTGATGAAGTATATATTGTGCCCTGCCAGGTACCAGGTGTTATGCTGAATACTGGGGTGTAGCTGTGAATGAGACAGAGTCCCTGCCTCTGCTCTGCAGGGAGGGGAATGACTTTACATCCTGGTATCTCTTCACTCTTCCAAGTACAGTACCTAAAACATATGTGCATGGTACACAGTGGGGACTTAATTTTTGCTAAATGTGAATACGGATAATAGCTTATTAGTTACTATATACTAACTAGTGTTTCAACATTAAAATTTGTAATGAAATTAACATTTAGTTTTTAAATTAGAATTATTGGTGGTCAAATGAGAATTTAATCCAAGTTATCTGAAATATGAGAACTTTGAGGCTATGAAAAGTCAAAAATTGAAAGAAGCTCAGACTGGGAAAAGTTCTAGAGTCCTCAGGTTGATGAAAGGCAAATGTTTTTCTATATATACTACATCAACATGTTCACACACACATATATAGTATAAATATGTAGTATTAAAATTTTATTCAAAGATTACAGAGGACAAGAAATAATGGTCTTCATTTGAATATAACACACTTTTTTTTCCTTGTACTGGGGATTGAACTCAGGAGTGCTCTATGACTTAGCTCCATCCCCAACCCTTTTCATTTTGAGATAGAGTCTCACTAAATTGACAAGGCTGGCCTTGAATTTGTGATCTTCCTGACTTGGTCACCCAAGTTGCTGGCGTTGCAGCCCTGTGCCACTGTGCTTGGCTAACATAATATTTTTAACCACATAGAACGTGTTATGACTTTTTTGCCTTGGTAAAATTTTAAACTATAGGTTGATTGGTTTAGATATTTAAATATGTTTAGTAAGTGCCTTCTTAAGAGAATAAATTTAAAAAAATATGTTTGGTAAGTAAAGAATTGAATTTAGATTTTTAAATTTGCCTATACCAAATTTGCCTATACCAAGAAATATTTGGTATAGGCAAATGTTTGGTATAGGCAAACATTTATTTCCTAAATGACAGCACTTTCAAGTACAAAGAAAGATATGTGAGATATAAGATGAAGGAAGCTTTTAAACTTAAGAAATATAAAATGATGTTTTCCTTTTACATGTCCTCAATTATTTTACTTTTAGGTATGTAATGTGGATTTAATTCAGTTGGTCTTTAATTGAATGTAAGGGCTATGGGCTTATCACAGTGGTCTCCAAACTTTTCTGATCATGTACCTCATCAAACTTGTTTTTTTTTTTTTTTTGAGTATGCATACCGTGTCAAAGGGTATGTATCAATTTTTGAGTATGTATCTCAACATATGCATATCAAATTATTCAAAACTGTATATATCAAAGTATAGTTCATGTTCTTTTATAAAACATATATCAAAGTAATCATTTTTAAAGGATATGATGAGTTAGAAAATCCAAGTAGAGGCTATCTTATTTGTTTCTTGCTCCAAAGATTGCCTTGCATGCCCCTTTGGAGTATTCTCACCAATTCAGAGATGACCAACCTGTCAGATGAAATCACTGGTATGATTCAGACCCCTATGGTTTATTGGTCAACAAGAAGAGCACATCTAATTTTGTATTCTGGAAAGTTGCCTGTAGGATTGTTGACTGGGTGGAGCTTCATCTTCCTATCTGGATTATTTCAGTGGCTCCCTGAGTTCTCTCTCTATGGCTGCCCTCTTGCTTAGAGCAGGGTGAGAGGTACATTGAATGTGGACCCAATACCGGTGACAATATTGCAGAAACTGGCACCCAGGAGGTGGAAATTTAGAGAACACCATCTTACACGTTGTCTTGGGAGCCAGACTGTCTTGTTATATTTTCTGTGAATCCTGACTGCCTTGTTTAGAGCTTTTGAGCACATAAAGTGTGTGATTAGAAGTAGACTGTCACCTGCTTTGCTTTATGGCCACATTGCTAGTTGACAATCCCAGCTGGACAAAGGAGAGAATCCAAGAAAAGGCAAGATGGCTCTTCTTCCACATGTGCTTTTTCACCTTTTCATGTGAAAGAGTATTGTCAGGCTTGGAAATTGCTCTTGAGGAAAGTATGCCCTGAGAGACACTTTTCCATATTACAATTTCCTTGTGGGAACGTATTTTCTGCTGCTTTCCTGTATCTAATGTCTGCCATCTCTAATCCATTCTCCATATTACTGGCAGAATTACCTTTAATATTCAGGTATGAATGTCGTTTCTTCATGGAGATCCTGTCCAATACTTCTTTAGCATAGTATTCAATACTTTTCATAAACCATTTTTTCCCCTGAATCTGCACTGCTAGCATCATCTCTAGTACCATTTCCCCATGTAATTTGAGTCTGTTTGATGTTCTCTAAATATGTCATGCAATCTGACAAGTACACATGGTCAAGTTAATTCCTCTCTCTGGAATGCCTTTCTCTTCCCTTCTTTGCTTGATGAAGCAATGCTCTTTAAGATTCAGTGAAAATATCACCTCTTTGGCAAAGCCTCCATCACACCCCTACCTCTAGCCCTAGTTATTCTGGTTAGCATTTCTTGTGCTTTCCTCTGAGGTCCAGTAATACTTTGTTTATATTTCCATGATTACATTGGAAACAGTACAATTTGTAGTATAGCCAAATGAACTTTTGTATCCACTAATGGGTCAAAAGGGTATGGATCACATTTTTCTTTTTAATATTGCCTAATAAATAGCAAGGGCCCTTGCCCATGGTAGGTGCTCAATAAATGCTCATGGGAATAAAATTAATTAAAAATTGTGGTTTATTTCAATCCCTCACTGGATATTTAGGCAAGGACCTCAGTGTATCTCTGCTTGTATGGTCAATGTGTATTAAGAACTCCAGTTGAATGAAGAATCACTGTCTTCCATTCCTGTGTTTAATTGGATTGTGTCTATGTTGTCCCTCGTGTGTGCAGCCCGAGGGGGATGTGGCTGAGCTGGAGAGAAGATAGTAGTGGCAAGAGCATGGTTGAGTTCTCATTCCGTCTCTGCTACGATAGCAGGCAACAGGCCCTCATTCTTCTCATCTCTCAGATGATGAGCTTGAGTTAGACATCTAGGATGTGACTTTCCATTCTGGATGGAGCACAAGTATTCTATAGTTTGGATTTTCAGGCTTTACTAGGGAGTCTTCTCTGCCTTACCCATGATGATCTCTGTGTACAATGAATGTTTATGCAGTGAGATATTTTTTTTGTCTCTCTTGTGTAGAGCTGGGAGGTAAGCTCCCTGGGCAGCAGGTTATTTCCCTTTGGTCTGTACCTCATGCAGGTGAGGGGGAGAATGAGGAGGAGACCTTGTTCCTCTGGGGAATCTCAGATTTTCTACTAGGTTTGTAGTTATCACAACTGGTGTGGCAATGGGAATGAAGAGTGATAAAAACATCTCATTTTTACTTGATGAGGCTGAGAGAAGGAAAAAAAAGAAAGAACTGATCATTCTATTACTATACACTAAAATTTGGATCTTAAGAAATTCTTATCTATGTGACATACCATACCATAAGCTCAGTACACTGATATGAAGCTTTGTTTTGAAATGTTAGAAAAACTTTGAAAAGACTGATTTCATTATAAAAGAAGGAAAATAAGAGATTTGGGGAAATAAGAATCAGTTTGATAAAGTAAACAAATATGTCAATGTAGCAAAAATTTATTTAAAATATACTTTTGCATTTTTAGTATTAATTTGCCCTTTCATTTATGTAGCTCTTTTTTTGCCTCCAAGTTCACTTTGAGAGTCAATCTAAGAGGACAGAAGTGAACAAGTGATACTTAGATATGAAAAATAGATATGATTCTGATATCAGAATGTAGAAATAGGAACAACTATATTGCTAATTGTGTATCATGATTTGATTAGGAAAAGCCAAATAATTCTAACTCTTGGATGTAGTTTGATTACTGTATTCTTATGTCAAGTTATCCATCCATTTATTCATTTATTTGCTCAGTCATTTATTTCACAGACATTCATATCTACCATGTATCTAGCACAGTGAATAGGGTATAAGTATGAAACATATCTCAAAATTTTCTGGGAGAAACATATTTACAAAAAATTCAATGCAGTGTGAAATTCACAATAATCAAGGAATGCACAAATGTCTTGGGAACCCAGAGGAGTGTTTAAAGATACTGCTTGGGAAATTTGGGTGAGTAACATTTAAAGTGGGCTTTGAGGGATGAATAGGAGTCTCAGTAAAGGAAGGGAAGATAAGATAGAGCCTATAACTTCAAAAGTAAAGATCAGAATATCTTGCCTACTTGAAATTTAGAGAAGTAGCTAGATTGCACATGCATGTGTGCATGTGTGCACACACACAGACACACACGCCTACTCAGAGAATCAGAGTACTGGTTTATATATGTCCCTTTTGTTTTTATTAAAGAGACTGGAGATATGATTCAGAAAATTACTTTTAGTGGCTTAATCTAAGTTATCTCAGTATTATCAAGATACTTTAAAACATAAAATATAAATAGCTATAATAAATGTCTCATTAAAAAGAATGCCATGTTATATTGTGTGCATGTGCAAATATGTAACAACAAATCCCATTGTTATGTACAACTGTAATGTACCAATAAAAAATGCAGGAAGAAAATAAAAGAATGCCATGAAAAAAATCTCCAAGAAGCTTAAACTTAATAAAAGCTATTTGATGTTTTCATTATAAAAGGTAGCAATAACTAAAATTGTAATGATGTAGGAACGTGGAATGTGGAATCTGCAAAAGAGATGCCAGAGGAGAGGCCACAGATTGGGAAGTGCTATCATCTCTGGTTTGTATTCCTTTACAGCACTTATTTATTCTCCCAGGAATTTTAATTCTTGTTGTTCTCTCTCACTAGATGAAGATTTTGGAGTCAGAGTGTCCGTCTTTGTAATCTTTCTATTTCCCAGAGGCTCGGCATGCACTTTATGTGCAGTTGACACATGGTAAATGTTCATTGACCCAATTATTCAACCAGTCCTGAACCATGTACACTCAGTCCACTGTATTTGAGCATCACGCAGTGAAAGCACTGTGTACTCTGTAGTTGTACACTTATAAGGTCCAGGTATTTTCATAAGAGTTATCTCATTATGAGATAACTACCAAACTGAAAATGAGAGAGGTTAATTAACTTGCTCAAAGGCTTAGAACATGTAGCGGCAGAGAACTCAGACTTAGTTCTTATGGTCTCAGAGTAGTGCCTTGCAACCATTTTTACCATCATTCTGACACTTGTGCTTGCTAAACAGGTGTTACTAGTGGGTTTGGTTTACATGAATCTGTGTAATCAGTAACCAATGTGTGATGGTTTTGCCTGTGTTTCTAATGCACACAAACTATTTTTTAAAAATATTTTTTAGATGTTGATGGACCTTTATTTTATTCATTTATTTATATGTGGTGCTGAGAATCTAACCCAGTGCCTCGCACATGCCAGGCAAGTGCTCTACCACTGAGCCACAGCCCCAGCCAACAAACTGTCTTTTAATACATGTATTAGTTGGGGCAGTTGTGTCTCTCTCTCTCTCTTTTTTTTAAAAAGTATTTTCTTTTAGTTGTTGATGGGTCTTTATTCATTTACTTACTTTTATGTGGTGCCGAGGATCGAACCCAGTGACTCATGCATGTGAGGCAAGCACTTTACAACTGAGCTACAATCTCAGCCCGGCAGTTGTCTCGTTAGGGTAGAGCTATATCAGCTTCAGAAGTTCTTAGCATGTTATTTCCGTATTGTGGGGTAGGTGGGAGGAACCCTGTAGATCTATCTGTTCTAGAATTGAGGAATATATCAAGTTCTTTAAAAGAAAAAACAAAACAAAAATATAAAGTATGGTTGTTCTTTGGTATCTGCAGGGTGTTGGTTCCAGGATACACCATGAATTTATGTCCCTTAAAAAAAATAGTGTAGTATTTGCAGAGAACCTACCACTAACATCCTTCCTTAGACTTCAGATCATCTCAAGATGACTTATGATAGCTGCTGCAATGTAAAGCTATGTAAATAGTTGTTTAGGGAATAATAACAAGAAAACAAGTCTGTATGTGTTCAGTACAGATGTAATTTTTTATTTGATCTGTGATTGCAGATTGGATCTCTGTGATTGCAGATTGGATTGCAGGTTGGATCTCTGGATGCAGAGTTTTTCGATGGCTTATTGATTGCATCTCAGATCCTTAAAAACCCATATTGACTTAACTTATTTTATGTTGTTTGAACATATGCAAACATGAGACTAGATCTGAATTCCTTATACTCACACCTCCTTGACAACTGTAATTCAAATCATATTTATATTAAAATTCAAGCTAAAGCATAAGACTGATAAAATTTAAATTGGCATAGTTGGTTTAATGTGATGAATGTGTTACTTGAAACTAGGATACTGTCTCACTGTCAATATGGCCCTGCCAGCTGTGGTTCAGCCTTGTTTGAGCTGAGCATGCCTGTTCTTTAGAGCACCTAGAGATGATTCTGTGCTCCTCCCAGCTTCTTCCTGTTTGAATTACTGTGAGATCAAAAGATGTCATCTGGTCTTCACTTGTCCGAAACTTATAGATCAAGTATGTCTTTTTCTTTTTCCATTAATGCTAATGGTGTAAGTACCAATATTTTATCACTGAAAGTAATTTTAAACCCCAGTATAGTAGCTCCTCCGTATCCATGGGGGGATTGGTTCCAGGATCCCCCTTGAATACCCAAATTGTTTCATGTTCCAGTCCCTTATATAAAATGGCATAGTATTTGATTTTAAAACATCTCTGGATTACTTAATACCTAACACCATATAAATGCTATGTAGATAATTATTATACTATATTGTTGAGAGAATAATTACAAGAGAAAAATCTGTATGTGTCAGTATAGATCCAGTTTTTTTCCCGAATATTCTTGTTTCGTGGTAGATTGGATTCACAGACATGGAACTCACAGATGCAGAAGGTGGACTGTACACTCTTGGGTGGCAGGATGTGGGTCACGAGGTGTTCAGCTGGAGAATCCTGAATATTCTTGAAGCAGTTCCTTTACTTTTTCATTGCAATGAAAGGATAAAGTGAAAACATTCTTGTTGAGAATTTGAGGCCCTCTGGATCATGTCCTTTGTCTTCTAGGGATCTGCAGATGTCAGTATCAAAAAACATGGTTGTAGGGGGAAGCCCTGGGCAGAAGGGAGAGTTGGGGCATGTTGGACCAAGAGCTTTACTCTGGCAATTGTTCTGCAGGGGCGATCCTGAGCAACTTTTGAACAGTGGAACAGCCTTGTGTGTTCATGGAACAGGATATTGTACCAAAATGCCAATTCACCACTAAGCTTGGCTTAAGGCACTTTTTAATTAATTTATTATTTTTTGGTACTAAGGATTAAACCCAGGGGTTCTTAACCACTGAGCCACATCCTGAGTCCTTTTAATTTTAATTTTAAGACAGGGCCTCACTTAGTTGCTGGCATTATAAGAGTATGTTACTGTGCCTGGCTAAGTCACTTTCTAAAGAGGCCTCTGTCAGCATATACATTTGGTGCATTGGTGGAATGGAATGTCTAATGGATCATGTTAGCTCTGATTAGCACTGGAAGTAGGATGGTGTACTCTAGCAGAGAGAAAGGCCCAGAGAGAATTAGACACAGTCATATCAGTGTTGAGGAAAGGAAGGGCCATTTATCCCAGGGTGGGATTGGGAAGAAGGGTTTCGTTATACAGAAATCTGGGCTGACATGAGTACATTGGGAGCTAAAATTTGGGAACCCAAGGAGGAGGGGAGGGTGGCAGGGACAGGCTTCATCTTCTTTTCAGTCTGATTGAGGAGTTCTCTGTGGGTTGAGTAGAGATGGGGGTGCCAGGGCGACACAAGCACTGGCTGGAGGCATTTGAGGAATTCAAGAGTCCTTTGGAAATATAAAATAATGACCCAGAGAGCCATGGCATTATTTCTCTTGGGTGTTGTACATTATTTCTTTGCCTTGTGCACATATCCACTTTCCACTCAGATTTGAGTATTCTATCCACTACTAACTTTTTGTTTTCATATAGGATTTGGATTTTCTTCCAGTAAATTCTTTTTGTAAAAAATTTTTTTAGTTGTAGAAGGCACACTACCTTTTATTTTATTTATTTATTATTATGTGGTGCTGAGGATTGAACCCAGTGCCTACACATGCTAGGCAAATGTTCTACCACTGAACCCTCTTCCAATAAATTCTTTTAGGACAATCCATTATATTGTTATAATGTTGGTGGGGTTCATTGGTCAGAGAGGCATTCATGGGCCACGTTTGTTGAGGCCAATGTTGGGAAGAGGATGTGGCAAGCCCCCAAATGCAAGAAAGCAGTAACAGTAATTAGGAGTGGATCCTCCAAATGCTCTCCCAGGGAGAAAGCTGGAGGGCCCTTGTGACAAAGTGGCTGCCTTCTTCCCTGTCCTTTCCTCCTTGGAATAGCAACCTCATTCTCTTGACTGCTGCTGAAGTCTGGATTTAGTCTGCAGTTCTGACCTGCTGTCCCTCCTGCCTGCAGTGGGTAACTGATGCAGCACATTTTGTTTGGTTTCTTTCCCTTTTTCCAGCTCTGCAGCAGTTTCTCTTTTCATTTCCTGTTCAATATGTCCTTCCAGAGTTATTGTGCATTACTTTGCTT
The DNA here is from genome assembly GCA_028644305.1 of Xerus rutilus. Taxonomy (NCBI): domain Eukaryota; kingdom Metazoa; phylum Chordata; class Mammalia; order Rodentia; family Sciuridae; genus Xerus; species Xerus rutilus. The sequence continues at coordinate 72,515,205 of CM053404.1, forward strand.
TTTACATTTCAATGTTTCCAAGACTGAATAACTAGAGTCTTTGACTAAAAGGGAGCTTTCAGGGTGGGCGTGTAGCTCAGTGGTAGAGGTCGTGCCTTGCATTTGGGGAGGCTATAAGTTCAAACCTTAGCACAAGAATAACAACAGCAATAACAACAAAAAACCTTGGAGATTTCTTCCAATGCCCTTATTTTACAGAGAAGGTAATTGAAGCCTAGGAATATTAGCCAGCTCTCATCCGTGTGTGTGTGTTTCTGGGAGATTGGCATGCCTTTACTAAGGAAATTCTGTGTATCTGGATTCTTCAAAATTTATCTTTGGGTTTATACTCTCATTATACTTGTTATTCTTTTTGACTTTTCTCCTTTTATTTCTGCAAAGCATGTGCTGAATTTAACCTGCTTTGCTGGTCATAGAAAGTCTTTGCTACATTTTTCTTTTTTGATTCTACTCCCTGCAAAATAGCTGATGATTATCATGGAAATACAGTTGTTGAATTTGGTTGTCTTTGTATGGTCTCCTTCTTGAATCTTTCTCTTTAATTTTACCTCTCAGCCTTCAAGATTTACACTTTTCCATTGTCTGTCAGTCTGACCCTTCATGGGCATTCTACCGTCAGTTTTTATTGAGTAATATTTTAATTTGAAGTAATTATAGCTTTTGCATATTTTCAATGTATATTTTTAAATGATCATTGAATGACATTACTATCCTTATCAGGTAATAGTCTACAGTAAGAAATATGACATTTTATTTTCTCCAACTTGGTGTTCTAAGATCCTAAAAGAAATTTGATGTAATTTTTCTATAGGTGTGTTTGTGGAAAAATTAAATATACATTAGCTATGTATTAACATAAGCCAAAATATTCCTTAAAGTGAATATTGAATTTTTCAAATTTGAATTCTATTATACCTAGAGCAAGATTTTTTTCCCTTGTGGAAATGCATCTCTGCAAATGTATAGAAAGTTTATGAGCGAATATGATTTGCTAAACAAAGATGCATTTTAATAGGCGGTTTCTAAGGAAGGCCTCTAAATTGTCTCACTTGTCCTATTTGGCAGGGTCTGTCCTTGGCAGCTTATTTATTGCCACATGGCTGGTAAGCCTGCTGCATAGATATGTGTGTGTGTGTGTGTGTGTGTGTATGCATGCCTATGTGAGTGTGTGTGTCATGTATATATGTGTCTGTGTGTGTGTGTGCCTAGAGTAGACAGGACCTTGATCTTTGAGTCCCTAAATACTGAAGTAGCCAACTTCTAGGGAGAAGGCATTTTTTGTTTTTATTTAGGGAAGGATTTTTAAGATTGGAGAGAATATAGGAATTCTTAATTTCAGATATATATTTAATGTTTTAAAATTATATATTTTTAAAATTAAAAATAACATTTTCTTTTAACTAATTAGTTAATTAATTTTCTGATGAGGTCTTAGTATGTTGCCTGGGCTGGTCTTGAACTTGTGCCTCAGCCTCCAGTGTTGCTGAGACTATAGGCGGGCACTGCCTCTCCTGACTTAAATTTATTTTCTAACTGATACATAAAAATTGTACATACTTATGGGATTCCATGAGATACTTTTATGTAGTGCTAGGAATTGAACCCAGGGCCTGGTGGATGCTAGGTAAGGACTCTACACTGGGCTGTATTCCCAGCCCTCTGTGTGATGTTTAAATCAGGTTAAATATATCCATCTCCTCATTTATCACATTTTATGGTGAAAACATGAAGATCTGTCCTAGCTTTTTGAAATATATAGTATGATATTGTTATCCATAGCTAGTTGCTTTGCAATAACACATCAGAACTTCTTGGTCCCATCCAATTGTATTTTACTCCCCATTGGTTAATCTTACCACCCTCCCCCCATATATTCTATATATTTTGATGAGAAAAAATGAAAAATTGCCTGCCAGTTTGCTTTGTTTTGTTTGCATCAATTCAGGTGCCACAGATTATGTTGTTCCCACTATTGCAGGGACAATTTTGATGGCCAGGAATAGGGGTATTAAGGCAGGCCCATCTGGAATGGTGGGGATTTGAGGACGTTTGAGAAACAGGACTTCAGGGGAGGCATGTTGAAGGCAAAAGGAGGTTGGATTTAGATTGGAGCTTCTAAAAAATTAAGCAATAGTGCCCTCCTGCCTCTTTTTTCTGTATTTGTTGCTTTCTATATAGATGGGGACTTATCCCTGGAGAAGAGTTAAAAGACCTGACTTCTTATTAATGGTCCTTTAGTCATTATATTTAATCACCTTGGTCTTCACTACAACTCCCATTAAGGCTTTACTGCTAGATTATTAATGAGGAAGAGTACATCTGGACAAGTAATTGTGGTTAAGGGAGGTTTAAATACCATGACTATAATAGACAATACATACAAGAATGAAGGATTACATCAAAGTCATTAACTTATGAAAATGTTTGCGAACTCCACAATTAAGTCAATGCCTGTATAGTTGTCAATCATGAATTTATGTGTTATAGTAGTTTATATTGTGGTAGCAAGTACTATAAGTTGAACTGAATAAACACAACCATTTGAATAGCATGGTTAAAGCTGTGCCCTATATTCATTAATATGGAAATCATGTTTTAAAATAGCAGCATATCACAAATCTGTATGTTTGCAATGAGAACTCTTACTGAGTCTCCAAATTTGAAACAACTTTGATTTTATTTTTTAAATGGGCACCTGAATCGGGTGAATAATGTGCATCACTCATTTTCAAATTGTCTAGTATTTTAAATTAGTGTTTATATAAGTCTATGTCTTATAACATTCCTAAGCATTCTCTGGGCTATACTATAATTTTCACATTATTATCTCATACTTTGGTGTTAACAGAAATGGTAAAAGTTTTGAAGTTTTAATTTCAGTTTTTCCCACTGCTCAGAATTTGATGATATAAAATGAAAAGAGGTTTCCATAGTTGCTAACATTCACCAGATTTTGTTCCAAAGCATGAGCTTTAGTAGACTTTTGAATTAAATCCACATTCTCCACCCAAGCCTAGTGATATAATCCAACAGTTCAAAGATAGGTATGCCATAAACAGCTATAGTTAAATAATCTAAAAAAATTTTAAAACATGGAAATACAATAAAACAAGAATTGATCACTTTATAGTGGAATACTCTATAAACTGTCTGCATTAGAAACATGTGGTGAGTTTTAAAACATCTGAATTCTATAATTCTAGTGTATAGTTTATTTGAAGGCAGACACTTCCCCCCACATATGTAAGAATATAGGTTAATACAATTTTTTCGGTTCCAATTTGCATTCATCTACTTATTATTAATTATTATTGTTATTTTGTGTGTGTGTGTGTGTGTGTGTGTATGTAGTGCTGGGGATTGAACCTAGGGACTTGTGCATGCTGAGCAAGTGCTATACCACTGAGCTGTATCCCCAGTTTCATCTACTTATTTTTAATTAAAAAAATAATTTTGTAATAAAAAGACATAGCTTTAAATATATTCACCTTAGGTAAGTATTTCATCACTCACTACTGAAGCGTGATTATAAAGAGATTAATTTTTTAAATCTTGCTACCCTGACTAAAACAAAATTCACACAATGACAGTATCAAGTAAGAGGATGAAATTATTTAAATCTGTACATGGTACAGGAAAGTAACACAGTCTTTATGTTTTAATGATAATTTAAATTTTCAGGGTATGCAAGCTTATCAGAGTGCATACTTGGTGTAATTTCAGAGGCTGAAATGTATCAGTGGTTTTACAATGTAATGTCAGCATAACCTCACTTAACAGAAGTTACACAGCCCTCCTGTGTATAAGACCATTGAACTCCTAACCATTGTGAAAAATGCTGGCTGTAGATTATATTGTTTTATAATCAAATAATTCACTTTATTTTCTGGGTTGCCTAGAAAGTTATATTATGTGTGTATAAATGATGCTAAAATAGTCTGCTAGGGAACTAGAGCCATGTTAACAGAGCAGTGAAAAGGTTAGTTCCATTTTTTAGATTACTTGCCTTTTTTTTAAAAGGAGTTTTTCATATTTAAAAAAAGGTGCAATGAGAATCTTTTCTTAAGCACTGAGAACACACTTGGGCTCCAGTTTTGGAGGTTGATACTTCTGCCACTGTAGAATTTTGTAAAATTTTGCTCATACTTTTTTTTTTCTTCCCTTCTTAGTCCCTTCCTCCTGCAAAATGAATAGTATTTTTTAAAATTGCATTTTGAAGTAAAGACAAAAGAAAGCACATATAGGAATAGTTGTCGTACCTCATTCCTAAACATGGCCTGTGAACTCTAGCCCTGTGCCACCTTCCCTAATGACTGCCCCTGGGGAAATAGCATCCTGAGTCTCATGAATGAGAGGGGCTACGGGAACCACAGGGCTTATTCAGTGAAAAGTGAAAAATTGAAAAGGACCCAGTCTGAAGAGTGCAGGGCTGGAGTAGGGCTCCTGGAAACTTCTCGCTCTAGTGATTTCATTATCATAATGACATGATACTGTGGCAGAGACCAGGGGCAAATCACCTCACATCTGGGCCTTCTTACCCATGCATTTAACTGGAAAATCACATAAGCTGTTTTCTAGGTTTGTTCCTAAGAAGTTATGATGTAATGTTATATCAACACCATTGTTCATGGAGGGCTTTCTTTATGCTCAGCACTGTTTTCTGATTGCATCTTTGTCACAACCCTGTCTCAAGATACTTAATTATGTATCCCTTATCTGAAATACTTGGGACCAGAAGTGTATCAGATTTCATAGTTTTTTTTTTTAAATTTTGGGATATTTGCATAGATTTTACCCATTGAGTATCTCTAATGAAATAATTCAAAATTGGATACTCTGAAATCGTAAACATTTTTGAGTGATGACTTCATACCCCAAAAGTCCTGGAACTTGGAGCATTTTGGATTTTTGGATCAGGGATGCCCAACCTGTTCTAATCCTACTTTAAATATGAGACTACTAAGACTTGAAGAGGTGACATAAACCATTATAAATGTCCTCCAGTGAGTGAGGGATGAAGCTAGGATGTGAATAGGCTTCTGACTCCAAAGCCCTTCTTTTCCCTTAGCAGGAGGTTACCATGGATCTGTTTCTGATCCAGGAAAGGCCATTGTGCTAGAGGTATGCTTATAAGCAAAGGCAATACAGACAAGTGCCTAACTCATGGCTCCAAAAGGAGCAAGAATTATTGTTCTTCATTTAAGAAATAAAGATTGTAATACTCGTCAGGTGACAGGATTTCCTGATGAGGAAAAAAAAGCTTTATTTGAATTAATTTTTTTTGTTGTTTTGTAGAAATTAAAGCCAATTCCATACTTTGTTCCATTTTATTAATGAAAAAATAAATGCAACAAAATTTGTTTAGAAAATTTCCTTAAATTATAGCGAACTAAAACCAGCCATTTTTCAGGAATAATCTTGCCTGCAAGGAGACTATTTATTATGCAGATGGAAGTAGAGACTAATATAGCCATTATGGCTTCAACACACTTTTTAAAAAATTTCACGAGTTTTAATAGAGATGAGGGAGAAATAATCACGCTCAGCCCAGTCTTTCTTGTGCAGGAGCGGTTGTGTTTCCCCAGGAGGCCCTTCCGTGTTCACATGTGGAGGGGGTGAAGGGTGGCCTCTCTGCTCTGCACCCCATACCCCTGCAGGGTTGAGCTTCTAGGGAGCAGTACATTGTGAGTGGAGCTATGGATAACTGCTTACTTTCTGTAATTCCTTTTTGTCCCTATAAGCCCTGGTTAGCAGTCTAAAGTTTGCCCATCATTTTTGGCTTTCCTTGATGCATGGATTTTTTTTCTCTTTACTTTCCTCTGTTTCAACTTGCATAGTAAAATTTTGTCCAGTGAGATATTTTGTTAAAAACCTGGGGGCCGAGAGTGCAACTCAGTGGTAGAGTGCTTGCCTAGCATGCACAAGGCCCTGGATTCAATCTTCATTACAAAACAAAAAACAAAAAAACAAAAAACCCAAAATAAAACAAAAGTCCACCACTACCCAAAACTTGCTCAGTCTTTTTGGCTACTTGAAGAGCACTCATGAGGACATGCAGGCACTCAGAATTTATGGACTATGTTTTAAGCCTTTGGGTCAAGGAAGAGACACAGAAGCTGACCTCACATTGGACTGTTGATTGATTTGGTTAGATTCTTTCCCTTCTCTCCTTTCATCTCTTGACTTACTTTATAAGCACTTGGAGATGATGGATTCTACTCAATTTATATCTATGAATTCAGTGTATTAAAGTATGTTCTCAACTATATGGATATGAAAAATGCATATATTTTTGGGTGATGTATAAAATTTGTTGTCTGTCATCTGTGTCTGAATGACAGAAATAGAAGAATGCCAAATGCCTTTATCTGGATTTGATTACATGTTGTCTCTTGGTATCAGTAGGGGATTGATTCCAGGACTGCCCATGTTGAAGTCCCTTTTATTAAATGGCATATTATTTGCACAGAGCCTTTGCATATCTTCCTTAAATCATTTCTAGGTAGCTTACAGTACCTAATACAATGTAGATGCTGTGTAAGTAGTTGTTACACCATATTGTTGAGGGAATAATGACAAGAAAAAAAGCGCGTGTACATGCTCAGTACAGATACAATTTTATTCTAAATATTTTTGGTTTGTAGTTGATTGAATACATGGAGGTAGAGCCTGCAGATGTAGGGTATTTGTTTTCTTTTTATGCAAGGTGCCAGGAGGACAAATACTTTAAAATCATTTCAGTGTTTTTTAAAAGCACCATCTAGGAAGGTATTGATTTTAAAAGTTTCAATTGAATGGTGGTAAGAGCAAAAAGGCCAATAAATCTCACGGCCTTCTTTCTCTAGGTGCCAGCTTCAATATGCACATTTCTGCATAGAGTGTGTTCATGGCTTTGGGATGTGCTACGTATGTTATTTCTGGTCATTACTGCCCATGAGTGATATGGCTGCAGGAGCCCCAGGCTGTGGAGTTAAATGGGACCCTGGCTTTCATATAGCTCAGGTGGAGGGAAATGTAAGACATTTAAGAAAACAGGGAACATTTTTTTTTTTTTTTTGCTTTGGAAATGTAGGAATAAGTACAGCTTTCCTTGTGACGTCTGTATGCCTGAGCATTTTTTTTTTTTTAAGTCAAGGGGCTCTTAAATTTAAGTGCAAAGGTGCCCCTTCCCTGTATGGTCATCTTATAATTGCTGTAGTAAAAATGAAGATGACCCAGTATTTTAGTTGTTCTTTGTGTATAATAATTAGCATGCAGGAAATTAGATGCATTTCACTAGAAAATATTTAGGATCTTTTGTGCTTTAGTCATTATGAATAAGAAATTAGAATGTCATTAAATTGATAGAGTTAAGCAGTTTATGCAAAGTGCATTGAGTGGTTAAATGAGTTAGAAACCAATATTTTCTTATCAGGGTACAGGTTGAGCATCCCTAATCTGGAAATTCAAAATCTGAAGTGCTCCCAAATTCAAAAGTTTTGGGGTACCAGCCTAACACCACAAGTGGAAAATTCCATACCAGAAACTTTTTTCACAAATATATTGTATAAAATTACCACTAGGCTATGTGTATAATGTGTATTTAAAACATAAATGAGTTTTGTATTTAGGCTTGGGTCCCACATGCAAGATTTCTCATTATGTATATGCAAATATTCCAAAATCGAAGAAAATAAAAAATACTTCTGATTTCCAAGTATTTTGGATAAGCATTTTGGATAACTTGTTCTGTGCAAAGTGGAATATTGCTTTTAATGTAGAGAGTAGCTAATCATGCAATGTATTTATTTTCTTTTTCTTTTTTAACAGGAAAAACTAACCCAAGAGTGTGTATTCAGAGAACAATTTGAAGAAAACTGGTATAACACATACTCATCGAATCTATATAAACACGTGGACACTGGAAGGCGATACTATGTTGCATTAAATAAAGACGGGACTCCAAGAGAAGGGACCAGGACTAAACGGCACCAGAAATTCACACATTTTTTACCTAGACCAGTGGACCCCGACAAAGTCCCTGAACTATATAAGGATATTCTAAGCCAAAGTTGACAAAGACAATTTCTTCACTTGAGCCCTTAAAAAAGTAACCACTATAAATGGTTTCATGCGGTGGGTTCTTATTGATTAGCTGTGCCATCACCTCAGCTCCACTGTTGCCAAACTTTGTCGCATGCATAATGTATGATGGAAGCTTGGATGGGAACATGCTGATTTTGTTCTGCACTTAAAGGCTGGTCCTCCTGGAGGGCTGCCTAGGGCCACTTGCTTGATTTATTGTGAAAGAAGGGGAGAGAGACTGAGCGAGAGGGGTGTGAGTGCGTGAGTGAGTGAGTAGCCGGGGAAATTGGAAAGACGGTAAGCGGAGGACAACGGCCTGATGCATGCTGGGAAATAGACACGCTTTTAAATTTTGATCAGTTGTACTTCATCCTATATCAGCACAGCTGCCATACTTCGACTCATCAGGATTTTTGGCTGGTGGCCTGCGCAAGGGTACACTGCATTTTCAAAGGCATGGAGGGTGCAGTCTTACTTAAAAGACTTTTTCAGTTAATTCTCACTGGTATCATCCCAGTGAACTTAAAGCAAAGACCTCTTAGTTAAAAAAGAAAAAGAGAAAAAAAGAAAAAAAGAAAAAAAGAGAAAAAAGAAAGAAAAAAAGAAGAAAAAAGAAAAAAAGAAAAAAAGTTAAATTTATTTATAGAAATTCCAAAGGCAACATTTTATTTATTTTATATATTTATTTATTATATAGAGTTTATTTTTAATGAAATATGTACAGGCCAGATAGGCATTTTGGAAGCTTTAGGCTCTGTAAGCATTAAATGGCAAAGTCCGCTATGAACCTGTGGTAATTCATGCAAGTAGGTATAACGGTGCATGGATATGAGAAATTCTAATGACCCTAATGTACTAAAGGCGACAATCTATTTTGTGCCCGTATTATTGTAAACTTATGCACATTGCTCATGACACTGAGTATTCACTCTTCAGACTGCTTGTTTCATAGCTTATCCCAGAGGATTAAAGATAAACTGGGTCTCAACCTTTTATTCTGTGTCTGTAATTTTCCTCTTTCATGAGTGACTCCATCATTGTAACTTCATGGTTGGAAAATATGAGGGTTGGTATATGTTTCACTTGTTTTAAGTCTATTGCAAAATATACCAAAGCTAAACAATAACTATGCTCTTTATTTTAGCCCACCTCCAGAACAACAGAACTAATATCAAACATTGTACTGATTTAGAATTCTCAAACAAAGAATTAAAAAAAAGAAGCTTACATAGCTCAGACTTTTTTAAGAGACAAGAGTTAGATTAACAGGATCATGCTTGTAAAGTTTTTATTTGTGCACTTGGCTATCAAATATGAAATTATACAAGTACCATAGGGGTCATTGTAACATCTTTTTTAGAGAATTGCTTTCGGTGTGAACTGTCATAATTACATGGTAAAAGCACCCTTCAAGTAAAACTTGCAACATGAAACCAATAAATCTTTATCAACAGTGACAATGAGGGGGAAAATATTATACTCATCGACTGTGTTTTGTTTTTAAAAGTGGTCTACACAGCACCCAATTTTTTAAGAGGGGAGGTTACTATATAGAATATCTTTTACAAGGCTTTTATAACATTTTATTCTGAAAAGCATAAGAATACATACTTCTTTGGTAGCAATAATTTTGGAACTTGCCCTTGGGCAAGGGAGACTATTTCTTACTATATACTAAAGTGAAAAGAGCCAAATTCTTAAAGCAATATTTAAGAAAAAGGAATTTGTAACAAATTCTCATCCACACACAACACGTTCTAGCCATTTACATTGGGAAATTGAAAGTGACAGTTAAAAAATGTGTTGGGATTTATGTAACTAATTTTAAAATTTAATATTCCAACTTTGTTTTGCTCGGATGCACATTCTCTATGAAAAATAAAAGCATGTCACTGGCAAGTTAAAGCTGTTATGAACAAGAAGCGCATGACTTACTGTCGTGAGCAAATACACGTAGCCTTCTATGGTCCAAGTTGGAGTATGAGGCAATGCACTCCTGCTGATGTGCATTAAGGAGAAGCTAAGTCTAATATTTGGGACTGAGAATTGTCTTGGAGGGAGGGAACAAAAGCACTGTAAAATAGTTGATTTATGATAAGGATCAGAATGTCCTCTTCATTTATTTTCTTGAGATTTTTTTCCCCTTTACTTTCTAAACTGAAACTGCATTTAATTCTAAGAAGTACTGTTCTTATTTATTATTTAACCCTTTGCTGCTGCTAAAATGTGCACATATTCAGGCTTTAGTTTTCCCACAAGACATTTAGGTTTTTTTTTTTTTTTTGATAAAAAATTAAACATTTGACCACAGGGAAGAATCAAATTCTTAGGATGTCATAGGTGTAATATTTAGCACTGAAGAAATTGATTTTAGAAGACAGCCAAAAGTAATCTTAAAGTAGCATGAGACTCCAGATAACTGGCCTAAAAGAAGGAAAAAGAATTGTGAATTGTGAAAATGACTCAGATCTTCATGCATTCCTAGAAAATGCTACTTTAATGTCTACTTTTGGAGTTATTTTGTTTTGGTACCTTTTTCTTTTTTTTTTTTTTTAAGGAAAGCAAAATGTTATATGCTTTTGGCAATTGATAAAATAAACTGTAATGGTCTGTAAATAAATAAATATTGACTTATGCAATTTATGTAAATAGGCCTTCTGAGAGAGTAGATGGCTCAGGGTTTTGGTGCGGGCATTGTCCTGTTGAGCAGTAGAATCATATCCAGTTTATGGGATTGCATCCGGTTCTTGTAGTAAGAGACCCAAAGCCTTTTGGATGGCAGCCCTGAGCCACTGTGGAATGAGTGGTTCCAGTTTCATAAACAGATGCTCAGATAGCCAAACCATTATCTTGTTGGTGCCAACACTTGCACCACGGTCAAAGACTTACCGGGCATGGACTGATCCACCTTCCCATCTGTCATGCAAATGTCCCCAAACAGTGTTGAAGGACGTGCCAGGTCAGTGTTGGGGAACCTGCCATGCCAGGTCCTGTTTTGTAGATAAATGAATGGCTTCCGTTGATGGTATTTTCATCCTATTTCATCTCATTAACACTACAACATTGTGTTATTTACTTGATAATCTGTAATTGTATGTAAATACATACAGGATTATGTAATTTGTGTAAATACATAATTACAGACTTTTGAAAACTGGTATTTTTTACTTGACGTCCATTTTGGAGCTGCTTCAGATTCTGTGCCTACATGAATCAATGGAATCTTAAAAACACTCTCCTTACTCTTAGAGCTGTGTGTGTGTATTGAAGGGTTGGGAGGTGTTGGGGCTGGAGGGGAGGAACAAACACATCCAGATGTCTTTTCTGTAAGTATTTGATGAAGAAATAAGTAATCTGGGATGAAGATTTATGAACTTGCAGGAAGCAAAATGTGGAGTGTGTGCACATTTATAAGGATGAGTGAATGGACAAAGGCGTACTGTTTGAGGTCAAATTCTGTTTGCTGCATCACTTGACCTTGAAATGTGCCAAATTTAGATCTACTGTGCGTGGTCACTTGCACGAAAGTGATGAAGTGGTGGGGGTGGGGGAATATACCAGATGGATTTAAAAGATATATTAGTCACCAAGTTCCTCTCAAGTGTGTGTCCTTGTGGTCTACACACTCATAGAATACCCACACACATCCATAGGCGTTTCACATTTTTAAATTAATATTTTTTTCTATGTATTTGAAAAGTGGAATGGGAAGGAATTATAACCATAAATTGTCTCTACCTCCTTTATTACACAGTCCCAAATTCAGAGATTCAGGTTTGTAGAATGACCCTGGCCACACAGAGTTTGGTCAAAATGTGTAAACAGTGCCTTAAGAGTGTGATTTAAATGTATATATGTATGTGTTTTACTTGCAGCATGACTCTGTGGTTGGTTGCCCTTAGGTTTTTTAAAAGTATTTTTTGAAATGATCTTTTCTTCACCAGAAAAGAACATGCAGAAATAAGAAGTAGACTCTTCTATAATTTTCTTTGGGAAGAAAGTGAAAATAAGTGTTCTTAATGTGTTTTTTCCTTTCTGCTGTGTCCTCCACCAGCTGTCAGGTTGCTAGACAGACATCTGGTTCTTAGGTCAGACAATTATTGTGAGGCTTCTTTGCTATTTTGGCTAATAGTGCAAGAGAAAATTCTTACTTAGAATTCTCTCTGTTCCCCAAGTATATTCCAGCCTATATTCTGGAAAACATTTAAAAACATTTAATTTTAACTAAAAAATTAGTAGACTTGCTGGATATCTGAAAAGCCGTTGGCAAGCTATACTTGGAACTGGCTCTTGCTCTTTTCCCCCTCCCCCCCTTGGAAGGTCCTTTTAATTATGTTTGTGGTTTTGGTTATGATTTACATTGATATGTGCTGACAGCCAGGAAAATTTAACACCAGGAGCTATGGAGTTAAAAGAGATTGTATAATAACGTCCAGAGTTGAACAACTGGTTCTGCCCTCCTTAGACAGGGCAAGGGCAAATATTATTGATAAAGCTCATGGCCCAGCTTGGAGAAAACTTATTTTTAAAAACATTAATGCAGGCTTTTTCCTAGTCATTTTGTGGGATGTTGCAAAACACTGTATGAGCTCCACCTGGCCATTGCCCCTGGCTTCTAGCATATGCATTTGCACGTGCACAGGGTTGGTACATGACAGCGTTGTAAGATTCGTTTTTCACTGCTAATAAGAAGGCTTTTCCTTCTTGTTTGCAAGAATAGTGTAACTGTAACATCTCTTTCAGGGGGAAGTAATCCTCAGAACGTCCCTTTGCTCTGTAGTTGACTAATGGATTGCCCCTCCATCTTTCACTGCCTGTTTTTCTTGTCCTCATTAACTTTCCTCCTCCCTTCACTCCATTTTGTGAAACTGGCATCAGTGATAAAGAAGGTGGGAATAGTCACTGAGGGCACCCACAGAGTTTAAACAGACGTCTTGGCATATTGTGATGAATCCTGGGACAAAGGAGGTACTGGGCTGTGGAACATGAGGTGCACAAATCCAGACTTACGTCCAAGGTCGTGATGTCAAAGGTGATAGGGAAAGGATGAGCAAGAGTTACAGAAAAGAGAGCTGTAGATTCTCTGATGTTCTATAAATGTGCCAAGATAGTATTTTGTTTTTTGAGAACTAAGCTCACGGCATCCTTTGTGTTTGTCAGTCGAGTGTGGCTGAGCGTAGGCTGTACAAGTGCCGGCTGATTGGCCAGCTGCAGCCTTGCAGGGGGCCCTACGCCTTGCTGGATGGGCAAACGCGCTGATTCTTTGAGATGATGAGAACTGCAATCTTTGAGTCAGAACAGGACCCTTGCCCTGGACTTACCTGCATATTCCTCCTGTGTTGAATTTTTTTTAACCCTTGGTTCCTATCTGGAAAAGGTAGCCCTACTAACTTTAGTTGATATTTACTAATTTTAGTTTTTCTCCTCACATTACCTCCTGTCACCAACAAAATCTGCAACATAATAACAATGAAAACATGAAAATAAAAGGTGAAAATACAACAATCTTTAAAATAGCCACTTCATTCTTTAGATAAATATGTATTGAACAACTGCTATATGGTATGAAATAGTACTGGGGATACAGTACTCAGAAAAAGAAAAAAAAGAGAAAAAAAGAAGAAAGAAAGAACCCCACAAAACAAGAGACAACATTCTGATCTTGTTACTTAAATACCAAGCTGGATTCAACCTCAAGATAATCACTGACACATGGTACCCACTTAAGATGCTGTTGGACTGGCATGGTGACATTATAAGGCAATTAGGACAACTTTGATAATTTTCCATGAATTTACTCGCCTTTAACTTTGTATTTAATTTACATTAAAATATAAGGACTCCAGGGCAGCCCCATTCAAGTCCTATTATTTAAAATAGAACAGTATTTTAAGATGGTGTTCTCAAATTTGATGATACATATTATTCTAGTAGGTAGACTTCTTTTTGTAAGTGAATGAATTCCTTTAGAAATCAACGGAATAGAGGAGTCTCCCTGTACCCCATTTTTCCTTGGGAAAAATATGAGGGAAAAGGCAATGGTAATTCAAAAGTTTATCCATTGTGGATTTGTGACATCCAATGACATCATCACTTATTGGACTAAAACAACTGATGAAGCTTAGAGCGGGCCTGATCTCATCTTATTGAAATACAAATGGGCATATAACCATATATTTAATACTGGAGAGATGAAATTGAACATATTGGTTGGGGAATACAACCTTTGCTTTTTTCTTCACCCAAATCACAAACCTGTAGTTATTCAGTTTCTGGCTTGCTTTGATTTCCTTTTCTAGTTATAGAAGTACCGTGAATTTCCACTGTCTTGAGTCTCCTCCTCCCTATCCCACATTTAAAGAGTAGGCATGCTCAGGTGCATGTTACAGAATAAGCAGAACTGTCAGAATATGATGGATGGTCTTTACAATTTCCCCAGAAGAGTTTCATGATCTTAAGTTGGATTAGGAAATGAGAGATAATCAAATTTGAGCAGTATTCAAAGAAGGGATATTGGCAAGAAAGTAACTCCCATCTTTCATGACTGACCCTAGTTAGGTAAAGCCTAAGGGCTAAACCTTTCCATAATGCTGATGCTGCTATTCACCTAGCACCCAAAGTACCACCTAGAGATGGATGAGGGTTATAAATGACTCTTTGGCAAGTGGGTACAAAATTTAAAGTCAGGCTATTTCTTCTGGTGATGTGCTTCAAAGAAGCAACTTACAGTTTTGTGGTGACTCTAATGTGCCTACTTAAATGTTTCCTGTTTCTTCTTCTGGGCATACCTTCTATACAACAAGGAGGTTGAATTCTACTAACCTCATCTAAGAATCTTCATTCTGTTTCAAATATAAAATGCTTATTCCTGTTATTGAGTGGGAGAGTTGTATTTAGAATGAATGCTTCCTGTTGAAGTACATCAACTAATATGCCTGAAAATACAGTCCAGTCACATCTAGTCCATATCTGTGAGCACCAAATCAGATTTTACTATTGTGACCCCATTCTGCATTCCTTATGGTCCTAAATGAGTTTCAAATACATCAGTACCTTGAAATGACCAAATTACATCTTAAATGAGTTTCTTTGTGTTTCAATAGACATTTGGGTTCTATTAAATTTTTTCAAACATCAAAAACTCAGCTTATAGGGAAATTAAAAATAAAATACAAACAACAAATATTTTTCTTATAATTTGGATAATAAAGGTAATTTTTTTGCATCTATGGATGATATTTATACTTTCAAAAAGCCAAAATCTTTAAAAATTGGCCAACATATGGTTTTCTAACATATCTGTAATACCCAATGTATGGCTTAGATTTTCCAAAATTCAAGTGAAGAGAACTTTTAGTTGAAACTTATTAAATTATCCAGCAAGAAATTTAAATTTATATATATATATACACACACACATAACATATATATATGCAAACATTTACTATGTTCTAAGATTATGAAAATGGGAACAATTATTCAAATTTGTTTTTTTATATATGTGTGTATAGGTATATGTATATATAAATATATATATGTATTTAGATACATAATAAATACATATTGACCCATTGGCTTATGCCTACCTCTGTGGAAATATCATGAGCTTTTTTCTTGATTTTTTTAATGGAGAATATAATTTCTTCTAGAGAAAGGATTGAGGGTGTGGTTTAAAGTAGAGTAGCATGTCTTTAAATCAAGTACTTTAAATGATGAACTCAGGCCATTTGGAAATCTTTTGATTACCATTTAATGGAGTGCTCAATTTTCTTCCCAGAGGAATTCCTTATTGGTTTGACTTTGCATTGAGAAGGGTCTCCAAAAAATAAAAAATGCATAAATATGAAGTAATTTACCTTTCTGGCATGCTTTACAATGATTATATTTTTAGTTTGGAACAGCAGTTAAGTTTCAAAATTCCTGTGTGAACTATTTTTACCTCAGAAACATGTGACAGTTTGTCATGGGGCTATCTTATTTGGGAACCACACCCAATGGTTATGAGCACACTCAAGGGACTATATTAAGGAGCATGTGACAAATGTATGAACAATTTATAAATACATTTTATTAGTTACTGCTCTCTAGAAAGGGGCTATATGGGTGTAAGGAAACTATCTGAGGACAGGAAAAGCACCACCATCCAGAAATAGTGCCTGTTTCTTTCCTCTGGACTAGAAAACCTTAAGATTCACAGTGCATTAGGTACAGTGCTCATAAAAGCCTTGCCTCGGTTTAGCCCTAAACAATGTTTCAGTCTCACCTAAGATATCTTATAAGCAACACTAAAAAGGATCCAACTTCAAGTTACTTAAATTCATCCAAGAACAATGCTCAATAATATTTATAGAATAAAAAATATTCAGCACCCAGGAACTAGACAAATGCACAATGTTTGGCATACAATCAAAAGTTATCAGACATGCAAATAGTCAGGAAAATACCACACTTAATAAGGACAGAAAAAGAAACCAATTCAGTTGACCCAGAACAACAAAAATGTTAGAGCAGAAAAATATATTGAAGAGGTATAACTGTATTCCACATTTTCAAAAAGTTGAAATTTACAAGAAAAGATTCAAATTGGACTTCCAGAGATGAATACTGCAATGTGAGGGTCAAAAATATACTAGAAGAGATTAGGGAAAATTTAGATTTTGTAAAAGAAAAGACAAATGCTCTCAATATTATAGCAATAGGAACTCTCTAAAATGACAGAGAGAAAAGGAAATGGTAAAGGACAAAACAAACAAACAAAAAACCCTCATTAGTAAGTTATGGGTCAACTTGACGTGGCTTAATATATATATAAAATTGAGTGCCCAAAAGAAAGGAGAGAGAAGAATAGAAAAAATAATTTGAATAAATTCTGGTCAAAAAATTTCTAAATTTGATAAAAATTGTTCACATAGAGATTCAAGAAGCTCAATGAACCGCAAGTATAAAGAACATGAAATAAGCTGTATCAAAACACAAAATAATCAAATTGCTGACAACCAGTTGTAAGAGAAAAAATTAAAAACAGCCCGTTAAAGGACACATTACAAAGAAACAAAGCCAAAGATGACAGCAGATTTCTTATCAGGAACAATGTAAGGAAGAAGGCAGTGGAGTAACTGGAAACAAAGCTGTAAGATTAGAATTATATATCCAGCAAAACATATTTCAAAAATAAAGGTGAAGACTTTTGTTGACATAAAAAGCTACATTCATCATCTGGTGACCCGTACTGCAAGAAATGCTAAAATTATAAATGGTATTTTTTAATATTAAAAATGTTAAACTCCTAAAATCCTTCAGGCAGAAGGAAGAAGATACCACATGGAAATATGGACTTATACAAAGGAGTGAAGAGCACCAGAAGTGTTAACCATGTGCATAAATAAACATGATTTTTTGATAATTTAGTTATTTTTAATTGATAATTGACTGTTTAAACAAGAGTAATAATAATAGAATGAGGGATTTATTATATATGTAAGAGTAAAATATAAGACCACAATAGCATAAGCCTATTAGGGGAGAAATGGAAGCATAGAGTTGTAAGATTCTTTAACTTGGTATTGTAATGAGTTAAAGACGTGTGGTACCAACCTTAAATCCATCACTAAAATAATAAAGTTAAGAGTTATGACAAGATATTATACTTAAACCTATCCATACTGCTAGTCATATTAAATATAAATGGTCTAAACCTTCCAAGGCAGATTGGCTTTAAAAAAAAATCTCTAACAGTAAGCAGTCTACAAGAAATGCACTTTAAATATAAAAACACTGGTAGGTTAAAAATAAAAGGATAAGATATACACATATACCACACTAACACTAATCAAAAGGAAGCAAGAGTGACTGTATTAATATCAGACAAGTGAAAAATATCACCAGAAATAAAATTTATCATTTTGTAATGATAAATTTTATTCAAGACAATGTAACAATGCAAAATGTTTGTATACCTAATAAACAGAGCTTTAGTATACATGAAAGTGGAATATGATGAAATTTCAAAGAGAAATAGAAAGATTCACAATTAAAATTTAAGATTTCAACAACCATCTTTCAATAATTTCTAGAACAAGTAGATAGCAAATCATTAAGAATATAGAATGTTTATATGCTATCAATTAGTATGATCTAATTGATATTTATAGAATATTTTACCCAACAATAGCAGAATATACATTCATCTCAAGTGCCCAAAGAACACTCATCAAGATTTTCTGAGGCATAAAACATGTCTCAATAAATTTAAAAGGGTTCGAGTCAGGCAAGTATGTTTTCTGACAATGGAATTCAATTGTAGTAAGGTCTATGGCTAATCCCCAAATACTGGAAACATAGCATACTTTAACTTACAATTCAAAGACAAAATCAAAGTTGAAATTACAAAGTAGTTTGAGTTAAGTAAAAATTAAAATATCATGCGTAAAATTTTTGTAACACTGTTAAATAGGGGGAAATTTAGCGCTAAATTTCATTATTAGAACACAAGAAAGTTCTCAAGTGAATAATTTCAAATTTCATCTTAAGAAATTAGAAAAAGAAAAAAATTAAGATAAGCAGAATAAAGTAAATATGAAGATCTAAGAAGAAATGAAGGAAAAAAAACAATAAAAGTGAAACAAAAAATTTTCATGAAATGAGTAAAATTGACCAATTTTTTGTAATTAAGAAATCAAGAGGGGCTGGGATTGTAGCTCAGCGGTACAGCACTTGCCTCGCATGCGTGAGGCCCTGGGTTCGATCCTCAGCACCACATACAAAGCAATAAAATAAAGACATTGTGTCCATCTACAACTAAAAAATATATTAAAAAAAAGAAAGAAATCAAGAAAGAAGACATATGTTACAAATATAAGAAAATAGAGTGACATACCTACAGATTCTATAGATGTTAAAGTAAGAGAGTATTGGGAATAATTAATGCTAACATTTCATGTTAAATAAATTGAACTTGAGATAAATGGGTAAATTCCTTGAAAACACCAATTACTAAATATTAAAGTTCACTCAAGAAGAAACAGATAACATGATTAGCCCTATTTTTATTAAAGGAATTGTATTTTTAATTAAAAATCTTCCCATAAAAACCTAAGTCAGAAGACGTCTTTGGTAAATTCTGCCAAACAGTTAAGAAAAAAAGAAATGCTATTTTAAGATAAACTCAGACAATTTAAGAGAAGGGAATACTTTAAAATTCATTTTATAAATTAAACAAGAGAAAGACATTCTAAGAAGAAAAACTACAGACCACTGTCCCTCATGAGCATAGACATAAACATTCTAAACATAATCTTAGCAAATTGAATTCAACAATACTTAAAAAGGATAATATATCATGTCCAAATGGGATTTATCCCAAGAGTGCAAGGTTGACTTAAATAAAAAAGTAATCCATGTAATTCACTTTGTTACCAAACAAACACCGTATTATGATCTCAATAAACACAGAAAAAGCACTTAACAAAATCCAAACCATTCCTGATAAAATTCTCAGCAAAATTGGAATGGAAAAATCCTTCCTTGATCTGATCAAGAGTGTCTATGAGAGACCTATACTGAACATCATACTTATGAGACTGAGTGCTTTAGTTCAAAACTCAGGAACAAGACGAGGATGCCTATTTCTACCATTTCCATTCAACGTTGTACTGAAGATCCTCCTATCTAGTACAATAAAGCAAGCGAAAGCAACAAAAACATCCACATAGAAAGGTAAGAAGACAAACTGTCTTCTTGAAAGAGGATGTGATTTTCTATGTAGAAAACTTGATCACATCTACAGAGAAATTACTATAGTTATGAAATGAGATTAGCAAGGTTGCAGGATATAAGAGCAATATGCAAAAATTACTTGCATTTCCACTTCTGATTAATGAACAACCAGAAATTGACATAAAAATACCATTTAGTAGAATAAAAATATGAAATATTTAGGGATAAAAATGACGAAAGATGTTCAAAACAAATAGACTGCAAATGTTATGTTCATTGCCAGGATGATGATATTCCATGTATATTTAGAACATTCCCAATCAAAATCTCACAAGCATTTTTAATTTAATTAATTTATTTTTTTAGAAATTAACAAACTGATTCTGAAATTCACATGGAATAGTGAAAACAACTCTGAAAAAGAACCAAGTTGCAGGACTGACACTGCATGAACTCGAGATTAATTATAAAGCGATGGCAATTAAAACAATGTATTTGTCAGTTATGTGTTTGATAAAGACTAATCCAGAACATATGAAGAGCTCTCAAAACTCCAGAAAATAAATAACTCAGTTAAAAAAAAGTGGGTCAAAGATTTGTATAGACACTTCACCAAAGAATATACAAATAGCAAATAAGAACATGAAGACATTCAATATCATTTCTCAGTATGGAAATGGAAAATAAAACCACAGTGAGCATCACACATTTTTTAAAAAGTTTAAATTTTTAAAAAAGTTTAAAAAAGTTGACTATACTAAGTGTTGTTGAGAATTTGAAAGAACTGGAACTCTCATACCCAGTTGATAGGAATGTTCCAGCTGTGTAGGAATTGTACAACTTCTTTGGAATGCGTTTTTACCGTTTCTTATAAAGTTAAACATAGGCCTACCATGTGATGCATCCATAATATTTCTGTATATGTACTCAATAGAATTTAAAGCATATGCGCAAAGAGATAAGATTTTATTTGTAATAGCCAAAAATTATGAAAAACCCAAATGTATATGAGAGGTGAATGAATAAATAAACTATGTTGTATCTATACAGTGGTTATATTGTTCAGTAATAACAAAGAATTAATTACTGATTCATGCTACAACATTGAGGAATCTCAAAATAATTGTGTATGAAAGAAGCTAGACAAGAGTAACTATTGTTTTCACTTAAATATACTTTTAGAAAAGTGAGGCTAATGTAGAGTTCTAGAAAGGTCAGTCATTTTGCCTGGGGATGAGGAGGACAGGCAGAGGTGTGGGGAGATTCCCCAGGGGAAGAGGGAGAAGTATAAGTATTAATATGAATATAAATATAAATATGTCAAGCTTATCAAATCCAACACAAGTACAGTTTATTGAATACTAACTATATCATCACAACAAATTAGAAAATATGACATAAAAGCCTTACAAATATTATCAATCTTCCAGAGTTGTCAGGTAGATGAGAGAATGCTGCAGGGCAGGTATGATCCTGACCTATCAAGGGGTTCAAATATAAATCATCTCTCTTTTCTTACAACTACAGCCTGCTGCTTTTCCACCAAGAAAGAGTTCCTCAAATTTGTTAAGTAGTAGGCAAGAGGAGAATTCAGAGGAAGGGAAACAGTATTATGATATTTGCTTCTGATTGCCATTTCCCAAAATGCAGCTCTGTGGACTGGAGTGATCTGCCCCAAGAGGCGGCTGAATCTTGCAGGGCAAGGGATAGTAGTTCCCGGCTGAAAAAGTCCTCCACCTAGATTCTGAACCAAGCCTTCCTCTGGGAAACCACACCCTTCATAGGAGAAAGTGTCTTGACTTACAATAAGCACTAAAGGAGATGCGGAAGCAAAACAAGAAACAAGAAAATCAAGTCATATGTAATGTCAAATAGAATATCTTTTTGACTTGTTTTGTAATAATTACCTCTATATTTTTAGTTCAGAGCAGCAGTTAAGTTTCAAAATTCCTAGTTAGCTGTTTTTATCTTAAAAACACGTGACTGTCAGGAGGCTAAATTGGGAGCCACACCCCATGGCTCTGAGCACACTCATGGAACTATATTAAGGGCCATGTGACAAATGTAAGAACAAATTATAAAGCCATTCGAATTACAAAGCCATTCAATTAGTTACTGGTATCTTTTAGGGGCCAAGCCTTTGAAGTGAGTGCAAGAATTCAGAGGTATGTATGAAGTTCATGAGCCATGAGAGGGAAAAATTAACCAACATGTAAGGAAGTGACTTGATTCCTATCCTTAGGATTGCAGGACTCTATATTTAAGATATGTTACAAAGGGGGCTGGAGGTGTGGCTCAGTGGTAGAGCTTGTCTAGCATGTGCGAGGTACAGGGTTTGGTTCTCAGTACTGCATATAAATAAATGAATAAAAGTCCATCAGCATCTAAAAAATATTTTTAAAAAAGGTATGTTACAAAGACCAAGACTGTAGTGTTATGGATCAATGGTCTAAAACCAAGTTATGTGTAAAGGAGAGGAGATCAATGTCTATTTTTTGCTTTCCACAACTGGAAATGAAAAGTTTTTGTTTGGAAAGTGGTAAACAAAGCAGCTATGGTTTGTCTGGAAAGGTATTAGACCCTTTTGTGCCTTGATGTATATAGCGTCGTACTCTATATGGAATCTGCTCGGCTTAAAAATTCTATGTTCCAGCCGGGCGCGGTGGCTCAAGCCTGTAATCCCAGCACTTAGGGAGGCTGAGACAGGAGAATCGCAAGTCCAAAGCCAGCCTCAGCAACGGCGAGGCGCTAAGCAACTCAGTGAGACCCTGTCTCTACATAAAACACAAAAATAGGGCTGGGGATGTGGCTCAGTGGTCAAGTGCCCCTGAGTTCAATCCCCAGTACCAAAAAAAAAAAAAATTCTATGTTCCACCTGTGCTGCTTAGCTATTCAAAAAGGAGAACTGAGCTTATTAAAATAGTAAGCTATAGTGCTGGTGCTGATCACATGTGGGCATGATAGTGTATAAAGAATATTTATTTGCGTTTTATTATGGGGTGTTGACTGATGAAGATCAACGAGGCAGCAGAAGAGTGGAAGTTACGGTATAGTGTCATTCTTGCACTTTGTTCAACACCCATTCTCCACCAGTGTTTAAAAATATGGACGTCAAGGTCACCTAGATTTGAATCTCAACTCCGCTATTTCTTCTAACTTTGAGCCATGGGATAAAACTACTTTTCTCTGTGCCAGAGTTTGTCCCTTTATCTTTATATCCCTATGTTGCTAGGGGTTTCTTTCAGGATTAAGTAAGTGGAGATTTGTGAGCATTATGAATAGTGCCTGAGGTATACAGTATGCACTCATTAGATCTCAGTTAATATTACATATCTGGGCTGGGGTTGTAACTCAGAGGTAGAGCACTTGCCTAGCAAGTGTGAGGCTCTGGGTTCAACCCTTAGCATTGCAAAAGCAAACAAACATTTGAATTCTGAAAATAACGTAAGAAGGAGCTGTGTTTATCCCAGATTGTATAGGTAACAAACTAGCTAGTCCATGCTACACTTGTGCTTGAAACTTGGTTTCTATGCTCAGCCTTAGCTCTTCTCTATACTGTATTATAGCATCACAGGGATGCTGCTCACTAAGATTGCTATATTTTTTTGGTACCAGGGATTGAACTCAGGGGCACTTGACCAATGAGCCACATCCTCAGCTCTATATTGTGTTTTATTTAGAGACAGGGTCTCACTGAGTTGCTTAGTGCCTCGCTGTTGCTGAGGCTGGTTTTGAACTCACAATTCTCCTGTCTCAGCCTCTCAAAATGCTGGGATTACAGGCGTGTGCCACCGCGCCTGGCTAGTATTGGTCATTTTAAGGCACTAACAATCTAGCAGGATCATTGTTATTTTCAGGAAAAGTCCCACCTGTCATTTTTCCTGAATTATAATGGATTTTCGTGTGGCATTCCTGACTGCCCTGGCAGTCAAATATGGGGTCCATGATGTGCTTTGCAAGATGTGGTACCCTCTGGTCACATGGTAAGTGGGCACAGTCTTACTTACCTTCACCACATTTCAGTTTCTCACTGCTATCTCTCCTTGCTTTGAAAACAGATGGAAGTTTGAAAAGTGAAGTGATTCCACTTAGTTCAGTTGACTCCAGGAGTGAGAAATCCTCCGTCCAAGCCTGACAGTCCAGTTTTCACTTTATGCATCTCAATAACGTGCGTACTTCTTTCTGTTCAATCTTCTAAATCTGTTTATTCCATCCTTCCTGCAGAGGAGGATTTGGCTGGGTAGGTAGTCCAGCAATCCTCAGGAAGTACCAATCTGGGCCAAACTTGTTAAGCTTGACAAGGGAAGCCACTGGCTTTCCAGGAACCAGGAAGGTCCAGGCTTCCATCTGATGGGTAGCTGGGCCATGGAGCACAAATGATCTTAAGATGCAACTTTGACCATGCAGACAAACCCAGCATCCTAAGGTCTGGTGGGACAATGGAGATTTGAGAGGGAAGAAACCTAAGATCCTTAAATGCCCCCATGGAATCCAGCTCATCTGTCCTGGGCTGTAATAAGAGAGAGAAATAACCAACAATGTGGTTGAACTCATAAACTAGAGACTGGAATGGTGATTACCAGGGAATTGCGGCAGAGTGGGAGATGTCGGTCAAAGGACACAAAATTTCAGTTAGACGAGAGGAATAAATTCAAGAGATCTATTGTATAGCATGGTGGCTGTAGTTAATAACAATGTACCATATACTTAAAATTTGTGAATGTTCTTTCCACAAAAATATATGTGAAGTAATACATATGTTAATTAGCTTGATCTAGCAGTTTCACAATAAATAACCCATTTCAAAACATCATGTTTTACACTATAAATATATACACTTTTTATCTGGCAATTAAAAAATAGGTAAAGCTAAAAGAGTTCATAAGTACATATGAGACTAAATTATTGTTTCTTGTAATTTCATAATAGCTTGTTTTCCTACCTGAGGAAGGGTGTTAGTTTTTCTATCTGAAGCTGTTTTATGCAGGGTATTTCACAAGAGTTTTGTCCACTTTAAATGAGTAACAAATTCTGAAGATAAAAACAAAAAGTGATAGTCCATAAGTAGTGCTTCCTATCCAGGTTCACTGAGTTGGAAAAATTTGTTTTATAGAAAATGACTGCAATCTTTGATAAAGCTGCACTTTTGAAATGAAGCTAGCATGTTAATGACTCTTTGCTAGGTATATTATCAAGCACTCTCTTCTGTTTGGAATTCAGTGGTTTATGCTAGAGCCCAGGCCTACATTTTATAGATGACTTTTGAAACCAGGATAATCAGAGATTATACAAGGAGAGTAAAAAAATCCGTATCCAAGAATCTAGAAGTATGATGGTTAGAGGACATAGGACTGCTTTATTATTATGTCTACCTATACTTCATAAAAAGCCAGCTGAGAAGATCATGTAACTCCTTATTGCACCAATTTTAAAAGAAACACAAATGTGCTGGGTGCAGCGGTGCATGCCTGTAATCCCAGTGGCCTAGGAGGCTGAGGCAGGAGGATTGCAAGTTCAAAGCTAGCTTCAGCAATTTAGCAAGGCCCTAAGCAACTCAGTGAGACCTTGTCTCTAAATAAAATATAAAAAAAAGGCTGGGGATGTGGCTCAGTGGTCGAGTGCCCCTGAGTTCAATTCCCAGCACCAAAAAAAAAAAAAAAAAAAAAAAAAAGAAGCAAAAATTCACTTATTCTACTTCTATAACTTAAAACAAAATTCAGAAAATAAAAGCCAACAATGTGTTTTTATGTAATAGTGCTTAAATTGCTACCATGTTGTTCACCTAATAACTTGCTTATTGGAATTAACATAGGAAGAGATGGGTGGTGACACCCATTGTGAGTTACTGGAGGCCCCAAGGACAGATGTTTGGGTGCTAAGCTGATCTGCTGGGTCTGATGAAAGCAAATGGATTTGTAGGTGAGCAGGCCAGCACAGGCCAGGTGGGATGGACAAAAGACCTAGGCAATTGAAGATCCTTTTCTCTGCCTTCCAGCATTTGCCTCAGTTGTGTATGACAGACCTTTTCTAAGGAGTTGCTAGAGAGCCTGGCTGGGACTCCTCTGCCTTCTCTCCTTTCTGGGTGGAAAAGAATTCTGAATCATCTCTCCTCTCCATCCTCTTCTTGTGTTCAAGACTCATCTATGAAATTTTAATTTATTAACATGAAGTGCCGGACATTTCCCCTGAGCTAGCATACAACTTATATATCTTTGTTAGATAGCTCTATCTGGATGCCTAATTGGTACTTTCAACTTGGGTGTGTTCAGAGCTGAACCTATTATGTTGTTCTCTGACCCCACCAACCTAATGATGGTAGCACTATACATTCTAGTAGTCAAGAGAAAACTTGGGAGCCCTTGTGCCCACCCGCTGCTCTGAGTACAAAATCCTGCTGATTTGTTGCCAAATTATTATTATTGATGTTGTTGTTGTTATTATTATTAGGGATTGAACCCAAGGGTGCTCTACCACTGAGCAACATCTTCAGCCCTTTTTGTTTTTTTATTTTGAGGCAAGGTCTCTAAGTTGTCTAGGTGGTCCTCTTGTTTCAGCTTCCCTAGTTGCTGGGATTACAGGTGTGTGATACCATGTTTGGCTCCAAATTATTTTTTCAAAATTATTTACCTCTTTCTATTCCTTCTGCCACAATGCCACACCATAGCCTGACCCCTTCTTCTTGCCATTATCTGGAATTCCCACTTCAGTTCATTGACTCTCATCTTCCACAGAGCTGCCAGGATGGTATAGGGCTACAACCCCATGCCTTTGGGGCCTGTTTTAGAATGTTACAGATTTTAAGAAGGTAATCTAGTATGCATACTATATATTAAGACAGACCCCTAGCAAAGACCAAGGTAGCACCTCATATTCATTCCAACCTATTAGTATTTCTGTACAAAAAATCTTATCATTTTAAGTGGATAAATAAAGTCTACATAGCCTTAGACCAGTGCAGGTCAGGTTTGGTATAAATTCTAAGTTTAGATTGAGTCTGATATTTTTGCCAAAAGTGTTAGGAATCGACTCTTCATGTTATGAGCTGTCTGGATTCCTAAACGTGCACCCTTAGATTTCAGCAGACCTTTGCCACTCTCTGTCTGCTTTAGGAACTTTAGGTCCCTCTTGGCCTGCAGTACAAATTCTAATATAACTTTCCAGATGCCACTACTGGGGCACTTCTTCAAGGTTATCATTTGCTACTTCTCTCCTTGCCTCAGCACCCCTGAAATGCTAGCAGTTTCCCAAATACACCTGTTTTGTCTTCCACCTGTAAGTGAGATCATGCTGTATTTGTCTTTTTGTGTCTGGCTTATTTCATTTAATACAAATTCCTCCAGGATCATCCATGTTGTTATAAATGGCACAAATGGCAGGTTTTCTTTCTTTCTTTTTTTAAGAGGCTGAATAGTATTCCATAGTATGTATATTCATCTTCTTTATCCATGTATCCATCAAGTTCTGAACATTTTTTTATGGTGGAAAGAAAGATGGAAATATACTAGTGTGCTGGCAATTGTGAAAAGCATAGATATATGCATGAATTGGTTTGGGAAAAAATATTTGAGAATCATTGAACTATAAGACTGTTATAGTGGCCCTTCTAACACCAAAATTTTGTCTCCTCTTCTACAGTCTATAACAATGATCCTGCTAGATTGCTGGTGTCTTAAAATGACCAATACTAGCCAGGTGCGGTAGTGCATGCCTGTAATCTTAGCAGTTTGGGAGGCTGAGATGAGAATCGTGAGTTCAAAGTCAACCTCAGCAATGGCAAGGTGCTAAGCAACTCAGTAAGACCTTGCCTCTAAATGAAAAACACAAAATAGGGCTGGGGATGTGGCTCAGTGGTTGAGTACCTCTGAGTTCAATCCTCGGTACCCCCCCACCCAAAATGACCAAGACTATATGTTAATTTTGGTAATAAGTACTTTATTTCATTCTATTTCCTTGAGAACTGGCCATTTATTTAGCTTTTTCTTTCAGCCAATATTTGTGAAGCAATGGCTATGACCTGGGCATTATATCAGATCTTGGGGTATCAAAACCAATGCATTTCCACTTGCCCTGAGTGTGTAACCTAGTGGGAAGGAACGGCAATAAAGTGCCACATAACTTGGGGTTATAAACATGCAGGGGCTGGAAGAATATGATTTAGAAAAATGGGACTTTCTCCTGCTGAACTGGAACATTAGTTCTTGGTATCTTTATTTTCTCTGTCTGTCTTGCTGTCTTTAAAAAAAAAACAACCCAACAACACAACTTTCCCAATGTTCTTCATAAATTGTCCTTTTCTTCATCTTCCCCTCATTACCCAGGATTGTGTCTCCTCGTACCATGCTAAATAACTCTTCCTGCGGGTGTTTACATGTCCCCATTATTTATAGGCTGCTAGGTTTTCCCTGCTGCTTCTCAGCCGTCACCACCCAGACGTGCTGTACATAGTTAGTTATTTTAATCTTTCCTAGTAAATCAAGTCTCCCAACCTCCCATCACTTTTATTACTCTTCTCTGAACTCCCTTCAGTTTTTTTCTACATCTTTATGGTATTGAAGTGCCCGGAATTTAATGTAATTTTCCAGGTGGGGTTTGAGAAAGGCTATTAAAAAGAGACTCACCTCTGTTCTCTGCTGATGAAACCATTGGGAACAAAGCCCAAAACTACATTAGCCTGTTCGCTGCTGTATCAGCTCTACCAACTCATATCTAATTTTCTTCTCACTATCGCCCTGCCAGCTCTTTCACACAGCCTGAGAGGTTCCTCAATGTATAGAGCTGGTTTCAGTGCTTCTACAATGGGCCTTACTAGTTTTTGGCTTTTAGTCAGGGTTCAACATCAAGACTGAAGAAGACAAAAATCAGGAACAGAGACCTGCAGAACAGATTTAGTTGTGTGTCAATCAGTCTTACTGTAACTGTAACAAATATTCGACATACTCAACTTCAAAAGAGAAGAGTTTTATTTTGGCTCTTGGTTTCAGTCCCCTGACCATTTGCTCCATTGCATTTGGGCCTGTGGTGGCACAATACATCATGGTGGGAACACAGCAGAGGAAGTCACTCACCTGATGGCAGCCAGGAAGTAAGAGAGAGAAAGAGGAGGAACTATGGTCCCAATATCCCTTCCAAAGGCACACCCAATCACTTAAGAACCTTCCACTGGGCCCCACCTCCCAATAGTGCCACAGGCTAGGGACCATGCCTTCAACACATGGGCCTTTGGGGGGCATTCATGTTCCTAACTATGACAAGTAGTACAATTAATAATAGTAATGATAATTATGTGTGTCAAATGTTGACTATGTGCTAGGCTATCCACTGAAGCTTGTTTATAGATTCTCCTAATTTTTACTTGTAAGAATTCTATGGAGCAGTGTAAGGAGAACGAGGCTCAGAGATGTTAGGTAAGTATCTGGAAGTCAATCAGCTAGAGGTGGCGCAGCTCTCACCAGTGTTCCATTTGGGTTGGAATCCAAGTCAGCTTGGCTCAAAGCCCTTCCTCTCAGGAACCAGTGTTTCTAAGGTGGGGGGGAGGAGACATGAGAGGCAGTGGTGATAACAGTCTTACAGGGAGTGCCGAGGCACTGGTGGCACCGAGTGCTGGATTGAAGTTCAGTTTCAGCATTTGCTCAGAGAAATGGTGGCAAGTACCGTCTGAGCCTCATTTCCTCATCCTGAGAAAATGTGGAAGCTCAGAGGATCCTTTTTGTTTTTAAAGAATTGAGTGAAGGCTAAGTTTCTGGGTGTCTTAGACACTGAATGAATGTTAGTACGCCCATCCCTGTCCCTTACCTCCCTTGACTGGAGAGCAGCTTGAGGAGTTCTCCAAACTGGAGTCAGATGCAGAACTCAGTGGGACAGACCTGACAGGGCAGAAGCAGAGAACTAAACAATCTACATCTGAGGAGCAGAATGAGCTGATGCCGATCCAAGGACCATTACTGGAGTTGTGCAGATCTTGAGCCCAGACATTGCTATTTCTAAGTTTTGTAAAATTGGGCCAGACATTTGACTTACTTGATCCTAATTTTTCCCATCTTTAAGTTGGAATTTTTCCCAGTCAATTTTTGTGGAGTATAAATGAGTAAAATGCATCCTACAAAGCACTTGTTATTCAAGCAGCTGATTCACAAATTTGATTTTTGTTTCTACTTACTTATATCTCTTATTTTCCTTTGTAACTCATGTGCATAGTTGACTGAACAACTCACATATCAATAAGTATTCCTAAATGATCTACTTTATGTTTAGAACTGCATCACACTACCACATTGCCACCGTCACCATCACCACCACCATCACTATCATCACCATCATACCTTTATCGCCATCTTTACCATTACCATTACTATCATCACCTCCACCACCACTATCGCCGTTGCTATCATTACCGCTCCCATCATTATCTTCGCTACCATCGCCAGCATTCATCAAGCACTCTTGTGTGTCTGGTACTGTGCCAAGCACTTTACAGACATGCTCTCATGTGCTCTTCCCAACTTTCCAGTAAAATAGGTAAAAATGTTATTCTAATTTTGAAAATGAAAATACTGATTCTTGGAGAGATTAAACAATTAATTCAAGGTCATCAGGATATGAAAGATTAAAAAAATAAGAAATACAAGCCATGAGCCCTTCCCTGGGGAGGTGAATGGTCTATGGGGGAGCAAAATTAAAACGTATGCAAAATTAGTGACCTTTAGAAGACATTAGGAGCAAGTGCCAAATTGCGTGGCTCAGGCTGAAAATGCTGCAGATGTTCAGGGAACAGGACTGTTGGAGGTCAGTGTATGTGTTAGTTTTTTTTGTTTTGTTTTGTTTTATGAATTAACACATATTCAAGTTCCCTTAGTTACTATATGGATAGGCATGGTAAATAGAACCCCAGGCAGCTATTAGACATCACAAGAAACAAGGAAAAGTCCTACAAACAGGGTTCCTAGGGAAAATAGGAACTGAGATAGACCTGGCCCCATGAAAACCGGACTTGGGAAGTTGTACCACATCTAAGGGTGCTCTAGTAACAGAGCAATCCTGTGGCCTGGCAGCAGCAGAAATCCTGGATCCCTTCTTGAAGGCTACACCATTTGTAACATGATCACTCACTGGTGTTTTCATTCCTGCTTGGGGCTGAATCCCCCTCTCTGCATCTTCAGCAGAGACTTTTAAGACAGGGGATCTCATTGTTCTGGCGGTACCTTATTGTCCTTATTTCAGCAGAGCTTTTGCATCTGGCAAACTCATCAGCCCCTGGCCAGCCTGTGGCTTACTGGCATAGCTTAGGAGCCCACCCTCATCCACTCAGCTCTGACCCCAAATTTCAGTCATATGGAACGTGGTCACATATGCAGAAGGAGCTCTTTGCAACAGCTGTGTTTCCAGTGCTGGAGTCACAAACATTTCCATTGCAGAGGAACTCTGAGTATAGTAGGCCCTCGACTGGCCTATTGACTAAAGTGGGGAAGACTTGAGGAAGGAGTGGACCTTGAAGGGCAGGAATTTTCAAGAGGGTATTTTTTAGCTTGGGAGAAAAATATCTTAGGAAAGGCATAGAAAAGAGGGGCTGAAGTTAGCTTTTGGTAGAAGAGATCATAAGAAAAAGAAGAGCGGGAATTAAGTTCACATGTGTAGACAGGGGGAATCTTACAAGTTAGGTAGAAACATTTGGACAATTGTGAGGCACTATGGAGCCATTAAAAGTTTTGGAATACAGCAGCCATGTGAAAATGGTATTAAGAAGAATTGGTGTGGCACAGGTGTGAAGCAGCAGCTGGAGCAAGCAGGATGAGAGTCAGGAATTCTGTCAATCACCTTTCTGTCACTATGGCAAAATATCCAGGATAACCCACTTACAAGGAGGAAAGCTTCATCTTGGACCATGGTTTTAGCCCATGGTTGGTCTGTTGCTTTGGGCCTACAGGGAGGCAGCGCACTATGGGGAAAGCACATGGTGGAGCAGAATTGCTCACTTCACGGCAGTTGGGAAGAGGGAGAGAGAAGTTGTTGTGCTCCATCTATGTACAACGAATCAAAATGCACGCTGCTATCATGTATACCTAAGTAGAATAAATAAATGAATAAAATAAAAAAAAAGAAGTTGGGGGCAGGGTCCTAATATCCCCTTCAAGGGCATATTCCTAGTGGCCAAACTTCCTCTCACTCCTCCGACTAGTGACTACATCTGTTAGAGTTTCCTACCACCTCCCAAATGCCACACAGGCTAGGGAGCAGGCCTTTAGCCTGTGGCTAGGGCATAGGCCTTTGAGCGACACATATCCAAACCTTAGCAGATTCCAGTTAGGGATTGGTTACATTCATTTAGATGTGTGACAGAAAACCAGGAAAACAGGGTTCTTTTTCAGAGAGATTTTAGTTTCTTATCCTTAGGCACTTTTTTTTTTTTTTTTTTTTTTAAAATATATTTATTTTTTAGTTATAAGTGGACAGAATATCTTTATTGTATTTTTATGTGGTGCTGAGGATCGAACCCAGTGCCCCACGCGTACTAGGCGAGCACGCTACCACTGCGCCACAACCCCAGCCCCTCCTTAGGCACTTTTTAAAAGTTGTACTGCTCTTCCTGACTTAGGCAATTAACATGCTCACATGACACTCTGTTTATTAGATACTCACATGGTCCAGTTTGAAGAATAACAAAAGGTGTATTTGAATGAATTCAAATCATAGACTAGGTTGGTAATGAGTCACAGTTGTTTTAAAAATAGCTATTTTGTTTACTGAATTCACCTGCTTGCTAAATTCTTGAACCAAACTCCCATAACCTTTTCTATAGTATTTTTATTCCTATAGTTTCTATTACATTTCGCCTTTTCCCCCAAAAGCTCTATTCTCAATTTTTGTAGAATCCACCTTTAATTTTTATTCTCTAATTTTTACATGTTCTTTTTAAAAAATAGTTGCCAATGGATCTTTTCATTAATTTATTTATATGTAGTGCTGAGGATTAAACCCAGAGCCTCACATATGCCAGGCAAGTGCTCTACCACTGAGCCACAACTCCAGCCCCTTTTTACATGGTCTTACATGCTAGCTACTGCCTGAATACCAGCAAGTTAACTACTCAACCTCTGTGGTCCCTCCAGAAAACATGGTGTGCTGAACACATAAGAGAGTTGGATTAACTTCTCTTCAAGGAAATATTTCAGAGTTTCTTAAAGCTTCTTTAAAATATAAAATTTAAAAATATGATTAGCAAACCATATACAACAATGATGGTTTTGTGCTCCTAAACTAACACGAATCATTAGATCCTCTATTAGTTTTTTGAACATGTTCACCATACTCCATAAAACACAAGATGCCATTGATTGGATTATCCACCATTATTCATTGTACTATGAAATAAAATATACTAACAATTAAACAATATGAATGCTTATAAGATATGGCCTAAATTTAGATATCAAAATGTGGGAAATGATGTGTTTTAGAATTGGTGAATTATGATGGGTTATGAGAATGTTTTGAGTCATATTTTGAAATGGAAAGTAAACCAGTGATAGCCTCAATCCTAGCTCAAACCCTTATTGGATCTTAACCTGAATACCACTTAATCCTATGGCTAACCTATTCTTTTTTAGTGGTTTTGATTGGTACATTATAATTGTACATAATACAATGGGATTCATTGTGACATATCTGAACATGCACATAAGATAATTTGATCAATGTTACTGTCTAGTACCTCCCTTTTCCTTCTCTCCCTTCCTCCCCATGATCCCTTTACTCTACTGGTCTTTTTATTTTTAAAATTAGTGCATTATAATTATACATAAGGGCTGAGATATAGCTCAGTGATTGAGCACTTATGTAGCATGTTTGTGCTGAAATCCCTGGGTTTGGCCCAATACCACACACACAAAAAAAGAAGCCCTCAATACACACACACACACACACACACACACACACACACACACACACACATACACACATGGGATTCATTACAGTATATTCCTAACAAACTCCAATTCTCTCTCTCACTACCCCTCTTCATCTCATCATCTCATCATATAATTCTTTTAACTTCATAATGAGAACTGTTTGTGTGTGAGATGACTCCTCAATCCAGCTGCCAGTGCCTATATTTCCATACTGAAGCCATTTACCTTTCTAAAACTGAAATCTAGTCATGCTAGTTTTCTTTAGTCATTTCTTTCCTCCACCTGGAATATACATTTTTTTTTAAAGACTCCACTCTTATGCCACCCCCTGTATGGTGTCTTTTGTGATAACATGATTCAATTTTGGTTGTTATTTATACTACATTAGCACTTTATCCAGAGAGAAGATCCACAGTCTGATACTGGGTGGAGATGAAATCCAGGGTGAGTATAGAGTAGGTGTACTAGTAGAAGAGAATGAAAAGGTACAGGTCATGGTCTGTTTAGCAGTTTCTGGATGATTATTGAAAGCCAACAAGTATAATTACCGGGGCCTAGGGTTGTGGCTCAGTGGTAGAGCACTTGACTGGCACATATGAGGCACTGGGTTCGATCCTCAGCACTACATAAAAATAAATAAATAAAATAAATGTACTGTGTCCACCTACAACTAAAAAATAAAAAAACTTAAAAAAAGTACAACTACTAGGAGACTGAAGTGTGGACGAAAGATTTCTAGGGTCCAAATATGAGGAACTGGAAAGTCAGGAATAGGAATGAGTGCCTGGTTGAAAAGTTGATGAGATTTGGTCTCCCACTTGGCTCTCTTGAGTTCTTCATATCTGGGTTGGTTTTGCACATAAAGCAGGGATTTGCTAAATACAACCCAGAGGCTCAATTTGCTTGCTACCTGATTTTGTAAATAAAGTTTTATTGGAGCACAGCCATGCAGATTGGTTTGTCTTGTCTATGTCAACTTTTGCAATGAGGCAACAGGGTAGTTGCAACAGGGGCCATATGGCCTGCAAAGTCAAAACATATTTATTGTCTGGACATTTACAGGAAAAGTCTGCCAAGCCCTCATCTAAGGTATCTTAAGAGCACCACACTTTAAGCAATCAGTTCCTATCCCTCTGAAAAAAGAAGTAGTCTAGAGTGGGGGTGCACACTTATAATCCCAGAGACTTGGAGGGCCGAGGCAGGAGGATTGCAAGTTTGAGGCCAGCCTGGATAATATAGTGAGACCTGGTCTTAAAATAAAACAAAAAGGGCTGGAGAGGTAGTTCAATGGTAGAACATTTCTGTGTGCAATCCTCAGTACCTCATAAACAAAACTAAAAAGAAACAAAAAGATGAAATAAGCAAAAAGTAACACATAAAAAGAAAAATAGAAAAAACAGCAAAAACAAAGGACTGGCTAAAACACAACAGACCCAAGATTTAAGCCAAGGTCTCTGTCTGAATTAGTCCCTTTGGAAATGCCTGGAAGAAGGCACTGTCTGTGGTGACGGCAGGATCAACAGCCGAGTTCAGAGGCTTAGAGAAGTGAGAAGGAGCCCCGGGCCCCCTGACCTTGGGTCCCTTATAGGGGGGCATTTTTAAAAAAAATTTAAACCCATGGAGCCTAGTTTCTCTCCCTTCTTCCCTTTCTGTGCCCTATCCCCTTCCTCACTCAGGCTGTGACAAGACCACTCCTTTGTTCTGTCTGTAGTCACCCTCAGCACTAACCTGTGTTTAGGAAATCTGAAGACGTGCGGGTGGGAGGACAGAGGCAGTTACAAGAAGCCTGTTTGTAGAGACGGCGCACCTCCGGCCCAGCCTGCTGAGGAGCTGTGCGGTTCCTGAGAGAACATATGTCACTCTGGGAGACGTTGGGAAGTGATCATCTGACTCCCTGGCAGCCTCAGCCCCAGAGTAGCCTGGGGCCTGGAGAGGATATTTCTGTCTTCTTTTCCAACTCCTTTCTTTGCCATTTATATTCAAATGTCATCTTTTGTCAAAGGTCTGGGGTGTGAAGAGGTGATGGGGGCTCTCAGGTAAGCAGCTCTCAGGCATTAAGACCAGCCCCCTGGATAATCTGACAGTGTGGCTTGCATCCAACAGGGCCATATGTCATGTAATCCTAACCTGGACCCTCTGCCAAGCCAAGCTATTCTTATTGTTATTCAGAGCAGGTTCCAAAAGAAAAATCTGGAAGTGGGTATGGATCTTAGGGTGCAAGGGTGGTTATGATTAAGTCAAGAAGTTGTGAAATATTCATCTGATCAAATACAGGGTCAAAATGACGCATTGATCAAATGGTTAATGCCAGGACTCTTCTTTCCCAGGGGTTGGTTGGGAAGGAGCAAGGCAGGGGGACAGCTATGGGCAAGGTGTGTTGATTTGATGTGGTTGCTAGGTTCCTCGGATCTGGGGATGACATGGCTCTAAGAAGTGATGTAGAGAAGATGGCTTTGCCAGCAGGTCCCTCAAACAACAACTCCAGCCCACAGATGTGCAGAAAGCCTCTGCACAATACTCTTTGTGGGGGAACACCTTCTGTGCACACTCCTCAGGCACTCCTTCTCTTCTGGATGATTTCTTTTCAATGCAATTAAACAAATTATATCATAGACCCTCTGTGCACACTCCTCAGGCACTCTTCTTCTGAGTGATTTTTTTTCAACGCAATTAAACAAACTATATCAAAGACCCATTCTGTTTAATACGCACAGGGCCAGCCATGTCGGCACACAGTGCTGCTGCTGTGTGCGTAAGCATGCGCTGGGATGATGGCAATGTGAGGCAAGGAGGAGAGGCATAAACAAAATGCTGGACAGAGAGGGGGGCAGGGCAAAGATCTTATGTACTTTTGGAGGGATGAAGAAAGATTTTATGGAACTGAAATATGAATTGACATGGGTATTGACAGAGGGTAGAATTTCAGTGAGAGAACTGGATTTAGCAAAAGGAAAAAGGGGGATGAAAGTAGACACATCTTAGGGAATAACATGTAGCTTAGTTTGAATATGGATAAGATACGGTTAATATGTGTAGGAAGAGACATGTTAGACAGTGAGGATAAGGTTTAACTGAGAGTGACAGAAAACTAGAGGTAATCAGGATTTAAGATATAAATATTTAAAGTCTAATAGGCCCAGAGATGGAATGTACTCCATTATTTCAGGGACTAGTCTCCTCTACCTTGTTACTCTATGGTGTAACATCATTGTGCTAATTAATTTTAACTGTCAACTTGACTGGGCTAATGGATACCCAGATAGCTGGTAAAACATTATTTCTGGGTATGTCTGTGAAGATGTCTCTGGAAGAGATTATTAGCATTTGGTTCTGTAGTATTTGGATCTACCCTTACCAGAGTGTGTGGGCCCATCCTATCTGCTGAGATCCAAATACAAGTAAAACACAGAAGAAGGGCCAACTTTCCCTTTCTCTTTTCTTGAATTGAGACATCCATCTTTTCAAGTTCTTGGACATCAGAGCTCCTGGCTCTCAGGTCTTTGGATTCCAGGACTTACATCAAGTTCTCTCCCAACCCTTTCGGCCTTAGTCTTGGAGTGGAACTTACATCATTGGCTTAGCTTGTTTTCTTCCCTTTGGACTTGATCTGAATTTATCACTGGCTTTCCTGGGTTCTAGCATGCAGATAGTGTATTGTGGGACTTTTTTGGTTTCTATAATCATGTGAAATAACTTTCATAATAAATCTTCTTCCATAATATCTCTATGTATCCTATTGGCTCTGTTTCTTGGGAGAAGCCTTACTAATATAATCATATTCTAGACACCAGGGCAATGAAGCAAGGGACAAAGGAGAGCAGAAGTACAGGGCATATATGATCTGTTTCTTAGAGAAGGTTTACAGAAACTGCCTCAGAAAACTGTATGTTCATTTCATTGACTAGAACTTAGTCACATGGGCACACCCAGCTTCAAGAGATCTTGGGAAATATGCTTTGTATTGCATGTGTCCAAGTTCCCAGCAAATTGCTGGCAGTTCTATTACCACAGAAGTAAGAAGTATGTTTAGAGATGGCTTGTAGTGTCTGCCTTAGATTATGGAGGACTTTAGATGCCAGATTGAGAGTATATATTTGCTACGTTTCAGAGTTTATAGGAAGCTTTGAAGCTTTTGTATAGGAGAGTTATGTGAAAAGGAGCATTTTAGGGAGATTAATTGGTCAGTAGTATGTAGGACTATAGGGAAGAAAGAGAAAATGAGGTCAGTAAGGCAACTGCAACATTGCAGTGGTCTCAGTGAGATTATAATGGAGGTATACATTCAAACATCATTGAAAAGATAATAGCAGAGCTGTTTAGTTGAGAACAGCAGTTGAAAAGGATATAGAGATTTCAAATCTTCAAAGAGAAAAGGTCCAGAAACATTGGGACAATGATTGCATATTTATGAATCAGAAGAACAGGTGGCACGCTTAATGTAGAATTGGAGGGAAAGCCTCAGAGAGGCAGAATTCAACCCATAGCAGTAGCATATCAGAAACCAAAAGAGAAAAGACTTTCAAGGTGCAAACCAGTCAATATGAAATGCTGAAAAAAAAAAAAGGCAGTTGTGGCAGTGGGGTGTGTAGAAAATGAATTCCTGCCAAAGGCCATTTGCCTTGGAGCTGAGAAAGCATTGTACCAAGCTTCAGTAGAGTGGTGGAAGGCAAAAGATGGGTGGAAACACAGCTTTGATATTCCCTGAGTTCATCTGTATATATATCTTGGTGTAGAGAGGAGAGCAGGGCACACCTGTGAATGGCCTGTCCTGAACTTCTCGCTCTCCAGGTGAGAGCCTGAGATGAAGACTGGATAGAAGGGAGAAGTCTGTTCTCCAGGGAGAGAGCTCTTCTCTGTTTCCCACATTCTTTAAGTCACTCAATGGATCCTTATAAAACTTTGGGTTAGGGCTCATTGTCTTTTTACAGAAAAAGAAACTAAATCCTGCAGTAGTTGAGGTTTTGTTCTGGGTGATTCACACAGGAGCAATAGTGAAAAATGAGGATGTAAAGGTGGCCTCTGTCATGCTGCTGTCTTCACACATCAGCCAGTTCCACTGCCCTGGGATGTGGGCGGCTGAGGGACCCCTTTGTTCTCTGTTACTTAGAGCTTAGCATACGAGGCTACAAATCATACCTATGGTCAGTGAAAGGCTTTTCCTCACCAATTTTTAGCACTGTTCTATTCAATAGTTACATCTTGTTCTAAGTATGTTCTGACATGGTTAAAAGACACTAAGGTTTTAAGGCAAAAATAACTTATTGTGAGTCTGTATTACTCCAGATATGAAAGGTCTTTGCTTTATTCAATTACACTAACATCTTCTCAAGCTGAGTTTATTTCTGACAACTGTGTGCCATGAATGATATCCACATTATCACCATGAAAAAGAAAAGTGATCTGTGTGAATATGAAAAAGAAAAATGAAGCCGGGCGTGGTGGCTCAAGCCTGTAATCCCAGCACTTAGGGAGGCTGAGACAGGAGAATCATGAGTTCAACTCAGTGAGAGGCGCTAAGCAACTCAGTGAGACCCTGTCTCTACATAAAAACAAAATAAGGTTGGGGATGTGGCTCAGTGGTCGAGTGCTCCTGAGTTCAACCCCCAGTACCAAAAAAAAAAAAAAAGAAGAAAAAGAAAAATGATCTGTGTGAACATGCTCATTTAGCAAAATGGATATATTTCATTGTAATCTTTTAACATAATTCAGAATACTTAATCCCATTTTGGAGGAGGGAAGACCAAAGCAAAACCATGAAACTCATTCATAGAATACTGAATGCACCGTAGGGACTCAATTCATAATGTAACGCATAAATGGTACTCCCAATGGCAGAACAGCTCTGTACCTTCCCATCTGCTCTGTATCCTTTCTGAGTTTGCGGAAATGCAGGGCAAGTTCAGAAGGCAATATTCTCAAAATCTCCCCATATCTATTACTTTTGTTCCTTTGGGGAATCATCAACATCTATCATATGACTAATATTTCTTGAGCACTAACTATGTGCCAGGTACTTTGATAAATACTTTGACCTTAGTTTTCTTGTTTTACTTTCATAGCTACTCCTCCTGCTAAGGATTCTATATTAGTCTGTTTTGTGTTACTCTAACAAAACACCTGAGGCTGGGTAAGTTAAAACAAAAAGAGGTCTATTTGGCTCACAGTTCTGGGGGTTCAAGAGCATGATACCAGCATCTATTCAGCTTTGATGAGGACCTATGGTAGAAGGCATCACAATGTTGACAGCACATGCAAAGAGATCCTATGTGAGATAGAAAGCAAGAGTCAGGCTCATTTTTTTGGTAACAACTTATGCTTAATAAAACTAACCCACTCCTCATGACCAATATTAATTCATCCCGAGGGAAGTGTCCCCATGACTTGACAATCTTCTGCTATACTCCACTTCACTTCTCAAAGTTTCTACCACCTCAACATCACCATACTGCAGACCAAGCTTCTGGCAGTGAAGCTTTGGGGGACACATTCAAACCATATCCAAACCATAGCAAACTTTTCCTATCCCCATTTCACACATGAAGAAACAGAGGCTGAGAGAGCTGGAGGAATTAGCCCAAGGTCATTCAGCTTATAAGTAATGGAGCCAGTATTAGATTTACTCTGTGTGTCCACTATGGAATCAGCTATTCCACTGAAGAGCCAGAAACAACTAGTATAATTCTCCACCCTCCTTTCAAGGAAAGAGATGTGCTCTCTTTGCTGTAAGACTCAAGAATCACCCATGGTATGGCCTGGCTTGGTTTCGTCTGGAGAGGTACACTTTCAAAGCAGGGGAGTTCCGACCATGTGATGAATTCTCATTTCTGGTCCTAGAAGCAGTATGCACCTTTCAACAAAGGACTATATCCTGACTTGTGCCATTATTTATATGAAAAATTTTGCCAAGGGGTAAACATGAAAACCTCTTTCCTTCTGTATTTAATGATTTTGCTATTGAAAATAACTAAATGACCAAAAAAAAAAAAAAAAAAAACTTGAGATCACCCTGGAAAATCCGTGCTTGCTTAGCTAGCTCTTCCATCTCTTTATATCTAAGAATGGTTTTGTCAGGTTGGACTGGGCCCAGATTGCTGCACAACTCCTAAATGCAGATGGCTTCTCCTTTGGGAAGTAGCAATGCTTGGTAATGGACCCCTCGTGTTAACAGGAAACATAAGGTGGGGATGGGTTGGGACTTAACAAGGTATTTATCATAGTGATTGTGCCTACGGGTTTCTCACAGTGATTGCTTCATAAATTTTAGTAATCTTTCCTCCTCTGATTTATGTGGCTCTTCTAAAGGGCATTGTTCGGCAGTACATTAATGCGGATGCTAAATATAGCTGGAAAGAGCCCAGCCCCTGATGCTTCAATGCCCACTGGCAGGCAGGCATCTGCCAGTCAATAACTTACTTTTATTCTAGTCTTTCTTGCTAGAATATATCATGCGGTAGAAGCTATTTATATTTGGAAACCATTCTGAAAGTTGCTAGAAATCCTTCCTGCGGCAGCGTGCTGCCCTCCCAGAAGCTGCTGAAGTGTAAATATGCAGCGAGGCATTCTTCCCTGGCAGCGCCTGGCTGCACCCAGTGACCTTGATGCGCTCCATCCTTCCTTTGAAAACAAAAACACCAACTTGGAATTTTAATTAAAAGGCAGCGAGTGGGCTATCAAGCTCAGTGCGTTGGCTGAACTGCTGTTCATTGCAATGTGGACTTGAGGTCACCATTGTGAAGCCTGTAACATTAACTTATCAGGAAAAACACATCAGCTGAATTTATCTCCAGGTTTAGCAGAAGCCAGAGGCTCAGATGAGAAACGTTTTTTTTTTTTTTGGTGCACAAGACAGGCTTGGTCAAGAGCAGAAAGAATTCTGTTAGGGTACTGCCAGCACTGTCC
This sequence comes from Xerus rutilus, assembly GCA_028644305.1. Taxonomy (NCBI): domain Eukaryota; kingdom Metazoa; phylum Chordata; class Mammalia; order Rodentia; family Sciuridae; genus Xerus; species Xerus rutilus. Next base: position 72,556,784 of record CM053404.1, read on the forward strand.
CAAAATGAGGGAGTGAAGGGAGCCACGCAAATAATATTCCTTTTGGTCTATACCATGTGGAACCTATTGGCTTGCTGTCACAGCATGAGTTACCCATGTGGTGGTGACACATGAAATGACTCTCCTTGGTTCAGTGTGGCTCTCAGAGAGCTAGTGGTTCAGCTTTAGAACTGGCCCGTAAAATGAATGAAGTCTGCTTAAGTGGATTGTTTTGCATTGGAAAAGTTATTTAAAGCCTTTTAAAATTAGGATTATAGAAGCCTGTTATTGGTTTACATTATTTTGCAAGGAAGCACGCATATTGTTTATTGCAAAGATCTCCTGATTCTAACATTAAAAAACAAAACAAAACAAAACAAAACCCTAAGTAAAGGCCCCATCCTTGTCTGAGATCTTCAGATACCAACCACCTTAAGTGGCCCTGAACTGACAACTGCAGGCAGCACACTGTGGGGTGGAGGTTCCCTGACTCAGGTCAGCAGCAGTTTTCCTTGGTTGGGGGATCTTAAAAAGTTGCACATTGCAACTAATTGGGATTTTTAGAGATGAGGAAAGACAGGAGAAGACTCAGGTGAATCCCTATTGTTTCTTCTGCTTTTCTCTCTCTTTTTTGGTATTTAGAATTGAACTCAGGGGTACTCGACCACTGAGCCACATCCCCAGCCCTATTTTGTGTTTTATGTAGAGACAGGGTCTCACTGAGTTGCTTAGTGTCTCGCTGTTGCTGAGGCTGGCTTTGAACTTGTGATCCTTCTGTCTCAGCCTCCCAAAGTGCTGGGATTACAGGCTTGCGCCATAGTGCCTGGCTCTTCTGCTTCTCCCTTGAGGACATCATGAATATGGTAGATAAGCAACAACCAATGTATAGAACCAGGATGTTCTATACATTATATCCTAGAAATCCTTGAGCAGGTGTTAGTGTCATCACTATAAATAAAAACCCCCAAACATCAAATTCCATGCCCAAGGCATACCACTGTGTGGAGAAGGCAGTGGAGACTGGCTCAGGCTGCCCCTTCCCGCCTTGCTTCAGTTTCCTCTTGGCCTGTGATGGAGCAGCCATGTCTTCTTCACCTCCACTAACTACAGAGTTGAGTTTTTCCATGCTTACATGCCCAGGAGTAGGATACAGGAAATAGGACTTCCATGTTCCAATCCTTCTGCTGTTCACTGTGCCAAGCTCCCAGTGTAACTCAGTTTAGCACAACATTTGCCAGACTCCAGTATAATACGGGCTGGTGTCTATGTTGGGTTCTAGTGATAGAGGGGGAGGAGAACAAGGTGAGGGATGTCAAGCTTCAGTAGCAGTAGTTGAAGAGATGGGTGAAGTGATAGGAGGGGGATTTGCTGAATTCCATGGTATGAAGATTCTCATCATCATGACTAATTTCAAACTACTCAGGGCTTAACAATGGGATCCAAAAGTTCCTGAAAAATTTCAACACAGAAAATTGTCTTTAAAAATTTTTTTTTAGCTGTCAATAGAATTTTATTTTATTTATTTATATGTGGTGCTGAGAATTGAACCCAGTGCCTCACATATGCTAAGCAAGCGCTCCACCATTGATCCACACACCTAGAGGTATGAAACTAAAGCAGAAGAGAGGCATCAACAGAGCAGGTGGCTGGGTAGCAAGAAGGCCGGCATGGCCCATCCCAGCTCCTGAAAATTGCATGTTGACAATTCAAAGTGGGCTTCATGTCTGTGAGCTAAGGTCCAAGCCATGCCGGCCTTCTTGCTACCCAGCCACCTGCTCTGTTGATGCCTCTCTTCTGCTTTAGTTTCATACCTCTAGGTGTGTTCTAGGTGTTGTGGGTATAAATACATCATGCCAGCATGATTACTTGCACACAGCAGGCATTTGGTGAATGCTGGCAGAGGTGTGAGCCTGACCATTAAGCATCCTTCCTGCTGCACTAATCTCAGGCTTCAGTGAAGCACAGGGACCTCACTAGCTGGTCAGCACTGGGAATTAACATCTGAAATCCCATGGACTGGTGGCATATATCCTTCCACTGTGGGACAAGTTGGGGACTGAAGTGAGGGATGGAAGGCCAGGTAGGCAAAGGATGAGCCCTCAGACTATCTGAAGCTCAGTTCCCATGATGTGGCCCAAGGAAGGCCTGTCAGCCACGAGCAGGCAGAGATGAAGGGTGACTCTTGGAGCTGAGGCCTCTATGGAACAAGTTTGGGGCAGGGTGACAAACAGAGCCAGGTGCTGGCAGGAGCAGCTGCAGCTGCACACCAGAGAGCAATATTTATATGTGCACCATGTGGAAAACATTGCGGGCTGTACACTGGAATTTTCAAGTCACTCCTCCCTCCCTCTCACACACAGTGCCTTGGGAGCGCCTTAGGATAGGAAAGTGGTGATGTGGATGTGGTCATCTGTCGCTCCAATATTGTTTAGTAACCTTGAACCTCAGTGCTCAGCGAAATGCTCACTTCACCTCTGACTGGTGCCCAAGAACTCACCTGTGAATGTCCAAAAGACAGCCTGCTCTCCACCTTCGCAGCCTCGTGGTCCAGGGCTTCGCAATGTCTCCTCCAGATCATGCCAATAGCTCTCTTTTGGGTCTTCTTTCATGTCTTATTGCTCTACTCTGGTTGGCCCTTCATTCTTTAAGGATTTTTCCATATGAAAAATCTGATTATTGCTTTGAATACAGTCTCCTGTCTTCAGGGTAGGGCTCACACTCCTTGGTAAGGCGTATGAACTCTGCTTTTATCTGGCCCTTGAGTGCTTTTTTGGGTTTATCTCTAACCCAGACCACACTCTCAGCCCGACTCCAGGCCTGCTGACTTCCCTGGGGTCCTCCACATCTTTTCCTACTGCCTGTCTCTGGGGACTGCCCCAGCCTGGCTTTTTCACTGGACAAGCTCCTGCCTACCCTTGGAGTTTCAGTTCCAGCTTTATCTCCTTTGCTCCCTGTGCTGGGTCACTTAGCCTTTTCTGAGTTCCTCCTCTGTGTTCTGAAACCCTGGCACAGCCCTGCAGTACCATCACCCCAATGGATGAAATGGCAGGAATGCTGGCAGCTTCTACGTCCTGTTCACTTTGCGTACTGATGACCTCACAAAACGTACAACGTGCACCATGTGTGTGTGTATGCCTACACACATGCACACTCGAAACCCCAAACCAAAACCCAAAACTAAAACATATGCTTTTCAGTGGATTAACTTGAACAGATCATTCGCCTTTTGCATGAATCATGACTCGTCCTTATCTGGTCTCAGAAGCTTTCTCTAGGGATCATTGGATTGAACAAAGGTGGGAACAGGGGCATGCACAAGGGGTAGAGGGTGCATACACGTGGTGTCAGTGGATGAAATTGCAAAGAATGCTTATACCCATGCCCCCACTTTTATCCCTAGGACCAAATATTTGGTGATATGCATCAATGAGTATATTCAGCATTTCCTTATAAGCCCCCAAAGGATATACGGCACATATGCTTGGTCTGTGCCACTTAGTGCCCAGCATGGTGCCATGGACACCATGACAGCTCCAGGGCTCATGTGTGTGTCTGGTTAACCCTGGCACAGGGCTTAGCTCCCTCGTTGTAGTGTGTTGGCATCCACAGGCAGCATCATTTCCATAGGATGTATTATTTTGAGTAACAGTCAATGGGGGAAATAAACATCTGTGGTGTTGTGTAACCTGGCTTTCATCTTGCCCCCGGAGAAAATGGGTCATTGTAATATGGGTGGAAAACAGCCAGGTGATGCCCTTGCTTGGAGAAAGAAATGATTTAAGTGCTGGTGTGATGTTCTGCTCCCAGAGGCCGGGCAACCATGACGCGGATGGTGATGTTAAAAGGATCAAGACGCGGGCCTTTAGGGAGACCTTGGCCCTTTGTCTGAAATGTCAGTTTTGATTTTTATGATTGATGATGCAGTGAGTCAACAGAATAATAACACCCACACCAGCCTGGGTAGAAACTATGCTGAGAGGCCCTTCTCCTTTCATTCCATGTGAATTTCATGAACGTTCGACCCATGTGATCTTTAACAAGCAAGCAAACAAATCCAAAGCCTTAATCTGATGCTTCTAATCACAATAATAATTTTAGAAAATAATCCAGCCTTTTCTTTTTTGACCTGCAACTGTGCTGATTGAATTCTATTGGGTTTGGAGAGTAGAAAACCCTGTATGTTTTTTATTTATTTATTTATTTATTTATTTATTTTATTTTTTTTTAAAATTTATTTATTTATTTTTCTCAAAAATTGCCTTTTAATACATGTTATCAAACATAACAGAAAAAAAACAAATTTTCAGAAGCTGTATACACTGTTCACTGGAAACATTTGTTGAGGCAAATAGAAAAAATTGTTACAATCATAATTTTTCTAACTTTGCACAAAATTATAAGCAGATTAAATTCTAA